>OZ024837.1:32957121-33557121 GCA_964016985.1 Anodontia alba | reverse complement strand
AACCAAAACTGTCACAGTAAGTGAAAATTCTTCTTGGGATATGATAAAAATTATTCTTTGGGATAATAGAATCATGTCTGTTATTGATTATCTCTCGTATTATTCAAACAAAGGAAGGTAACAATTTTGCAAAGGGAGACAATTTAACAGGGTTTGTTATAAAATGCCAAACCCTATTCTCTGGGAAAAACAAGAAAATTGTCATAGATTTATTGTCATCTTAATCCTGTCACCCCTGAGTTTCTGACATGAACTCTTTCATCTCTAACTTTGGATAGGTCCATTTCTGCAAATAGAGGTTTTAGTCAAAAATATGTAACACAAAGGCAAACAGTGTAGATCCTGATGAGATGGCTCGTTACGAGCCATCTGGATCTGCACTGTTTGCAAAGGTATCTGTATTGGTCTGTAGGGATGAAAGGGTTAAATTGTTGAGAGAATGCTGAGGATAATAAGGTCACATTGATGTAATTTTTCTGTATGTATTTTCAGGTCCAAATAATTTGACTTTGTTAGATATACCTGATGCTGCTGATCTGATGGGAAAATTGATTTTACGTTACAATGCGAAGGTGGGTAATTTTTTTTGTTTCTTTTCTAATAACTCTGTCAGTCTTACTTCTGTAGTTATCACCCCATATTGGCAAATTTAGTGTTTGGGCTGTAACTTAAATAAGCTTTGGAATATTTTGACACTACTCGGTAGAATTATAGAATAGATCAAGATGCTTTGTAGCTCACAAGAATCCATTGTCAGACTTATTTGTGTTCTTGTATCTCATGAGATGACTTTCTCAAGATAAAGTTTACTTTTTTCAGGCCTGTAAGGACAACCACTGTGTAGATTTATCTTCCAATCAGAATCATGGACAACTAATTGGACAGAAGTGTGTCACATGGGATATTAAGGTCAGTCACATGACATTCACTATGAGAATAGAAACATTTGAGCCACTCTGTGTGAGAATGAATACATGGGCTGTGTCAAGCAAAACAAAAAAAAAATTGTCTTCAAACATGCGCATGAAGCATTCTGAGGGCCTAGTGGTTATTACTCCCAACTTCTGATCATGAGTTACGAATCCCGGGTTCAAATCCCGCTAGAGTAGGAATTCAGCTCATGACTGTACGGTGTTTCATGGCACAGAGCCTTTCATTATCATCCTTCCATTGTCTTGATATGACTTAAATAATGTTGGACGGGAAGTAAAACACCAAACCATCATCATCATTGAACATGTGCAAAAATTGAGATCATCCTGCACATGCACTAAGTATCAATCTAGCCTTTGCTGTCTTTTTATACATTCTGTAGTATCCAATGATTCTTTTAGCAGACAGTGAAGGCCCTGATCAGACTGCACAGATGTGCAGGCTGATCTGGGCCTTCTCTGTTTGCGTGTGCCTAAAAATAAGTTTTTGGAGGGTGCGGCCCATATGACATTTGCTGTGAGAAAAGAATAATTTGAGCTGTGCCATGTAAAAATGTGCCTTTGGAGCATACATGTATGCAGACAGCGAAAGCCTGGATCAGTCTGTGCATCCATATAGTCTGATACAAGGGTTTTGAGTTGCTCAATTCTGCTGAACCCCTCTTTGCTGAAATAAGAAAATATAAATACTTTTTGGTTGAAAAAATATTCTTACAGACAACCCTCTTTATACTGACACTCGATACAAGACAAAATTCGTTATAATGACAATTTAACTGTTACAAAACCTAAAGAGGTAACATTTACAAATTATGCAAGAATTTTGTAATTAATACTTTAAAGAAACATGTTTTGGATATTTTGTTAGTATCACCTCAGTGAGGTGATTCTAACAAATATCCAAAACATGTGTTCTATGAGAAAATAAGAACACATCATTCTGTCCATAAAGATTCTTTACAACAGCATATTCATTATAATGGCAACATCTTCGGGAACAAATTTTGTCATTGTAACGAGGGCTCACTGTACATGTATGCAGACAGCGAAGGCCTTGATCAGTCTGTGCATCCATATAGTCTGATACTAGGGCTGATTCAGAGGGGTTTTAGGGGGCTCAATTCATCTGAACTCTGCTTTGCTGAAATAAGAAAATTTCAATCCTTTTTGGTTGAAAAAAGTGCCTTATCTGGAGCTATGAGAGGTGCCATGCTGAGGCACTTCTAATGAGTAGACACTGCATATGTTTTCATGTAGAAATAAGAAAAACTATACCACATTTTTATCTGGAGTCATCCTAAGTTTTGTTTCAGGATGTTGTGAACTGTATTGGAGGAATTCAGGTTTTGTTTCCACTACTAGAACAAGTGAATAAAATACCGGTTCCAAAGGAGGTACTGAGCCCAGACATGCCAGTAATAGAAAACTTGAACCAGTCCACAGAGCAGGATGATTGGTTAATTTTACCAAGCAGTTCTTATGCTGGTTAGTTCTCTTTGATGTATTCCCAGTTTAACCTTTCACACCCGAGTTTCTGAAGTGGACTCTTCCTGTTTTGAATTTTAATACAATTATTGTTGTAAATGGGGGTGTCATTTAAAAATAAAAAACAGAATAGCAAACAGTGTAGATCCTGATGAGATGGCTCAGTATGAGCCATCTCATCTGGCTCTGCACTGTTTGCAAAGTTACATGTTTTGGTCACATGCTCGAAGGAAAGATCTTCATTTAAGAATCGGTTTTCTCAAAGAATTTTTTCATTCGTGGCTCGATGAAAGGAGCAATATCATCAATAAGTTCTCATAATTAATTTTCATAGATTTACTTTCTGAAATGGTAAAAGCATTGTATTTTTGTCTTTAAAGTGGCAGGTCGGTGGGAGCAAGAATTTTTACCCAAGATGAGCACATGGTGCCCTTGACGAGCTTTCAGATTTGCATAGACTGACAGAAATTAAAATAATAGTGGGAGAATAAGGACAAATTCTTTCCTTTTAGACAGACACCCCTTTCAGAAGGGAGGTAAAATAATATAGAATTGCCTCCCCTGAAACTGAATCTATTCCCCCTCTTAATTTTATCTCATTTCAGATACAAAGTTAGAGCAGAATCAGGTTGCTGGATTTCTGACATTGTTACGAAACATGGTACAAACACAGCCTACTAATCAGGATTCCTTTGTTAGAACAAATGGGGCAGCCATTATTGGAGCTCTGTTACAAAAGGTTAGTTTGAAAGTATTTATAAGAAAATTGCATCTGGGAGGCTGAATGGTTAGCGCTTTTTACTTTAGATCACGAGGTCGTGGGTTTGAATCCTGCTGGAGATGGAATTCAGCTCATGACTGTATTTATGACTGGTGCATCACTGCACATAGCCTTTCATTATCATCCTTCCATTTTCTCGATATGACTTAAATAATATTGAAGGGGTGTAAAACATCAAATCACTATCGTCATCATGGGGAAGTTTGAAGAGTGATTGTCCAGATCAGTCTGCAAATTTGTGCAGTCTGATTAGACTTCATAGCTCTAGATATGAGGGGTAGCTTGCTACATAAATTCATTTCTGGTTTCTCCATGACAACATTTATTTCTGGTTTCTCCATGACAACATTTATTTCTGGTTTCTCCGTGACAACATTTATTTCTGGTTTGTCCATGACAACATTTATTTCTGGTTTCTCCATGACAACATTTATTCCCGGTTTCTCCATGACAACATTTATTTCTGGTTTCTCCATGACAACATTTATTTCTGGTTTCTCCATGACAACATGTTGTGGGTACTCATTAGAAGCACCTCGATGGGATGCTTCTGATGAGTAGCTACATCATATGCTTCATGGAGAAGTATTTATAAATATAAATCCAATGAAGCTATGAAGCAAAAATTCTCACAAACAATGCATAGCTTTGATAAGGCGCTTTTTTTTTTCAACCAAAAAGTATCTATATTTTTCTTATTTCTTGACGAAAACATACGTTGTAGTACTATTAGAAGCACCTCAGCAAGGCGCTTCTATTGAGTACCCACAATGTATGTTTTTATAGAGAAATAAGAAAATTATTAACCTGATACCCACTCTTATCTAGACCTATGCAGTGTACAGTGAACTCTTGTTACAAAGACAGCATTTGTTCCCAAAGATGTTGCCATTAGAATAAATTTGCTGTTGTAAAGAATGCTTAACGAGCTGAATGGTATGTAAGAAAGGCATTGCTTTTATTCTTATTATCTTATAGAACATGCGTCTCGGCAAAATCAGCAAACGACTAACCAACGATATCTTTCTTATTTTTTCCAGAAAATGGGTTTTAACATTAATGCCAATTGTCTCCTAAACCTATTTTCTGGGAAAAATAAAAATATTTCAAAATGTTGTCTGCTGAAATTTTTACCCAGCATGCTAAGTGTTAAATATTTACCCAGCATGCTAGGCATTAAAGAAAGTCTCCCACTTACTGTATGTGATCAAGAAATTGATCTCAGCAAATTGAGCAGACTATTATTTTTTTCCAAAAATAGCCTTTGACATTTCATGCAAATTGTCTCCTTAGTTGCATGAAATGTCAAAGCCTATTTTCTGAAAAAAAATGGATAAAAAAATCAAAATGTCTGCTGAAATTTTTTTTTACCCGGCATGCTTAGTGTTAAGAAAGTCTCCCACTTATTGGAGGACAGCAAGAAATTGGCCCAATTTGAAGCCTATTCTCTGAGAAGAATGAAAATATTTCAAAATGTCGTCTGCTGAAAATTTTTATCCGGCATGCTAAGCATTAAGAAAGTATGCCGCTTATTGGAGGATAGCAGGAAATTGGTCCTGTTTGAAGCCTATTCTCTGGGAAGAATAAAAATATTTCAAAATGTCGTCTGCTGAAAAATTTTTACCCAGCACGCTAAGCATTAAGAAAGTCTCCCACTTATAATTGCAGGTGAACAAGAAATTGGTCGACGTGCATGTGTTAATGGCTGTCCAGCTACTGGTGGAAGCGACAGCGCCCACCAACAAAACAATGTTGAATCATCTCTATCAGTATGTACTGTTCGACTTTCGTATTTGGAGCAGAAGTGACTTCCCTGTTAGAATAGGTTAGTATTAAATTGAGCCTTATCATGCAAAATCATACCTCTAGATAAGGTCCTTTTGTGCATGTACAGGCTGATCTGGGAGCCGGCCTCGGTGGCTCAGTTGGATGCGCCGTCCGACTGGAGACCAGGAGGTCGCGGGTTCAACCCCCGCCGAAGTCGGCAACATTCTTTCGTGGAGATTGATAGTGAAATATTTTCTACAGTCATTCTCTCCCTTCCGCTGATTCAAGAAGGGCAGTTGTCAGTTTCTGGCGAAAGAATGTGCACAATACTGGTTAACCGCTTAGAGGACTAAGCCTGCCCAGTAAACGTGTGGTTAGGTAAACTGACCGCGCTTGACATGACCCCATTGGGTTGACTGGGCCGTAAAACCTCAACACAAACAAACAGGCTGATCTGGGCCCAGTTGTTCAAAGCTAACAATGTCGTTAGTTAACGATTCGTTAAAATTTACATCAAGTGATACGCAAATTTGCTGAAATTTTTTGCTGAAAAAATGTGAGTAGCTTTTGCAGTGCAAAAGCTACTCACATTTTTTCAGCAAAAAATATCAGAATATTGTGTATTAAATCTGCTAAAACAGTTAACAAAATGACCCTTAACGAGCTTGTTAAGCTAACGACGCTTTGAACAACTGGTCCCTGGGCTTTTGCTCTTTGCATGTGCATTTGTGTGAAATGACAGTGGTATTTTTAGCCTTTTTTCATATTTCTATATAAGTATATCCAGAAAACTGTACTCGTAAGGCAATGTTTTTTGGTGGAGTTGAGGTCAAGGTCACAGACTCAGAGATTACAGGGCCATTTTCAGTTCAAGAGGTATCTGGTTAGCTTAAATCTTTGATAGAAATTCTTATTTTTAATGCATAAGAGTAGACCATGATTCCACAGTATATGAACTGACCCTACAAGGTTTGTCTAGTTCCCATTGTTTGTATGCTGTATACTAGCATCTGGACAGGGTTTTGAAATGTGAAATTATAAAATTTTATTTTTTGTCTACAGGACTAGTAAGTGGTCAAAATCCACTTATCAAACCAAGATTTACTTGCCCGAAAATTCACGTTTTCTTTTCTTAAAGAAAACATATGTTGCGGGTACTCATGGAAGTGCCTGGATGAGGTGCTTTTTATAAGTATCCACAACATGTTTTCTTCGAGAAATAAAAAAAAAAAAAATTGTATCTCATAATCTAGATACTCTTCTAAGCTAGAGCTTGTCCCAGGATAAGTAAATTGAAATTTCTTACTTGTCCTCAGGGAATTGGGACAAGTTGGATAAATTTGGCATGGTATTTCCACAGCCTTGATCTAGGCATTAATGGACTAAATTTGTGTGTTTCAGAACGAGTCATAAATGATAGAATGCCCTTATATTTTCAGGTCATATACAGTATTTGTCAACTATAATCAAAGATGACAGACGACATTTTAGAAAAACGTTTGGAGTTCAGTTTATACTAGATGTAATCAAATTCCATTACAGGTTGGTGGTAACCTTGTGCACTTAACTAATTTAGCAGATGACACTTGAAGCTAAATGAGCAGAGCTCTATACAAGAGGGGTAACCACATTAACCCTTAAACTGCCAATCACAACAATTGTCGTCTGCTTTGTCATCTGCTTGTGATTTTAAAAGTAATTTTTGCAGTGTGGACCCAGATCAGACTGCTCCTCTAGGAGCAGTCTGGTCAGGGTCCACACTGTTTGCCTGTATGCAAAAACAGATTTGAAAAATTTGTAAGAATATTCAGCAGATGACATAAACAGACAACATTTTCAGATGCAGGTTTTCTTGGCATTTAAGGGTTAATATTTTTCCTGTTTTCCCATGAAAACATAAGTTATGAGTACTCATTAGAAGAATCTAGCTGAGGCCTATCTAATTAGTACCCGTAGCATATATTTTCAAGGAGGTGTAAGGAAAATACCAATACATTTTAGTTAATAGTTTTTCCATTTCTTCATGAAAAAAGGTTGTGGATACTCGTTAGAAGTGCTGTAGTGCTCACACCATATGTTTCATGCCATGCCCTGATGACTGCCTGCTTAACTGTTTTCGTTGTTTCACTGACAGTTGGGAAGTCATCAAGCTATATATTGCACTCTACTTGTGGAAATCTGTCAATGGCATCCTTATTGATAAGGAACGGGCAATTGAGCACTCTCCTGAAGTATGAAGTATTCAGTTCGTCTTTTCCAGATAGCTTCTTTGTCTGTCAAAAGTGTATTTCCATCTGCACTTAGAAGTGGGGATAGAAATAAGAAAAATATGGCTGAAAAAAAATGCTTTATGTATAAGAAGGGCAGTTGTCAGTTTCTGGCGAAAGGATGTGCACAATACTGGTTAACCGCTTAGAGGACTAAGCCTGCCCAGTAAACGTGTGGTTAGGTAAACTGACCGCGCTCGACATGACCCCACTGGGTTGACTGGGCCGTAAAACCTCAAGCCAAACAAAAGCTTTATGTATAGTAACTATACTTGCAATAATTGTCATATTCTGTTTATCACATATTCAAATCCGCGTCTAACTGTTTTGGATTCCAGTATTGCCATAAAAATGAGATCCAGGTCACCAACTTAGAAAATGTTAAAGTTTTGCTTCGAAGTTTTTAAGATCTTTTAATTTCTAAATCTTTGCATGGATTTACTTTATATTTGGCATGATTATAGGTATTGGTCCAAAGTTTTATTTGGCACTATCCTCACTCTATGACCTAGAGGTCAAGGTCACGGACTTAGAAATTTTATGTTAAAGTTTTACCTCAAAGTTCTTAAGATCTTGTATTTTCTCAATAGTTTTCAAATCATAACAGTCATTTAGTTTATATTTGGTGTACAGATAGCTATGGAAGATGTTCTTCATTCAAAATTTTATTCCGTACCATATCTGTTATAGATTTGAGCAGAGTGCTAGCTTGGAATGAGAGTTCTTTATTATAGGAACAAATTTTTGTGTTTTTTTTTTCTATTTATTTTTTTTTTATTTTATTGAATTGTAAAACTCTGGCAGATCACTCACAAACTGAATAAAGCCTATGTTAAGTTTGCAAGTGATTCGTCAGAGTTTACACATGGATAAAATCCACAAATATTATAACTCATTCCTTATGATTCCAACTTTGTTCTCAAAATGTTACAAATGTTGTAGAAAATATCAGTCTTTTAAGACTGTGGAAGAAAAATAAATCTGACGGATTTCTGCTCTAGACTTTATTGAAGTGTAAAACCTTTCCTTTAATCAGTCAAATTCCATGAAATGTGTATACAGGTGAGGAATGGAAATTATATTGCTATATGTACTTCTGTTTCAGCTCAGACTGTGGACTATCAGAGGAAGATGCCAAGACAATCCGAGTCTCACTGTTAAATCTGATTAAATTTTACATTGTGAAGGAGATAACCAAGGATGAACTGAACTGTTTACTACATTTTATGATAGCCTGTAGAGAAGAAAATATGGTAGGTTAGCTAACAATCCATAGCTGTAGGTAAGGTGCATTTTTTTCAGCCGTAAAAAATATTTAAATTTTTCTTCTGAACAAAAACGTATATTGTGGGTACTCATTAGAAGCACCTCCTTGAGGTGCTTCTAATGAGTACCAACAATATACATTTTTGTGCAGAACTAAGAAAACTATTTGCCGGCCTCGGTTGTTCAGTGGTATGCAGGTCTGACTGGTGATCAGATGGGGTCGATCATCACCAGGGAAAATAGAAATATTTTCACTTTTTCTCCCCCGTTCTCTGATTTCAAAAAGGGCAGTTGTAAGTTTTTGGTGAAAGAATGTGCACAAATACTAGTTGACCCCTTAGAGGACTATGCCTGCCCATTAAAAGTGTGGTTAAGTAAACTGACATGCTCGTCATGACCCTAAAAGTGTTGACAGAACAGTAAAACTCAAACTTAGATTCAAAAGAAGTCTATTTATTTGGATACCACTCATATCTAGAGCTATGTAGAAGTGTCCGGGTGGTTAGCATTCCCGACTTTGGATCAGGAGGCCCAGAATTCAAATCCCATTGGAGGCGGAATTCAGCTCATGACTGTATGGCATTTCATTGCACAGAGACTTTCAATATCACATCTTCATTGTCTCGATAGGACTTAAATAATGTTAAAAGAGACAATTCTAACATGAAGTTAACATTTTCCCATTGAGCCTAATGGAAACATCATTGTGATCGAAGGACAATAATTCACGTCATCAACATAGTGCATGTAAAAGGGCGTTTGATGATGTTGCATGTAAATTCTTCTCACGAGGTCCCCTGCAAAGGATTTCTTTGGAAAACATTGCAATAATGTCAATTTTCCTTTCTGTAACATGTTAAGATCAAAATAACTTTTCTCTGCTATGAATTATCGCGACTAACGCACAATGTTGTTGGGCAGGTGTGAATATCAATTCATTCCAGCTTCGCTGTCATGAATTAACTCTTCGCAATCTGCCCTCTAACACCATATGTTATTCCTGATAACTCACAGTAGAGAAATTTTATTTCTTAAATCAACACTAAAACATCATTATCATATGGTAGCTTAGTCAGCGGTCCATAGCTCTAGATAAGGTCCTTTTTTATCTCAGCGAAAAAGTATTGATATTTCTCCACAAAAACATGCATCATGGGTACTCTTTAGAAGCACTAGGATAAGGTGCTTCAAATAAGTACCACAATATATGTTTTTGTGCAGAATTGTATTGTTCTAAGGTAGGTAATAAAAACCCTTATCACATATGCATTAGGATATTTGGCATGATAACCTAGCTTTCGTATATGTGATGATGTGTTCCCAATACCCTGGTTACAACATCAGTGGATACAAATAATCAGGGCCAATTTTCAAAACTAATGATGTCGTCAGTTAATGTATCATTAAAGTTTTGATTATATGCAAATATGTTTTGCTGATAAAAATGTGAGCAGCTTTTGCTTTTGCAAAAACTACTCACATTTATTCAGCAAAAGTACTTGTGAATTAGAGATTGTACTTTCTAGAACAGTTAACATTTTTACCACTAACGAGCTCGTTAAGCTAACGATGCTTTGAACAACTGGGCCCAGGCTGATAACCAGAAACTATGTATTTTGAACGGAAAGCAGGATTGATATGCAGAAACAATGCATTTTGTCAGGACAAAGGTTATCAGCCCTCTTGCCACATTATGGTGATGATATCATATGTGACAACATGACATAACATGAATGATAGGATGTGACATTGTGCACTTTTACGCTGGAATCATCATCTATTTTAATATCACTTTTAGTGATTTTTGGACTTCCATAGTAAGAAGTGGATTGAATATATGATAAACAGATTAAAACATAGCGTTTTGGTTGTCACCCTCTGTATCAACCATCGACCATTATCTGCCATAAAAGGCTAAATAGGGTCTCAGGTTGATACATCAAGGGATAACCAAAACACCGTGTAATTATCTCTTATTAACCAAAACACCATGTAATTATCTCTAACTATCAGGGCCCAGTTGTTCAAAGCAGCATTAGCTTAACAAGCTTGTTAATGGTCAAAATGTTAACTGTTCTAGTAAGTACAATATCTGACTCACAGGTATTTTTGCTGAAAAAAGTGTGAGTAGCTTTTGCAAATGCAAAAGCTATTCACATTTTTTTTTCAGCAAAAATATTAGCATATATACCATATTTAATGATCAAAGTTTTGATGATATGTTAACTAATGACATTATTAGTTTCGAACAGCTGAGCCTAGATTGTGCAATTTCGCTGACTGATCTGGATCTATACTTTTAGAATATGTCCAAAAGCCACCTTTCTCTTTTTGTAGTTCATAATAATGAGACTTGTCATAATAAGTCATATTCACTCCAACGGGTATTCTATTTTTCAGATTTGTGAAGTGCTTGACCTGCTTGTCCTTCTGCTGGAGAACTATAACAAACAAGACCAGCTGTATCTTCTAATGTTTGAGCCGGAAGCCGGCGAGTTACTGTATGGTCTCTTGACTATTAAGGGATATACTATCATATTCTATGAAAAGGTTGTGAAGGTGAGAAAGATATTGGTGAATATTGTAATGGGTTGGAATATCCAAGGATGCGAGCTGTGGGACAATATTCACAAATGTCTGTGCAATAACCCTTTTATTATATAGATATAAATATTTTGCATTATTTCCAGTTGTTTTTAGCCTCTAAATAGGTATTTTAATACCTAAAATCCAAAGCCTGCACAAATGCTTGAAAAATTTTGCCATGTCATCATTGCCCGATGATGTCATCAAAAGCAAGTTCATGTAAAGTAATATTTGAAGGCATGCGAGTAAGTGTGCAATATCAAGTAAGCATACCTGTACATACTTGCTCTATGCATTTTTAACACTTGTCCTGCTGAATAAATTAAGATGCCACACCCACTTCTTATTTTCAACCAATCAGATTGCTTGGTCAGGATTGTTGCTATAAATTCACAAACTTAATGGCAAACAGTGCAGATCCAGATCTGTGCAATAACCCTGCAATCCAGGTTCAGCAGGACAAGGGTTAATTAATCGTTCAATATTTGGAATGGTGCATCTGATTTACTCCTCCAGACACATCTATAAGCAGTGAAATCAATTTGATCATTTTAACCCTAGACCTGCTGAGCCTGGATATACCCTTTCTTTGCAAACAGTGTAGATCCAGATCAGTTGGCTTCTGAAGAAGCCAACTGATCTGGATCTGCACTGTTTGCCATTCAGTATATGAATTTGTATCAACAACCTGGATCAAGCAATCTGATTGGCTGAACTGGATCAAGCAATATGATTGGCTGAAAATTAGAAGTGGGCGTGGCATCTTAATGTATTCAGCATGACAAGGTTAAGACAAGTATGGCAAGGAGTTATGGAGTTCGAATACACAGCTCTAGATATGATGGTTATCAAAGTAAATATTTTTTCTTATATTTCCATGAAAAACTATGTTGTGAGAACTAATTGGAAGGGCTTACGTAAGGTACTTCTAATGAGTTTCTACAATATAGATTTTCAGTGAATTAAGAAAAATGTCCAAATGTTTAGGTGAAAAAATCTTGGAGCTTGGTGACTACACATTAGAAAGAATAAAAAGGGTTGCTTTTCCGTTAACCCTACCAACCCTGATTATTTGGCCCTACTCAAACTTTTTAAGGCCTCTGAGGGATTTTTTTCAGTTTTATGCATAATTTTAAGCATTTTCTATATAAAAAAAATTAAAATAAAAAAAAAAGAAAATGGTTCCTCTGCCTGCCAACCCTTATATAAGGTTTGGTAGATAGGGAAACTTTTTTAGACATTTCCGGAAACAAGACATTTACTCTTTTTTTTTCCTAAATATCATAATTTGTTTTGTAGGTCTTGTACCTTCTTCTGAAGACAGAAAAAGTGTACGAAAAAAGCAAAGTCTGGCTGCAGCTGCAAGACTGTGGCTACC
The DNA here is from genome assembly GCA_964016985.1 of Anodontia alba. Lineage (NCBI taxonomy): Eukaryota > Metazoa > Mollusca > Bivalvia > Lucinida > Lucinidae > Anodontia > Anodontia alba. The sequence goes on along the minus strand of OZ024837.1, from coordinate 33,544,659 downwards.
TGGGGCTTGTGGGATTGATGCAAGGTTGTGAAGTGTCGGGACCAACAATTAAACGGTTCATGGAACAAGTCAGTGTAACTGGTAGGTGATGCTAGTTTTCTGTTATCTCTGTATTGGAAGGGGCAATATACAGTAAAACCTTAATGACTCGAACTTGGATGGCTCATATACTATGGCTGATTCAAACTCATTTCTGAGTCCCTAGAAAATTTTTGCGATAGCTCAAGAAAACAAATACCGTACTCGAGCCAATTACCACACATAGCCCTATAAGCGCACAGTCAAGTAATTCCATAGTCTTCAAATTACAGCCAGTGTACTTTTTGTCTACTTATTTGTAAGGCATATGTTGTGGGTACTCATTTGAATTGCATCAACTTGTTGATGCAATTCAAATAAGTACCCACAACATATGCCTTTATAAAGAAAATCAGACAAAAAATCGCATAAACATCATCAAATACGTCCTTTTCTGATTTTTTTTAAATGTACCCTTAATAGGTAGATACAATGTACATATTTTACCACAACTGAGTGTTCCCAGTAATTTTGAAAAACCTAAGTGCACAGTGCGGTAATTAGGTCGAATATAAGGGATATTTAGGGAAATTTTTTTGTTTTATCATGAAAATGTATATTATGTGTACTCAATAAAATGGTCTCTGTGAGGCAATTCTAATGAATACATTCAGTATACCATTATTTTATAGAAGATCAAAAAGACATTCCTAAATAATCCCCATTTGCCTCCTGACCTGGCAATATGATAAACCCTCAGTGGCTTGAACTACCCAGGTCCAGAACAAATTTCTATGGTCCCAAAGATGTTTCACAGTTTGAGCCAATTGTTGGACTAAAGTCAACTCTCATTAACTCAAACTCCAGAGGACCAGAATATTTGGTTTGCGATATAAACGGAGCGCAGTATAAGTCCAGACATGTACCATGCATGTATAATGGCATGCATAATACTCGCTTGGTTTGTCGCTGTGTTAGTTTGCTGAGACATCACTGATAAATGGCATTCAGTCATGCTGTCAGCCATATTTCCTAATTAAAATTGGATTAAACTTGCTCAATGGCATAATTTACAATGGTGCGCTATGCCCAACAAGTAATGTCAATCGAAACCAGCAAATAAACTACGTTTGAAAACAAGAAATCATCAGGTTGACAATTTAGGACGCCATTTTGGATACTCTGGTTCCCTGGAACAGGGAAGGGAAGTTACTCAAATTGGTTCAGTTGTGCTAAGATGATTTGAGTTGCTTCCCTTTACTTATTTTTTGTTGCGGGTGCAAAAAAAAACTGTTGTTTATCAAAGTTAATTTCTTTTTATTTTAGTTTTATAGTTATTTTTTTTTTTTTTTTTTTTGACGCAGTTGTTTTCTTTTGAAATATTTATTGCTACAGAAGTGTAAAATAAGCGGACTAAGATCTGTGTATTAGGGACAGAAACATCGTAAGACTACTGTCTTGTAAAATTTGCTGGTGTTGAAAAGGAGGTGGACCGTTTTTACCTGTTGAGCAAAATTAGTTTGTGGGCATCATTGACTGATTGAGCATTGAGTAGATCTATGTACTCAATGATGATAATGATTATGACAATAACGGCGATATAATTTATTGTTTGCCAGTTATAATCAACGTGTGCGCTGATTGACACTAAGTGGATTGTTTGTTGTAATACCTGATGCGATTTAGCGTCAGGATAGGCGTAAAAAATCAATTACCGGAGGTGGAACGCGGATTTTTTTTTTTTTTTTCAGAAGTTAAATAAAACAACAAACATTTTGTGTTTTTTGCTTATGGAAAATTTGGGAGCCATGGCCGATTCGTGATGTACTGGATTTCGCAAAATAACGGACCACATTGTATTGGATCTACACTGTATTGCCCAATATTCTAATGAGTACCGAGAACATATGTTTTCGTGGAGAAATAAGAAAAATATTTGTCTGATAACACCTCTTATCTGAAGCGATATCAGAAGTGGGTTAGTGAAAGATGAGAACATTATCAACTATTGTGAACAATTATGTTTTGAATCATCTTTTAACCCTGGTCCTGCTGAACCTGGAAATGCCCTGCCATTTCAAATAGTATAGATCCAGATCAGTTGGCTTCTGAAGAAGCCAACTGATCTGGATCTGCACAATTTGTCATTAAGTATGTGAATTTATATCAACAATCTGGATAAAGTCATCTGATTGGCTGACAAATAGAAGTGATTATGGCATCCTAATTTATTCAGCAAGGCAAGGCCTAAACATGTAGACACCTAGTTTTCCAGGCATCACTGACTTCAGAGACAGGTTTAGAAGAAGTAGAAAGGCATCTTCAAAGGCTGAATACTTTGTCCACATCTTGCACTAGGTCATTCTAGATCATGATGGCATGATGATGCGTAAACATAATTGCTTTTGTGATTTCAGTAATAGCTAAAAACAGTGACTGTAAGTTGTGATTACCAAGTCAGACAGGCAAGGCCCGAATTTAACATCTGCCAGACAAATATTCTAAATGCAGCTGACCCATGCTGTTGTGATTTTGCATGTTCAATTAGTATTTCTGTTTTGTAAAAAAGGGAAATTGCACTTTTGGCAAGATACTGTTATCTGTGTAGAGTGTTGCTGCCAGACTGTTGAGACAAAACTGTCTCCAAGTTTGAATAGTTGTTTTGTATTCGGTAGCTCATTAGATATGTGTTTGTTCGTATTTGATTTAAGCTACAAATTCCTATGCAGGTATTTAAAGCTGTTTGATATGTACCCAGCGGGCACATGACGTTTATACAACGTCGGCTCAACGTCGATGCAACCTCATAACGTTGCATCAAAGTTGAGGAGACGTTGTATTAACGTCGTGTGCCTGCTGGGTACACATTTATATGGACATATAAAGCCATTTTGTTTGTGATTTTGATAATACATGTAGTTGACTGCAATGAATTGATTTCCCCATGTGTTTTCTGAATTACCATCTTTACTGTTTTCATTCTACACATGAAATAAAATGTCAGTAGATAACATTTTGAAATATTTTTCATACCTGTGTTGGAATTGGAATTTTCATTTGGTGGCAATTGTCTCCTTAGGTATTTATATGAAACATGAACAGATTCTAAAAGGAATGACCTGCTGAATAAATGAAGATGCCACACCCACTTCTAATTTTCAGCCAATCGAATTACTTGATCCTGGTTGTTGATACAAATTCACACATTTAATGACAAATGGTGCAGATCCGGATTAGTTGGCTTCTAAAAAAGCCATCTAATCTAGATCTACACTGTTTATAAAGGCAAGGCATATCTGGGTTCAACAGGACAAGGGTTAAAATTAAGAGCTCTTTCCTGTGCAAATGAAGCCCACTTTTCTGGGTAAAAATAAGAAAAAATGTTGTTTACTTGTTGTGTTCTAGTAACCTTCAGCATGCAAAGAAATCAGTGGAATGGACACACCACCAAGGGAAATAACTTCAAAATGTAAATAATTAACCTCCTGTCTCGTTTGGAGTAAATTCTTTCCTTTAAGAGTAGTCTTCATTTTTTAACTGTTTCAACTACTAAACAGGTAAATTCCTGTCCACAAAAGTCTGGCAGAATTTTTCATCTGTATATAGTCACCTTAAAGGGACATATACATGTATTTTTTGTCAGCTTCACTGAAAACAATTGTGCCAAATGGTATCCCATAAAGATCTGAAACTCTTAAACTTTCTGTGGAAAGAATTACTATTATTCCAGGTTGTAGACAGAGAAGTGGCTAGAATGTTTTCATATGCAATAGCCCAAATCAGAGTGGGCTCTAACTTCCATTGCCCCTATGGGGGTCAGGTTATGGAGCACCTTTACTACCAATTTTCACTGAAAGATTTACTGTTCTTCATATTGCAGATACCCCAAACAGTTATAATGCTGTATTAGCAATACTACAGTTGATTTACACCAGTGGCTTTGATATTAAGTTAGAAGCTAGTAGACAGGTATGTACTATCTTTAACCTGTTCGTGTTTACTGTTTCAAATAAACGTCAAAAGTCATCACGAAAACATGCATATATAATTTTGACCCCCTTAAACCCCACTTTTATATAGTAAAACTGGGGTTTACAGGGGTATACACTATTTTTCTTATTTCTGCTTGGAAACATAGATTGTGGGTACTCATTAGAACCGCCTCGCCGAGGCGGTTCTAACGAGTACCCACAATCTACGTTTTGAGCAGAAATGTAAAAATTATCAGAGTTTTTTATCTGAAAAATTTCAGTTTTTGGTGGTGAAATTTTCAATATATTTGAATAGGTGTGTTTTCGTAATGATTGCCTTTGGAAACAAAGAACACACTACAGATTAGAAAATGGAAGTCTTGGTTTTACTGATACTCTTCATAAGCAGTAACCCAGTAAGCATTCTACATAAATCTATAGCGGGCCGTTATCGGCCAGTCAGCTACCCTGACGGGCCGATAACGGCCCGCTGTAGATTTATGTAGAATGCTAGCTGGGAATAAAGTTTGCAACACTGCTTATGCCCTGTAGCGTATACATGAGCAGAACTCCATTTTCAAATATAACATAATGGGCTCAATGATCCCAAAGGAAATGAAATATAATCTGCACTATGGTAAAGTACGGGGAGACGTTCTACCACCACCACACGGCATTAACACCAGCTGCAGTGTAGTAAAATAAATGTCAAAAAGATTGCTTTTGGAAACAAAGAACACACTACAGATTAGAAAATGGGAGTCTCGGTTTGTGAAAAAAAATTAAAACTTCAACCGTACAGTGCATAAGATACTGTTTTCAGATAGATAAGCTTGATAGTTAAATATGATAAATATAACAGCTTGTATGTCTTGGCCTACTTTATAGCTCTCTATGGTTAGCCACTGCCTGTGGAATAAAGACAAGATATTTCACTGATTAACAGCATCTAGTTGACCAGCTTTCTGTTCGGATTCATTGTTCCTTGTTGTCCTTATAAATTGGAACCTAATACAATAAGACTGTTCATTATAAAATGATTTCGGATATAAGACGGTTTAAAGGTGGACTCCTAAAAGTGTTGTATCCAAGCAAAAAATGTATAGATTAAATAGAAAAATGACCGTAAATGGTCATTTTTCTATAAAATTTATACATTTTTGTTTTGGATGCAACATGAACAAATGTATAGATTATGTAGAAAAATGATTATTTATGGTCATTTTTCTATATAATCTATTCATTTTTGTTTGGAAACAATACGGTTGTTTAGCTATCAAAGTTTTTGCTTTGTATCCCAGCAATAGTGTTATAAAGAGATTATGATGCATTTTATTCCTTTTCTAGTTGCAGTCTATCTTGGTATCAAAGACAGGAGCAGCTAAAAGCTTTGCAAAACAACTTGGTTGGCAGGAGGCCATTACAAAATTATTTATTTTACATCCCCTGTCAAACAGCTGTGATAGAAACTTGGAGCGTGATGATAGCATCACTATGTCAGACAATAATGCCAGTAAGGGAAGCTTAACTAACTTTTTTGAAGGAGATTATTATGAGGGAGATAACTCCGAGGGATTAGATCTCTCTAAGGGAAGTAATCAAAACGCATTAAGTTGTGAAAATTCTAAAGACTGTGATCTATTAAATTCTAGAAAGGACCTTTTACAAAATGAGGGTGAATCTAAAAATGAAAGTTGTGACTCTTTAAGTGAACCATTGTTACCGGATCAAAGTGTTGTCAGTGATATAAAACGTGCTTTTAAATCGGATGTTAAATTTTCGTTAGATTTGAAAAGAGAGTCAGATTCACAAGACTCATTATCATCTCCACAGACACCTTTATATTTAAAGAGACAAATGGATGATGTATTATCAGAGGAGGAAATCTCACAACCAGTGAGTCGGAGTTCAAGTGCAAGTGCCGAGGACTTAAGTGCAATAGGACAGCGCCAAGCTGAACAGACACATATTCAGAAAGAATCGGAATCCACTTCCACACTGAACCGAAGTGAAAGTGATTTTAATTTTGAGAATGAAGGTGTTGTTATGCGGAGAGAATCTCTATCATCATCTCAGATAAATTATTCACATAGTATGATGGATAGTCTGGGTTTACGGGGAAGCTTTCTGATGGAATCAGTAGAAGATTCGGAAGAACTGTGTCAGAATCTGTTGATTGTTTTACTCACCATTATGTGGAAAGGAGTTGAAGGTTCTGACAAAGCTGCATGGCAGGTATGTGCCATAGATCCAGATACTGTATTAACCCAAAATATCAGGGCCCAGTTGTTCAAAACTAATGATGTCATTAGTTAATGTATCGTTAAAACTTTAAATATGGCATATACGCTAATATTTTTGCTGAAAGAATGTGAGTAGCTTTTGCATTTGCAAAAGCTACTCACATTTTTTCAGCAAAAATAGCTGTGAATCAGATATTGTACTTACTAGAACAGTTAACATCTTGACCACTAACGAACTCATTAGGCTAACGATGCTTTCAACAACTGGGCCCAGGACACCCTAACTCCTTAACGCTTAGCATGCTGGGTAAAAATTTCAGCAGACAACATTTTTAAAATAGTTTCTTATTTTTCCCAGAAAATAGACTTTGATATTTCAGCATGAAATATCAAAGTCCATTTTTTGGGGAAAAATAAGAAAAACAGCATCAATTTGTCATCTACTGATTTGCCCATAACATGGTAAGTGTTAAAATACTTGCCCTAAAATTTTAAACAACTCCACTGAGCTTGATTGTTTATAAAAACTGCTGGATGAATGTCAGACAGTGTAGACCCTGATCAGACGCCATGTTTTGCAGCATCTGATCTTGGTCTACACTGTTTGCTCAGGCCTGTATGTCCAATTACGTAGGGTAAATAAGGTAGTAGAGTTTATAGATGAGGCATTTTGTTCAATGAAAAGCTGATACCGTATTCAACCTAATTACCGCACATACTCCTATAAGCGCACAGTCAAGCAATTCTGTAGTCTTCAGATTACGGCCAGTATACTTTTTGTCTACTTCTTTTTAAAGGCATATGTTGTGGTTACCCATTTCAATTGCATTAACTTGTCGATGCAATTCAAATGAGTACCCACACCATATGTTTTTATAAAGAAAATCAGAAAAAAATACACAGTAACATCACATAAGCATCATTTGATAAGTCCTGCACTGATTTTTGTTTAAGCTTAGTACATGTGTGTAGGTGGATACATATTTTACACAAGCTTTCCCAGTAATTTTGAAAAACCTAAGCACACGGTGCAGTAATTAGGTCGAATACAGTATTTGTTTTCCCATGAAAACATACATTGTGGGTACTCATTAGAAGCTTCTCACCCAGGGCCTTCTATTGAGAACCACAGGATAAGTTTTTGTGAAGAAACAAGAAAAATTTAAACAGTTTTTCAAACTGTAGATGATTTTCTTTTTTTCTCTATGAAAACATAGATTATGCTATCATTAGAAGCACCTTGGCGAGGACTTCTAATGAGTACTACAGGATGTGTTTTTGTGGAGAAATAAGAAAAATATCAACATTTTCTCATCAAAAAAAATTCTTTATCCCCCTTCCACTGATTCAAGAAGGGCAGTTGTCAGTTTCTGGCAAAAGAATGTGCACAATACTGGTTAACCCCTTAGAGGACTTAGCCAGCCCAGCAAACATGTGGTTAGGTAAACTGACCGCACTCCAAATGACCCCATTGGGTTGACTGGGCCGTAAAACCTCAACACAAACAAACAAATAAAATTCCTTTTCTAGAGTATGAAATACAGTTAACCCTTAAAGCGCCAATCACAACTATTGTCGTCTGCTTTGTCTTCTGCCAGTTACTTTAAAAGTCATTTCTGCAAACAGTGTGGACCCAGATCAGACTGCTCCTTTAGGAGCAGTCTGATCTGGGTCCACACTGTTTGCCTGTATGCAAAAATAGGTTTGAAAAGTTTGCAAGAATATTCAGCAGATGACATAAATAGACGTCATTTTCAGATGCAGGTTTTCTTGGCGCTTTAAGGGTTAACCCTCATTATACCGACACTCGATACAACAACAAAATTTGTTATACTGACAATTTGACTAGCATGGAAACCCTCTCTTAAAAGGTGACAGTTAATCAGAAATTATATGGTAGCATTATTATTCAATACTTCAAGCAACATATGTTTTGGATATTTGTTTGAATTGCCTCAATGAGGCAATTCTAACAAATATCCAAAACATATGATTTATAAAGAAATTATAAACATATGGTTTATTTTAAGACTGCGCCATCGAAGAAACACTATAAGCCATCGAAGAAACACTAATAATAAATACCAAAACAATGGAAATGGAGCTTTCAGATTTATTAAAAAAGGAACATGAAAATAATTGAGACACTTCACACTTTTAATTTCTGTATTGAAATGGCTGGCAGTCAAATGGCCGCAACAGTTCAATCTGCTTGGTTCAGTCCAATGCAGATTGTTAAATCTCAACCCCCGGAAGATGTAGATGATGATTGGTTGCTTTAGGAATGTCAAGTACTAGCTATGTGCCAAGAATATGATATTCAGCCGTGCGAGGACCTATTATACAGTCCAGTGAACAAAAGCCTCAGACATAGACTCAACCATTTTAGCGACTATACGCAGCCTTGCTAAAAACTGTTATTCTTGTATTAAGAAGCTAAGCGGGTGAATGAACAATGGTACGGACAAAACACCCCACCTCTTAATAAGCAACCAAGCAACCATGGCAAGCAGCAACCAAACAATCTGATATTGCAACTACTAACAAGCAACCAGCAAACCATGCAGATTTCTTGGCACTGGAAAGGAGCAAAATATACTTATTAGATGATATAAATTTAGCAGCTGATCTCAGTGCTGGTTCAGTCCGGTCACCAAGAATCAGCTATTGTACCAAAACATCATCATGACCATCTTCCAGAGGTTGAAATCTAGAATTTCCGTCTTGTTGCGACATGGATAGTTTTGCTTTTGTAAATAAAGATGGTAAAAAAACCACACTGTACGTGGAAATAGGACATAGATCACTATGTATACTGAATTATGACATACTCCTGATTGTTTGCGAGATCACAAACCTAATGAATATTACGTAGTTCACATTGTCTTTTTAACAGTTGCACTTTCCACTTTGTCTATTGCCTATTAAAGGCTTATAATAAATCATACTGTTCAAGTTTGGAATGTGTAACTTGGAGTTGTAAGATGAGTTTTTGTCTGTGGCTGAAATGACGATTCATTGCCCGCTGTATACATGGCTGGAAAAAACTGGCTTACTTCTCTTGATCAAAGTCCAACCAACCATAACTGAAATATAAAGAACTTCTTGGCAGTATCTTGGTCCAGTGTTAACTACTGACTGGGATAAACAACAGTATGGAAAAAAAAACTAATAACTTCCTACATTTAGGGTGTGGTGGGTGGGTGTGCTTATTCTTTCAGTAGAATCTTGGAAAAGGAAGCTGCTAGCAATTGCAATTCAGTATATCCCTCTCAGAATGACCTTCACCTTATTGACAATAGATTGGGGGAATTCCAGAGATTCCCAGATACTATTAATAGCATTTCAAAGTGGCAGAGATTCCCAGATACTATTACTAGCTTTTCAAAGGGGCAAGAGAACCAATTTAATGTAAAGCAATTTTAACTTCATAATACATTAACCTATAGATAATGTGCTATTCTATTCTGTTTTCACACCTTCCACAGAAAAAACGACCTTTCAGTCGTTAATTAAAGTCTTAAACCAGAAGGTCCCTTAGGCAGTTACCTGTGTGACGTAACTCTTCCCGCTCAATTGACCACGTGTCAGTTTCTTTTCTGTGGACAAAGAAATTCAACAAGGATTATTTACCTGTGATAGAAATTTGGATTATTTCTTTCCTCACGGATAAATTTATGTATCCTTGTGTTTCTTTTGTTTATTTATCACTCCTTTCACTTTCTGTGTTATTATTTAAAATTTTCAATTTTCGATTTCATGTATTTTTGACTGGTCTTTTTCCACATGCGTTTTGGCGACTCTCGCTTTTCGGCACAACGCTCGTGCGCGATCGGTTCGATAGTCGTGTTTATATATGCAGAATATTTTTGTTCTTTTCGTTCCAGGTTATTCAGCAATTACGATATGTTTTTTTCCTGGACTTTTGTTTGCAGAGATCTTCAGTTGGCTAAAGATTCTCATGGTGGAGAAGCTGATTGTAAAGAACTTGTCAACCCTTGATGGGTTATAAGACAATTCTTTACTGATGGGAGCCCCACCCCATATGGCTATACTGCCGGGGTAAGACCCATGAAGGTGGCATCTTTGGGTACTTAGTATCCTATAAAGTCTAAGTCCACCAGTCACCAGTCACCAGTCATCCAGTCACCAGTCACCAGTCACCAGTCAACCAGGCTCCAGTCAATCAGCTTCACCAGTCACGAGTCAATCAGGTGCCAGTCAACCAGGCACCAGTCACCAGTCATCCAGGTGCCAGTCAACCAGGCACCAGTCACCAGTCACCCAGTCACCCAGTCACCAGTCACCCAGTCACCAGTCACCAGTCACCCAGTCACCAGTCACCAGTCAACTAGTCTCCAGTCAATAATTTAATTATTTTCTGGAAAGACTTAGTTTCTGACATATTTCACCGGACAAAATAGTCACGTATACTAACTTCCGGTCATTATGTCTAATTAAAAAAAAAAAAAAAAAAAAAAAAAAAAAAAATTTTTCACTGGGCAAAGTATCAGTAATATTTCTGATACTTATACCCGGTCATATTATTATATTATTTCTGATTTTTCACCAGGCAAACTTTTACAGAAAGTGTCTGGTCAATTTTTGCCTAATAATTAATTATCTTCGGGAAAAAGTTTCGAATACTTGTGCCCGCTCAGTTTTCATATATAATCTCCCTTTTTCATCGGACTAGAGTTACGAATACTACTATCCGATCAATTTGTCAAATTACTTGTAACTTTACCGGGCAACAGTTACGAATATTAGTGTCCGGTCATTGTGTCGGGTAACTAGTGTCAAAATAATGATTACTAATTCCCGAACAATCTATTATCGTTCATAGAGCTCCATTCACGTTTAAGTCAATGGATATAGGTTATTAAGTGAAATACATAATAACTGTTTATACAAAAAAATTCTGTACAGTCTTTCCCAAATCAGACTAGAATTTTTAATATTCCATTGACTTATTATAGGTGTGTAATTCCATTAATATTTTAAATTAACTTATGTTTTATCTCTTTTATCCGCTAGAAAGAGTTAAACTTCCGACTATAACAAAATTCTTACCGGGCAGCAGTTCGTAGACTAGTGCCAGGTCATTCAAATGATGTTTTTATTTCTTTAATTCGCTAGAAAGCGTTTAAATTCCGGCTCTAACGAAAATTTCATCGGGAGGCACTTCGTAGAGTAGTGCCAGGTCATTCTAACGAAATTCCACCGGGCAGTAGTTTCGTAGACTTTGTGTCGGATTACTAGTGTGCGAGTAGTAGTCACTAGTACTCGATTCATATATAACCACTATAGACATGTATAGTCTTGGATTATAGGTTATTGAATGACAGCGATGGGTTCTAATACCTAGTAGCCATTTATATTGTTGAATTCTGTCCAGTCACTTTTGAACTTGACTTAAATTCTATATATATATTTATTATTGAAAATGAATTAAGAATTATCGGTTACGATCAAATTCGCAATTCATTCACTAAGTGTAGAAGATACTTCCAGCTATAATTATATCTCTTTTATTCGCTACAAAGAGATTAAATTCTTACATATTCACCTTATTCGGCTCTAGGGCAAAGGTGAACTATAAAACTATCGTTATTTATAAGAAGAAAAATATACACGAAATATAAAAAAATTTTCTTCTTTCCTCCCCTGTTTTTCTTCTACATGCTCCGATATGTAATCAGCATGTAATCTAAGGAGTAAATTGACAAGAAAGTAGCAATCGATCTTTTCTACTTTCTATTAATTTTTCATTCTTAAGGTATCGGAAATTTACACCAACCAGATAAATAAATTAACAGTTTATTTATTTATTCGCTACCTCTCTAGATTACTACGATTTAAAATTCTAGTTGAGGTACATATTTTCCTTTTGCCTTTTCTACATGGAAAATAGTTGATCCGATAAGCTATTATTCTATTTTATACTATCTTTTGATTGATTATATTAGAGTCTAGGTCAGTCGTGCTCTGTCTAAACTCTGCTATAAAATAATAAATAAGAAAAAAGTCTTATATTTAGGCATAGATATAATTCGATACGTTCTTTACTTTGCCTGTTTTATTTTTTCTTCTGGATCATTTAAGACTACGATAGCAATATACCAGATATTTTTGCCTCAGTAAGAATCTATTACGCTGAAGATTCTTCATATTGGAATAATAATTTTATTATGATTATAATTCTAGACCCAATTAATCCTCGTATATTATAGGTCTACTTTATCTTATTGAGGAATAGTTTTGCTTCGACTAGCTCTATACCTCTAATATTTTATTTATAACTAGAGTCCATGTCAATCAAAATTTTCTTGCACTTTGGTATTGACAATGGATACATATTTAGTAAAGGCATTAATTATTCAGTACGTGACAGATTATTATTGCCTAAATTAGATTTTATATACAATACTTTCCTTTTGATATTTTGTTTTATTGACTTTGTAACTATTCAGAAACTGCCAAAGTCAATCATTTCCTTCCTCTAAACTTACCGAAGCTCTAGATTATGTTGATATATATTTTTGATATATGCTTAGAGGTTAATTAACGAGAGTTTACCTCATAATAGCAGATATTATTATAATTATATTAATCAATCTATAGTCTAGGCTTAGACAAAAGGGAAAACATCCTTAATTATTAGTATACGAGCCGGTAAAGAATTAAGACACTCTTAATTATCTCTTTACCCCTCCTTTATGTTTACATTCGTTAAAGGGATCATAGTAATTCTCGCTAAGAGTTCAAGTTCAGTTTGCGAATAATGCAAAGATTAATATCTTGATTTCTAGTCCGCATCAAAAATGGTCTATATATATAGATAAATATCTTTCCGAAACTGGATATTTATTTATTTTTCCACACAATAAGTCATTTCAAGATGTCGATGATTTTGAAATGCACTGCTTCAATTTATAATATAAAATATGTTTATATTAACTTCACAACTTAGTAAGTGCTGCACCTACGTTCCTGGTCAGATCTTACTTTTGTGATATGTTTTTGAACATACTGAAAGTTTTCTTCGATTATACATTCGGTAAATAAACTTTCGAGTAGTATTTATGCCTTTAAACATTCAGATTATTTGATAATTGTTGGAGATAGTATATTATTCCGATATTTATATATCTATCTTCATTATTTATCTTTCTCATCTTACTTTTAAATTAGATTGACCTTCTCGCTACGTTCCAAGTTTAAATCTAGCTAACATTGTGGAACAGTCACTTTTTTTATTTCCTAAACAATATTTTAACATTTTTCTCAGTATTCAGAGCATAACGACTTCATGAATACTTGAAAATAATTCAATTCTACGCTTGTTAAACTAAGCCTAAAACAAGCCCTAGTTTTTTAGAATGGATATTATCCTTCGATTCAGTTCATGGAGATACATCCTTTTAGATCCCATTATCTCTATTTCAATCATTCAAAATTCTAATGACTAAGTACTCCTTTTCTACGTACGAATACAGAATATCGAGTCACTGTTGCTGCATATTGGTTAAAGATTAAACAAATTTTATCTTAAACCTATATGACGTTAAATTAATTATTATCTCTTTCATATACATGTTTTTACCCTTCTGTCAGGGATCGCGGTAATAATATTATTACTCTCTATGGTTTACACATAGATCTCGAGAGTATATATATATGTATTTTCTTCCTGAACTCATTTGCGAGTACGTAATTTGATATTTCAGGAATTACCAATTATGCAGACATAGATTTTATTCTATTAATATTCAATTCTAAAAAAATTTGATTGAATGTTTATCTATAAAATTTCCGGGCAGTAATTTTATAGAGAGTTATATGTTTAATAATTCCTTGCTTAAATAATAGTTACGTTTAACCTATGATTTATAGCGGGAATTTTGTTCAGTAGTATAATTTTTATTTAGTATTAATATATTTCTTACTATTCTTAAATATGCGTATAGAATAGTAATACTATCTCTTAACTTTTAAATTAAGTGTTTTTTGAGATTAATAATCAGTATTATTGTATAATCTTTCTTCAGAGATTATCACACTATTACTTTTTCTCTGAGTCCTTCTCTTTTTATGAACATTTTGATTCGTATCAAAGTGGATTTTTAACATTTCTTGATTTCCATGATTATTTACTCAGGAGTACTTTTCATGGCAATCTTCTGGTATAGAAAGATTCTATCCAGCTTATTTATTATTGTTTAATCTTATCAATACGGTAAGATTTAGCCAAACTATGACCGTCATACAGTTTGTTGCGATCAACCTTATTCTTATCTCTCTTATTCTCTGTCAAACTCTTTAGTTATGATGTTGACAGTTTATTCTTTATTTTTTGTCAGGACATCAAACGCTTTTATATGTCTATGACAAAACTAATTATCAATGGTTTTGGTTGTTTTTTCTTCCCAGCAGTTATATGCAAACTCTGTATTATTTTATTGCTTGACTAAAAATTCGTTATACAATTAGTCTAGCAATAGTTTTAACCATTATGTTTGTCTATACTTTTTTCTTCTGATGGATAACTTAGTTATAGTTAAGTTAACTCCATCTACTTTTATTATCTCCCCTTCTTTAATTTGATCAAGGGAAATAATTACACATTATGGTTATTTTAAGTCTGTGTCTGTTCATCGGAAACTGTCCTGTCGCTCCAATTAACAGAATTTAATTAGTTTATAATTCTAATAGCTTAGACTATTACAATTACATAGCTTCACATATCTAGAATTTTATCCAAAATATCTACATATGTCAGTTATCTATAGGAAACTCCACCGAGTAGACTTTTCCTTATTTATTCAAGATCCTACATAGACTACTTACAGTGTATGGTCTTGGCCTTTTGTTTTACAAATTTTGTTTTCAAAATTTTCTATATTCCTAGCTTACTTTGCGATGGAATATTTATGTTATGTCTCAATGACTCCCTTTTCTTTTTGAAGCCAATTGTTGTTTCCCAAAAAGAAAAAAAGAGGGGGGGTGGGGGGGGGGCCAATGTTAGGTCTCTGAGACTTAAGAACTGGCTTCCTCTAGAGTCTACTAATATATATAAGGTTGTTAGATCATAACACCTTAAAGCTATTTTGTGAATCTAGACCATTCTTTCTATTAAATATAGAATTAGAATGTATCTGATTCCTTTGAGTTTCCTGAGTCTTAACCAGAAGTGGTGAGATATTATTGGTGTTAGAATTAGGAGAGCACCTCCCTCCTATTCTGCAAATTCTAGCACATTATCTATAGGTTAATGTATTATGAAGTTAAAATGAAGTTTTTTAAAAGTAAAACATATTTTAACGAGTACTACTTAACCTATAGATAATCAATTATCTCCCTCCGCCCACCCTCGCTTATCTCTCCTAATTGTGTCTATTGTTTTACACATAAAAGAAACTGACACGTGGTCAATTGAGCGGGAAGAGTTACGTCACACAGGTAACTGCCTAAGGGACCTTCTGGTTTAAGACTTTAATTAACGACTGAAAGGTCGTTTTTTCTGTGGAAGGTGTGAAAACAGAATAGAATAGCACATTATCTATAGGTTAAGTATTACTCGTTAAAATATGTTTTACTTTTAAAAAACTTCATGTTTATGTCTGTATGGTGCATGATAAGCCAAAGAAAAGCTGGCTTGCAAAAATAAACATTTAATACAGGTAATATCTGTATTCTGCTTTATTTTAAGACTGCGCCATCGAAGAAACACTATAAGCCATCGAAGAAACACTAATAATAAATACCAAAACAATGGAAATGGAGCTTTCAGATTTATTAAAAAAGGAACATGAAAATAATTGAGACACTTCACACTTTTAATTTCTGTATTGAAATGGCTGGCAGTCAAATGGCCGCAACAGTTCAATCTGCTTGGTTCAGTCCAATGCAGATTGTTAAATCTCAACCCCCGGAAGATGTAGATGATGATTGGTTGCTTTAGGAATGTCAAGTACTAGCTATGTGCCAAGAATATGATATTCAGCCGTGCGAGGACCTATTATACAGTCCAGTGAACAAAAGCCTCAGACATAGACTCAACCATTTTAGCGACTATACGCAGCCTTGCTAAAAACTGTTATTCTTGTATTAAGAAGCTAAGCGGGTGAATGAACAATGGTACGGACAAAACACCCCACCTCTTAATAAGCAACCAAGCAACCATGGCAAGCAGCAACCAAACAATCTGATATTGCAACTACTAACAAGCAACCAGCAAACCATGCAGATTTCTTGGCACTGGAAAGGAGCAAAATATACTTATTAGATGATATAAATTTAGCAGCTGATCTCAGTGCTGGTTCAGTCCGGTCACCAAGAATCAGCTATTGTACCAAAACATCATCATGACCATCTTCCAGAGGTTGAAATCTAGAATTTCCGCCACAAAAATATTTGTGCCTTTTTTTTTTTTTTTTTTTTTTTCTAATTCGCACGAATATTTTCCGCCAAATTCTATGATTGAAACTAAGAGCTGGTGATCTTAGTTTAGAGACATTATAAACCGCTTTAATGTTTGAGTATATAGGAGATTTCCATGCTGTGAGAGGTGCACTCCATCTGCATTAAACAGCTCTGGCATAGATTCGTGAATTCTAAACTGTAGTGATTGACCATTTTTAATCTGTCTTATAGTTTGGCGGGCATGTCTATTAATTCGTCTCGCTTTTGAATTTAGGACTGTAGGTGAATCAAAGTGATTGTCTCTCCAAACAAGCCGTGGTAAAATGTCACAGTACACTACTAAAGATGAATTAAAGATATCGCATATATAATTCAGATCGTTAGACATGGATTGCATGAGTGACTCCTGCTTAACAGTATCAATACTGTTACCACCAAGGTGTATCAATATTGCAGCTGGTTTAGTTCTGAATATCATCTGACACTGAATAGTTTGGTGAAGGTTCTCCCATCTCATACCAGATGAACCAAGCCACACTATATTGTACTTTCTCTGGCCCAAAGAAAGATTCCCACTTTGGGACACGTGCTGCTCTGCGCGTTTGACTATTGAATCACCAATGATCCAGATGTCTGGAATCAAACAAGAAACAAAGGTCCATAAGAATACATTTAGGCATACTGACAAATCAAAAAGGGCTTGACAAAGCCTAATCTAAGTATGGATTTAACACAGCCTCATTTGAAAGCCAACTTTAAGTTGAGTCGGTATTAACGAATGTATTTAGTGTATGTATCAGATGTCCACCGACCCAGTCTTTTAATATTCTCTGAGCTGACACCAGCCAAAGATAGATCAGTTGCTCTACCTATACGGAAAGAGTGTGTTTTATATAACTGAGATGGCATACCAAGTTGCTGTATGCACCTAGCTAGTATGGCTGAAAATTGATACCTGGTAAGAGGGGATTTATCCTCATGGCATAAAAGATAGCCTAAATGCTTTGGTCTACACTTAAGAAAATGCATAGCAGCATTAACACAGCAGATTTGCTTGTTGACGTATGTAGGAATCTTAAGTTTGACAGGTTTGCCCACTTGATTGGTCTTTGATTTCCTGATTGTGAGGATTAAAAATGAATTAGACAAGCAGATGTCGGACAGCATGAGTGGCCTGTCTGCTAAGCTGACAGAGGTGTAAACCAATTCACTTATCTGGAGAAGGCCGAAGTAAGCTAAAGTATATGCTGCCAAGAATAGTTTTGTTTCATAGGAGTTTCTACATACTTTGGGCAGTAAGCAAACAATTTTTTCCAACAGAGACCTGCCTATAGGAGCTCTTGTCAATGACTTTTCTTCTGCGACGACAACCCTCCAATAGTTTACGCACCACAAATTCATCAGTTGGATCTTTCAAACCGTTGACCTTGTGCAGAAAACCAATACCAGAGCAGTAAGATGCTAATGTAGATGGTGAATAGCCATTTCCAAAACATGCTGTTAGGAATAGGATTATGTGATTTGAAGGTGAAGGCCAAAGTTCTGGTAAATTATATTGTGCACGGAATTTAGAAAAGGCAGAGAGAGCATTTCTGTACACCAGCTGAGTATTGTTGGCCATACTGTCACAAATTAGCTGTCTTGCTTCGAGTTGAATATTTTCCATAGGTCTGTTGGGATTGGCTCTGGTTGTTCTTCGGCGTTTGGAGCCAGTTCTCTGAACCTGTTCATCTGAAAGCGGGAAAGGCTGTCTGTTATATCATTGGACTTCCCAGGGATATGTTTTGCTTTAACAACCAAGTTAAGCTCCAAGCACTTTAGAGTAAATGCCCTAAGTACTACCAGCGTCTGGTCTGATTTAGAAGTCATTGAATTTACAGTGCAGACAACGGCCATATTGTCACAGTGGAGGATAATTTTTTTGTTTCGAAAGTGTTTGCCCCAAAGATGAAGTGCAACAAAGATTGGAAAGAATTCTAGCACTGAGATGTTGCCTGTTATACCAGCCTTATGCCATTGCTCTGGCCATTTTGCGTGTGCCCACTTTCCAGCAAAGAAAATACCGAAACCACAACCAGTTGCACTATCGGAGTAAAGTTCAGCATCAACATTTGAGATCCAGAATCGGTCATGAAAAACCGATATACCATTGAATTGTTGGAAAAAAGCAAGCCACATCTCAAGGTCATTTTTCATTGCCTTTGTTACTCTCAGATGATGATGGGGTCTAGTCAGACCACAGATGGAATTGATAAGGCGCCTTATGAAAGGACGCCCAGGGACAATGGCTCTGCAAGCAAATTGTAAGCTACCTATCAGGGACTGCATGTCACGTAGAACCACCTTGGGTTTCTGCCTCACATTCTCAATTTTCCGGATGATTTCTTTGACTTTCTCAATTGGTATACGAACAACCATTGCCTCCGTATCTAATTCTAAACCAAGAAAAACTATAACTGTCTTCGGGCCTTCGGTTTTCTCGGACGCAATGGGAACCCCCAAATTGACCATGCAAGAAAGAAAATGGTCCATGACAAGCTGGCAGTCATTGGTGCCTTTAGAACCTCCAAACAAGAAGTCATCGAGGTAATGGAGCAAGTCCCCGTTTGTATTTGTAAGCCTCTTTCGCACCGCATACTCTAGAAATCGTGCAAACATTTCAAATGTGGCAGGACTTATTGAGCATCCAAATGGTAATGCCTTATCAAAGTAGTATTCACCCTCAAAAAAGAAGCCTAGTTGGTCGAAATCGTTGGGTGACACTGGAAGCAAGCGAAAAGCAGATTTAATGTCTGATTTGCCCAGCAGGCAACCTTTCCCTAATTGCTGGACAAGCTCAACAGCCTTATCAAAACTTGTATAATTTACAGTGCATAGTTTTGGATCAATGAAATCATTAACTGAATTCCCCTCTGGATATGACAAATGGTGTATAAGCCTGAAATCCTGAGAATTTTTCTTTTCAACAAGGCCAATAGGAGACACTCTAAACGTGGGCGTAGGAGGAAATGGAAATGGGCCACCGAGGCGACCTGCCTCCAGTTCTTTTTTTATCTTTTGTTTGATAACATTTGGATATGATCTTGCTGATTTAAGATTTTTTGACATAATAAGCCTCCTAGGACCAGAATAATGAATGGGAAAGCCATGTTTAAAACCATTTATAATCTGCATTTTATCTGATGAAGGGTACAGTTCAGCTTCTTTCTCTAATTTACTTAGATTGACTGGAGTGTTAGCTAGTGTGAATGCACTTTCCAGGTTGATTGACAGTAGCTTACGTTCTTCTAACTGGACGGCCTCTTCCGTAGAGACTTTGACCTCTACCCGTGGGTCTTTGAAAACGAAAGGAACCCTGGTAGTTGTTAAACTGCTGTGAATTATAGTTTTGATTGAGATGCGGACATTTTGTTTTTGGGTGTGCTGTTGAATTGCAGGCTGCACATGCATGTTTGAATTTGCATACACTACGTGTGCACAGGCCGAAATTGAAATCGTTGCAAGTAAATGGTGACGTTATAGGCCTAATAGTAGGTGTTTGGCTAGTCAGTGATGGAGAATTGGCTGCTGACATGATGCGCAACCATAATTCATTATTCAAATTACCCCAAGGCAACCGAGTTTGGAGGTTAGCTTGACGGAGACGAAATTGTTCATCATAGGTTTTCCATGCTGTGTTAGAAAAATGTTTACTAGCATCACGAATCACAGACATGTACTTGAACAGTTCTATGCCCTTCTCTGGATATCTTGTGCATATTATGCTAGCATAAATGATGAAAGCATCGGTCCATTCCTCAATGGACTTCACTGTTTGTTTAGTTGTCCTTGGTCTGGCTTCAATGCCACCCTTCTCATTAATATGTAATGTGCTGCCAGAACAGATGTCAGACAATTCTGTAGACCCCTTCAATAAGAGAGCCAGGTTGATGTATTGCAAGTTTAGAATTTTTTCTTTAATCAATTTGGGAACATGGGCTGTGATGTCGTCTCCACCACACCTTATTTCTTCAATTTCAGGCGTGTCCAAAGAGCTTTTTGTGAGATTGAGACCCTGAAAAAAGGTATCGAAATGAATAATTCCGGAGGGTGAAATCTTATTACCTTCTGCACCTCCATTTTCTGCAGAATCCACTGTCGCCAAATTTATAATGTCAGCAGTTTCCTCTAAATTCTGCCTTTTGCTGCCATGATCACTGTCCTCAGTTTCCCTTGGACGCTTCTTTTGTGTTTTTCCTTTACCTCTGCCAGGCATAATTATTGCACAAACTAGGATGCAGATAGATTTTTTTAGAAATTGAAAACCATGTGCTTATTCTTTCAGTAGAATCTTGGAAAAGGAAGCTGCTAGCAATTGCAATTCAGTATATCCCTCTCAGAATGACCTTCACCTTATTGACAATAGATTGGGGGAATTCCAGAGATTCCCAGATACTATTAATAGCATTTCAAAGTGGCAGAGATTCCCAGATACTATTACTAGCTTTTCAAAGGGGCAAGAGAACCAATTTAATGTAAAGCAATGTTTATGTCTGTATGGTGCATGATAAGCCAAAGAAAAGCTGGCTTGCAAAAATAAACATTTAATACAGGTAATATCTGTATTCTGCTTTATAAAAAAATTAAATTAAACATGGCATTTGTTGCATATCGTTATACTCATTGAGAATTCTGTAAACCACAGCAAATTCAATTTTTCAATGGCAATATCTTTGGGAACAAATGTTGTCGTTGTAACGAGGGTTCACTGTATACTATTGCCTTTTTTTCAAATGTTACCGTTTAATTAATTTTATGGCCCAAAATGAGTCTGAACTATGTAATTTCTAAAATTGTAAACTGGGTTTGGGGTAAAGTTTTATTATTAGAAAATATTTTGTTGCTTTTCTTCACTGATTTTAAATTATTGAAGTTCTATAACAATACTTTGGAAGTTTTAGAAATTTTGAACAAGTGGAGCATTGAATAATGCAACCATTTTAATTTTTCCAATTTCTTAAAAACCTCTTAACAGAATTAAATTTTGGTGCACAGGTAGTCAAGACAAAAGGTTTTGCATTGAGTCATGACAAAAAAAAATCATTTTTGCGTCTTCTGAATAAATTTACACACAAAAAGTGATTTTCTGAAATATGTATGTAGAGTGATTCCAGAGATGTTAAGGCTTACAAATCTCGGTGATTCAAACAAATTCATTTGTTAATTGATGGCAGTAATAGTTTGATGATGCTTTCATTGTTTTACAGGAACGTGGGCAAGTTTTCTCCTGGTTAGATCATATCAGCGAAACAAATGAACTCATCCGTCCAGTAAAGGAGTTAAAACGATGCCTGTTAGAAATGTTGTTACATTCATGTTTGTCGGAGATCAAGGATGCTGGTAGGTTAAACTCCCTTTTAACCTTAACCACTCTGGGCAACTAACCACTCTGGATTTTGACATTTGATGAAAATTGTCTTTTGAAGAGACAATCAGCATGAAAAATAAGAAAAATATTTAAAGTTTCGCCTGATGAATTTTTTCACCCAGCATCCTAAGCATTGACAAATATCATGAGAAATGAACATGTATGTCAGATCCTCCTAAGGAGACAATATGTATGAAATGTCAGCTCCTATTGTCTGGGAAAAATAAGAAAAATATTGCAAAATGTTGTCTGTTTTTACCTAGCTTGCTTAGCATTAAAATTACATGTCATTGAAATGCTATAACCCCTGGTAATACACCACAACCTCTTTATAACATGGTTCATTATAACATGGTTTTGGATATAACACAGTTCAAAGATGGATCCAAAAATGTATAGTTTATATTGAAAAATGACCATAAATGGTCATTTTTCAATATAATCTATACATTTTTGTTTGGATATAACACGGTTGTTTAACTATCACGGTTTATGCTATGGACCCCAAAAATAGTGTTATAAAGAGGTTGTGGTGTAGTAATAAAACGTCAATGTAAAAGGTGTGTTGTAATTGATAGTAATAGTGAGTGAGGTTTAAACTAAGGGAGGGAAAAACCATTTGCTACTGAGTTCATCAATCTCTGGTCATTTCCTCTGGGTAAATGAGTGACTAAATTTAGAATTTTACAAAACAAAACAAAAAAAACAAAAACAAAAGTAAAGCTTGGACAGTCCATTAAAACTATTTACATGCAATACATTAGAGATATGCTAATCTCTAACTTCAGGAGGCTGTGGGTTCGACCCCCGCCCGGTCGGAGATAGATCATGAAATATTATAAACGGTCATTCTCTCCCTTCAGCTGATTCAAGAAGGGCAGTTGTCAGTTTCTGGCAAAAGAATGTGCACAATACTGGTTAAGCGCTTAGAGGACTAAGCCTGTCCAGTAAAAGTATGGTTAGGTTAACTGACCACGCTAGACATGACCCCAAACAAACAAACAAGCAAAATCTCTGACTTAAGGTTCAAAAGAGGGTCTTAAACTCCTCTAAAGTCTCATCAGCAACTACATCAGAAGGTAGACTGTTCCCATGTGGTATACATGTAGTCCTTGGAAAGAATGAATACCTCAGATGATCAAATTGCATTGAATGCCCAGGTTGATATGAATCATTACTGGGTTCATGTCTATCATATGGGCCATGCCATGCAAAAACCTGTCTTCAAGCATATGCAGGCAATGAAGGCCCAGATCTGCCTCCATATCAGCACAGTCTGATCAGGGCCTTCACTGTCTGCTAACAGATTTGTTGGATACTACAGAATGTATGAATGGAGAGAAAGGTCCGGATAAGACTGGGCATGCGCAAGATTGTCTGAATCCGGGCATTTGTGCATGTTCAAAGGCACTTTTTCACTTGATCTGGCCCTATTAACCCTAGTCCTTCTGAACCCAGATATACCCTGCTTTTGCAAACAGTGTAGATCCAGATCAGTTGGCTTCTGAAGAAGCCAACTGATCTGGATCTGCACTGTTTGTCATTAAATATGTGAATTTCTATCAAAAACCCAGATCAAGTAATCTGATTGGCTGGAAATTAGAAGTGGGTGTGGCAGCATAACTTATTCAGCAAGGCAAGGGTTAAGATACATCTTCATACATTATGGCTCATATTGTTATAACAGGTCATTCGTCACAGACATACATGGAAAATGCCATAGAGCTAGTGAGAATCATCAGACACTTTGTAACAGAGAAACCGGCAGAAATGGACATATTCAGTGAGACGGTATGTGTGTATTTATTTTTGAGTTTTATTTCTTTAGTTTTGTGTATTGTTTATCTGTAGAGATCATAAGAGATTAGTTTGCTCTGAGGCATCTTCTGTCACATTTTTTTTATTAATCCGTAGTTTCATTCAAAATTGTATAAGATGATGTCCTATGAGACTTATCACAGGGTTGGTGTTAGGCAGGACTGCCCTTTCAACCTTTTGAACTTTAAACTAAAATGTGATGAAATTAGTCACTGGTTGTAATAGGTGACATTTTGTTATAAAAAAACTTAAAAATTAAAACTAAAACCTTATGAAATTCATCACAGGGCTGGTGTTAAGCAAAATTGTGGTTTAAGCACTTTGAACTTAAAACTCAAATATTATTAGCTCATAGGCTGTTGCAGAAATGTATAATTCACTGCAGTTGGTTTTAAGTGCTATGTGGTGGCCATAAAACATCTCCATGTACTTCATCATAGTGTCTCCCTGTACTTCATCATAGTATTTACTTGTACTTCATCATAGTGTCTCATTGTACTTCATTATAGTGTTTCCCTATACTTCATCATAGTGTCTCCTTGTACTTCATCATAGTGTTTCCCTGTACTTCATCACATAGTTTTTCCATGTACTTCATCATAGTGCAGTTTTTTTTTATTTTACTTGGTAACATAGAGCCCATTCTGGTTTCTTGTAAAATCAAGTTCCACTTAAACCAGTGCAAGGTGGGGTGGGAGGGTATTTGCAGCACTGCATCTTACATTGTTGTCATATGAAGAGTCTTAATGAAGCTGAGACTCCAGATTTCATATTTTCCTTTCTTCTTTGTTTCCAAAGGCAACCTTTTTAGATTTTATCTAAGAAAAAACAATAGTGGTAGTCTATAGCAAAAATATGTATAGCTCTAAGGTGGCATGGTGTTTTGAATAAAGACATTGCCAATAGGTTTTTGTCAATTATATTCATTTGTTAGTTTGGATATAAGACTGAACCATTAACTCAATAAAGACTGAATATCTCTCTATATTGGTAGAGTCTATTTTCGATTTTAGGCATGTCAGGCTATATGATGTAGATATTCCTAAAGAAAAATGGTTGAGCTATTTGCAAACAGTGGAGACACTGATCAGACGCCACATTCTGTGGCGTCTGATCTGGTCTGCGCTGTTTGCCATTTACCCGATTAGGGGTCTCCAGTCTTCAATGGGTTAAAAAGGGAACATAACTCCGGATAAGACACTTTTTTCAACCAAAAAATTGTTGATATTTTTCTTATTTCTTTATGATAGCATATGTTGAGGGTACTCATTAGAAGCGCCTCATATATTTTCGTGAAGTAATGTGAAAAATACTTTCCTGATACCCCCTCTTATCTGGAGCTAAGGCTAATCAGTCATTGAAAACTTGATTATCCCCATGCTTTTGAAAAAAGTGATGGGGATATTGTGAACACTTCCATCCATCCATCCAATCATCCCTCCAACCATCTGTCCATCATACTATCTCCTCCTAAACCGCCGGGTGGAATTTTCAACCAAATGCTGCATCACTTCCCCTCATGGTATGGGTGTGCGAGTGCAACATTATTTTTCTGTGCATCCATGCATTCATTGTCTGTCCATCTGTCCATCATTCTAGCTCCTTCTAAACTACTGGTTGGAATTCAACCAAACTTGCTTCATCACTTCCCCTCATGATAAGGGTGTGCATGAGCTACAGTATTTTTCCATGCATCCTTAGTTTGTCCATCTGTCCTTCACACTTTCTCCTCCTAAACCACTGGGTGGAATTCAACCAAATTTGCTATATCACTTTCCCCTCATGGTAAGGGTGTTAGAGCAACATTATTATCCCCTTATGGTAAGGGTGTGCAAGAGCAAGTCCATCCATCTGTCCAGCTGTACGTCTGTCATTCATGCTGTTAGCAACATTAGCAATGAACGTGGAGATTTGCGATGGTATACCATCGACTGCACATTCTAGTATTTGATATGTAGATATTTTATTACAGTTACTAGATGATGTGATGTGTCTCCTAGATTGTCTGGCAGTTTGGGATGTCCAGTCAGGAGGAGGTTGGCAGGAGATGGTACATCTGGGTCTAAGTATCTTGCTCTCCTTCGCTAATCATGAAACACTTGATGTAAGTGAATTCGGCATATCCCCTTATAAGACACTTTTTTCTACTTAATGCTTAGCACTCTGGGTAAAATTTCAGCAGATGACATTTTTAAATATTTTATCTTATATTTTCCAGAAAATAAGCTTTGACACTTCATGCAAATTGTCTCCTCAGGAGACAATTTGCAAGAAATGTCAAAGCATATTTTCTGAGAAAAATAAGAAAAATATAAACTGACAATTTGTTGTCTGCTGAATTTGCGCAGAGAATGGTAAAGGTTAAAAGTATTGATATCTTTTATTTCTCCACAAAAACATACGTTGTGAGTACTTATTTGAAGTTTTTGTGAAGAAATAGAAATATCACTGCCTATTAATGTAAGAAAAACTTGGCATATATCCAAATAAGCAGCTTTTTTTCAATCTAAAAGTGTTGATATTTTCTTATTTCTCCATGAAAACATATATGTATGTTGTGGCCTTGCTGAGACATTTCTATAGTACTTCTAATGAGTACCCGCTATAAATGTTATTGTGGAAAAATAAATAAAACATCAGGGCCCAGTTGTTCAAAGCTAACGATGTCGTAAGTTAAAGATTTGTAAAGATTTACATCGAGTGATACGCGAATATGCTGAAATTTTTTGCAGTGCAAAAGCTACTCACATTTTTCAGCAAAAAATTTCAGAATATTGTATATTGAATCCACTAAAACAGTTAACGAAATGACCCTTAACGAGCTCGTTAAGCTAACGATACTTTGAACAACTGGGCCCAGTACTTTTTGAAGTACGTAATCTATGATACCTCCAAATAAGGCACTTTTTTCAATCAAAAGTGCTTTTTTCAGTTTTCAATTTAATCCATACATTTTTGTTTGAATACAACATTTTGGATTACATGTGTATACCACGTTATATCTTAAACAGCTTTTTATATTCAAACAAAGCATAAAAGCAGGAAAGTGATTCAATAAGCATGTTGCTTTCATTCCAATCCCATTAACGTGTCATTGTATGTAAATATCATATGCATGTCAATAGATTGATTTGAAATAAATATGTTTAAACCAAAGCATATAGATTGTACAGCATATACATGTATAGAAAAACAACCATTTAGGGGCATTTTTCTATGTAAACTATACATTTTTGTTTGGACATAACATGTTTTAGGTACATGTTTAACCGTTTTATATCCCGAACAGTCTGTACATTAAATAATGCATACAGTTTACATCTATATATAATATATATAT
Organism: Anodontia alba; assembly: GCA_964016985.1. Taxonomy (NCBI): domain Eukaryota; kingdom Metazoa; phylum Mollusca; class Bivalvia; order Lucinida; family Lucinidae; genus Anodontia; species Anodontia alba. The sequence continues at coordinate 33,517,437 of OZ024837.1, read as the reverse complement.
TTTCGATTGGATACAACATGTTTAGGATAAAATAATCTCTAATGAACCATGCTATAAAGAGATTTTGGTGTATTTTTTAGCTTTGTGCATCATCAGCAGCTCAATTGCATCGACTTATACAGACGAAGCTTATATCTAGTTCTGCTGAGGCTTCCTTTCTGATTGGTCACTTGAATGACGTTATTGTGAAAGCAGTGAAAGGTAAGAACAAATTTTATATAAGACTACAGTTGTTTTTATCCCTGCATTTTTTGGAAGAATGTTAGGGATTTTTTGAGCCTCACCAAAATGTGTCTTTGGGGCATGCACAGACAGCAAAGGCCCAGATCAGACTGTGCAGATATGCAGTCTGATCAGGATCATCACTGTCCACTGCTAGAATCATTGGAATATATAACATGTATCAATGGAAAGCAAAGGCCTGGGCCCAGTTGTTCAAACTAGCTATTTTGTTAGTTAACCTACCATTAAAAATTTTGATCATTAAATATGGCATAAAGCTACTCACATTTTTTTTCAGCAAAAATACCTGTGAATTAGATATTGTATTTACTAGAACAGTTAACATTTTGACCACTAAGGAGCTGGTTAAGCAAACAATGCTTTGAACAACTGGGCCCAGTTGTTCAAAGCTAACGATGTCGTTAATTAACGATTCGTTAATATTTACATCAAGTGATACGCAAATATGCTGAAATTTTTTGCTGAAAAAAGTGCAAAAGCTACTCACATTTTTTCAGCAAAAAATATCAGAATATTGTGTGTTGAACCTGCTAAAACAGTTAACGAAATGATCCTTAACGAGCTCGATAAGCTAACGACGCTTTGAACAACTGGGCCCTGGGCTCCAGATGAGACCCTACACATGTGTAGGATGATATTTTGTGCATGCTGAAAGGCACATTTTCTCTTGATGCAGCCGATTACATTCTGCTCTTTGTCATAGCCACAGATATGTCAGGGTATTGACATAATACTCATCATACTTCTACATGAAAACATCGTGTATACTCATTAGAAACACCAAGGCACTCCTAATGAGTTACCACAACGTGTTTTGGTTTATTAGAAAAGTGCCTTATCAGGAAATATGCTTTCATGCAAGCATCCATGCATTTGTAATTGATGCAGTCTCTTTTTAACCTGTTAAAATCAAAGCTGTAGATAAACTGCTTTGTTTTTCAACAATAAGTATTGATATTTTTCTTATTTCTCCTTTTAGAGATTGACATACAGGAAAGGATACATTAAGTCACAAAAGTTACCCTTGTAAAAAAATGGTGCAAACTCTACTAAGTGTATCTAGTCACCTTAAGCCTTAAAATGCCAAGAAAACCTGCATCTGAAAATGTCATCTGTTTATGTTGTCTGCTGAATATTCTTGCAAATTTTTCAAACCTATTTTTGCATACAGGCAGTCTGATCTGGGTCCACACTGTTTGCAAAAATGACTTTTAAAATCACAAGCAGATGACAACGCAGACGACAATTGTTGTGATTGGCAGTTTAAGGGTTAAGTACAGCTGTGTGTGTACTTCTCTTCAGAGAGCCTTTTTCTAATTGTGTGATTTATTTACAGTAGAACCTCAATGGCTTGAACATCTTTGGGACTATGGAAATTCGTTCGAGACATGGGTAGTTCGAGCCACTGAGGGTTAATCATGGCACCAGTTCAGGAAGCAGATAGCGATAATTTAGGGAAATGTTTCGATTTTCTACACAATGATTGTATGTTGAGTGTATTCATTAGAATTGCCTTGATGAGGCGATTCTAATGAGTACACACAACATACAATTCCATGATAAAATAAGAAAGAATCTCTAAGTATTTGTTTTATTGAGATATTGGAAGAATTTTGTAGGGACTGAAAAAAGAGTTCGAATCATCCACGGTAAACGAGCCATCGGTGTTCGAGCCATTGAGGTTATACTGTATTTATGTTTCTAGAAAAGACAGACAACTACAGCTACACAATCCCAGTGCTAAAAGCTCTCATAGAGAAAGCTGAACCGCTGTTGACACTAGACCTCAATTTGCCAAACCTTCCTTCCACCTCATTGAGTCCGACATTCTTCGATGATTTCAAAACATATTGTGTTGATGAAGAGTGGACCAGCTTTATTGACAATTATGTAAGTACATTTTTTATGTATTTTTATTTAAAATAAAAAAGGAACAACAACAACAAAAAAAAAAACATGAATGCTATATGCTAATTTTCTCTAAAGTGTTGGACACTGTATACGTGTACTGACATAGCTACAGATAAAAATTTTCAGGTAAAAAGTATGGATATTTTTTATTTCTGCACCAAAGGTAAGGCACTTTTTTCAACCAAAAGGTATTGATATTTTATTTCTTCTAGGCCAACGAAAACGTTGTGGGTACCCATTAAAAGCACCTTAGCTATGTTGTCTGTACTCATTAGAAGTGCCTCAGAACACAAAAACATGTTTTACTTATTAGAAGCACCACACAGAGGCACTTCTAATGAGTATCCACGACATGTTTTCATTGGAGAAATAAGAAAAATATTTAGCTGATATACCCTCTTATCTGGTGTCAAACCCATGTGCAGATGTAGCTATTGAAGTGTGTATAGCTGATAGATAAAGTAGATACTCCCATATAATAAGCAGGAAGATGTGACATAAAAAGTGTGTTTTTGAAAAGACATATTTCAGAAGGTATTTATGCTTTAGTTATGTATTCAGTAAAGAACTCGCAGTGTACAGCACAGTGCTAAAAACATTTTGTTTTTGACATATTCAGCCAATTGCAAGTTTTTATAGCCAGAAAAACAGCTTGTGTCATACTCACCCCAAAGTTTCGATAAGTTGATTTGACTACCATCATATCTAAAGTGTGCTGGTTGCATTCCAAACAGTGCTGAATCTGACCCAGTGGGCACATGACGTAAATATAACGTCGCCTCAACGTCGATGCAACGTCATGACGTTGCATCGACGTTGAGGCGACGTTATATTTATGTCATGTGCCTGCCGGGGATCTTCTTCCAATGATAGACCTTTCTGCTTATATAAGGCAGGGCAGTGCACATTTGACTTAAGCAGACTGCATACTTTTTTCAGGGGAGGTAAGTTTGTCAAAATTGTTTTTGTCCCTTCTGAAAAGGAGTCTTAAGGTATAAGGGGGTATAAAGAATGCTGGTTAACTGCTTAGTGGACTAAGCCCACACAGGAAAAGTGTGGTTAGGTAAATTGACCAACTTGACATGACCTTAATAGTGTTGACTGGGCCGTAAACTCCAAATCAACCAAAATCAATAAGGAATGAACACCTATTCAGAAGGTGATTGGTGTACAGGAAAACAAACAGGAAGTCTCAAAAGTTGTCTCCCTTATAAAATTAAAGCACTGACAGTACTAGTGGATTGATTGTCTCTGAGTGAAAATGGTCCTGAACGGGGACTTAAGACTGTTTCATTTAACCCTTATCTTCCTGTGATTTAAGCAATAGTGCAGACCCTGATCAGATGCCATGTTCTGCAGCATCTGATCTAGGTCTGCACTGTTTGCCAATGTCCCAGTCCAAGTTTAACAGATAACCCTCTTCACACGGCACTCTGACGTCACAGCGACAGGAATTGCGTGGCTATAAATAATGATTACCTGGATTGCATACAAATGCACTATTTGATTTCATCGGTCAATGATATTCACATGGACAACAACCTTAAGGAAATTTTGATGTATGTATACTTAGGCTCGATTGTAAACAATCGACCTGAAATGGAGCCGGCCTCGGTAGCTCAGTTGCATGCACCATCCGACTGGAGACCAGGAGGTTGCTGGTTCAACCCCCCACCGAGGTCGGCAACATTCTTTTGTGGAGATTGATCATGAAATATTTTCTATGGTCATTCTCCCCCTTCCACTGATTCAAGAAGGGCAGTTGTCAGTTTCTGGCGAAAGAATGTGCACAATACTGGTTAACCGTTTAGAGGACTAAGCCTGCCCAGTAAACGTGTGGTTAGGTAAACTGACTGCGCTCGACATGATCCCATTGGGTTGACTGGGCCGTAAAACCTCAACACAAACAAACAAACCCGAAATCAGAGTTCTCGGAAACGCCGAATCCGGCGTATTTTTACGCCTATTTTTGCTTTTGTACGCGTAAAATTTCCTTCCGAGGATTCTCATTTACGCTCTATTGCCACCGGACGTCCAAACTGAACTTCAAAGACGTACCAGGGACTTCCGAAATTTCTTTTGTCCGTCGAAATCGATACCCGAGATGTCCAAAAATTGTCAAAAAGCCCGCCCACTTTTAACGAGTTGTATGATGTTTGCCCCGCCTACTTATTGGAAATTCGCTACCTGTGTTGACTGAGCTTTAAGGACGTCCCACTTTCCGCTTGCGGGAGTTTTATTGACATTGGTGTCAAGCGTCGCGGCACCGTTTTGATGGCTGCGTGATCACTGTGTGTATTTGTCACGCCTGCTGAGTTGATTAATTGATGTTTGTATAATTAAACTTTCTTCTGCGACACCCGAAAGTATTCGGTGAAATTATATGAAGTCATTATTATTTTCAAATATTCACGTCTTAAAATCTTTAAATTATTATTTTGCTAAGAACGTGTGTCGTCTGAAAATACCTCAACACTTCCGGGAGTTACCGAGTGAAATTAAATAGATAAATAACAATTATGCACAGAACGCAAATTTAAATCTATTCGAATTTAGAAGCTTATGTTTGTCATGACAACAAAAGCAATTTTTCAAATGAGAAGAAAACATATTTTTCGTCAAAATTTTCGGAAAACCCGTTTCTAAATTCGTAGCCTTGTTCCGGCTGTGCTGTTTACCAGCGTGGAAAAGACGCAAAGTAAGTCTAAATATAGGCGAATTGCGATGGTTTTGCTTGCTATTCTCCGCGAACGAACGTATTGCTGTTGGTAACTCATTGAGAGCTGTCTTTTATTTTGTTTGTTGTTGCACGAGTCGGCGCCGTTTTCCCACAATTTTTTGTGAAGTAAGCAACTCGCTCGCTCGTGTTGATCAGCTTCAATCCCCACAAATATTTCATTAAATACATTTCTGCAAAATAATTTCAGCATAGTTTGTTTTTAAGAAAACATGTTTTAGGTGTTTTCTCTCATGTATTTTCTTTTCTTTTTTTCTTTCTCTGGGCTTTGATGGACCAATGTTCATGCTATCTCTAAGGTCAGAACATACAAGTACAGGCTTTTAAAAAAGATGCGATCGAATTTGAATAAGTGATAAGGATATTTTTAAAACACATCTAAGAGAAGTGTATATCATGATGATTCTGTGTGACACTGAATTAAGAACCTCTGTTCTACTAAAGAAAGGGCAGACCGCCGCAGCAGGGATCAAAGTGGGACTTCCTAGATTTTCCTGTGGGACTTCTAATTTGAGGGGTAGGAAGTCTGGGACTTCCTGAGTCTGGAAGTTAATGGAAATCCTGTAACTATTTCCTAAGCCCCAAAAGCTTTTGGACCCTTACCAGACACTCAGTGGTAAAGGTTAACTATGTTGAAAAATGAAGTTGTCCAGACAATGTCCTTAAATATTAAGTTTTCATATTTAGCCGAAAACTAGCCGAAAACTCCAAGTTTTCTAGGTCAAACTCCTATTTTTCAATTTTAACTCCAACTTTTCTCAGAGATGGATTCTTAAACTCCTGCTTTCAAAATCCTAGTGAGAACTCTGGAAATGGATGATTTTCAAGGTGTATTCAGTCACCTTAAGCAACAAAAGCAAGATTTCTCATCACCCATACCGAATTATATAACTCTACTGAAAAGAGAGATACCAACATTGTAGGATTAACATTTTGCACAGTGAAGAGCATAATGTGAATGAATATACTCGGAAGATTTTGCTACCTTTTTATGAAGGAAGACAACTTTTGCTGACAGGAAGTTGCTCCTTTGTATTCAAAACTATTTAAAATGGGGGCCGCTCTTAATGGATAGAATTTGCTCCCTTTAGGAGCAAATTCTTTCCTTAAAGAGTGGCCCTCATTGAGAAGGGAGACAGATATTTCTGTGTCAGTTGTTTCCTTTAACTATTTATCAATTCCCTTAAGATATTTTGGTTATTACCATGTATGTAAGATCTCCTTTTGCGTGATGATTCTCCGTTGCCATAGTTACCAAATATATTTGGACACCTTAATTGTTCACAATATCTGTTCTAAATATGGACCCCTTCATTATGTGTCTTCAAAGTTCTGCCAGATTGCTAAACAATGTAGAAACTGATCAGGCAGTTCCTTTTGAAACAGTTTGATATAGATTTGTTCAGGTGTTTCTTGTAATTATGGAAGCTCAACGTTTTCTTGGTCTACAGGTAAATCCACAGAAGGTTCATTTCATGGAGAATGTGTTTACACAATCATCGAAGAATACTCACAAGTTCTGGGAGGAATGTCACGAACAGATGAAAGTCAACATCCACAAGAGAAACAGAGAGCGGGGTGAAAGCAAGCTCAAATTCCAGGTAGGAAATGCGTAACAATGCACTTGAAATCAATAAAAATAATCCAATTGCCTCAGAAAGGTTTGACTAGGGCAAAAAAAAAAAAAAAAAAAAAAATCAGGTCATTAGAGTTTCCCTAGACACAACTCTCATTTTTGGCTTTGTTTACCTGCTCATTTTGTAATTTATGATAGAATTATTCCAGTGAGCATTTTAAGACTTATATGACTTATGGTTGAATAATCAGTACAGTCTACTCTCGTTACCTTGACTTTGCTTATCTTAAATAACTGCTTATCTGGAAGTGAAAATCTGGTCCCTGTTTAAATATAAAAATCTAACATCAGGTAACAAAATATTGTGGAAAAGAGAAGAAATTGCTCACTTAAAGAGTGGGCAATTTCTCCTCTTTTCCACAATATTTTCAATACATGTCTTTCAGTATATGTCTAGCCGGCCTCGGTGGCTCAGTTGGATGCGCCGTCCGACTGGAGAAGAGGAGGTCGCGGGATCTATCCCCGCCGAGGTCGGCAAACATTCTTTCATGGAGATTGATCATGAAATATTTTCTACGGTCATTCTCTCCCTTCCGCTGATTCAAGAAGGGCAGTTGTCAGTTTCTGGCAAAAGAATATGCACAATACTGGTTAACCGCTTAGAGGACTAAGCCTGCCCAGTAAACGTGTGGTTAGGTAAACTGACCTCGCTCGACATGACGCCATTGGGTTGACTGGGCGGTAAAACCTCAACACAAACAATATATGTCTAACATCAGGAGTCAAATTACATATGCCTTTGCGAAATGTGGTTGTTAGATTTATATTTTCCTCAGCTCTGCAAATCTGATATGTCGAGGAACAAATATCTTGAAGTATTTTGGAGAGTCCCCTGGAATTTGATATAACAAGAATCGACCATATTTTTACATGAAATGAATTTTTTTTAACAAAAGGTATTGAAAATTTTCTTATTTCTACACAAAAAAGTATGTTGAGGTATTCATTAGAAGGGGCTTGCTGAGTCAAGTGGCGTCTAATGAGTACCCACAACTTACGTTTTTGTAAAGAAATAGAAAAAATGTACCTGGTTCCCCCCCCCCCCCCCTCCTCTCATCTAGAGCTCTAACTTGATTTCAGAGCCAGATCCTGGAAGTCTATAACAAGAAGCTGTCACATGAAGAGAGAAGATTTCAGAACATATCAGCTCACATCAGGAACCAGCATTATTCAGCTTTACGACAGTGGCGTGCTACAAAGAGATTTTTCACTGGAGAACGTGGAGCTTGGGCAGAAAGGTACAGCAGCTTTGGTATCTTGATCAACCCATTTTGAATTTCTGCAATGATTCTTCTGATGTCACTATTCATTATAGCAATGAATTTTCAGTTTATGGATTTTATTGATGTGTAAACTCCAGCAAAACATTCACAATTTGAATAAAGCTCGAAGCGTTATTTCAAATTTTTGAGTTGTTTGCTGGAGTTTACACATTGATAAAATCCACAACAATAATATTTTTTTTCCTTATCATTCCAACTTTGTCATCAAAATGTTACAAATGTTGCCAAAAATGTCAGTCTTTTGAGACAGCGGAAGGAAAATAGATCAAATGGGTTCCTGTTCTGGCCTTATTGAAGTGTAGAACTTTTCCTTCAACCAATTAAATTGTGTGTATTGTTTGCCATTCTGTCACATCATTTATAACACTTCAGCAAGTATTAACCCTTCTCTTGCTGAACACAACATGTCCTGTCTTAGCAAACAATGTAGATCCAGATCAGTTGGCTTCTTCAAAGCCAACTGATCTGGATCTGCACTGTTTGTCATTAAATATGTGAATTTTTATCAAAAACCCAGATCAAGTAATCTGATTGGCTGGAATTTAGAAATGGGTGTGGCATCTTAATTTATTCAGCAAGGCAAGGGTTAAAATGGAGATCACAGGTTTGAATCCTGCTAGACTGTACTTAAGACTGTATGGTGCTTCATTGCTCTGAGCCTTCCATTATCCCAATATGATTTAGATAAAGCTAAAAATTACCATCATCATCATCATCATCATATGGGCCGCACCATACAAAAACATGTCCTCAGGCATATTCGGACAGCAAATGCAGTCTGATCAGGGCTTTTGCTGTCAGCTAACAGATTCATTAGATACTATAGAATGTATCAATGGAGAGCAAAGGCCTGGATGAGACTTTGCTCATGCACAGGATGATCTGAATCTGCATATTTTGCACGTGTTTGAAGACACTTTTCTGCATGGTGCAGCCCATATAATGTGGTTATGTGAGGTACTAATTAGAAACACCTTGTCAAGGCTCTTATAAGGTTAGCCATAACATGTTTCCATGCGAAATTTAAAAAAAAAAAAAAAAATGTGCATAATAATTATAATTATCTCTACTATGGTAAATATCCTAAAATTTTGTTCACATTAGCGACTGACGAAATTACATATGCAAACAGCGACTTGTTTGTATCATGTCATGTCATGCTCAAATACAGAGTACCAGTCAACCTGTTCATATCATTTCATGCAGAAATACAGAATATTAGTCAGCTTAATCATATCATGTCATGCCCAAATACAGAGTGCCGGTCAACTTGTTCATGTCATTTCATGCAGAAATACTGAGTATTAGTCATCTTGTTCATACCATATTATGCCAAAATACAGGGTACCAGTCAACTTATTCATGTCGTTTCATGCAGAAATACAGAGTACCAGTCAGCTTACTCATATCATATCATGCAGAAATACAGAGTATTCGTCAACTTGTTCATATCATATCATACCAAGATATAGAGTACCAGTCAAGATGTTCATATCATATCATGCAGAAATACAGAGCACCAGTCAACTTGTTCATATCATATCATGCAGAAATACAGAGTACCAGTCAATTTACTTATATCATATCGTGCAGAAATACAGAGTATTCGTCAACTTTTCATATCATATCATACCAAGATATAGAGTACCAGTCAAGGTGTTCATATCATATCATACAGAAATACAGAGTGCCAGTCAACTTGTTCATATCATATCATGCAGAAATACAGAGTATTTGTCAACTTGTTCATATCATATCATGCCAAGATACAGAGTACAAGTCAAGATGTTCATATCATATCATGCAGAAATACAGAGTACCAGTCAACTTGTACATATCATATCATGCCAAAATATTGAGTATCTCAACTTGTTGATATATCATGCAGAAATACTTAGTACCAGTCCACTTGTTCATATCATATCATGCAGAAATACAAAGTACCAGTCAGCTTGTTATCTTATTCCAGAAATACTGCAATTTTGCACTGGAAGCTGTCAAATCAAGAGAACTTCTCCAGGATGAAAGTGAAGCTGATTCAGAACTATAACTTTGACACACACAGGGAGGCCAGTCTACTCCGAGATAATCTTGGTAATTATAGCTATAGATAAGACTTTTTTTTCTGACAGCTAAAAAGTGTGGATATGATTCTTATTTCTTCATGTTTTGGTACTCATTAGAAGCAGATGATTCACATGAACTTATTGTATCGATTCCAGATCATTGCCTTTCCTTCTATTTTATTTAAAAAAAAAAAATACAAAATGTCATCTGTGAGTCTGTGACAAAATGGCACATGCAAACAGTGCAGACCCAGATCAGACTGCTCCTGAACAATGTATGCCATTCCACTAAATATGTTAAGGAACAACAAAAAGCAAACTTAAGGCAAAACAAAAGTATTGGAATAAAGTATTCGAAATTTTAGAACAGTTACTGTATATTCTTTTCACTAATAAATGAAGTTTCTAAGACATGAAAGTCATAACACAGGATTGAAGCATAGCTGAAAAAATTTCCCTCCTATTGTGGGATTCCAACCTAGACCGCTCAGGTGGAAATCCAATGCTCTTACCACTGAGCAAAAGAGTCAACTCTCTGACACAGTTATCAGAGATTGACTATATAGGTACAAGCTATGCGAAATCTGCCAAAGCAGACAATAGAAGATAGGAGTTGTGGTCTGTAACAAGTTTAAAATACCCTGTTGACACAAATAACAGTCATAGCACAAGTTAAGATGCTTTTGTCAATCCAAAAGTATTGTTATTTTTCTTATTTCTCCACGAAAACATATGTTGTGGGTACTGATTAGAAGTGCCTCCTCGAGGCACTTCTAATGAGTACCCACAACATATTTTTCGTGAAGAAATAAGAAAAATATTTACAGGATACCCTCGCTTATCTAGACCTATGTATAAATCTTCTTAGGGTTGATATGACATTTGAACCTAAACTCATCATCATCATCATCATCATCATCATCATCATCATGTCTGTTACTATTCAGGTGTAGATAACATAGATGTACAACAACAGCTGGAGTGTCTGAGTATTGCTAAGGAAGCGCTCGTTGCCAAGGAAAACCTGGGAGATGACGCTTTAGGAGATGAAGAGTGGAACGTAATCAGCTCATCAAGGTAGATCAGAGTCTAATTAGAATTCTATGCATTGTAAATCTGCGCTGGATATAAAGATGTCAAGCCATTGATCCCAAATGCTTGTATATATACATTTCAAGTTAAAACTACCAATCTTATTATGTTATTCATTGCTGTGATTGTCAAGAATATATTTGAGACACAGGAGAAACCCTATGGCATTGGGCAACTGTACATAGACAATGAATAAAAGATACGTCAGCGAAAATGCTTTATGTTAGTGGACAAATTGAGAACTGTGCTAGGAACCTTTGTGTTCAATATCAAATTTTGCCAACTTATAAAATGTTGAATGACAGTATTTCAACTTGAAACATGAAAGAAAATTATTGTATCAATTTGTTTAAACCAAAGTTTAACATACATGTTTAAGATACCATTTACATTCATAATAGCAGTGATGTCATCTCCTATTATACATACATGCCATAAGCTCTTGGCAGAAATCTGTGAGATCAGGCTAATTTTTAGGGGAGATTTAACAAAATTCTGTGAGATTTTCATAAAAAGTCACTTTCAAGCTCACAGAAATAAGTTTAAAGCCTTTATTTTGATGAATTAAGCATATCAAAAGTATAATGTTGTGTAATTTATAATTAGTTCTTCATAAAACATTCTTTTAGAGGGTCTGAAAATTCTGTGAGATTTGAAATTCTTATGGGAAATGGGTTGCAAAATAGCCAATTTCTGTGAGATTTTGTCTCACAGTGTGAGGTATGGCATGTATGCCTATACCTAAACAACATTGTTGCTCTGACCATTATGAAAACACGCCTATATAATGTTGACCCCTGTCAACCCCACTTTTATATAGTAAAACTGGGGTTTACAGGGGTATACATTATTTTTCTTATTTCTGCTCAAAAACATAGATTGTGGGTACCCGTTAGAACTGCCTCAACGAGGCGGTTTTAACGAGTACCCACAATCTATGTTTTGAGCAGAAATATGAAAAATATCAGAATTTTTTATCTGAAAATTTTCCTTTTTTCTGGGTTGTAAAGTTTTCAATATATTTGAATAGGCGTGTTTTCGTAATGATTTGTAGTAATGAAATGCATTAAGAAATTTAATTTGAACTAAGTTTGAGGTAATCTACGATTGATTCTTTTACGAATATATATATGTATCGTAGGCGTACACATTGGAAAGCGCCCCCTCCATCCCCCCACCCCCACCCTCACCCCACTTATGTTGGCAACAATTTTTATGACTTCCTATTTGCTCTCATGCAAACCAGGCCCCTTATGAAAAGGGGTTTTCACTAAAAGGAAAGAATTTGCCCTCAGACGTAGCAAATCCTTTCCTTTTAGAGTAGACCGTTTTTCATAGGGGAGGCAAAACAATATTGATAGAGTGGCCTCCCTTAAGTGGTCAGCTAATATTGAAGTTCAGATTCGTTTTTTGCTTGACGCTTTACAAGGATGAAGAAAATTTGTAAATTTTTGTCACAATTTAATGCTAAATCTTTTGTCAAAAATACCTTTGTACAAACAGTTTTATTCTATTCTATTGGTTTATTTTATGAGGCACCGATTCAAAACAACACATAACTATAATAACATGATTTATCCCCTGACTAGAGACACATGTAAAAATATATGCATACATATGCAGTAAAATAAAGAGAACAACATATTAATCTCAACATTCTTTTTGTGTGGAAGTGATGTGGCCGCCAGCTGGAGTTCCAGCGGCCAAAAGCCGATGTCCCGACATTGTAATAACTCAAAATTTGTCAAATACTTCACGGTTAACTTGGGCTTACTTCTGCCCTATACACTATACTTAATGTGCTGACACCAGCATAACAGCAAATTACAACTAGGACACTGCAAAACAGTTAAAATCAGGCATTACGTCCTGAAAATCACATTCTGCCAAACCATTTGGCACAAACAATTTATTAGACTGAGAGTGTACAGGTGACGCTCATTTTCATTATACGGTCGTCACCCCACCCCCATACAATCACACTACAACACTTGTGGTTATTAAAGTATACTTTCAGTTGATTAGATCTTTCGTCATTATAGCAGTAAGCCTGCTCCTGCTCAGAAAAATCCAATCAACCAATGCATTGATAACGCCACCATCATCAATCTCCCCCATGTTTACACAAACTGCTGTGTCCACGTGAAGAGTTAATGATGAGTCGGCTGCCAAAATTTATCAGGTCATCAAAGACATCAGCAATTGGCCGCCAGAATTCACGCTACTCCAGCCTACAGCGACTATCCCTTATACCTCCTTGTATAAGGAACTGTCATATACTAACTACACAGTCAATTGTTACTATATATCAAAGTTAACTTTAATGAACACAGAGGCAAAATTAATTGTCAGGCACCTGCCTAGAGAACGTTGCTGCTGATCGACCGGTATTGGGAAACTGAACAACTGTCATCACCAGCAGTGGTTAAATGAGCCTGTAATGATAAGAAAACTAAGGCAGTATCATATTCAAAACTTTTTTTGTTTTTGATAAATCATCTAGGTCTGTTCTCTGTCAAAAGTTTTCATATGAGTTGTGCTCATTCGGCCATCTGCTATTTATCTGTTCCCAATATTAGAATAAATTACATAGACAAAATCAAGGGTGTGGTGGGTGGGTATTCAAAAATCTGTTTAAAATGTTCACAAATTGATAACATTGACATTAACTTCTGCGATTGGATATGTTCGGTCTTTTTCTATGAAGCGGTTGTGGTTACCTTAACCATTACTCAATATGAATAGATCTGCAAAAGAATCACATAAGCGAATCTCAGATAGCCGAAACTTCGGCTTGTACCTACACCTGATAACATTTGCCCTAAACGGGACTCCAAAAGAATCCCCGCGTGCGAATACTGAATGGCCGAACCTATCGCATTATAACTTCCGCTTCCGGAATAAACAAACAATCAGCGCCCAAAATAAATTGGCTTATTGCAATTCTGCAATAATCCGGATTAACAAAAAAAACACAAAAAAAACAACACATATTTTCACTTTTTCCCCATAGTAAAACTGGCTGCAAATTATGCAGAAATTGGTAGGATAGGTTAATTGAAGGTAGGTTTTCAACAAGTTCTGTTTGTACAAATTTTCTGAAATTTTCACAATATTATTGTAAAACATCAGTAATTAAAAATTAGCAAAGAAAAGGAAAAAAAAAAATCCTGTGATAAAATTTTCAAAAACTCATATTACTGTAGAAACTGCATAGGTCAGACCAATTCTTGTCTGTAATTTTAATTTTAGGGTAAATAGTTGAGAACAAAATACAGAAACAGAATGATTTCAAATAAGATATGGTCAATCAGAACAAAATATTTTCATTTAGGATGAAAAGACAAGCAAAAACATTTTTTCCGAAAGGACAGTATTATAGAAATTCAGATTAATTTGATTTTTCTTAGCAGTACAACCAATGCTGAATACCAAGACAAAGAAAAACTGGTAATAGCTGAAGAATGTGAACTTGTGACCTTGGTAGAGGTCATTAAAGGTCGATTAGAGGTCACCACAACCCATGTATACTTCTTTGACTGCAGTGGCATGAAAGAAGAAGGTAAGGTGCTTTTGTTTACAGTATTAACTGAATATATTCTGACAGACATTTCTGAGCAAATGGTGTAGACCCTGATCAAACTGCTCCTAAAGGAGCAGTTTGATCAGGGTCTACACTGTTTGTTACAACTCTGTAGACACAAATGTAGCCAAATGAACTTGTTCAGTTTTTAGGACAAGTATGGTAGTGATAAGGCATCCCAGTTTTTAGGGTAAATACTCTATCAATTTGTGTTTTCACAAAATTTGTGTGGATCACTGGTGTGAAGGTCACCATAATCTATTTTTACTTCTGTTGCTGCTTCCAGTAGTTGAGAATACCTAGCCACATCTTCTAAACTGATTGAAGGAGCATCTTTAGATTCAAATATGTCTTCACATGGTAATGTGTTGTAACAAATTGAGTCATGTGATGCAATATTTCCAGATAGGAAGTCCATAGCTTGGCCATATGTTGTAATTTGACTGAAGAGTTATGATCAAATTTGGTGTGTTTGTACTTCTTAGAATATGTGTCAGCATATAAATGCAGTTTCTCCTGAATTTTCCTATACTCTGCTAGTGTTTCAGTTCAGCTTAGTGTTGATGTTTTACTGCATACAGTAAAACCTCGGTGACTCAAACACCGATGAAACATTTACCATGGATAATACAACTCGTTTTTGAGTCCCTAGGAAATTCTTCTGATAGCTCAAGAAAACAAAGATTTAGGGAAATTTTCTTATTTTATCATGAAATTGGATGTTGTGTGTACTCGTTAGAATCACCTCATCAGGCGATTCTAATGAGTACACTCAACATACAATTATTGTATAGATCTAAAAGACTTCCCTAAATTATTGCCATATGCTTTATGACCTGGCACCATGATTAACCCTCATTGGCTCAAACTACCCATTTCTCGATTAAATTTCCATGTTCCCAAAGATGTTTGAGCCATTGAAGTTTTACTGTACATAATTTTTACTGTACATAATTTTTAACTCCAATTCAAACAAAACATGCATATAGTTTACTGTAAAATACAAATAAGAAGAGGACAAGTAACAAAACTAATGGCCAACAAAGGAAATGTGGACTTCTATTTGTATTTGGAAGGACCTATGCCTTTCGTGTTACAGACCTGTCATCAGTGTGTACTGTACATTTATGTTGATTCTTCAGGTGGTGAGGATTTCAAGTGGAGCTTATCACAGTTGCGGGAGATACACTTTCGACGATACAATCTCCGGAGGTCCGCTTTAGAGATGTTTCTTGTAGATCAGACAAATTATTTCCTCAACTTTGAGAAAAAAGTAAGCTCTTCCATTACATTGCTATACACTGGACCCTCAATATAATGCTTTGTTTTGATGTATTTATTATCCTATATATTATATACATATTTTCATATATATTTATATGTTAATTATGGTAGTAATTACCTTTTTTTCTCCAAAACATATCTTGTGGACTATTTGAAATGGCTTTTGATGCTCCTCTATGAGTCACTGTGAGTCAAGGTCACCAGCAGAGTTACTCAAAGCTTCAAGGCAATACCATTGAGTACCCACAAGATGTATATTGGTCCAGAAATAACAAATTTCATCTGAATATTTCCTTTAATGATCGTCCCGTGTCTGGCATCCGTCATCCACAATTTGCCTCAAATGACATCTCCGTAACTACTGGGCTGATTTCAACCAAAGTTGATAGGATTGTTCCTTTGAAGGTCCTCTACTAAAATTGCTCAAATCCTTCTGCTCTGCTGCACAAAATGGCCACCAGAGTTCAAACTAGAAAAACCTTTAAACGACTTCTCCTGTGCCAGTGACTCAATTTCAAAAAAAAAAAAAAATAGCTTTTTAATACAGTGCCATTATAAGAAAAAAGCTTTCTAAATATAGAATTTTTTGTTTAACCTGATCATGCGTAATTTTTTTCTCTAGTTACAGAATAAAGTTTACAGCAGAATTTTGAATATACAATGTCCAAACCTGATTTATTATGTTTGAATAAAAAACAAAAAGCTTCTAATACAGTATGAATATTGTGAAAATAAAAGCTTGACATATGTAGATTTTTTTTAAATCTGATTATGTGTAATTTTTTTCTTTAGGTACGAAATAAAGTTTACAGCAGAATTTTGAATTTACGGCCTCCAAACCTGATTTACTATGGATCAAGGTCACCAGCAGAGTTACTGAAAGCTTCAAATCTTGTACAGGTAAGCTGTATACTTACATTGACACTGATACAGATAATAAAAAAAAATCATGAATATCCCCTCTTATTTTGTGCAATGAACATTTCACCATACAAATCATATTATCAAAGCACGAAGTGAAATTTGTAGCAGATTATGCTTTTAATTTTTTTTATCATACAAAATAAGTCTTGTCATTTCATCTGAATCATCTGCTTGGTAGATTTACATGAAATATGAAGCAGTCAACACATTTAAACATTGTTTTTTTTTTTCTATTTTTTATAGAAAATAAGTCAACATTTCTTGTGAATCATCTGCTTGGCAGAAGATTCATATGAAATGTCAAGATTTATTGTCTATGAAAAATCAAGCAGATGATTCTCATGAAATTTCAAGACTTATTTTATATGAATAATTAAAAAAATATATAAAAGTGTTGTCTGCTGCAGTTGTGATTGGTGCTTTAAGGGTTATTATTTGGCATACATAGAGTTGCCATGCCAGAGTACTATACGAGGACCCACTTTATTGTAGAAAAATGAGCAAAAATATTCAGTTCGAGACTAGTAGTATCTAGGCCACTGTAAAGATAATATTAGATAGTTCACAACTATTTCATACCTATTTGGGTGATAGTCAACATTATCAGCCCCTTGGTGCTGTGGACCACCTGATGAACTATCACCAGAGGCTGAAAGCCTCGGGCGATAGTTCATTAGGTGATCCACATCACCGAGTGGCTGATAGTTTTGACTGTCGCCCAGCAAGGTATGATACATGTTTCATTTACCCAGCTCATATTTTAAAGGGACTGTTTTCTTTCATTGCTATGATCAGTGAATACTGGTAACTATTTGATCACGTTAGCGGGAGATAGTCCAAAATATGAGCATGGATGATAGTTCTCTGGGAACTCTGGCTGGCTTTTGTCACATATGAAGTTGCAAGGTAATTCTCATGACTGGGAGCTAGTCAAAATATGAAACCGGGTCTCAGCGATAGTTCTCTGAGACCCGGTTCAATCTGGCTGGCTTTTGTCACAGGTGAAAATGTGTTAGATAGTCAAAAATGCTTTATAACTTCTCATATGGTAGGTTGGGTAATAATTAATTTTAGTGGCTATAATGTTAACACTTACCAGTGGCTATAGTGTTGACACAATGGGCAAATTCAACAGATGGCAAACTGATGATATTTTTCTGATTTTTTCCTAGAAAATAGGATCTGACACCTTATGCAAATTGTTTCCTAAGGAAACAGTGTGCATGAAATGTCAAATCCTGTTTTCAAGAAAAAATAAGAAAAATATTTCAAAATATCTTTTTACCCAGCATGCAAAGTGTTAACCATTACCATAAATTCTTGTAAGTGTGTTTTCCATAGCACTAATTAAGGTGCTTTATTCAGTCCAAAAGTATTGATATTTTTCTTATTTCTCCACGAAAACATATATTATGGTAGTCATTAGAAGTGCCTTGCCGAGGCATTTCTAATGAGTACCCACAGCATATGTTTTCATGGAAAAATAAGAAAAATATATACCGGATACCCTCCCTTATCTAGACCTATGTTTTCTCTTGTAGAAATGGGTGCAACATGAGATAAGTAATTTTGAGTACTTGATGCAGTTGAACACAATAGCAGGACGGACCTACAATGACCTCAGTCAATACCCAGTGGTGAGTATCCTTCAGTAATTCATTTTGAATATTTTTTTCATATTCAGCAATCGATCATTGAGGTATATTTTTAAAGTTGGCCGATCAAAAGGTTTTTATCAGCTGATCAACATCAAAATACATGTATCTGGTCAACCAGCCATTGGTTTTAACCCATATAAGCCTAGCGTCCCATAAAAGGGGCACTGGCAAACAGTGAAGACCTAGATCAGATGCCGCAGAATGTGGCATCTGATCAGGATCTACCCTGTTTGCATTAAGTCCAGATATTTCTACAAAACATGAACATAATTAAAAAACTAACCAGACACCCCTTATATAGAAAATGAACCTATCCAAAGAGTTAAAGTAGAAGAATCCACTCGGCATAAATGGGTTAATGTGACTTGGGCATAAAATGTATACATTTCTTGTAAGGTGCCTGAATATTTAGGATTATTACAGTATTACTGCATATGGAGAAATAACAACAATATCTGTTTTATTCGCGATTTCTAAACTACCTTATTTTTAATGCTCCCGCCATTCGAAGAATGGTGAATGGTGGAAAGGGCATATATTGTACCCCTGTCAGTCTATTCGTCTCCGTCCTGCGTTAGCAATTTGCGTTAAAGTTTTTCAGGCGGGGGCGTCCGTGTCCTTTGGACGCATTTATAGTTTATGTTAATTTCAGTTTCCATGGATTCTGTCAGACTACACATCAAAGACATTGGAGCTTGATAACCCTGAAGTTTTCCGTGATCTTTCTAAACCCATCGGTGCTCTTAACCCAAAGAATGAAGAAGAAGTGCGAGACAAGTATATATTTTTTATTTTCCCATTTGTGCTTAGTGCTCCATAAAATGGACATTGGCAAACAGTGTAGACCGAGATCAGATGCTGCAGAAAGCAGCATCTGATCAGGGTCTACACTGTTTGCATTAAGGAAAAAAATAGCTATAAAACATGGTAGCAGTAAAAACTTAACAGATACATGTACTTTTTACGTTGGAAATGAACCAGTCCAAATAGTTAATGTAGAAGAGTCTATTTGGCATAATAGCATTAATTGTCACAGAATAGAACAAACAAAACCATTTCCATATATGGTCGCTATAAGTTCTTTCTTTCTCATGCTTTTTCAATGACCATTACATGTGAGTAGTTCGTTCACAAGCAACCTTATGATTGCTATAGTGTAAAGGTTTGTTTGTGCTACTATTGTGTTATTAATCTTTTAAAGCCATTTTACATATGTGTCAATGAGGGCTATTAGGTTAACCTTTACATTGTTGAATTTCAGCGCTGGCTTAGGATCTTTATGGAACACTTTCCATCCGTCCACTCTACGTCTTTTGTCTGTCCATATTTTCAAACTACCTGTCTTCTGAAGCCACTGAGTCAATTTTGTCAAAATTCATGTGAAGCTTTGTATGGTCTGGGGAACAAAGGATTTCTAAAATGTGGCTGTCTCTGTCAACTAAGATTGTTGCTGTGCCCATATATGGTAATTTATTTACTAATCTTCTTCCCCAGAATGATAATCGTTTGTTATTTTTCAGGTACGAGAATTTCGAGGACCCTTCTGGCGTAATTGGAAAGTTCCACTATGGGACCCATTACTCTAATTCTGCAGGAGTGATGCATTACTTGATCAGAATGGAGCCCTTCACCACACTACATATTGCTCTACAAGGAGGAAGGTAGATATATCTAACCCTTAGTATGCTGGGTAAAAATTGCAGCAGACAACATTTTGAAATTTTTTTTTTTCATTTTTCCCAGAAAATTGACTTTGACATTGCATGCAAATTGTCCTCTTTGGAGACAATTTGCATGGAATGTCAGAGTCTATTTTCTGAGAAAAATAAAAAAATATCATCAATTTGGCGTCTGCTGAATATGCCCAGAGCTTGGTAAACATTAATCAGTAACAGGAAAAGTATCTTTGGCGTGCTGGGTAAAAATTTCAGCATATGAAATTTTGAAATATTTTCTTTAATTTTTCCAGGAAAACAGATTTTGGTGTTTCATTCACAATTGTCCTGTGTTTATTTATTTCAGGTTTGATGTGGCGGATCGTCAGTTTCACTCTATCCCCGGCACCTGGAGCTCCATGTACAGCAACCCGAGTGACGTGAAGGAGTTAATTCCAGAATTCTTCTACTTGCCGGAGTTCCTCATAAATACAAATGGTAATGAAACTTCTTGACAGCTCTTTCAGTGATGATTCTGAGAGGTCTGTTGATATTTTAGACTGAATCTCTCCACCACCCACCCAGCCCCACCCTACACCCTGTCCAATTTCAATTTTAGGTATGTGATGCTATGTGATATAGTTATTCCAAGAGAAAAATGGCTAAATTATTTACCAACAGTGGAGACCCTGAACCAGAGAAAAATGGCTAAATTATTTACCAACAGTGGAGACCCTGAACCAGAGAAAAATGGCTAAATTATTTACCAACAGTGGAGACCCTGAACCAGAGAAAAATGGCTAAATTATTTACCAACAGTGGAGACCCTGAACCAGAGAAAAATGGCTAAATTATTTACCAACAGTGGAGACCCTGAACCAGAGAAAAATGGCTAAATTATTTGCCAACAGTGGAGACCCTGAACCAAAGAAAAATGGCTAAATTATTTACCAACAGTGGAGACCCTGAACCAGAGAAAAATGGCTAAATAATTTGCCAACAGTGGAGACACAGATCAGATGCCACAGAACTAAAAAAATGGTTGCGAGAAACTGACAACTGCCCTTTTTGAATCAGCGGAAGGGAGAGAATGACCATAGAAAATATTTCATTATCAATCTCCACGAAAGAATGTTGCCGACCTCGGCGGGGGTCGAACCCGCGACCTCCTGGTCTCCAGTCGGACGCGCATCCAACTGAGCCACTGAGGCCAGCTTACCTTCAGTGTACAAAGAGTTAAAGCCAAGCCTCATATGTGTATTACAGTAATTATCCTAAAATTTTACACATCCACTTTCTTGACAAAATGATATATGCAAACATTGCAGACCCAGATCAGACTGTCCCAGAAGGAGCAGTCTGATCAGGTTCTATACTGTTTGCCATTCCACCAAGTATTTTGTGAAACAAATGCGTAAAAAAAGACCAACAAAAATGGAGCTGAATAAAATGTTCATAATTTTAGGATGTTTACCATATATGATTGTCTTGTATATTTTGCGCAAACGTTTCAGAGTTTGACCTTGGGAAACTTCAGATCAGTAAAGAGCAAGTAACTGATGTTGTTTTACCGAACTGGGCCTCATCTCCGGAAGATTTTATCTGCAAGCACAGGAAAGCTTTGGTAAGTATCTTGTGTATTATATTAGCTGCAGTATGAGAATATTTCCCTTTGGACATGTGTGCCCAGCAAAGATTCAGATCAGACTGCGCAACTGCGCAGTCTGATCTGAATCTTCACTGGGCACATTTTGTATAGCCAAGGATGCAAAGTTTCTTCATGTGGAGAATGAAGACTGATCATATGGACAACAAAGACTGATCAGATGGGCAGATGTGCAGGCAATTTAAGTCTTCATGGGATGTACATGTCAGAAGGTATGGTTCCTCTTTTCGTTGCTCTTATTTCTATCCTGCTTAAAGAGGTAGGAGACAAGATGCTGTTTTTATTGTGATTCCGTTTGGTGTTGCTGTCAACATTGGCTTCAGTATGAGTTTCTCATCTGCACATTATCTCTCAATTAATTGATCTTTATATACATTCATTAACTTTTACCCTTCTTTATATAAAAATAGATGACATTTTAAAATATTTTATCCCCCCCACAGTCCCAAGCCCAACAAAATAAAAAACAAAAAAAAAAGCACTTAGAGGACTAATCCTGCCCAGTAAAAGTGTAGTTAGGTAAACAGACCTGGCTCAACTTGACCCCATTTGGTTGACTGGGCCGTAAAACCTCAACGCAAATCCGAATTTCAGAATAAAAATAACTAAAGAAAAAAGGAATCATTTTGGGTGATTGTGACACATCAAGAGTGTTTTCATTAATGTAGTACTCCTAAGAGTTTTTGCTTTTGCATTAGCCCTGGTACATTCCTGCCATTACGAAAACACGCCTATTCAAATATATAGAAATTTTCACCTCCAAAAACAGAAAATTTTCAGATAAAAAACTCTGATATTTTCCATATTTCTGCTCAAAATATAGATTGTGGGTACTCGTTAGAACTGCCTCAGCGAGGCGGTTCTAACGAGTACCCACAATCTGTGTTTTGAGCAGAAATAAGAAAAATAATGTATACCCCTGTAAACCCCAGTTTTACCATATAAAAGTGGGGTTTAAGGGGTTCAAAATTATATAGGCGTGTTTTCGTGATGCTGAAAACTGATATGCCCCACTTTTTCAAACAACATAGATCCAGTCAGTAAGCAACTTTTCGTCTTTTAGTATGTGAATTTTTATCAGCAATCTGTCAAGCAGTTGCCTCCCTTTGCTTATTGGTTACTTTTGTCATTTAGTTCTTGTTTTCTTGTTTGAAACTAAGATTTTACAGTACATCTCTGGTCCTATTCCTCCCAGATATGCCTTTGCTTTGCAAACAGTATAAATCAAGATCAGTTGGCTTCTTCAGAAGCCAACTTATCTGGATCTGCACTGTTTGTCATTCAGTATGTAAATTTGTATAGACAACCTGCATCAAATAATCTGATTGTCTGATAATAAGAAGTGAATGTGACATCTTATGCGCCGAGAACCTCTCCTCCTGCTCCCGTTCCAGCACCGGCTCCAGTTCCAGCCTCCACGTCGTTGTCAACACAGAAACAGGAAGATGCCAAGTGTTTTCTTTCTGGCTGTGGCAAGTCATACCCCATTCATGAAAAGTATGACTTGGATGAAGTGAGAACACTTCGTATGGCAAACGGCAGACAGGGAACGTCGAGGAACAGCCCTGTTGGTACTTTCTAAAGGGCTACTCTTCTAAGTACTTGAAGAGGTTCTTCATCGACATACAGGAGAAGTTCACAAGGGCCACTCCAGTCGACAACAACATGCTTTGGTATGACGACCTGGAAAGATGTTGTGCCGGGACAGACCACCCCAAGAGGTTAGCGAGGCTGGGACCCTAGCTCCAGGTATTCCTGGCTCTTTTCAGAGCCCCTGACATGTAGGGAGAGTGTAGTATTACATTGTGCATAAGTAATACACACGTATTGAAGCCCTTTTCTTTTGACCATGTATTCTAAATTATGTAACTTACAGACCTTGACCTTTATGCATATCGTCCAATATTGTACGATTAGGCGAGGTAGTACACGCATGAATTATGCGTGCACACCGTTTCAAGCCAAGGTCAGGGTAAAACTAATCCAGATTTTTCTGGCACTGCCTCTATGTGCCTCTGGTGCCTGGCAGTGTTAAAAATCTGAAAAAGAAAGAAAAAGAAGAAAATCCTATGTAATTCAGCATGACAAGGGTAAAATGCTTAGAACATTATACATTTCTGTATTACGACCCTTTTATATTGTAGGAATCTGAGTATGTGTCAAACAACCTTCATAATTGGATAGATCTGATCTTTGGTTACAAACAGAAAG
Source organism: Anodontia alba (assembly GCA_964016985.1). NCBI lineage: Eukaryota > Metazoa > Mollusca > Bivalvia > Lucinida > Lucinidae > Anodontia > Anodontia alba. The sequence continues at coordinate 33,493,488 of OZ024837.1, read as the reverse complement.
GAGCAGCTGCCGTCGAAGCTCTCAATGTTTTCTACTACTGCACTTATGAGGGTAGGTGTCATTAACCTTTACCACTCTCTGGGCTAATTCAGCAGATGACAGATTGGTGATAGTTTTCTTATTTTTCCCAGAAAACAGGATTTGGAGACAATTTGCATGAAATGTCAAAACCTATTTTCTGGGAAAAATAAGAAAAAAAAATGAAACTGTCGTCTGCTGAACATTTTACCCAGAGTGCTTAGTGTTAAATTTTCTGGTCTTTTGCGATCATTGAGACATTCTGCAATTTTAGAAAATTTATATAAGCGGCATGGATGAGGCCTCACTGGCCAAAACTAGCTAGTCTGGTCCAAAAAGCTTGACATTTCAGGTTACTTTCCATGTTTATGTGAGTGTGTTCATTGCTCTAAAGAGTCATTCCAGAACATCACGAAAACATACCTATATAATTTTGACCCCCTTAAACCCCACTTTTATATAGTAAAACTGGGGTTTACAGGGGTATACATTATTTTTCTTATTTCTGCTCAAAAACATAGATTGTGGGTACTCGATAGAACCGCCTCGCCGAGGCGGTTCTAAGGAGTACCCACAATCTATGTTTTGAGCAAAAATATGAAAAAATATCAGAGTTTTTAACTGAAAACTTTCAGTCTTTGGAGGTGAAATTTTGCTATATATTTGAATAGGCGTGTTTTCGTAATGAGCGTCTCGGTGGCTGAGTAGTTAGCGCTTCCAACTTCAGGTCATAAGCTGCCAGGTTCAAATCCTGCTAGGAGCAAAATTCAGCTCATGCCTTTTTGTTGCTTCACTGACAGAGCATTTCATTATCATTCTTCCATTGCCTTGATGTTGAAAGGGACATAAAATTAGGGGATAACTGCTTTCAAATTTGGCATTTGGGGAGGTAAATCGGCGGTTTTACGGTTGGAAATTTCGTTTTACGGCGACGCGTCAGCAGAGCCGTAAAACGTAATTTGCGACGGTAAAACCGCCGATTTTCCTCCCAAAATGACAAATTTGATGCAGTTATCCCCATTCTAATGCATTTATTCATTTTTTCTATTGAAAAAATGTACTGTTTGCACAAAACGACAAGTGCTGTGAGCTGCGTAAAACCAAATGCCAGCCAATGAGAAGCGACGTTACGTCGAATTTGCGACAGTATATCGCAGAATATACCGTCGCAAATTTTTGACGTTATCCAATCAGGCGTCGCGTTACATACGCGAGTGCATTAGAATGCCAAATTATCAACAAGACTCATTCCTTTTAGAATTAATTGTTTATTTAGTCAGAAACAGTGTCTGTGCTACAAATAACACTAGTACCTGTATTCAGATAAATATTTTTTCCTTTTATTTCCTTGTTTCTCATAAGAAATAAAGAGGACTGGATACACTTGGAAGATTTTCTGCAAGGGAGGCAACTTTTGAGACTTTTTTATTTGTTTTCATACATTCCTGGGCCCGGTTGTTCAAAGCATCGTTAGCTTAACGAGCTCGTTAAGGGTCATTTCGTTAACTGTTTTAGCGGATTCAATACACAATATTCTGATATTTTTTGCTGAAAAAATGTGAGTAGCTTTTGCACTGCAAAAGCTACTCACATTTTTTCAGCAAAAAATTTCAGCGTATTTGCGTATCACTCGATGTAAATTTTAACGAATCATTAACTAACGACATCGTTAGCTTTGAACAACTGGGCCCAGTCTGCTACTGAATCAGTCTGCTTCTCTGATAGGAAAGAATTTTCTCCACCTTTGGAAACCTCACAAAATTTTGTTGTCAAGGTGAATATGATACATACCAGACACGTGTTAGTTCACCTGTGAGCCACCTTTATGTTTATTTTGACAGGTGCAGTGGATCTTGATGCCATTAAGAACGACTCAGAAAGAAAAGCATTAGAAGGAATGATTAATAACTTCGGTCAAACCCCTTGCCAGCTTCTCAAGGTAAACAGAGATGTAGTACCATTGTTATCCTAATTATTTGGACATCTTATCTCCATACCATGTTTGTCCAAAAAGTTGATTTTCTGGTGTAAGAATATGCATAAGTACTGGTTAACTGCTTAGAGGACTAAGGCTGCCATGGAAATTATAATTAGGTAAACTGACCAGCAAACTGACTGGCAAACTGATCAACATGACCTTAATAGTTTTGAGCGGACTGTTAGACTCCAAATTAACCAGTCAACTGAAAAGATTAAGAAGTCCATTTGATTGCCAGATGAAAAGTATAAAAATGTATAATGTTGTGATGCAATGGGAAACAGAGTAGCCCCAGATCAAACTGCGATCTGGGTCTGCACTGTTTGTTAGGCCTAAATATCTGGACAACTTAACTCCTTACTCTATTTATTCAGAAAGTTATTTAAGCCCATTTGAGTGCCAGATCAAGGTTCTATAATGTTGTGATGCAATGTTGTGATGCAATGGCAAACAGTGTAGACCCAGATCAAACTGCTTCTTTAGGAGCAGTTTGATTTGGGTCGCCACTATTTGCTCAGGTCTTTATGTCGAAACATTAAGGGTTGGTGGATGAGTGGTGAGTGATATTTTTCTTATTTTCGCTTAAAGACACAAATACATCTGTTAGACCTAATTAAGGATATTGCTTATTAGGGCTGTAAAACATGAGTTATTGCAACCTTAGAAATATGCCAGATTCTAGATGAGGCCCAAGAAGGGGAAATGTTCAGCAGATTTATAGATGGATGTGTATAAAGTTTCAGTTTGATCTCTCTCTCATGCCCATGCACTCTCGCTCTCTCTCTCTCTCTCTCATGACCAGATTAAGAGAAGGCTTTGATCTCAGAGTGACTGTTTATAGTAACAATAAAATAATTAGTCTCTAACCCTAGTAGCATAAAGAACCATATTTGTGCCTTTAAAGAAGAGCTTGACATTTCATTCAGATTGCCTTCTGTCAGATTCAGTGGGAATGAGATGTCAAACTCAGTGGCAGATAGAAAAAGTGTTTTGAAATGTAATTTTAAAGATTAATTTTAATAGTGGGAAGTGCACACACACACACACACACACACACACACACACACACACAAACACACAAACACACACACACATGTCTCAGCCTCTCATTTCAGAAAGTTTCATTTTAAATTATTGATAAATTTGTTCCACTTTGTTTTTGCAATTATTCTTGCTTGCAGGATCCCCACCCACGCAGAATGACTTTTGATGAAGTGGTTGCTAGGGCGCTCAGGACCGAGAAACGTCTTAGTGTCTTCTATTTTCTAGAACAGCTTAAAGTTTATTTTGTTGAGGTATGCTGAATTTCAAATTACCTTAACTCCTAATCATACTTGTCCCAAAATTTGAACTCATACATTTTACTACCTGAATGGCAAACAGTGTAAACCCTGATTAGACTGATTAGGTATATCAGGCTAAGTGATTTAGCTATTCCGAGAGAAAAATGGCTAAACTATTTGCAAACAGTGGAGACCCTGATCAGATGCCACATCTTGTGGCATCTGATCTGGGTCTACACTGTTTGCTTAGGCTTGTGTGTCCCAATACTTGTAGTACAGTAAAACCTGTGTAAGAGAGCCACCTTCGAGACTGACTTTAAATAGTGGTTGATGTGGAAAAAGTTGTCTGTCTTATAAAGGTACATGTAATTTTGCTAGCAAAATTACATGACATGTACCTTTATAAGACAACCACCTTTCCACATCAACCACTAAGGTCAGTTTCAAAGGTGGCTGTCTTACACAGGTTTAACTGTAGCTTTGATATTTGACCCACATCAAGCAAAAAATTGCCTTCAAACATGCACAGTATGTGCGGATTCAGATCATCCTGCACATGCGCAAAGTATCCTCCTGGCCATTGCTCTCCATTCACACATTCTGTAGTAGCCAATGGTTCTGTTAGGGGATAGTGAAGGCCCTGATCAGACTGCACAGATGTGCAGGCTGATCTGAGTCTTCGAGTCCACATATGCCCAAAGACGAATTTTCGCATGGCGCGGCCCGTTTATTAAATGTACGGAGGACCAAGGTCTTATCTATTACAGCCAAACCTTGTTATCTCGAACTGGCTTATTTCAAATTACCGCTTATCTCGAAGTGAAAATCTAGTCCCTGTTTTAACATGAAACTATGACAACAGGTAACAAAATAATGTGGAAAAGAGGAGAAATTGCTATTAAGGAGCAATTTCTCCTCTTTTTCACATTATTTTACATATATATTTCTAACTTCAGGAGTCAAATTACATAATCATTTGTTAAATGTGGCTGTTCAATTTATTGTTTTCCTTACTCTCTCAACTCTGATATGTCGAGGTACGGATATCTCGAAGTGTTTCAGTGAGTCCCTTGGAATTCGAGATAACGAGAGTCGACTGTATTTTAAAATTTTATACACCAAAGTTGTTGACAAAATGGCATACGCAAACAGTGCAGACCCAGAATAATCAGGGTCTGCACTGTTTGCCATTCCACTAAGTATTTTAAGAAACAACTGCATAAAAAGCAAAATTTTGGCCAAAAAAGTTTGGAATAAAGTGTTGGAATTTTTAGGACATTTACCATAGTGATACTCATGTAAATTTTAGCACTTTTTTGTTGCTCCTGCATTAGCATAGAATAAATACTATAATAATACACATAATTGTTTCCCAGGTTTCCCACGACACGGATCCCCTCGCCTACATCTGTGTACCACGGAACCAGACACGGTCCATTATACAACATGGAATGCCAGATACAATGGTAAGTGAAGTGTCCATAGGTCTAGATTAGAGTGGGTATCAGGTGGATAGTTTTCTAATTTCTCCACCAAAAACATATGTTGTGGGTACTCATTAGAAGCGCCTCACTGAGGTGCTTCTAATGAGTACCCACAACATATGTTTTTGTGGAGAAATAAGAAAAAATATAAATACTTTTAGATTGAAATGAGCATCTTATCAACAGCTATGATGTGTGGGTGGTCGAGTGTTTAGCACTTCCGACTTCAGATCATGAGGTCCCAAGTTCAAATCCCGCTGAATCAGCTCATGACTGTATTGCACTTCATTGCACAGAGCCTTTCATTATCACCCTCCCATTGTCTCAATATGACTTTAATAATGTTGAAAGGGACATAAAATACATTTTTTGGTAAGTACATAAAGTACAAAAAGAATGAACAGGTACTTTTTTATGATGAATATATTTTTTTCTCTTTATCACACCAGCTTTAGTAAACAAGTGTCATATAGAGGCATATAGCGCTTTAGTAATCAAGTGTCATATAGAGGCATATAGCGCTTTAGTAAGCAAGTGTCATATAGAGGCATATAGAGCTTTAGTAAACAAGTGTCATATAGAGGCATATAGAGCTTTAGTAAACAAGTGTCATATAGAGGCATATAGAGCTTTAGTAAACAAGTGTCATATAGAGGCATATAGCGCTTTAGTAAGCAAGTGTCATATAGAGGCATATAGAGCTTTAGTAAACAAGTGTCATATAGAGGCATATAGAGCTTTAGTAAACAAGTGTCATATAGAGGCATGTAGAGCTTTAGTAAACAAGTGTCATATAGAGGCATATAGAGCTTTAGTAAACAAGTGTCATATAGAGGCATGTAGAGCTTTAGTAGCCAAGTGTCATATAGAGGCATATAGAGCTTTAATCAAATGTGATATATAGGCATATAGAGCTTTAGTAAACAAGTGTCATATAGGTATGTTTTTCCTTCCATTTGTCTGTCTGTCTGTCTGTCAGTATTTGTTTCAACCCTAACCCTCCCAATATTTGTTTCAACCTTAACCCTCCACATAACTCCAGATAAGGTGCTTTTTTCGGTCAAAATGCATTGATATTTTTTTCTTATTTCTTCATGAAAGCATATGTTATGGTACTCATGAAAAGTGCCTCATATCTACAACATATGTTTCCATGGAGAAATAGAAAAAATATTTACCTGATACCGCCTTTTATCTGGAGCAATGCCTCCATTGTAGATTAGTAATAAGAAACTCATCGAACAGATCCTCCCTACCATGGACTTGGTGCAGTATGGTTTTATGATCTTGACATATATTTCACACTTATTTGTTACTTTGACCCCTAGCATTTATTTCCATTTCTAATTAAGCCGTGTCCTGCTGAACCAGGTTATGCCCTGCCTTTGCAAACAGTGTAGATCCAGATCAGTTGGCTTCTTCAGAAGCCAACTGATCTGGATCTGCACTGTTTGTTTTTAAATATATGAATTTGTATCTACAACCTGGATCAAGTAATCTGATAAGCTGAAAATTAGAAGTGGGCATGGCATCTTAATTTATTCAGCTTGCCAAACTAAGACCTCCAATCAACAAAACTGGCATTCACTTCCTCTCTAATATGGACTCAAACAGTACAAATATAATTTTTTTTATGGCCAAAACTTATATTTCACAGTAAAATGACTTTTTATCTCAACTGTTATTTCAAAGAAGTATTTGTGGTAATTTGGACTGTAGTGCAAGACTATTCTCTTGTGTGAAGTTTTATCTGTTACAGTCAGGCATATAGAATTTTATTTCTGTATATAAATAATGACATCATTTTCTAGTAGTGATATTTTCTGTTGCTAGGTAACGGTATCAACAAATGGAATTCTGGGAACCCATGGCTGGTTACCGTATGACAAGTCAATCTCAAACTACTTCACATTTGAAAGGGATCCGTCTGTGTCAAATCCAAAGTAAGTAGGCAGACGGCACATTGATAATACCGTATTCGATCTAATTACCGCACATATCCCTATAAGCGCACAGTCAAGCCGTTCCATAGTCTTCAGTTTACAGCCAGTGTACTGTTTGTCTATTTCTTTATAAAGGCATATGTTGTGGGTACTTATTTGAATTGCATCGACAAGGTCGATGCAATTCAAATGAGTACCCACAACATATGCCTTTATAAAGAAAATCAGAAAAAAACGCATAATCGTCATCAAATAAGTCTTTCTTCTGATCTTTTTTATTGTGTATGCTTAGTAGGTAGATACATATTTTACAACAAATGAGTGTTCCAAGTAAGTTTGATAAACCTGAGCACAGTGCGGTAATTCGGTCGAATACGGTATATTTTTTTATTCTGAAAATAGGCTTTGATGCTTCATGCAAAGTATCTTCTTAGGAGACAATTTGCAAGACTTGTCAAAGCCTGTTTTCTTAGAAAAATAAAAAAAAATATTTCAAAACGTTATCAGCTGAAAATTTTACCAGCATGCGGAGAGTTAGAGGGGTTAACCGTTTATCTCATTTGATACAAGGAGAGATGTTTGCAATGTTGTACTATAAAATAGGGTATAGTTCAAAAATAAAGGGATTACCGTAAATGCCGTAAATGTTCTAAAATTTCAAAAACTTTAATCTATTTTTTTTGTGTGTGTGTGGTGGGGGGGGGGGGGGGGGGTGGCGGGTGCTAAATTTTTTTTTATGCATTGTTTTTTAAAATAGTGGAATGGCAAACAGTGTAGACCCTGAACAGAAAATGGCAGAATCACCAAGGTGGTTCCCATGCAGATGTTCAAACAATAAATACCAAAATGATTCTGAGTATTCGAACAGACAGGCCTGAGCTAACAGTGTAGACCCAAATCAGACGTCCAGATTAGGGTCTGCACTGTTTGCGACTCATCCAGCTGCTTTAGACATAAGAGATAATCAAATGGACTTGTTCAAATTTTATGATAAGTATGGCCTGGAGTTAAGGGGTCCCGATATTTGGGATAAATGCGATAATTATCTCCATAAATTATTATTAACTTTCGGTAAATGTACTGAAGTTTCGAACACTTTATTTTGGCCTTGCTTTTTATGCAGCTGTTTCTTAAAATACTCACTGGAATGGCAAACAGTGTAGACCCTGATCAGACTGCTCCTAGGAGCAGTCTGATCTGGGTCTGCACTGTTTGCATAAGTCATTTTGTCAGAAACTTTGGTGTTCAAATTTTTAGGTCATTTACTTATTACAGTATTTACACTAAAATGTGAGCAAGTCAGTTTGATTATCTGAACTGCCTTACATATGCTGATAGAATGGTAAATTGTAAATTCCTTGATCAAACTGCTTCTTTTTGGGCAGTCTGATCTGGGTCTACACTGTCTGAATATTTAGGATAAATATTGCAGGTCAGTTTTCCTCCCTTAGCACTTAAAGGTCTAAGCAGAATTTGTAGCAGATGACATTCTATTTTTTTTTATTGAGAAATTTATTGGGGTTTTTTTGTTTTGTTTTTTTTTATTGCGAAAAGCATACAATTCACATGGAATGACAAGACTTATTTTCTTTCAAAAGTAAAAGAAAAATTCAAGTGTCATCTGCTGCAGTTGTGATAGGTGATTTAAGGGTTAATTCACTGTTTGATTTGTTTCAGATGATTCACATGGAATGTCAGTACTTGTTTTCTTTGAGAAATAAATAAAAATCAAACAAATCTGCTACAGTTGTGATTGGTGCATTAAGAGTTAAATGATCATTTGATTTGTTTCTTCTAGAACAAGGAAGAAGTACTCCTGCCCATTTGCCCCAGGCTTGAAGGTGGAACCAAAACTATTCGTAGTTTCCCATGATGCCAAGTTGTTATTCAGTGGTGGCCACTGGGATAATAGTTTACAAGTCATCAGTGTCAGTAAAGCCAAGAAAATCAACCACATTGTTCGTCATATAGGTAGTACATCATCTATCACAGCAATGGCCTCTGTAGCTCAGTTGGATGCATGTCCCACTGGTGATCAGGAGGTCATGGGTTCAATCCTGCTAGGTTCTTTTATGGACATAGGTCATGAAATTCTCCTGTCCACTGACTCAATAAGGGCATTTATCGGTTTCTAGCAAAAGAATGTACACAAGTACTGGTTAACTGCTTAGAAGACTAAACCTGCCCAGGAAAAGTGTAGTTAGATATACTGACAAGCTGAGCATGACTTAATAGTGTTGAACGGGCTGTTAAACTCCAAACCAACCAACAATAACTTACCTAAAGTTTCAAACAGGAAAATTGTAGAAAAACAGCATATTTGTAGCTATTTATATCAATACTAAATGATTAAAGTATGGTCATGTTTGGTGATGTTGCACATCCAGTGATGTTGCACAAAAGGCATCTTTCTGTTCCCTAAAATACTTGCTATTGAATTGAACTGTGTTGGGATGCCAATTACAACAACTGTCATCTGCTTTGTCTTCTGCTTGTGATTTTAAAAATCATTTTTGCAAACAGTGTGGACCCAGATCAGACTGCTCCTCTCAGGGTCCACACTGTTTTCTTTTATGCAGAAATAGGTTTGAAAAGTTTGCAAGAATATTCAGCAGACAACATAAACAACATTTTCAGATGCAGGTTTTTTTAGCATTTTAAGGGTTTGTTTGTCAAAATATTGCTGAATCATATTGTAGTTGTTTGAAAATCCAAAAGGCATTGGAAGGGCTATTGTTTTCATTTCCAATTCAGTTAAAAGGTTAATGTAATTAAGGGGACTTCTGATAAAAAGGTTATTTATAAGTTTGAGCCTGTTGGCTTAAGTTTTCAGTTAGACAGGGAGAATACAGTCGAACCTCGTTATCTCGAACTCGCTTATTTCGAATTACCGCTTATCTCAAAGTGAAAATCTGGTCCCTGTTTTAACATGAAACTATGACAACAGGTAACAAAATAATGTGGAAAAGAGGAGAAATTGCTCCTCAGGAGCAATTTCTCCTCTTTTCCACATTATTTTATATATATATTTCTAACTTCAGGAGTCAAATTACATATTCATTTGTTAAATGTGGTTGTTCAATTTATTGTTTTCCTCACTCTCTCAACTCTGATATGTCGAGGTGTGGATATCTCGAAGTGTTTCAATGAGTCCCTTGGAATTCGAGATAATGAGAGTCGACTATAATTTTACCAGTAATTTTCATCACTGTTTTTCAGATATTGTTACATGTCTATCATTGGATTACTGTGGAAGTCATCTGATCACAGGATCTCGGGACACAACTTGTATCATTTGGCAAGTAATTCAGCAGGTAAGATAGACAATAGCAAATGTTTTTACCAGATACAGAAACTCTTTTGGGATGAACAGATGATTTAAGTTGATTCAAGCCTTCAGTCATGAAAACTGCCAAACTATGTTTTTTTTTATCCCCAGGGAGTTATTTACCCTTGCTCTTTGGTTGTATACATGTATAAAATCATGAAATATTTAAATGTATTTCCCTCTGAAATCACTGTCAAGGCAGATTTTCACCAAATTTCATGTGGAGCCTTCTAGCAAAAGGGAATTGAAAGTTTGGTTTAATAGTCATTCTTCAGTGACCAAGATGGCTGCTGTACCTATAGATGTTGAAAACTATTCAAAACTTCTTTAGAACCAAGAAAGCATTGGACCTGAGTCTTAGGATGGAGCATTGTGCATGGGAAATCTGCCAGCCTTGTTAATAGTGGGTTGATAGTAGTATCTATAGAAAACTGTTGGATGCAAATTTTGTTTGTAAAGACTGTCCACTATTTTGATAAGTTACTGTGGCAAAACTCGAAGAATACTTTATGGCAACTGCAGATATGCAATGACTATTTTACTCAGGAGAGCGAATAGTGGCCCATGGGTCTCTTATTTGACTAATTCACTTGTTTATCAAAATGTACATGTATAAGCAACAAAAATAATATGCAGGCAAAAGAAAGATTAAATATGAAATCCAATATTTTCAAAGTATACGTTTATCTATCTTTATGGATACTAAGGAAGGCAAAATGAACAACCAGTGTTGGTACGTTGGACTAATATACACTAAAATTTGACTGTTAAGACCAACGTTCAGACTGCCTGAGGGATGATCTTATTATTGAATATAGACTAATAAGAATGAAATGATTTGGGACTGGCAAAAACTGCTCTTAATAGAGAATAGTCCTCATTTTGAGTTGTCGTAATATTGGAATTTTACAGTATGTATATTTAATCAACTAGTTTGGTCAGGCACTTCTAATGAGTACACACAAAATATGTTGTTGTTGTTTTTTTGTAGAGAAATAAGAAAAATGTCAGCGTGTTTCAGTCCAAAAAAGTACCTTATCTGGAGCTGTGATAAGGGCCATTTTATTGTATTTTGCATCCCTTGTTTTTATGGAGAAACAAGAAAGAATATTTGTAAGGTTTTATTTAACCTTTTCATCCCTCCGTTCTAATACAGCCTGACTTTGCAAATAGTGTAGACCCAGATGAGACGGCTCATAACAAGCTGTCTCATCAGGATCTATGCTGTTTGCTATCTGATATTGATTTTTTTGACTGAAACCCTATTTGCAACAATGAATGTGTCCAAATTCAGAGATGGAAGAGTCCATGTCAGAAACTTGGGGTTGAAAGGGTAAAAAATGTGACTTCTCTAGGTCTATATCTTTTGCTTTTTCTTATGCTTTTTATACTGTTTTCACGTTGTCCATCAGTCTGTTACGTTTTGGTCCTAGTGGGGAGTATCTAATTAGCACTGCTTATTGACAATTTCTTGTTGTATTTGTAGGGTGGGGTAAGTGTAGAACTGTCCCCCAAACCACTTCAGATTCTCTATGGCCATGACAATGAAGTTACAGCAGTGCATATTTCCATAGAATTGGATATGGCAGTTTCAGCTAGCAAGGTAAATATTCTCATATCTTTGTATGGTATTGGGTAGTTCGAGCCACTGAAGGTCAGTTATACATACCTGCCAACCATTACGCTTTTGGCGTAATCATTACGCTAAATTGGGCAAAATTACACATTACTCTTTGAAGTGAAGTCATTACGCTTTTATCATTCAGCAGTCAAAAAAAAATAAATAAATAAATAAAAATTGATAAAAAAATGTTGCTTTCTTCCCATCGTGACCCTCAACAAACGAATAGTTCCGGCTGTTTCCGAAAGTAATTTTTGGAATCCGATAACTTTTCTAGGTATCTCCGATAATAAGCTGGTACTGCTCCGACTCTGTTCGTCGGTGTTCTACGTCATTCGGTCTTTTCCGTTGATGCTAAATATAAGTCTCAAGGTTGTGTTGTCTGGTGTTATGTGCTTGCACTTCTGCTATAAATACTAGCCGATTTTTTTTTCAGAAAATGACCTTGAAACTGAAAGTAGACAGGTTTCCTGCAGTATGAGCATTGTGAATGTAAATGACTGCAACGCAGAGATCCTGTTTCATCCAAAATGTTGGCCCCCAAGAAGCAGGCCATGGTAAATAAACGTGTCTTGCAAAAGTACAAGGATGAATACACATCAGACATAATTTCTAAATCAGACAGAGGCGATGGAGTTGCTTGCTGCAAATTATGCGAATCAGACTTTTCAATTAGCCACAGTGGGACATTTGACATTGAGAAACACATGAAAACTAATAAACATGTTGAAATGAGTCTTGTAAGAAAAAATACTAGAAGTCCGAGTTTTTTTTCCATCCACTACAATTGACAACAGCGTTATAAATACTGAAGTACTCTTCACCGAATTCTTAATTTAGCATGGACTTCCCATTGCCATAACGGATCATACTAGTCCTTTATTCAGGCGAATGTTTATTATTAAGACTGATGATAAAGGTGTAAAGCATTCATAAAAGACCTTAGTAATCCAGGTTTATAAAAGCAATGAATAAAAAGTTCCTATATCAGTTTTATTACAATTCCTGACATTACACTTTTTTTGCTCAGATTACACTTTTTTGGCCTTGTCATTACACTTTTTCATCTCAAAGGGTTGGCAGGTATGGTTATAGCTCAATGTCAGAATGCAAATGGAGAGAATTTATGGATCTTTTTGATTTTCTATATAATAATGGTATGTTCAGAGTACTCATTAGGTTTTCCTCAATGAGGTGATTCTAATGGGTACACAACACTTTCCTAATAAAATTTCTCTGCAGTATCCTTTAATATTTGTTTCTTGAGCTATTGGATGACTTTCCTAGGGACTCAGAAATGAGTTCAAATCAGTCATTATAAGCAAGTAATCAGTGTTTGAATCATTGAAGTGTTTCTGTAGTTAACTCTTTGCATGCTGGGTAATTATGCATGCTTTGTCATCTGTGGATTTTTTTTTAAAATTAACTTTTTCAAAAAAAATCTTTCAGGAACAACATCAGAGTGTCAAACAATTTGGATCCAGATCAGGCCTGACATTTTGTCAGGCCCGATCTGGGTCCAAACTATTTGCAGAGGTTATCAGCAGATGACAAAAGTCATCACTAGCGGGGAAAGAGTTGAGACAATCACTTTGAATTTATATGATGCTTAGCAGAATAACTATAATTTTATTAATCAAGAAATTGCTTGAGTTACAGCTCTGAGGTCGACTGTATTGGCCTGAGGCCAAAGGTTTCGGACTGGCGCCAATATAGCCTACCTCGGAGCTGTTACTCAGCCAATACAAAATTACATGTACTTGATAAATGACAATTTCATTTATTAACTTTTAAAATGTCTTGCTTAGCAATGATTATCTCATGGAAGAAGATTTTTCTTTGCAGCAATATGGCCAAGTCCTTTATCATGTCTTCCATACTAAGAGGAGCATTTTTTTTTTTTTTTTATTTAGAGTTGACCCATATTTGGAAGGGAGGCAAAACAGTTTCACACAGTTGCCTTCCTGGTAGTGTGTCAGTTCCCCATAAGGTTGAAGATGACACATACAGTCGACTCTATCTCAAGGACCAGGGCCCAATTGTTCAAAACTAACGATGTCGTTAGTTAACATATCGTTAAAACTTTGATCATAAAATACAGCATATACACTAAAATTTTTGCTGAAAAAGTGTGAGTAGCTTTTGCATTTGCAAAAGCTACTCACATTTTTTCAGCAAAAATACCTGTGAATTTGGTATTGTACTTACAAGAACAGTTAACATTTTGACCACTAACGAGCTTATTAAGCTAACATTGCTTTGAACAACTGGGCCCTAAATATTTAGCTTGTGATAACAGTTGTAAGAGTTAAAAGGAGTTTAAATATAATTAACATATGGCAAGCTTAAACAATATTGCCCTTTATTATGCCCCCCCCTCCCCCCCCCCCACCCCACCCACCCACCCACCCACCCACCCAACTTCAAAGAAGTTGGGAGGGCATATTGCTTTGGGCATCCATACATCATACATTTCTTGTAAGCAAAATATCTAATGAACCTCTTGAGTTAGGCTCATGAAAGTTTGGAAGCGGTTTGGAACCAATGTATAGATGACCTGATTAAATTTTGACGAACTTTGGATTTCTTTTGTCAGAGTTATGTCCCTTTCAGCTTTCAGCTTTGGTATTTTGTATCAACAAGCATATAGTTTGGGCAGAGTGTTTATAAATACATTTCTAGTTTAGTTTCACTTAAGCATAGTTTGAGTTATCATTGTTAGAGATAAGGAGAAAACTGTATTTGTAGTATGCATGATATTGCCTTTTGTAGGATGGAAGTGTGATTATACACACGGTACGTAAAGGACACTATATGCGGACATTACGCCCCCCACATAACCTGGACTATGTGATGAATATACCAATGCTTGCTGTAGATGACATGGGACATGTTATAGTTTACTGCCATGAAACGTTTCCTATAGATCCAAAGGTAGGACCTTTAACCTTTAGCATTCTCCTGACAAAATCAGCAGACGAGAGATTGAGAAAAGTTTCATTATGAAAACACGCCTATTCAAATATACTGAAAATTTTGCCGCCCAAAAATGAAAATTTTCATATATAAAATCTGATATTTTTCATGTTTCTGCTCAAAACATAGATTGTGGGTATTTGTTAGAACCGCCTTGATGAGGCGGTTCTAACGAGTACCCACAATCTATGATTTGAGCGGAAATACGAAAAATAATGTTTACCCCTGTAAACCCCAGTTTTACTATATAAAAATGGGGTTTATGGGGGTCAAAATTATATAGGCAAGTTTTCGTAATGTTTAGCTCACCTGTACAGAAGTATAGGTAGATCTACAGCAGTCACCATGGCATTGGCGTCTGCATCAGCATTGGTGTCAACATTGGCCTTTGCTTTAATTAAAGGTTTTGTTAAAGTTTCTGAAAGGCTTTATCTCTTCAACCTCTGGGTGGAAATACAATGTAGTTCCCACTTGCCCTGATGTTAGATGCTGGTCTGAAGTTTTATGCTATCATCCTGACCCACAGGAATGACCTTTAGGTCGCAGACAGAAAAAAAAATTATGTTAAAGTTTTTAGAGGCAAGGAGAGATTCAGGGGAACTGCGTTGTTCTGTGACAGCTCTTATTTTCCATTACAACAAATTAACAATATTTTTCCCATTAACCCTTAAGATGCCAAACACAACAATTGTCAACTGCTTTGTCTTCTGTCGGTTACTTTAAAAGTCATTATTACAGAAAGTGTGGAGCCAGATCAGACAGCTCCTCTAGGAGCAGTCTGATCTGGGTCTATACTGTTTAACTATATGCAAAAAGTATGTTTGAAAAGTTTGCAAGAAGATGCAGCAGATGACATAAACAGACAACATTTTCAGGCATAGTTTTTCTTGGCATCTTAAGGGGTAACTCTTAAAGTACTAATCACAACTTATTTTTGTAAAAAATAAGCCGAAATTTCATATCGGTCGTCTGCTGGTTAGATGATGCACATGACATGTTAAGCTATACACTACAACCTCTCTATAACACGGTTCATTATAACACGGTTTTCGATATAACACGGTTCAAAGATGGATCCCAAAAATGTATAGATTATATTGAAAAATGACCATAAATGGTCATTTTTCAATATAATCTATACATTTTTGTTTGGATATAACACGGTTGTTTAACTAACACATGGACCCCAACAATAGTGTTATAAAGAGGTTGTGGTGTATTTTTTTTCTAAAAAATAATTCTATAAAAATTAGACTGTTTTCTGCTACAAATTTACGTGACATGTTAAGGGTAAACCATTAGCATTCTAAGTGCAAAATCAGCAGAATTCAAATAGTTGATATTTTCTCCCATAAAATAGGGTTAGACATTTGTTGCAAATTGTCTAAGAAAATAAAATAGATATTTATTCCCACACTTTAAAAAAAAAACAGGGATGGAGATATTGTGAATGCCTCTATCTGTCTATCCATCCATCACACCCTCTCCTTCTAAACCACTGGTAAGAATTTAACCAAACTTGCTACATTACAACTCCATGTGGTAAGGGTGTGCAAGAGCAACATTTTTCAATCCATTTGTCCGTCAGTCTGTTCATCCAACCGTCTGTCTGTCGCACTCTTTCCTCCTAAACCACTGGTACGAATATTTAACCAAACTTGCTACATGACTTCCCTTCATGGTAAGGGTATGCGGGAGCGAGTCCATTTGTCCATCTGTCACAGTTTTAGCAGCATTAGCATGGAGCGTTCGGATTTTGCAATGGCGTGGCATCGACTGTGCATTCTAGTTAAAAATGTAGTCTGCTGCATTTGATTATTTTTTAGAGTACCATTCTTGATTGTTGGAGTTGCAGCTTTTCAGCAGCTGTTCCTGTAGTTTAACCTGCAACTGAAAATGTCGTCTGTTTATGTCATCTGCTGAATATTCTTGCAAACTTTTCAAACCTATTTTTGCATACAGGCAAACAGTATGGACCCAGATCAGACTGCTCCTAAAGGAGCAGTCTGATCTGGGTCCACACTGTTTGCAAAAATGACTTTTAAAATCACAAGCAGATGACAAGGCAGACGACAATTGTTGTGATTGGCGCTTTAAGGGTTAATATACATGAATCGTTTCTTTGTAGGAAATTATCTCCCTTCATGTGTATTCTCTAAATGGAAAGAAAATTTGCTCTACCAAACTGCAGCATCAGCTAGGTCACATGATTGTAAAGGGAGATTATTTAGTCACAGGAGATTCACATGGTAGTATCTCTGTTCTAGAAATATTTGGGTAAGTTTTCATTTCCTTATGTTCGTAAAGGTTTCTTTCAAGTTTTCATTTGTTATCAATCAAGTTACCATATTTACCCCATGCATTTGGACATCTCAATGTTTATCATGCTTGCTAAAAAAAAAAAATAAATAATAAGTAATATTTATAGCTATATAATAGCAAACACATGAACAGGATGTGTTTGATTTACTGTAGAGAGGCTGACAAACATGCTTAGGCACCAAAACCTTGTGTGCAGGGCTCTGGAAATTTTGAAATATGAATCGGTCCAGCCGATGACGATGACGTCATCAATGAGCCCATTTCCAAAAAAAAATATGTGTATATCACCTGTCACGAAAACTAATGACAATTGGCAGTCCTATAACTCCTTTTAAATAATACACCTCAGCTCCGTTATATGACGGAAGTCCGGGTACAACGAGCATGATCAAAGCTGGCGTCATCAATAAATACAGTCAGGTATGAAAAAAGAAAGAAAAAAAAAAGAAAAAACGGTTTTGTTGTTATTTCCACCTCCGCAGGGTTTTCCTAAACTATTTATAAACAACTGATTCCCGTCTTGTATAAGCGAGAAGACGGCGGGAAACAGGAGAGACGGATCGAAACGACTTTCATGGACCTAATTAGGTCTAATAAAAAAGGCCTGCGCCACGGGCGGTTTTGCAGTTTTCAGTGTTTCAAGATTTAATCAGACTGCTTTAATTTTAAGCACTGACCAATCTTGCCTGGCGCACGTGGTGCATTACTTATTTTTACTGTGAAATCTACCTTGAATTATACTCGCGTGTTACGGCAATCAACAAAAAAAAAAAAAAAGCAACCAATTATACCCAGATCAGAAAGCCGTTGTATGCGACATCTGATCAGGACGTACACGGTTTGGGAATTCATTTATCGAATCTGGGACCGACAAACCGTGTTGAACAAAACAAAAAAGAAGAGGAAGAAAACGGGTGCGTTCATGCGGTGCATTCTTTTATCACTCTCAGTAAAGCGACCTTTGATCTTTTGGACACGCCGACTGCACCTGGATGTTTTGCAGTCTCAGTGTATTCACACGTGTCACACAAACGGATTAATTATCAGACTACCGTTACTGATGATTCGTGTTAATCGCTTGTTTACCGCACAAAGGTCAGTGAAGTGTTGATTTTTTGACAATGTTTGGATAATGACGTAATTAATTTGTGCTGCGGGTAGGTTGCCGTTATTCTGCTGTCTCTCCAATATACATGTCAAATGACCGTTTAGAGCCTTTTAACTACCATAATATCGCATTTAAAAGGTGCGCGGACGTTGTCAGTTTGGAAAGTCTTGACCGTTTGTGATTTTTTAGACATCATTGATTTCTGAAAATTGGTTGGTTTGGGAAATATTGGACCGAATTATTAGCGTTTTGGGGTGTTTGAAATCGGTCCAGAATTCTTAATTTCGGTCCAGACCGGCTATTTTTCCGGTTTTCCCGAGCCCTGCTTGTGTGGAATCACATAGCAAACTTTGTTTACCTCATTGGCTATCTTTAATTTAATTGTTTGTCAGCCTCTCTACAGTAAAGGCAGTGCCTTTATTTCATATTTATAACATTTTGTGTACAACTGATATTTATTTTGTTTACTTTCATTGCAGGTTACGAATTTTGACAACCCTACCACTTCACGTTCCCATCCATTGTCTTGCCCTGACCAATGGAAACAGTCATCTGTTTGCGGGACTCAGGGATGGCAAACTGATTCTTATTGGCATAAAAAATCGTTCAGACATTCGATAAAGATACCACTGTGATATTATAATGACACTGTGATTACCATTCAGAATCTTACATATGCCTTGTTACAAGAAATTCTGCCTTATGGGAAGAACTAAGACACGGACCAGCTTGAGCAGCTCTGTAGTCTGGTCAGGGAAGTCCTTATAGTTAAAATAAATGTACCATAATTACCCTATATATTTGGACAGACATGTTTAAGTAATCAGTGTAGGCCCAGATCAGACCTGAAGGAGCAGTTTGATCTGGATCTACACTGCTTGCGCTTCTTCAAGTACTGTGATCTAATTACAGTGAAACCAGTGTCAAGCAAGCCCTTTCAGGAAAGCCAAAAAGTGGTTGAAAAACTCATTTGCCTTTTAAGGAATCTGATATAACAACCTCTATAAATAGCTTTATACTGGTCATCTTTAACCTTCATCCCTCTGGGCTAATTCAGCAGATGACAAACTGATGATATTTTTCTTTTATTTTCCAGAAAACAGGATTTGACATTTCTTGCAAATTGTCTGCTTGAACTGTCTATCCTGTTTCATGAGTAAAATAAGAGAAATATTTAAAAATGTTGTCTGCTGAAAATTTTACCCATACTGCTAAGCGTTAAGACAACTTTGACTGTAATTTTTTCAGTGATTAGGATAAGTATGGTAAGGGAATATTTACGGTAATTACAGTTGTTTTTTGACAAGTTTTAATAAGCTTTATGGGAAAGGATACACCTGAAAAATTTTGTTGAGATTCTGCAAAGGGAGACAACTTTTATAGGAAGTTGTTTCCATGGTATTTGAAGCCTTTTAGATATGCGGATTTTTCAAAGGGTGACAACTTTTGTTGACAGGAAGTTGCCTTCGCCTTCCATGGTATTTGAAACCTTTCAAATATGTGGACTACCCTTACTTGGAAAGAAATGAACCAATTTGTTCCTTTAAGAGTGGCCCTCAATGAGAAGGGAGGCAGTTATTTCCTTGTCAGAATTATTTCCCTTGGAGGAGCAGCCATTCCCTGTAATTCTAGTGTTTGGATTTAAAGGTTGGGTTGTGACGTCAATAGTCAGAAATGGTTCCTGTATATAACGCCATAGCTCCAGATAAGAGGGGTTATCCAACAAATAGTTTTCTTATTTCTGCATAAAACATATGTTTTGGGTCCTCATTAGAAGTGCCTGAGTGAGGCACTTCTAATGAGTACCCACAACATATGTTTTTACGGAGCAATAAGAAAAAAATATCAGTACTTTTTTGTGGAAAAACTCACTTTATCTGGAGTTATGTAACGCCTTTCCTCATATCTGTATGTGATTGTGATATTAACTTTTAGCACACCTGGGCAAATTGATGATATTGTTCTTATTTTTCCAAGAAAATAGGGTGTGACATTTTGTGAAAATTTTTTATTTGCTGTTATTTGCAGTGCATTGTGTTTGTGAATTTTTAAACAGTTAGCTTGCCTGGGAATAATTTCAGCAGAAATTGAAATAGTTTTCTTGGTTTTCCAGGAAATAGGATTTCACTTTTTCATGCAAATTGTCTTCATTTGAGACAATTTGCTTAAAATGTCTAATCCTATTTTCTGTGAAAAGTTTGACTTCTGCTGAATCTGGCTAGAGCATGCTAAATGTTTGTTGAACATGCCTTGAAATAATAATTGTATATAAACACAGATAGGAGCAAACCATGTCACAATGTCATCTTACGTTAGACATAACGAACCCCATAAATAATATTTCACCATAAATATAGTAAATTCCACTGTTAAAACCACTGGAAATGAAGACCAAGTTTTGCCAGTCCCTAATGGGTTTTTCTTGTTATTCTACATAACTCAAGAGAAAAACGGGTAGTTTTCTTATTTCTCCACAAAAAATATTATTGTGGGTACTCATTAGAAGTTGCGAGTACTCAACAGAAGTGCCTCAGTGAGGCACTTCTAATGAGGCACTTCTAATGAGTACCACAACATATTTTTTGTGGAAGAATAAGAAAAACATCAATACTTTTTAGTTGAAAAAAGGACCTTATCTGGAGCTATATTCTACATTCAATATTTAGATCACCCCGCTATCAAGATCACTTTTAGGCAGTCTTATCCCATAAAATGCTAAAAAAACCTGCATCTGAAAATGTTGTCTGTTTAGATCTTCTACTGAATATTCCTGCAAACTTTTCAAACCTATTTTTGCATACAGACAAACAGTGTGGACCCTGATCAGACTGCTCCCAGTCTGATCTGGGTCCACACTGTTTGCAAAAATGACCTTTAAAATCACCAGCAGATGACAAAGCAGACGGCAATTGATGTGATTGGCAGCTTAAGGGTTAATAGCGGAGTTTTACTGTATTTGTATAGACAGACCTTAGTAAACAGTGTAGATTCATATCAGAATGCTAGGGTCTGTGCCATTTCCATTTTAATGCATACTTTTTAAATTTATCACCAGGTAGACAAATGAATGTTCAAATTATGTCTTCCCTTGCTCCACCTTCACCAGAGGTGGAGGGGAACATATTGTTTTAAAAGTGCCTGGGTGGTTAATTCTCCCTACTTTGGATCATGAGGTCCTGGGTTAGAGTCCCGTGGGAGGCAGAATTCATCTCATGACCATATGGCACTTAGCAGATGATTCGCATGAAATATCAAGCCTTACTTTCTTGGATAAAAATAAGTTAGAATGTTGTCTGCTACAATTTTTTGCGTCACTTAAACCCATTTATGCCTGGCGTCCTATAAAAGGGACATTGGCAAACAGTGTAGACCCAGATCAGATGCCACAGAATGTGGCATCTGATCAGGGTCTGCACTGTTTGCAATAAATACAGAAATTTCTATAAAACATGGTAATAATTAAAACCAACCAGACACCCTTTATAATGGAAAAGGACTGGTCCAAAGAGTTGCAGTAGCAGAGAATACTCAGCAAAAATGGGTTAAGAATTACAAGGCGGCTTTTCAGATGAAATGTCTTTTTCATCCAAATCATCTCCTAGGAGACATTTTAGGTTGTTGGGATTTCAGGTGAACTCCCTTTTTCATCCATATTATCATCTGGGAGACAGATTGTTTCTGTGGATACAGTTCAAGTGAAATATCAAGCACTGTTTTGAAAGAAAATCAAAGCACTGGGAGTGCTGATGGAGGTGGTGGCCTGAATTTCTATAGGCTTCTAGTACTGATTGAGATTTACGCTGAAATTAAAATCCTTTTTGGTACCCGATAGCCCCTTTTTGTGATCAAATTACAGTGAAACCTGTGTTAAGCAAGCCCCTTCAGGAAAGCCAAAAAGTGGTTGCTTAATACAGGTGTTTGCACTTACTTGCCTTTTAAGGAATATGATATAACGACCTCTATAAACAACTTAATACAGGTCGTCTTTAACCTTTTCCACACTGGGTAGCAGATGACAGACTGATGATATTTTTCTTTTATTTTCCAGAAAACAGGATTTGACATTTCTTGCAAATTGTCTGCACTGCAGACAATTTGCATGAACTGTCTATCCTGTTTTCTGGGTAAAATAAGAGAAATATTTTTGGTTCTTTTGGTGAAAAAGGTCCTTTTCAACACTTGATGCTTGAAGCACTTGATGCTTGTAATTCAGCACTTGATGCTGAGTCTTGAATTACACTTTTTACCCACTACTGTAGATTTGGCATATTTCACTGGAGTATTCATATTCGTCCACTGATATTATACTCAATATGATTAAAATCTTATTTCTTCATAAGTTAGAAGTTTTCTGTGGTTTTGTTTATTTATTTGCTATTTACAAGCATCAGGCTAATATGTTTGAATGCAGAATTTAGCATTATCCGCATTAGCAGGGAACTATTTGTTAAGTAGTTATTAGGTTGGTAGTAACAGAAAAATGGATTGTCCCAGATATGTTAAATCTGGTGGCGGTTTGGCAACTGCCCCCCAACAAACACAATTCTTCTCTGACAGTTTTATCATCAGTCATTTTTAGCCATATCATCTGCTAAGAGAGGATTGTCTCTTTAGAGACACTTCAAGTGACATATCATTTTGAGGAAAATTTACCTTCATTAGAGTTTTTGTTAGGGGTTGTATCATGGCTTATATAATTATGAGAGGCATGCTTGGCATTCTGGGTAAAAACTTCAACAGACAACATTTTGAAATATTTTTCTTTTTCCCAGAAAATAGGCTTTGGCATTTCATGTAAGTCATCTCTTTAGGAGACAATTTGCATGAAATGTTAAAGCCTTGTTTTGTGGGGATAATATTTTTCCCAGAAAATAGGCTTTGGCATTTCATGGAAATTGTCTCTGTAGGAGACACTTTGCATGAAATGTCAATGCCTATTTTCTGGGGGAAATAAGAAAAAAAAAATCATCAATCTATCGTCTGCTGAATTAGCCTTGAGAGTGGTAAGTACCCTTGATTTGTACACGTCATCTTTTATATGTGACATACATGTATGTGGTACAGTTTTATTGTGTCCAGGCAATGATAATTGAGATTGTTGCAAAATGTCTATTAATAAGTGGGGTATTCAGATAAACATTTTTTCTATTTCTCCAAGAAAATATAAGTTGTGGGTACTCATTAAAAGCACTTTATTCAGGTGATTCTAATGAGTATTCACGTTTTTCGTTGTTGAGACGTAGCTTCAGATAAATATTTTTTGTATTTCTCCCTATAAAACTTATTGTGGGTACTCACTTCTGATGAGTACAAAATATGTTTTTGTGGAGAAATACAAAAATATCAGTACTTTTCATTTGAAAAAAAAAAAGAACCATATTTATTTAGAGTAATGCATGTCAGATGCAGAATATAAAATTCCATTTGTATTTTAATGTCATTATATTTACATGAGGTGTAAGCATGATTGACACTGTATTTGTATTTTTCTTATTTTACCATGAAAACTTTTGTTGTGGGTACTCGTTAGAATTGCTTCTGTGTCCACAAAAACATAGGTTGTGGGTACTCATTAGCAGTGCCTCACCAGGGCACTTCTAATGAGTACCCACAACATATGTTTTCATGGAGAAATAAGAAAACTATCAATACTGTTTGTTTGGGGTATCTGTGATGAAAGATAAAATTTCATTTATATTTGTGTTATTATATTTACATGAAGTGAAAGCATGGTTATAAGTGTATGTGATATGTCATTTAGAAAGTATGATCGCTATTACTTTGATGAAAAAAGGTGAATTTTAAAGGCTCCATATTGCTCAAAAATAGACATTTTATTATCCAAGAAAGGGTTAATAAAATTGATGTATGATATTAATACAATCATAAAATGTGGCACCTGACAGCCTGTAAAATTTCAGTTAGTCTCTGGTTCTTGAAATGAAATGATTTTTTTTTTTATCATATCTCTGAATTAATGTTGCCAAAATTAATTCAGAGATACAATAAAAAATCATTTCATTTTTGATCCAGTTCAAAAATGAGAGACGAACTGAAATTTTACAGGGCCCAGTTGTTCAAAACTAACGATGTCGTTAGTTAACGATTCGTTAAAATTTACATTGAATGATACGCAAATATGCTGAAATTTTTTGCTGAAAAAATGTGAGTAGCTTTTGCAGTGCAAAAGCTACTCACATTTTTTCAGCAAAAAATATCAGACTATTGTGTATTGAATATGCTAAAACAGTTAATGAAATGACCCTTAACGAGCTCGTTAAGCTAACGACGCTTTGAACAACTGGGCCCAGGCTGTCATATGCCACATTTTATGGTCATATTAATGCCATATATCAATTTATTAAATCTTTCTTGGATAAAAAATGTCTATTTTTGAGGAATATGGAGCCTTTAACATTATAAATCAAGATGAAAATGTTAATATATCGTGGGCTTATGTAAAAAAAAATAAATAAAAAGATATTTGTGAGTTCATAGATGGGGCTTAAAATATTTTTTTGATCTGATGTGTGTGATTGAGGAAAATGTGCAGAAAATGAGATACTTGTAAGTAAGAAAACCATGTCATCTGCTGTTTAAATAAGTGTAATTGAGGAAAATGTGCAGAAAATGAGATACATGTAATTAACCCTAAATTAAGATGCCTATCCCCACTTCTAATTATCAGCCAATCAGATTACTTGATCCAGACTGTTGATACAAATTCACATACTGAATGCCAAACAGTGCAGATTCAGTTCAGTTGGCTTCTGGAGCTACACAGTTTGCAAATGTATGGCATATTCAGGACCAGCAGGACCAGGGGCAAGGAAACTGTATGAGTCATGCCATGTGAAAATGTACCTTTCGGGCATACTGAATAGTGAAGGCCCAGCATGGTATGATAAGTCTCAGGCAATATTGTTGCAGCATTTGGGTGTGACTTCTGTTAATATCTAAATTATTGTGAAACATATTTGCATGCAGTAACATGTGGTCAAACTTCAATGTCTTGAATGTGTCTTTGGGACCATGGAAAGGTTTGCTCTAGACATGGGTAGTTTGAGCAACTGCGAGTTAATCATAGCTCCAGGTCAGGAAGCAAATGGGGGTAATTTAGGGATGTCATTTTTATTTTCTATAAAATAATGGTATGTTGAGTATACTAATT
The DNA here is from genome assembly GCA_964016985.1 of Anodontia alba. Classification (NCBI taxonomy): domain Eukaryota; kingdom Metazoa; phylum Mollusca; class Bivalvia; order Lucinida; family Lucinidae; genus Anodontia; species Anodontia alba. Next base: position 33,468,256 of record OZ024837.1, on the reverse strand, counting down.
TGAATTGCCTCATTATGGTGATTCTAATGAGTACCCACAGTGTACATAATAATGATCCATTTCCCTAAAATAGCGTTAAATCTTTGTTTTCATGAGCTATCAGAAGAATTTCCTAGATTCTCAAAAATGAGTTTGAATCAGCCACGGCAAACAAGCCATCAGTGTTTGTGTTATTGAAGTATCACTGTAGCAGATTACCCTCATAAAATCAAGGAACTTTGTTCTGCTGTCCCTTTTATGGCAATACAACCATTTCCATAACAAGAAATTGCCATAAAATGGCCAAAGACCCTGATATGAAGTTGTACATATGATGGGACATGTCAAGTGAAAAAGAGCCTTCAAGCATGTGCAGAATGCACAGATTAAAGTCATCCTGCATGTGTGCATGTCATCCTGGGCCCAGTTGTTAAAAGCTAACGATGTAGTTAGTTAACGATTCATTAAAATTTACATCGAGTGATATGCAAATATGCTGAAAAAATGTGAGTACTCACATTTTTTCAGCAAAAAGTATCAGAATATTGTATATTGAATCCGCTAAAACAGTTAACGAAATGACCTTGAACAAGCTCGTTAAGCTAACGACACTTTGAACAACTGGGCCCTGGTCTTTGCTCTCTTTTCATACATTCTATAGTATCCAGTGATTCTGTTAGCATGGATGAGCAGGCTGATCTTTGTCTTCGCTGTCCACATATGCCCAAAGTATTTTTCTGCATGGCAAAGCCCTAATGGCTATTAGATTTCGATTCAAGATGATGGGGGCAGATTGTCTTGTCAAGCTTAGTATGTGTGTAAAGTTTCATGAAAATATTCCATAAATTTAAAGTTATAGCCTTAACACGTTGACTGAACCACAGATGGACGGAATGTTACTAGTACCAATGTTCCCCCGCTTTGCTGTGGGGTACAAATTACACCAAGCAATTTTCATGTGGGCCTTATCAGGGCAATATTCAAATTTTGCTCATTTTATCACAATGATGTATTTGTCACAGCTCTGGATAGTGTTAAAAACTTTTTTCATTTTACATAGGATACACTAAATCACCTGAAATTTTGTACACCAATTTTTCTAACATAATGGCATATTCAAACAATGAAGATTCAAATCAGGGTTCCTGAAGCAGCAGTCTGATCAGGGTCTTAACTGTTTGTCTAACTATATTTGTGGAATAAAAGCATATAAAAAAAAGATACAGGCCATACAGTGAAATGTCTCCACAACAACAATTCTTGAGAATTTATTAAACAGGCTGTTGTAGAGAGGTTGGGGGCATAGTGTTTCACACATACACATACACATGCACACACACACACATTTCTAGTTTTCTGTGTCATCTGTGTTAACCCATTTATGACTAGTACATAGCTCTAGATAAGGCTCTTCCTTCAACCAAAGAGTATGAATATATTTCTTATTTCTCCATGAAAATATGTGGGTACTCATTAGAAGCCCTTCCCTGAGGCGCATCTAATATGGATACCCTCTATTATCTAGAGCTATGCTAGTGGATTCTTCCATCTGGGCAGTTGGAATAATCGATTTAGTATTTGTAGGGGTGTTTTACAGTACTGCCATTTCCCATACAATGGCAAAAAAAAAAAAAAAAAAAAAAAAAAAATACTGCAGTTTTCATAACTTTTAATGACACAGTGCAGACTAATCAGATGACTTATTCTGCAGCATGTGATCCGAGTTATTACACAGCTCCTGATTCATGTATAATATTGCCAAAATCCACTTTGTGGGGCATAAGGTGTAAGTTAATTAATCTTTACCACTCTATGGGCAAAGTCAGCAGATGACAAATTCACATTTTTCCCAGAAAACACCATTTGACATTTCATGCAAATTGTCCCCACTGGAATTTGCAGGAAATGTCAAAACCTGTTTTCTGGTAAAAATAAGAAAAATATTTCTATTTGTTGTCTGGTGAAAATTTTACCCAGAGTGCTAAGCCTTAATGATAGACTGCCTGTATAACCATATTTTCCCTATATATTTTGACACCGTATCTTACTACCATACATATCCTTAACTTTGAACAAGTCTATTTGACTTCCTGTAAAGTGTCTGAAATAATGTAGGATGAGAGTCAAACAGTTTAGACCCTGATCAGATGCCGCATTCTGCGGCATCTGATCTGGGTCTACACTGTTTGCTCAGGCCTGTCTGTCCAAATATTTAGGGTGAATATGGCAATGCTTTATATGGATATATATATTTTGTTATGTCTTACATTATTATATATGTGCTATAATTTAAAAGTGCTATAATAACAATGCAAATAAAATCACGAGAAGATCAGTTGTTTGGAGATGTTTTGTTTTCCTGCCATTGAACTATTGGCAGAGGAGAAGGATATACATGTATTAGCATCATTTCTGGAAAATAGCGAACAGTTTTCTTCGGGTAAACAACAAAGTTCTGCGAGGTGCTTCTAATGAGTACAACATGTTTTTGTAGAGAAGTAAAAGCGTAAAATGATAATATCCCACCATTATCGTGTTGGGGACAGATAACTCTGCCAAAAATTTATGAAATTTACCCATTAGCGTTCCCTAACCAGATCTCCTTAATATCAATGCATGTACCAAATTTGGTTAAAATCCCTTGACATTTACTTGAGTTATTCTCTGGAAACGAAGATATGGGCTGTCTTAGGCAGGTAACTCTGCAAAATTTGACGAAATTTGCCCATTAGCAATCTCAAACCAGATTTCCACAATGTCCATGCACATACCCAGTTTGGTGAAAATTCATTGATGTTTACTCAAGTTATCATCCTGAAACAAAATATGGACGGACGCACCACTGACGGTCGGTTGGAAGGACGGACAGACAGACATACAGACGTCCAACATGAAACCATAATATCCCACCACTATCGTGTGACGAGGTATAATAAGAAAACTGTCAGTACTTTTCAACAGAAAAAAATGGGCCATTTTTCTGGAGCCATGTCTATGAGATTGTAAAAACCAGAAAGTCCACGTCCTTTTTTTCTTTTTATTGCACATGACATTGTGTACAATATAAACCTATCTAACAATATAATTTTTTTGATACTTTGGTAAAACAGACTAATACAAGTCTCACAATAACAGGGGAAATAAATCTGTTCTTTGCCTTGTCTGGTAATCATGTTGGTTATCTCCCTTTTTAACTCTTCACCCCCAGAATCAAATTTATGCTTCACGGCCTGATCACAACTGCAGTTGACGACATTTTGATTGTTTTATTTTTCAGAGAAAACAAGACTTGGCATTTCAAACAAGACTTGGCATTTCATGTGAATCGTCTGCTGCAGATGATTCACATGAAATGCCATATCTTATTTTCTCAGAAAAATTAAAAATAAAGTTGGAAAGTTGTCTGCTACAATTCTGCATAACACTTTCAGATTAAATCCTAAATGTGCCAATTGCAACAGTAGCAGACAAAATACATGTACTGTTTGTTGTTGTTTTCTGATGAAATATGGTTTAACATTATATGTGGAGACATGCTAAGTACATATTTTCTCAGAAAAATCAATAGTAAACTCAAGAAAAAGTACAGGCAGATGATTAACCCTTAAAGCGCCAAGCAAAATTCGTAGCAGACCACATTTTATTTTTTATTTTTTTTTTTAATTTTTCAAAGAAAACTTGGTTTGGTATTTCATGTGAATCGTCTACCAAGCAGACGATTCACATGAAATATCACGGCTTGTTTTCTTTGAGAAATTAAAAAAAAGTATTTCAAAATGTCGTCTGCTGCGGTTGTGATTGGCGCTTTAAGGGTTAATATGGACTATCAAGCCTTATTTTCTCAGTAAAATATAACAATAGAAGTCGTCTGCTACAATTCTGAATGGCTCTTTAAGTTCTTCTGACATAAAAAGGGAGCAGAGAACAAGCAAAAAGCATATGCAGAATTCAGTGAGTGAAGAGTTAAAAACATTTGGTCCATCTGTAAACAATGATTTCTAAAGTTACCATGAAAACAATATATACCGTATTTACCATATGTATTCGGACAGACAGGCCTGAGCAAACAGTTTAGACCCAGATGAGACACCGCAGAACGCGGCGTCTCATCTGGGTCTACACTGTTTGCCACTCATCCAGCAATTTTTAGACACAACATCGGGTAGTGAATTGTACTGGTTCAAATTTTAGAACATATATGGTAAGGAGTTGAGGTGTCCAAATACTTAGGGTAAATACGGTATATCGGCCATGTCAAGCGAAAAAGTGCCTTCGAGCATGGGCAAAATGTGCAGATTCACATCACTCTGCGCAGGCCGGTCTCATCTGGGCATTGCTCTCCATTGAAACATTCTAAAGTATTGAATGATTCTGTTTGCAGACTGCCATGGGCCTGATCTGACTGTGCAGATGCACAGGCTGATCTGGGCCTTTGCTGTCCACATACACCAGAAGACAGATTTTTGCACGGCACGGCACAAGATGTAGCCCTAGATAAGAGGGGTATCGAAAGAAATATTTGTAGTTTTTCTTATTTGTCCACAAAATATTGCGGGCACTCATTAGAAGCATGTTGTCGAGATGCTTATATTGAGTACCCACAACATCTCTTTTTGCTGAGAAATAAGAAAAAAAAAAATTGGGTTAAAAAAAAAAAGCGCCTTTATCCAGAGCTACCGTTATTATGACACTGAGCATGACAATTTTAGATGAGACTTTGATAATAATAAAATAAAAAGAAATTGAAGATGACAATTTCAGACAAAAATTTCAGACAAGACTTTGATAAAAAAAAAGAAAAAAAAAAGCAGAGACAGAAATTTTACCTACATCTAATTCTGAATGCAGACACTGAACATTTACAACCTAAACTTTTAACCTCCAACAGACGACATTTTAATTTTTTTTTCTTCTAATTTTCCCAGAAAACAGGGCTTGACATTTAAAGCAAATTTGGAGACAATTTGCATGAAATGTCAAACCCTATTTTCTGCACACAAAAAAATTAAGAAAAATATCACCAATGTGTCATCAGCTGATACCGTCCACTGAATACTAAATGTCAATGAAGATTATACCAAATGATAAATGATATAAATGCGTAGATTATTTTCAAAATATGATTTACTAAACAACTTGCTAACCAAACAAAGCAAACAACCACTAACCATGGTTAAAATGGGAAATATCTAATATTTTAACATCTCGTTAAAATGTCATTAAAATCTTACCAATCTACGGGCAACATTATACAAGTACATAATAATTTATACAAAATATTCATTTGCTCTTCTTCTAGAAATTACAAATCAACATTACAGCACATCGCAAAAATCATGGCCCCAATAAAAATCTGGGAAACGACAAAATTTAAAAGCACCATTACAAAAACTCACAACAAATATGATAGTAAACATGATTATTAATTTATTGTCTCGCAATACTGTGTTAATATGATCAACAGTAAATGGACTAAACACAATTTCGCCCAGTCCGAAATTCATTAAAATGAACTAAGACAATATTTTGTGACAAACTATTCTACAGAGACAATTTTTATGAAACATCCAATTATTTTCTGGGAAAAATAACATCAATTTATCGTCTGCTGAATCTGCCCATAAAGTGGTAATGTTTAACTCTTTCAGCCCTGTAGACCAAAACAGATAACTGCAAACAGCGCAGATCCAGATTAGACGGCTAGTATGAGCCATCTCATCAGGATCTATACTATTTGCCATTCAATTCTTGAATATTGATTCACACCCCTAATTTCAACAATGGATTTGTCCAAATTCAAAGACGGAAGAGTCCACTTCAGAAACTTAGGGGTGAAAGGGTTAAGATAAATGAGTCATCAAGACATTGTGAGATATTATAGTAAATCACATAACCAGCTCCTAACCCTTTAAGCGCCAAGCAAAATTTTAGCAGAGGAAGATTCACATGAAATGTCAAGACTTGTTTTCTTCTGAAAATAAAAAAAAAAATCATCAAAATTGTTGTCTGCTTTAGTTGTGACTGGCACTTTAAGGGCTAAAAAACTTACTGTATTTAACCAAATTACAGTCAGATTTCAATGGCTCATACATCTATGGGACCATGGAAATTTGTTCTAGACATGGGTAGTTCGAGTCACTGAAGGTTAATTGTAACACCTACTGATCAGCAGGAAAATGGGGATAATTTAGGGATGTCTCTTTGATCTTCTACTCAATAATAGTATGTTAAATGTACTCATTAGAATTGCCACAATCAGGCAATTCTAATTCGTACACATAACATACATTTTCTAGATAAAATAAGTACATGTAAAGTTCCCTAAAATATCCCTAAATATTTGTTTTCTTGAGCTATCGGAAGAATTTCCTTTGAACTAAAAAATGTGTTCAAATCAGCCAAGGTAAACAAGCCATCGAGTCATTGTTTTAACTGCATTTTAAATCCTAAAAACACTTATCCTAGAATTTCATCATGTTTATTTTATTTCCTGATGATTGTTCTAAAATTTGCTGGGTGAGTGGCAAACAGTGCAGCCTTTGATCAAATACACCACAACCTCTTTATAGCACTATTGTTGGGTTCCGTAGCATAAACCGTGTTAGTTAAACAACTGTGTTATATCCAAACAAAAATGCGTACATTATATTGGAAAATGACCATTTATGGTCATTTTTCAATATAATTTATACATTTTTGAGATCCATCTTTGAACTGTGTTATATCCAAAACCGTGTTATAATGAACCGTGTTATAAAGAGGTTGGCGTGTACTATGCATTGTAGCATATGATTTGAATCTATTGTTTGCCACTCATTTAGCAACTGTTAGACACACTTCCAGGCAGAAAAATGAATTTGTTCAAATTCTATTTAGACCAGTATGGTATGGCGTTAAGGTGACCAAATATTTAGTGGTTATCTGGTAAATGCAAAAATCTTTACTTTTATTTCCTAAAGTTGTCTTATCTTCACTTTTCTTTCCTAAAGTTGTCTTAAAGCTCTAATTCCTTTGACAGTATTCAGTAATTTCCCTAGACAAAAATCCATAACCACTTTATGGAAGAAAAAAAAAAAAAGAAAAAAAAAACATGCAAAGTTAATTCCCTTAACAATGTTCAGTAATTTCCCTTGACAAAACAATCCATTATCACTTTACTTAGTGTGGCCTAAATATGGAAAAATGTAAAAACCTGCTGAATATTCATCAGAACAGAAGTTTTGCCAATACTTGCTAGACAACTTGCTTATGAATGCAGAGACTTGAGAATGCTGAGATAGGTCACAGCTCCAGATAGTAGGAGGTCACGGCTCCAGATGGTAGAGGGGATCAGAAAAATATTTTTCTTATTTCTCCATGAAAACATATGTTGTGGGTTTTTGTTTGTGTTGAGGTTTTATGGCCCAGTCAACCCAATGGGGTCATGTCGAGCGTGGCCAATTTACCTAACCACACGTTTACTGGGCAGGCTTAGTCCTCTAAGCGGTTAACCAGTAATGTGCACATTCTTTCGCCAGAAACTGACAACTGCCCTTCTTGAATCAGCGGAAAGGAGAGAATGACCGTAGAAAATATTTCATGATCAATCTCCACGAAAGAATGTTGCCAACCTCGGCGGGGGTCAAACCCGCGACCTCCTGGTCTCTAGTCAGACGCGCATCCAACTGAGCCACCGAGGCCATATGTTGTGGGTACTCATTAGAAGCACTTCATTGAGGTGCTTCTAATGTATACCCACAACATTTCTTATTTCTCCATGAAAACATAAGTTGTGGGAACTCGTAAAACACATGAAAAAACATGTAAAAACATGTTGTGGGAACATATGTTGTGGAAAACACATGAAAACATGTTGTGGGAACTTGTTAGAAGCGCCTCAGTGAGGCTCTTCTAATGAATACCCACAACATGTTTTCATGGAGAAATAAGAAAACCGCCGAGGTGCTTCTTATGAGTACCCACAACATATGTTTTCATGGAGAAATAAGAAAAATATCAACACGTTTTGGTTGAAAAAAAATGCCCTGTCTGGAGCTATGGATGGGACATACAAAACAACATTCTGTCATGGTTTGCATGCTATCACTGTATTTCAATATAACAGATAAGTTGAAAACAAAAGTTCAGATACTATACTGACCCTAAGTATTCAGACACCTTATCTCATTACCATATTTGTCATAAATTTTGAACCAGTCTATTTCATTACATGCTAATCTGTCTAACAAGAGGCAAACAGTGTAGCTCCTCATCAGAAACGGCATTCTGCAGTATCTGATATTTGCTGAGATCTATCTGATTTTAATTTGATTTAATTTAGAGTTTTATGGCCCAGTCAACACTATTAAGGTCATGTTGAGCCATCAGTTTACCAACTCGCACTTTTCCTGGGCAGACTTAGTCCTCTAAGTGGTTAACCAGTACTTTGTGCACATTCTTTTGCTGGTAACTGCCAAATGCCCTTCCTGAACTAGCGGAAGGGTGAGAATGACCATAGAAATTATTTCATAATCAATCAGGCCTGTCGTAATACTTTGGGTAAGTATGGCAAGTCTTTTTTTTCTATTTCTTCAAAAAAGCATTTAAGCCAGGTTACAGGAAAAATTATCTTACAGGCATATGCAAACAGCAATGGCGAGATCACCCTGTGCATTTGTGTGCAATCTAATCAGGGCCTTTGTTGTCCGCTTACAGATCATAAGATTTTTTACCAAATACCATATTCGACCTAATTACTACAATGTATGCTTTGATTTTTCAAAATTACTGGAAAAATATGTAGTGAAATAAATAGCCACCTAATAAAGGCACTATTTAAAGAAAAATCAGCAGAGGACTTTGTGATTGGCCTATTTAATGATGCTTATGCATTTTTCTGATTTTCTTTATAAATACAAAGTGTTGTTGGTACTCATTTGAATTGCCTCGACTTGTCGAGGCAATTCAAATGAGTGCTAACAACAAAAGCTTTTATAAAGAAGTAGATTAAAAGTACACAGACTGTAATCTAAAGACTAAGGAATAGCTTGCGCTTATAGGACTAAGTGTGGTAATTAGGTTGAATATGGTATTGAACAGTTGCACTGGCTCTGATAAGTCTGTGTGGCTTCAATGGAGGATTTGTATCTATGCTGTTTATGAATGTCCCAAAGATTTTTTTTTCATGACCTGGCATTTTGGCAACTCTAATGAGAATCCACAACATTAGGAAAACAACTAACAATATTTTTTGGTAATATTAGCTAGAAGACCGACCATAGATTGGACAATGGACACAAATTAAGTTATTGAAGAATGAGACACCTAGCCAAGGAAAAATAATTACCTGAATAATCCAATAATCTTCTGCCATGTTGTAGCTGACTGCCATTTCAAATTTTCCGAGAAGTATGCCAAGGAGTGAAGAAGTGTCGGATATTTATGGAAAATATAATCTCTGGTATTTTCCAAACAGAATATACTCATGGTAGATGATGATGGTTTAGTGTTTTACATCCCCTTCCACGATGAAATATGGTTGAAAATTTTAAAAATCCCAAACCAGATTTTCCCAATATAAAAATATCAAAGCTATGGAATATTAACCCTTGTCTTGCTGAAGAGAAAAGAGATAGAAGAGACAGTACAGGAGATGAAAGAGAGGGACAGGGAAGAAAGAGGAACAGGAATGAAAGTGAAGAAACAGAAGAAAATAAAAACATTCCCCCTCTACCCTTACGTGCTACAAGGATAGCAGGCCTTGCCCAACTATAAGCCAATATCAGTTGGACGCCCCGGTGATACACGACACCTTCACCACACCCGACCACCCCCATCATAACTGAAACACATAGCTCCAAATAAGAGGGGTTATCAAGTAAATATTTTTCTTGTTTCTCCAAGAAAACTTATGTTGGGTTACTCATCTAAGCGCTTATAACTAGTACCCACTACATATCTTTTCATGGAGAAATAAGAAAAATATCAGTAGTTTTCGGTTGAAAATAGTGCCTTATCTGGAGGTATGCATGAAATTATTAGTTGAGAAACTGTACCTTCCAAAATGTGTGCCCAAGTAAGAGAATTTACTGATCAGTCATTGCTGTCTGCCTGAAACAATTTTCTTGGGCCTCACAGCTCTAGATAAGGAGGGGGGGTGGGGTCAGAGAAACTACTTTCTGAGACCAGAAAGGACCATAACTCAGAAAAACATTCCCAATCTTGCCCATTAACAAACCCCAAACCTGACCAATACCTAAACCCCAAACCAGACCAATACCAACCCCAAACCAGACAAACAATGTTTGAATGAAATCTGCAAAATACAAATAAAGCTATTGCATGGCTAAAAATTCATGGACAGGCATATGAACGTACATATCACAGCTCTAGATAAAAGGGGGTATCAGGTAAATATTTTTCTTATTTCTCCATGAAAACATGTTGAGGGTACTCATTAGAAGCACCTCATTGAGGCACTTCTAATGAGTACTCACAACATATGATTTTGTGGAGAATTAAGACAAATATATCAAACTTTTTTGGTAAAAAAAAACATGCCTTATCTAGAGCTATACGAATGATGAACTGACACAAAGATATCCAGGGAGAACACTTCCAATCCCATCATCCTTGTGGGGTGGGGTATATAGAAAATACATTTATGATGAAAGGGAAAGATCTTAACTAAAAATTATGCTAAAATATTCTTTGTTCTAAAAATGAAGTGAGGACAGAAACAACTCATAAAAAAACAACATAACAACTCCTTCTTGTTGATATAAAAATTAAAGCTATATGTTAATAATATACACCCTGTATCACCTTGCGTACATTCAAAAACAGTAATAAAACAAGACTGGTATCCCTAAAAATACAACTTCTGACAGCAATAATCCATTTATGCCTATGGTAAATGTCCTTAAATTTTATACACCAAAGTTTCTGACAAAATGGCTTATGGAAACAGTGCAAACCCAGATCAGACTGTCTGATCAGGGTCTACACTGTTTACCGTTCCACTGCATAAAAAGCAAAATTTGACAAAAAAGTATGGAATAAAGTATTTGAAATTTTAGAACATTTACAGAAATGTTTCACAGACTGGACTGCCTAAACGATGCAGACCCAGATCAGATGCTGTAATATGCAGCATCTGATCTGGGTCTGCACTGGTTGTCATTAAATTACATAGTGATTACAAACATTGTTAAATATCCCTTCAAATATTAACCTTTGTCATGCTGAATAAATTGTCACGCCCATTTCTAATTTTCAGTCAATCAGATTACATGATCCAGATTCTTGATATAAATTCACATACTGAATGGCAAACAGTGCAGATCCAGATCAGTTGGCTTCTTCAGAAGCCAACTGATCTGGACATACACTGTTTGCAAAAGCAGGATATATCCGGGTTCAGTAGGACGAGAGTTAAATTAAATGGATGAGTCCTACTTCTCAGATGGAAAAATCCACTATACATAAATGGGTTAAGCAGATGCCAGTGCACTTTCACATTACTCACTGAAAAAGTCTCTTCTTCAGTTCCTTATTTAGCCTAAATATTGGGACACCTTAACTCCTTACCATATTTGTCCAAAAACTTGATCAAGTCCATTTTACTATCTGCTGATGTGCCTAAAAATAGCTGGATGAGTTCTTAACAGTGCAGACCCTGATCAGATGCACATTCAGTACATTGTTCAGGTCTTTCTTTCCCACGACCAGAGGTGTAAAATTCCCTCAAAACTTACTCGCCCTTATAGTCTGAATTTTTCATTTAGTATTAAACATGAAGAAAAAGTGAAGAAAGTTCTGAAAATCTCACTCGCTCCGCCTTAAAATTTACTTGTAAATGCAAGCGGGCGAGTGGAATTTTACATCCCTGACTAACTAAGGTTATTACAGCATTTATCAATGAACATAGCTCCAGATAAGAGGGGGTATCATGAATTTTTTTTCTTATTTCTCCATGAAAACATATATTGTGGTACTCATTAGAAGAGCCTCAATGAGGCTCTTCTAATGAGTACCACAATATATGTTTTCATGGAGGCAAATATATGTTTTCATGGAGGCATAAGAAAAATATTAACAATTTTTGGTTGAAAAAAAAAACTCGCCTTATCTGACTATGCTTTTATTCTATATTTAACATGTCAAATGGCCTCAGTGAGGCGCTTCTAATGAGTACCACAAGATATGGTTTCGTGGAGACAAAAGAAAAATATTAACAATTTTTAGTGAAAAAAAGCACCTTATCTGACACAATGGTTTTATTATATAGTTAACAGTTCTTCAATGGCAACCTCTCAGCAACAGCAACCTTTATCTGTTCCTAAGAGTGGCTGTTGTAGTGAGGTTGTATTGTAGTCATAAGTAGTGAGGACCAGGTAGGATGCTCAGCTCCCAATAAGGTGCTTTTCTCCACCGAAAAGTACTGATATTTTTCTTATTTCTTCACGAAAACATATGTTGTGGGAACTCATTAGAAGCGCCTCACCGAGGCACTTCTAATGATTACCACAACATATGTTTTCATTGAGAAATAAGAAAACTATTTACATGATACTTTTATCTAGAGCTATGCTAAACGAGTTATATGCTCATAGGAACATTTCCTTGAAAATAGCTAGAAATCAATTATCAGAACCAGCTGCATGCAGTCTCAAAGAAAAAAAAAAAAAAAAAAAAATGAAAAAGTCAAAATAACAGAAAATGCATTTTGTAAATAAATGCAGTATTCCTTAAATTATAGGTGTATAACAATGAATAAAATACATCTTATTTGTCACTGTTTCAAGAGAAAATGCATATTTTGTTGTCATGGAAATGCAGAAGCCCTCCATCTTCCATCCCGACTTAACCCTTTCTTCAGAGCTACACACAACTAACACGGCACAAACTGCAGTTTTGTTGTTATTTTTCAGACTTAGATCACTAGCTATACATATGGCACTTTCTGGATATTTAACGCTTAGCATGCTGGGAAAACATTTCGGCAGATGACTTTTTGAAATATTTCTCTTATTTTTTTCCCAGAAAATAGGCTTTCACATTTCATGCAAACTCTTCAGGCGACAATTTGCATAAAATTTCAAAGCCTACTTTCTGAGAAAAATAAGAAAACTATAATCAATATGTTGTCTGCTGAATTTGCCCAGAGAGTGGTTGTGGTTTAGGAAGCCAAAACATACAAGTAAAATCCCTCCCTATATTCCAATTCAGGCAAGTAACCGGCAAAACTCCTTGCAACAACAGGAGTACATACATACGAAGTCAAAACACAGGATCATAATTCTCCACTTCCCTTCTAAATATTCCCTTTAATCTGGACTCAGATTGTACAACTGCAGAGATCTTTCTTTTTTATCTTTTTTTTTTTTTTTCTAACCAGATAAGAGTGATATCCAGTAAATATATTCTGATTTCTTCACAAAAACATGTGCCTCTATTGTGTACCCACAATATATGTTTTTTGTGGAGATAATAATTTTATAAGTACTCATTAGAAGCATCTCACAGACAGGGGCACTTCTAATGAGTACCTGAACATATGTTTTCATGGAGATATAAGAAAATATATGGGCCGTACGATGAGAAAATATGTCTTCGAGTGTATGCAGACAGCCAAGGCCCAGATCAGCCTGCATAGGATGATTTTAATCTGCTTATTTTATTAGGCACTTTTTCGCTTGACCCCATATATACATATTATCTGGAATTATGTTATCAGTTTTACATACGGTAAACCTCGTTATATCCATCTTCTGCTGATACAGATCCTACATTCACGAGCTTGCTTTAATGCTAAGCATGCTGGGTAAAATTTTCAGCAGACTACATTTTTAAATATTTTTCTTATCTTCCCCAGAAAACAGGCTTTGACATTTCATGCAAATTGTCTCAGACAATTTGCATGGAATGTCAAACCCTTTTTTCTGGGAAAATAAGAAAAACAATAGGGAATGATTTTATGTACATATTGAACTAAAAATAGATTTGTTTGTCCAAACATTTAACTGTTATTTTCCCTTTGCAGGTGACAAATGTGACAAATTTCATTCATTCGCATCTGCATGCTTTTGTGCATGAGGAAAATTATTCGCAATTTGTCGTCCACTGATTTGCAGAGTTGTTGAGATTAATAGTAAACAAACTGAAACATACCAGTACACATTTTATAGTAACTAAAAATATTATAGATTTGGACATTTTTGTACATAATCTAAAAGGTATAAAATAAATACATTTAACATTTCATCAGTTGTAAACATGCCTGTATACAATTTAACCAAACTCTACAGTAACTTGTCACAAACATGTCATAAAATGTGCTAAAAAGGGTGGTGGTGAGTGTGTGTGTGTGTGTGTGGGGGGGGGGGGGGGGGGGGGATATCCAATGATTCTGTGAGTGGACAGTGAAGGCTCTTATCAGACAGTTCATAGTTCCAGATAAGAGAGGGGTATCAGGCAAATACTTTTCCTATTTCTCAATGAAAACATATGTTGTGGGTATTCATTAGAAGCGCCCTGATGAGGCGCTTCTAATGCATACCCACATGTTTTCATGAAGATACAGAAAAAGAAAAATTTCAATCTGGCTGAAAACTGCATAACCTTTCCTGGAGCTAAGGAGAAAATGCAGGTGTAGCCTGATTCAGGCCTTCACTCTCTGCATATAAACCAAAGTTGCATTTTCTAACGGAATGGCTCAAAAGCAAAACAAATCAGTCAAGAGTAATATTCTTGAGTTGTGTCCCTTCGTTTCAATTGTTACCTTAGATGATGATGATGATTTGGTATTGTTTAAGTCATATCAAGACAATAAGTAAGCAAGTAAAAACTTTATTTAAAGAGGGTAACAACATTTAGCATACGAGAGTAATGTTCCATGAGGCCCTCAGAGACAACGAAAGATTGATAATGAAAGGCTCTGTGCAATGAAGCGCCATAAAGTTATGAGCTTTTGTTTGTGTTGAGGTTTTACTGCCCAGTCAACCCAATGGGGTCATGTCGAGCGCGGTCAGTTTACCTAACCACACGTTTACTGGGCAGGCTTAGTCCTCTAAGCGGTTAACCAGTATTGTGCACATTCTTTCGCCAGAAACTGACAACTGCCCTTCTTGAATCAGCGGAAGGGAGAGAATGACTGTAGAAAATATTTCATGATCAATCTCCATGAAAAAATGTTGCCGACCTCGGTGGCGGTTGAACCCACGACCTCCTGGTCTCCAGTCGGACGGCGCATCCAACTGAGCCACAGAGGCCGGCAAAATTATGAGCTGAATTCTGCTTTCAATGAGATTTAAATGAAGGACATCATGATCTGAGTTCGGGAGCACTAACCACTCAGCAACACAGAAAATTCTTGTTACCTTATACAATTTTTGTGTCTTATTACCTTGTACTCTACTACAATTTTAAATCACATTTACTTCTTGATTTCATGCCTTTTTCACAATTTGCTGAGAACTGGTCTGAATAAAGTCGGAAGTGAAATACCATATTTACTCTAAATATTCAGACACTCATGCCCCAGCAAACAGTGCAGACCCAGATCAAACTGCTCCTTCAGGAGCAGTTTGATCTGGATCTGCATGGTTTGCCATTCTGTCAATACAATTCTGACTCATCAATCATCAGTAATGCAAACTTGTTTGACTTGAAGAATGTCACAAAAAGGATTTCAGGAGTCTAAATATTTACAGTAATTACAGTTATTTATATGTCTGAATTTTATGACATATTTACGGCAGGCTACTGTAATTACATACATTAACTGGCCAATATCCTTGGTACGAAGACAAGAATCGATCTGATTTCCCCACCACTACTGCCATGCTAATACTGTTTCAAAATAGTTTCACTGATTACAATAAACTGAACACAATCAGAAACAGTTTTGTTTGTGTTGAGGTTTTACGGCCCAGTCAACCCAATGGGGTCATGTCGAGCGCGGTCAATTTACCTAACCACACGTTTACTGGGCAGGCTTAGTCCTCTAAGCGGTTAACCAGTATTGTGCACATTCTTTCGCCAGAAACTGACAACTGCCCTTCTTGAATCAGCGGAAGGGAGAGAATGACCGTAGAAAATATTTCATGATCAATCTCCACGAAAGAATGTTGCCGGCCTCGGCGGGGGTTGAACCCGCGACCTCCTGGTCTCCAGTCGGACGGCGCATCCAACTGAGCCACCGAGGCCGGCATCAGAAACAGTAATGCTTTCGGTAAATGTCCTAAAATTTAGTGCACCAAAGTTTCTGACAAAATGGTGCATGCAAACAGACCAAACACAAATCAGACTGCCTTGCAGTCTGATCAGAGTCTACACTGTTTACCATTCTACCAAGTATTTTAAGAAAAAAAAAACTGCATGAAAAACAAAAATTAGGCAAAAAGAATGTGGAAAAAAAAAGTTCAAAATTTTAGGACATTTACTGTTCTTCAGATCACATTTTCTGTACTTCAGATCACACTTACTGTACTTCAGATCACACTTACTGTACTTCAGATCACTTCAATATAATAAATCCCTCCATAGCTCCAGATAAGATGCCTTTTTCAACCAAAAAGTATCAGTACATGTTGTTATTTCTTCTTTCTTATTTCCCCACAAAAACATATGTTGTGGGTACCCATTAGAAGCACCTTGGAGAGCATTTCTTTAAAAGTACTCACAATACATGACTATGAAGAAATAACATAGGTCCAGATAAAAGCTGGTATAAGGTAAATATTTTTTTTAAGTCTCCAGAAAAAATATGTTGTGGGTACTCATTAGAAGTGCCTCACTGAGGCACTTCTAATAAGTACCCACAACATATGTTTTTGTGGGGTAATAAGAAAAATATCAATACTTTTGGACTGAAAAAAGCATCTTATCAAGAGCTATGAATAAGGAAAAAAAAAATTCTGGACATTCCTCTTATTCAGAGATATGGACCCTTGAAGCATTTGGCTTCTTCTTAGTAAAATGACAGAATTTACCATAAACATTCAGACAGGTTTCAAACTCCTTGTTGAGCTCATCCAAAACTTAATCTTTGTTTGTGTTGAGGTTTTATGGCCCAGTCAACCCACTGGGATCATACTGAGTGCAGTCATTTTACCTAACCACACTTTTACTGTACAGGCTTAGTCCTCTAAGCAGTTAACCAGTATTGTGCACATTCTTTCACCAGAAACTGACAACTGCTTTTCTTAAATCAGCATAAGGAAGAGAATGACTGTAGAAAATATTTCATGATCAATCTCCACGAAAGAATGTTGCCGACCTGGCAAGGGTCTTACAACAGAACAGAAAGTAAACTAGAAGTATAGTAAGTAATTAAAGTGTCTGAAGAATGTGCGGGCTGATCTGGGCCTTCATTGCTTGCAAAGGCGTAAGGGCTCTTTTCACACACAGTGCATCATGTCGCAACATCAGAAAACACACCTTCAGACATGTGTGACTCTGATCAGAGTGCACAGATGCACAGGCTGATTTGAGTCTTTGTTGGGCACACATATCTGAAGGTAACTGCAGCTCATGTACAGGAAAGAAAGTCTGGTCTTAACCCTTGTCATGCTGAATAAATTAAGATGCCACACCCCATAGCAACAGATAGGGCGCTTTTTTCATTCGAAAAATGAAAAATGCTGATATCTTTCTTATTACTCCACGAAAACATATGTTGTGCATACTCATTAGAAGCGCCTCAGGGAGGCGCTTCTAATGAGTACCCACAACATATGTTTTTGTGGAGAAATAAGAAAAATATTATGTGGATACCCCCTCTTATCTGTAGCTATGCACACCAACTTCTAATTTTCAGCCAATCAGATTACTTGATCCAGGTTGTTGATACAAATTCAAATACTGGATGGCAAACAGTGCAGATCCAGATCAGCTGGCTTCTGAAGGAGCCAACTGATCTGGATCTACCGGTACACTGTTTGCAAAGGCAGGGCATATCTGGGTTTAGCAGGACTAGGGTTAATTAAAATACATACAATTTAATACCAATATATAAAATGTTCAGATCTTTGTAAGAGATTCAAGAAAAAATGTAGATTTATTCTAGTACATGTACATATTGTTGTAAGTTATTTCTGAATGAGAATTCTAACAAAATCACTTAACAAAGTTATTCCTGAAGAATTCTATTAAAATCACTTAACTAAGTTATTTCTGAAGTAGAATTCTAACAAAATCACTTAAGTAAGTTATTTCTGAATTAGAATTTTAACAAAGTCACTTAACTAAGTTATTTCTGAATAAGAATTCTAACAAAATGACTTAACTTTTCACGAACTTAATACGTGAACATACTGTTCACTAATCGGCATATTATTATCAGATGATTATTAAAATGCAGCAATCTGAATAGCTCTAGATGAGAGGGATATCATTAATATGTTTTCTTATTTTTCCAGAAAAAATGTATGTTCTGGGTACTCCTTAATACCATAACATATGTTTTCATGGAAAATTAAGAAAATTGCCACAAAAATATGTTGTGATACTCGTAAGAAGAGCCTAACTGAGACATTTTTGATGAGTACCAACATATTTATTCATTCAGAAATAAGAAAAAATCTTTACTAAACTCTTTGTCTAAATATCCCTCTTATTTATAGCAATGTCCATGCCAATAAATGCAAAATGGATGAAAATAGATGCATGATACATGCATGGATCTAGTACCACAAACATATACAATATATACTCAACAAAACAACAGTAAAGTGATAGCTCCAGATAAGAGCGGGTATCAACATTTTTTTCTTATTTCTCCACAAAAACATATGTTGTGGGTACTCATTAGAAGTGCCTCATTGAGGCACTTCTAATGAGTACCCACAACATATGTTTTCGTGGAAAAAATAAGAAAAACATCAATATTTTTTGGTATAAAAAAGTGCCTTATCTGGAGCTAAGGAAGAAGTCTGTGTAACAAATTTAAACAATTTTCTAACATATTTGGAAAACCATCCAACTTTTTAGGAAAATAAATGCTGGAAATTCATGATTTAGCCAAATTTTACAGTTCCACTGCATTGATAATCTAGGCTAAGAGTTGCACTCAGACCTACTGACAAGACATTTTAGTGCAAATATTATTAAACATAGCTCCAGAGAAGAGGGGATATCAGGTAATTATTCTTCCTGTATTTCTGCATGAAAAATACATCTGTATGTACTCTAATGAGTACCCACGACATGTTTTTATGTTTTTCTTGCAGAAAAAAAAAAAATCTCCATATTTTTTGGTTGAAAAAAGTCAGGCTTTCAAGTGCCCTCCAGTGAAAAAGTAGGGATAAAGTAGGGCTCAAACTTTTGAAAAAGTAGGGCAAAAGTAGGAATTTAAATCATGAAAAGTAGGGATAGTAGGGATGTTCTGAGTGTTTTCAGACTTAGAAAAAGATAAAATAAGAGAACAGTTTTCTCCTTAACAATAACACTATATCACCATGGTAAGGAAATACCAAAATAAATGCTCCAAAAAAGAAGTTACAACTGAAGTAAAAATATTTCATAAACTTAAGCATCGTGACTGCTCAGATTATGTTGATCCATTTTTTACAAACTTCGAGCGAGCGTGGAAAAAAATTACAATTTTTGGTCACTTCAAACATTTTTGGACTAAAAAGTAGGGATAGTAGGGCATTTTCAGAAAAAAGTAGGGGAAAGTAGGAACACAAAAAGAAGTAGGGAAAAGTAGGAATAGAAGGAAATGTAGGGCCCGCTTGAAAGCCTGAAAAAGTGAAAAATGTTCATACTTTTTGGTTGAAAAAAGTGAAAATCTTCATACTTTTTGATTGCAAAAAAAGCGAAAAATATTCATACTTTTTGGTTGAAAAAAGCGACTAAATGTTCATACTTCTGGTTGAAAAAAGTGAAAGATGTTCACACTTTTTGGTTGAAGAAAGCATCGAATCTGGAGCTATGAAACATAACAAAATATACCTCTTCATTATATTTTGGAGTTGAGTTTTTACTGCCCAGTCAACCCATTAAGGTCATGTCGAGCCAGTATCTCTTCATTACTCCTTTAATCTGGAGCTGTATACATTTTACACGATTAGAATGAGACAAGTCAAGATAAAACTAGTGCTTATCCATTAAAGGGCTATTCAAAATGATTGCAGACTACATCAGAGCTCCCAATATGACACAATTTCCAACAAAAAATATGGTAAATGACCTAAAATTTCAAACACTTTATTCCATATTATTTTGGCCTAAATTTTGCTTTGCACCTGTTGCTTAAAATACATAGTGATATGGTAAACAGTGCAGACCCTGATCAGACTGCTCCTTCAGGAGCAGTCTGATCTGTGTCTGCACTGTTTGCATATGTCATTTTGTCAGACACTTTGGTGTTCGAAATTTTAGGACATTTACCATAGTCAATATTTTTCTAACTTCTCCACAAAAACATATGTTGTGGGTACTCATTAGAAGCACCGTGCCGAGGCGCTTCTAATGAGTACCCACAACATATGTTTCCAAGGTGAAATAGGAAAAATAGTTTGTTTGTTTTTTTTGTTTCAAACTATGCCATATCTGGAGCTTTGTAAACCTGTGTATAATATTGCTTAAACATTTTCCT
This sequence comes from Anodontia alba, assembly GCA_964016985.1. Taxonomy (NCBI): domain Eukaryota; kingdom Metazoa; phylum Mollusca; class Bivalvia; order Lucinida; family Lucinidae; genus Anodontia; species Anodontia alba. Next base: position 33,447,696 of record OZ024837.1, on the reverse strand, counting down.
GAGAAGACGGAAAGATATTCCAAAAATTGGTCATAACTCCAGGTAAGGGGCTTTTTTGCAACTAAAATCTGTTGTTTTCTTTTTTTGTTTTTCGTTGTTGTTTTTAGTTTCTCCATGGCACCAGACAAGACAGGCCTTGTATTGGTCAAGATATTTCAGGCCTGAAATTCGTAATTTCAGAGCCTGAAACTCACATTTTTTACATGAAGGCATAAGCAAAATTCAAAATCTAAAAGCCTGAAAATCAGGACCAGAACAGAAAAGTATCAGGAAAATAATTTGCTTATTTTTTACACAGAAACATATGTTGTGGGTACTCTTTAGAAGTGCCTCGTCGAGATGCCTCTAATGTGTACCACAACATATGTTTTCGTGGAGATCTAAATAAAGGAAAATATCAATACATTTAGGCTGAAAAATACGCTTTAACTGGAGCTATTTTCTCCATGCTAAGCAGTAAGTAGACACAAAGCAGATTATTAAGACTGGCACAATTAATCGGATAATCGATTAATTGATCGATTAGTTCCACAAAAATGATTATCAATACAGATTTGCTAATAATCGATCATTTGATTTCTGTGTTTGTTACTTTACCGTATTTACCCTTAGTATTCAGACACCTCAACCCCTTACCACACTTTTTCTAAAATTTGAACAAGTACAATTTACTATCCACTGATGTGTCTAAAATAGCTGGATGAGTGGCAAATAATGAAGACCCTGATGAGACGCCGCATTTATGGCATTTCATCTGGGTCTACACTGTTTGCTCAGGCCTGTCTGACCAAAAACATACAATAAAGTATAACATATGGAATGGTCATGCTCAGACAGGTAAAATTATGACCAAATTTTCAGTGATTACTAATCGATTATCAATCACAATGGCAGGACTGATAATCGATTATCTTTTCAGCTCTGATTAGCCAGCCTTACAGATTATGCACTGCTTAATGTAACCAGTATTCCATATTTACCCTAAGTATTTGGACAGACAGGCCTGAGGAAACAGATTAGACCCAGATCAGATGCTGCATAATACTGCTACTGGCCAGGGTCTACACTGTCAGTCATTCATACAGCTGTTTTAGACATATCTACAAGCAGTTAAATGAAATGGGCAAATTTTGGGACAAATATAATAAGTAGTTAACTCATTGTAGTCGGGAGACCCCTAAAAGGATAAATGGCAAACAGTGCAGACCCAGATCAGATGCTGCAGAATGCAACATTTGATTAAGGTCTTCAATGTTTGCAAATAGTTTAGCCATTTTTCTCTAGGAATATCTAAATCTCATAGCCTGACCTACCTAAACTTGAAATTGGACTCTTCCAATATATAGTGTGGGTGAGTTAATTCAGTCTACAATGGGTTAAGCTGTTCAAATGCTTAGTGTAAATATAGTATGGTAAATGTCCTAAAATTTCGAACACTTTATTCCATACTTTTTTGGCCTCAATTTTGCTTTTTATGCAGTACAAAGTGGAATGGCAAACAGTGTAGACCCTGATCAGACTGCTCCTTCAGGAGCAGTCTGATCTGGATCTGCACTGTTTACATATGCCATTTTGTCAGAAATTTTGGTGTATGAAATTTTAGGACATTTGCTATAATGTCAGAATTAAAAAAAACAAAACAAAAAAAAAACAAGATAATATAACAGCCTGTGTAGCATGACCTATTGTCATGAGTATAAAATGCAATTTCTTTGAACCAGCCTCTTGTATTAAGAAGTTAAACACTATATTTATGCTGAGACAATTTCAAAAATAGATTCTTTAATAATCTCTGCGAAATTAGGTCCAGAGTTTTCATCCCGAGACTTAATAGAAGCAACAGCCACTTCTGTTTCCATAGACGCGGCCTGTGAATCCTCTTCCTTCTGGTACGAACTGCCGGCTTCGCTTGGTGTGATGGCATGATTCGATGAGTCCGAGTCATAAAGTGATGAAACGTAGCCATCAGATAAGCTCGAACTCACAATGGTTAATGACCCTGTATTAGATTCCACATGATCCAAGCACTGGTCTGGTTCTACAGAATTTATAAACCCATTCATGTCTCCATTTTCTACTCTTTTCGTACTAGGAAGAGAAGAATCTGTTTCTTTAAAGTCCTTCTTCATGTGTGATGAGATCCCTGGACAAGTTTCCGCTATCCTGTCTGACGTGGTGTTGCTCATTGTGGTGTAACTACAAGAACTTAGTGATGCGCTGTATGGCGCAGAACTAAATGTAACACTATTACTACACGAGTCTGCTATGTATGGCTTCGAATCTGCATTAAAATTCCAATGAGAAGAGTCCTGTGAACCAGAAGTATCATGAATAGAATTTAACATACTAGAAATTGGTTGAAGTTTGAATGGCCGCTGACTGGTTTCACTTAACTGTGTGTATTTTTGACTATCTGTAACATCAGATAAATAGGTCACATTGTTTTTGTTACAGAACTTCGTATTGTCATTTCCTGTATGCACAAGAAAATTTGATAAGTTTTGATATGACTTTCTGTATCCATTGCTTTCATATGACACACTCCCTTCACTTGAACAGTCACTGTTTTCAGAATACCCAATGTCATCTTTAGTAAAATCATACATGGTCGTTGTGTTTTCCGCATTGTAACACTCCACTGAATTACCATAAACACAGGAGACAGAATGATTGGTCAGATTTGTGTAAGTTTGAAAGGAATTAATGTTTTGGTATGAATTAGATAGAACTGCAGATGCACGCTGTTGCTCTGCCTCCATGGTGGCATTTTTTACCTCCTGCATCATAGCATTACAAACGTCCGAATTCTGGCAATCACGACACGAGCCGTGTTCATTACTGTTAAATTCCGTTAAGTCCACACCTGATTTTTCCGACTCACTTTCACTACCACTCAGACTATCACTGGAACCTCCTTCTCTTGATTTCTCTAATTTGGCATCCAATTCTAGTCGCATCAGTGTATGAATAAAATGAGTCCTAACTCGAATTGGGTTAAACTCGACTCTCCCAGCAGGATTTGCACATCCATCTCTAGCACACCCACAAGGGAATGAAAGTCTATCTACCTGACATTTGATTCCTGCTAAACTACAAGCACATGTTTCCGGATCACAGTACATTTTACAATCACATCCACATGCTTCCCGTGAAACTCGGATTTCCTTACACAAGTCCTTTTCCGTATTGTCAATCTTCTTGACACCAGCTGTACGCAGCATCATACGCCTTTGTCTTATCGACATGGGCTGCAAGAAATAGTAATCATCTAGATCTTCAAAATCCCAGTCCGAGTCATCATCAGAATGGCAATCTTCATTTTCCATTTCTGCAAGTCTTTCTTCTAAGCCTTCCATTAATTTACCTTTCTGGCGCTGTTCCTCTAGCAGAACTCGGTGGATTCGTCTTTGTTCTTTGGCATACTCTGACAGTGTAAAGTTTTCTGAGAAAATATGCTTGTCTGCCATACCTGCAGGAATACAAAAACAAAATCCAGGTAACTAGATTGCCATTGTTACCCTAACTTTGGAAAAATAGGCAAGAGAAAACAATGTGATGTAATAACCATAAGTATTTGGACAGACAGATCTTGGCAACCCGTATAGACTCAGATCAAATTTTAGGACAGGTATAGTAAGAAGATCAAGCGTCCCAATACTTAGGGTAAATAGGGCAGAACCAATTAAAGTTTGCAGACTCTTTAACAGATAATAACCCTTGTCCTGCTGAGCCCGGATCTATCCTGCCTTTGCAAACAGTGTAGATCCAGATCAGTTGGCTTCTGAAGAAGCCAACTGATCTGGATCTGCACTATTTGCCATTCAGTATGTGAATTTATATCAACAATCTGGATCAAGGAATCTGATTGGTTTACAATTAGAAGTGGGTGTGGCATTTATTCAGCATGACAAGGGTTAAAATGGAGTTGTTTAAAGTGAAGAAGTATGGTAAGCAGTTAAGGTGTCCAATTATTTAGGTAAACAAGGTAGATAACCTGAGAGATGCTTTTCTTGTTCTCTAAAAAAACGTCTCAAACTTTCCTTCAAAGTGTCTCAGAAAATATCATAACCATTATTATTCTATATATTTGGGCACCTTATCTTATAAAGAACACCCTATACACATATATATATATTCCAAAATAAAGTGTCTTAGGCTGATGCACCCAGGTTTCCAGATAATTAACACACTTTTCTATCTTTTTTTTTTTTTTTTTCAATCAAATTTTAAAAGTACTGGCATTTTTAATATTTTCTCCACAAAAATATGTTATCATACATGCCATACCTCACACTGTGAGACAAAATCTCACAGAATTTTGGCCCTTCTGGACCCCATTTCCCATAAGATTTTCAAATCTCACAGAATTTTCATACCATTTAATAAGCTATTTTTTGAAGAACTAGAAATAAATCACACATTAGCATGGCTATCCCAAGCTTAATTCATTAAAATAATGGCTTTTAACTTACTTTAATATGTAAGCTTGAAAGTGATTTTTCAGAAAAATCTCACAGAATTTCATCAAATCTCCCCTAGAAATTTGTAAAATTTCACAGATTTCTGCCAACAGCTAATGGCATGTATGTGTTATGGATATTCAATTTCAGCCACACCACAGTAAAAGGGATCTTTGGAGCATTTGTGGACAGCACACAGCCCATCCATGCATTCTGATCAGGATCTTCACTGTCCATACAGAATTATTGGCTACGGTAGCATAGGCATAGGCCTAGATAAGGGAGGGCATCGGGTTAATATTTTTCTTATTTCTCCACAAAAACATATGTTGTGGGTACTCATTATTTCTTCTGTTTCTTCACTTTCATTCCTGTTCCTCTTTCTTCCCTGTCCCTCTCTTTTATCTCCTCTTCTACAGTAAAACCTGTGTAAGAAAGCCCCTTCGAGACTGACTTTAAATAGTGGTTGATGTGGAAAAAGTTGTCTGTCTTATAAAGGTACATATCATGTAATTTTGCTAGCCTGTGTAAGACAGCCACCTTTGAAACTGACCTTAGTGGTTGATGTGGAAAGATGGTTGTCTTATAAAGGTACATGTCATGTAATTTTGCTAGCAAAATTACATGACATGTACCTTTATAAGACAGACAACTTTTTCCACATCAACCACTATTTAAAGTCAGTCTCGAAGGGGCTCTCTTACACAGGTTTTACTGTAGAAGAGGAGATAAATTAGAGGGACAGGGAAGAAAGAGGAACAGGAATGAAAGTGAAGAAACAGAAGAAATAAAAACATTCCCCCTCTACCCTTACCTGCTACAAGGATAGCAGGCCTTGCACAACTGTAAGCCAATATCAGTTGGATGACCCAGTGACATAAGATACACAACACCTTTGCCACACCCAAACCCCCTTTTCATACAGAAATAAGAAAAAAAAATTTTTTTGGTTGGAAAAGTATCTTATCTGGAGCTATGAAGAAAGTTAAATATGATAGCAACCTGTTGCCTGTGGCACTTGTAAAAAATAATGACATAAAACATTGTCAGTTTTTTTTAACCATATTTGATCCAAATATTTGGACGCCTTAACACTTTACCATACACTTTTCACCTGTCCTAAAATTTGAACACGTTCATCTGATCAGCTGCTGATCTGCCTAAAAACTGCTGGATAAGTATTGTGTTTGTGTTGAGGTTTTATGGCCCAGTCAACCCAATAGGGTCATGTTGAGCGCGGTCAGTTTACCTAACCACACATTTACTGGGCATGCTTAGTCCTCTAAGCGGTTAGCCAGTATTGTGCACATTCGTTCGCCAGAAACTGACAACTGCCCTTCTTGAATCAGCGGAAGGGAGAGAATGACCGTAGAAAATATTTCATGATCAACCTCCACAAAAGAATGTTGCCAACCACGGCGGGGGTTGAACCCGCGACCTCCTGGTCTCCAGTCGGACAGCGCATCCAACTGAGCCATCAAGGCTGGCTGCATAAGTAACAAAGAGTTGATCGTGATCAGACCTGACCTGGCTCTACACTGTTTACCTGTCTGTCTGAACATTTATAATAAATACAGCGCAATCATTTCAGAATAAAGGAAAATAATCACAACCCTATCGCAATAGCACAAATAAATAAATTATACCACAAAAGAAAGGATTCCAAATATCATTTCATAAATACAAATTTTGTAACATTTGTGATCTTAAGTTTCAATGAAACACTAATTTTCGCGGAAAGAAAATTGATTCATAGGTAACAGCTTTTATGATATTCAATTAAAACTAACAGCACTATGGGCAGATTCAGCAGACAACAAACTGATGATATTTTTCTTGTTTTTCCTAGAAAATAGGCTCTGACACTTCATGCAAATTGTCTCCTAAAGAGACAATTTGCATAAAGTGTCAGATCCTATTTTCTCAGAAAAACGAGAAAAATATTCCAAAATGCTGTCTGCTGAAATTTTTACCCAGCGTGCAAACTGTTAATAGCAGTTACCTAATGAATGATATATTTTGTCCAATTCATGCAACTTCATTACGATACATATAAAGCCCGATTAGAAAAATTTGCAACAGCTCGAAAAATCATTAAGCTGGTGATACATGTCTTAATTCAGGCAATATACAGAATTATGACGGGTTTCCAATTTCTGTATTTACTCTAAATAATGATGATGATAGTTTGGTGTTTTACATCCTTTCAACATTATTTAACTCATATCGAGACGATGGAAGGAAGATAATGAAAGGCTCTTTTGGCGCCAGATAAGAGGGGATATCCACATAATATTTTTCATATTTCTCCACATGAACATATTTGTTGTGAGTACTCATTAGAAGTGCCTCAATGAGGCACTTCTAATGAGTACCAACAACAAATGTATATGTGTAGAAATAAAAAAATATAAATGAAAAATGTGCCTTATTTAGACCTATGGGCTCTGTGCAATGAAGTGTCATACAGTCATGAACTGAATTCCGACTTCCGACTCTAGTGGGATTTACTCAAAATATTGGGACACCTTATCTCCTTACCATGTTTGTCCTAAAATTTTTCAAATAAGGCATTTTTCCAACCCAAAATTATTCTTATTTCTCCACAAAAACGTGGGTACTCATTAGAAGTGCCTGACCACTGATACTGCGGTGTCTGATCTGGGTCTGCACTGTTTGCCAGATACCCTTTTAGGGGTCTCAAGACTACAATGGGTTAAAAGTGCCTACTGATGCCATTCTAACGAGTCCTCACAACATATGTTTTCATGGTGAATTAAGAAAATGATGATGAGTTGGTGTTTTATGTCCCTTTCAACATTATATAAGTCATGTCGAGATGATGGAAGGGTGATAATGAAAGGAAATTGTCATATAGTCATGCCTTGAATTCTACCTTCAGTGGGATTCGAACCTGGGATCTCGTGATCCGAAGTTGGAAGCACCAACCACTCAGCCAGCAATAAGAAAAATATTTACCTGATACCCCATTTTATCTAAAGCTATGTTAAATCATAGCACTAGTTAAGGCGCTTTTTTTCAATCCAAAAGTATTGATATTTTCTTATTTCTCCACGAAAACATATGTTGTGGGCACTCATTAGAGGCGCCTCATCGAGGCACTTCTAATGAGTACCCACAACATATGTTTTCGTGCGGAATACCGGATACCCTCCTTTATCTAGTCCTATGTATGTTTGACAGTAAAATAAAATATTCACCTAGAGTAGAGCCTCCCTCACTCGGAATACAGGTGAATCCCTGCGCACGTGGAAAATAGTACACGTTGACACCCTCAAACTTCACATTTTTTGCTTTCTTCCGTTTAGTACTGATTGCTGAAACAAGTCACAAAAAAAAATTAAAAATGCTTAGAATTGGTAAAATTTTCAGCAGACAATGTATTGAAATATTTTTTTTTTATTTTTCCTGCAAAACAGGTTTTGACATTTCATGCAAATTTAGACAATTTGCATGAAATGTCAAAACCTGTTTTTCTGGAAATTAAGAAAAAATATTTTAATATGTCATCTGCTGAAAATTTTACCCAAAGTGCTACACATTAATCAACAATTTATTTATGGAAATTCGCAATCTGGGAGAAAGTACACATTCATCCTTAACCCTTGTCCTGCTGAACCCGGATATACCCTGTCTTTGCAAACAAGAAGCCAACTGATCTGGTTCTGCACTGTTTGTCATTAAGTATGTGAATTTATAGCAACAATCTGTATCAAGTAATCGGATTGGCTGAAAATTGGAAGTGGGCGTGGCATCTTAATTTATTCAGCAGGACAAGGGTTAATGTGCTACGCAAATTTGTAGCAGATGACAGGCATTCTAATAATTTCCTTTTTATTTTTTATAAAGAAAAATAAGGCTCAAAATTTCATGAGAATCATCTGCTAGGCATTATGATTCCCATTAAATGTCAAGCTTTATTTTCTCAAAAAAAATACTACTAATAAAAAAATAACATTTCCGAATGTTGTCTTCTGCTCATGTCATTCGTGCTTTAAGGGTTTATTTCTGTCATCATGTGTTGTTGTCATAACAGACATGTTATCTTCTCAGTTTCAAAACAGTGCATAGCTCTACATAAGGCATCTAAAAAAAACTAGAAAAAAAAAATGTCTACCCCCACCCGGCAGCATTGTCATTTTGTAGGTGACATATCGTCTCATCCTGTTCTTTATTTCTACCAAGTATCATCAAAATATTGTGAAGGTTATTTGAGTTACAGAGAGGACACAAAATCAAATTCAAACACAAGAAGGGGAGATAACTGGAAAAGTAAGAAAGCCAGAGTTGTCATTCTTGTACTCTACATGTCATTTCATCCTGTTCTACATTTCTACCAAGTAAACTTAAATTAATCCAAAATGTTTTGGAGTGACAGAACAGACAAGAAATCAAATTCAAACACAAGAAGGGGAGATAACTCCAAAAGCAAGAAAGCCAGAGTTGTCTTTCTTGTATGCAACATCTCATCTAGTCCTGTTCTACATTTCTACCACATATCATCCAAATATTAAAAAAGGGTATTCGTGTTACAGAGCGGACACGAAATCAAATTCAAACACAAGAAGAGGAGATAACTCTAAAAGTATGAAAGCCAAAGTTGACACTCTTGTATGTGACATGTCATCTAGTCCTGTTCTACATTTCTACTATGTATCATAAAAATATTCCAAAGGGTATTCAACTTACAAAGGAGACACAAAAACAATCAAATATAGCAAAGGGAGATAACGCCAAAAGTAAGAAAGGCAGAGTTGTCATTCTTGCATGCAACAAGTCGTCTCATCCTGTTCTACATTTCTACCGAATACCATAAAAATATTCCGAAGGGGTATTCAAAGTACAGAGCGGACACAAAATCAATTTCAAGAACAAAACAAAGGGAGATAACTCAAAAAGTAAGAAAGCCAGAGTTGTCATTCTTGTACGCAACACATCATCTTGTCCTGTTCTACATTTCTACCAAGTATCATCAAAATATCGACTAACAAAGTAGACATGAAATCAATGCATAATCATTGTTAAATATAACAAAGGGAGATAACGCCAAAAGTAAGAAAGCCAGAGTTGTCATTCTTCTAAGCAACATGTCATCTGGTCCTGTTCTACATTTCTACCAAGTACCATTAAAATATTCCAAAGGGTATTTGAGTTACAGAACGAACACAAAATCTATTTCAAATAAAACTAAGGGAAATAACTCCAAAAGTAAGAAAGGCAGAGTTGTTATTCTTGTACATGACATGTCATCTAGTCCTGTTGTACATTTCTACCAAGTATCATCAAAATATTCCAAAGGATATTCAAGTTACAGAGAGGACAAGTAGTTTTATGCAGACACTGATGCCAACGCCAACAGGATCCGTCCCAAAACCAATATGTCCCCCCGCCCCCTCTTCGGTACCCACAACATAGTTGTTTTTTTTTTGTGTGGAAAAATAAGAAAATTAGTAAACCAGACTAATAACCCTTGACATGCTGAATAAATTAAGATGTCACAATCACTTCTAATTGTCAGCCAATCAGACTCCTTGATCTAGATTGTTGATATAATCTCACATACTAAATGGCAAACAGTGCAGATCCAGATCAATTGGCTTCTTCAGAAGCCAGCCGATCTGGAACTACACTGTTTGCAAAGACAGGGTATCTCCAGATTCAGCAGGATAAGGGTTAAACCAATCACTGTGCCAGGAAGATTCTGAACTTTCAACAATATTTCAGACAGATCTGTTCTAGAAAGGACATTTTTATTTGTTCAACAACATTTCAGACAGAGCTGTGCTAGATAGGACATTTTTACTTGTTCAACAGCATTTCAGACAGATCTGAGCTAGAAAGGACATTTTTATTTGTTCAACAACATTTCAGACAGATCTGTGCTAGAAAGGACATTTTTGTTTGTTCAACAATATTTCAGACAGATCTGTGCTAGAAAGAACATTTTTATTTGAACTATGATATTCAGAAGATACAAACCTGAGGGAACATCAGTGCTACTGTTTGTTGTAATGGAGTTAGAACTTGAGCAGCTATCATCACTCTCAATCTGTGACGAGTCATCCCCAGCATCCACCTCCTCCAGCTTACGTTTCCCCATCTTTCTGGCCTCCCTTTCACGGCATTCTTTTCCTCTTCAGTAGTCAAAGCAGAAACATGGGACAAACCTGGAAATAAAACAGAACAGTCTGTCTGAATTTACCTACGTACCATATTTACCTACATGGTAAGTACTGGGACAGCCAGGTATGATAGTGCTTGCACTAACTGTCAAAATCAGGAAGTCCCAGGACTTTCTAGCTCCAATATCTGGAAGTCCTGGTGATCAATTTTTTTCACTCACTTTCAGAAATTCAACCTCAATATTCTTAAACTCTCATTTATGGAGTAAAACTGCCTTTCTTAAACTAAATAACACATAAATTCATTCTAAATTTTTGTTATAAATGACTACATATCTTTAAAAGTTGGGAATCCCAGACTTCCTGGCATTGATTTTTGGAAGTCCCAGGGCAATTTTTGGGAGTCTCTCACTCCAAAACTTCCCTTAAGGCAAGCACTGGGTATGAGCAAACAGTGTAGATCCAAATCAGACACCACAGAATGTGGCATCTGATCATGGTCTACACTATTTGCCACTCATCCAAGTTAACCCTTGTTCTGCTCAACCCAGATATGCGCTGCCATTGCAAATAGTGTAGATCCAGATCAGTTGGCTTCTTCAGAAGCCAAATGATCTGGATCTGCACTGTTTGTCATTCAGTATGTTAATTTATATCAACAATCTGGATTAAGTAATCTGATTGGTTGAAAATTAGAAGTGGGTGTGGCATCTTAATTTATTCAGCATGACAAGGGTTAATTAGACAAATGAACAGATAGTAATATGCTCTTGTTCAAATTTTTGGACAAGTATGGTAAGGAGCTAATGTGTCCCAATATTTAGGCAAAATATGGTATACATAAATGATAATAACAGGTCTGAGCAAACAGTGTAGACTCAGAATATAGCATCTGATCTAGGTCCACATTGTTTACCACTTCAGCAGTACGAAATGAGTAACCACAACATACGCTTTTATAAAGACGTGGATCAAAATCTGAAGTTTCTGTAGAAAGAATGTGCACAATACTGGTTAACCACTTAGAAGACTAAGCCTGCCCAGTATGTGAGGTTAAGTAAACTGACTACTCTCGACATGACCCTGTTGGGTTGACTGGGCCATAAAACCTCAACACAAACAAAAATCTGAAGACTCAGAAATTGAATGACTGTGTTCTTATAGGGGTATGTATGGTAATCAGGTTGAATACAGTTTTTCAGTAGAGGACAAATTAATGGATTTGTTTTACCATAAATGACTGAATGCAAACTGAGAGGCAATTTGAATAAAATATCAAACTATCGTATTCGACCTAATTACCGCACTGTGCGTTTAGGTATTTCAAAATAACTGGAAAAAAACTAATATTAAAATATCCACCTGATAAAGACACACTTTAAAGAAAGATCAGCAGAGGACAGCAATTAGCGCATTTAATGCTGCTTATGCGATATGAATATCTGATTTCTCTTATAAAATCATATGTTATGGGTACTCGTTTGAATTGTCTTGACTAGTCGAGGCAATTCAAACGAGTGCCCACAACATATGTTTTCATAAAGAAGTGGATAAAGTACATTGGCTGTAATGTAAAAACTACTAAATTGCTTGACTGTGCGCTTATAGGAGCATGTGCGGTAATTAGATCGAATACGGTATTTCTTTTTTTTTCCGAGAAAAAGAAGAAAAATATTTCAAAATCCAGTCAGCTGATTTTCTGGCCCAGTATGCCTAGCAAACCAAACAGACCCAGATTACACAGTTCCGTATGGGACAGTTTAAGCCATTGTAATCGGGAAACCCGTAAAAGGGTATCTGGCAAACAGTGCAGACCCAGATCAGACACCTCAGAATGCGGCGTCTGATCAGGGTCTCCACTGTTTGCAAATAGTTTGGCCATTTTTGCCTAGGAATATCTAAATTACATAGCCTGACATACCTAAAATTGAAATTGGACTCTTCCAATATATAGTGTGGGACAGTCTTTTCAGTACATAATGGGTTAATGGGACTTGATTCACGGGAGATTTTCTGCCATTGTTAAGAAGGGTGATAACTTGTGTGACTTCCTGTTTGTCTTTCTGTACACAGATTTCCTTCTGAAAACAAATCTCCGCTTAAAGGAAAGAATTTGCTACCAGGGAGCAAGTTATTTCCTTTTAGTGTAGACCCCTTTTCAAAAGGGAGACAAAACAAATTTGACAGAGTTGCCTCCCCTGAAGTTGTATCCATTTCCCTTAATCTGGGTCTACAATGATTTCTCAGAATACCTATCAGAATATGTTGGGTAAATGTAAATTATGTCATTCAAAACCTTCTGACCTTCAGTATTTATGAGTATAAACTGTCCAAGCACATCTATTTATGTTCTTATTGAATTAATCCATTTCGGCCTAGAGACCCCAAAAAGGGTAATTAGCCAACAGTGCAGAACCCAGATCAGGCACCGCAGACTGCAGCATCTGATCAGGGTCTCCACTGCTTGCAAACTGCCTAACCATTTTTTTTCTACGAATATCTAAATCACAGCCTGACATACCTTAAATTGAAATTTGACACTTCCAACATACATGTATAATGTGGCGGCATTATTAATCCTTGTCTTGCTGAACCCGGATATACCCTGCCTTTACAAACAGTGTAAATCCAGATCAGTTGGCTTCTGAAGCCAACTGATCTAGATCTGCACTGTTTGCCATTAAGTATGTGAATTTATAGCAACAATCCAGATCAAGTAATCTGATTGGCTGAAAATTACAAGTGGACATGGCATCTTAATTTATGCAGCAGGACAAGGGTGAAGTCTAAAATGGATCAATAATAATATGTAATTACCATAGTTATTTTAACCATATTTATCCTAAATAGTCTTCACCATAACTAATTACCATCCTTGTCTTAACCCTTCTCCTGCTGAACCTGGATATAACCTGCCTTTGCAAACAGTGTAGATCTACATCACTTAGCTTCTGAAGAAGCCAAATGATCTTGATCTGCACTGTTAGCCATTCAGTTTGTGATTTTTTTTTTATCAACAATCTGGATCAAGGAATCTGACTGGCTGACAATCAGAGGTGGGTGTGGCATCTTAATTTATTCAGCATGGTTATGGTTAAAATTTGAACAAAATCATTTGACAACCTGTTCATGTGTTAAAACTGCTTGATGTGTGGCAAACAGTGCAGACCCTGATCCAATGCAGCATTTTGCAATGACTAACCTCTGTATATACACTGTTTTCTCAGGCCTTCTGTCCCAATTCATGTACTGATAAAGTATATATGAGTAAAATTGAAATAACTGCAAATTATTTAATTATTATTAACCCATAAAGTGCCAAGCAAAATTTGTAGCAGACGACATTCTAAAATTTTTATTTTTATTATTGTTTTTTGTTTGTTTGTTTTTTTCCCAGAGAAAATATGTCTTGACATTTCATCTGAAATGTCTGCCAAACAGACAATTCGTGTGAAATGCTGATTTGTTTTCTCTGAAAAAAAAAAACAACAAAAAAAAAAAACTGTCATCTGCTGCAGTTGTGATAGTTACTTTAATGGTTAAATAAGAGTAGGTTTTCAGAAAAAGAAATCTCCACCTTTGAACACTCTGCAAAACTTACATACGATTTTCATGATAAACTGCCAAAACTTTTTGGCAAGCAGCAGAATGGCTCTGATGATAAACCTAGGCTTATCATGAACTTAACTTTTAGCATGCTGAATTTAATGCCATTTCAGACTGAATACATTCCCAAATTTTCAATTTTAGGTATGTCAGGCTAAATGATTTAGGTTTTCCTAGAGAAAAATGGCTAAACTATTTGCAAACAGTGGAGATATTTCTGTTTCTGAACTTGGTCTGCACTGTTTGCAAATGACCCTTCTGGGGGTCTCCAGACTAAAATAGGTTAAATATCAGCAGCTGTGTCTTGTTTTGTTTTTTTGTTGTTTTTTTTAACCCATTTATGCCAAGTGGACTGTTCTACCATAACTCTTTGGCCAGGTCCATTTCATACTTAAGGGGTGTATGGTTAATTTTTATTATTATCATGTTTTGTAGAAACTTATTAACTTAATGCAAACAGTTTAGACCCTGATCAGATGCCACATTTTGCAGCATCTGATCTGGGTCTACACTGTCGATGTCCTTTTTATGGGATGCTAGGCTAAATGGGTTAATCTGTCCCAGAAATGTCTTGAAAATTCATCTAAATTGTTTCCCTTTTGGCTGTGATTTAAACGAAACTTACCATATTTGGGGGAAAATACAAAAGAAAATACATTTTGTATATCTCTCATATACTGTGTGCTAAATTACGCCAGTTGTATGCTAAACATTAAATGCAAAATATTAACCCTTATCACTCAACTCTCTTGGGTAAATTCAGCAGATGACAAAGTAGTAATAATTTTCTAATATTTCCCAGAAAAAAGAATTTGACATTTCATGCAAATTGTCTCCTAATTTGCATGATATGTCAAAGCCTACTTTTTGGACAAAATAAGCAAAACATTTCAAAATGTCATCTGCTGAAATTTTTACCCAGAGTGCTAAGTGTTAAACATGTGTATTACAACTTATATACCTGCCGGCACCCCATACTTCTCCAGAAAATTCCTGTAGAAACCCTTGCTTGCAAACAAAATCTCAATCTCTAAAGATTCTAAACTAAAGTCCTTTCTATCAACAAACAACCAATCAAAGCAGTCCAATCTAGTTGCTGTGTCACCATGGTAACCCATGTAGGAATTTTTCAGTCTCTCACAGAATGAACTGTATTGCAGAAAAAAATCAATATGAACCATCACTGAAGCTAGTTACAGCAAGTCAAGTCAGACTTTCATTTCAAATGGGATGGGCAAAAGTAAAGACAAGATAATTATCTTTTCTTTCTTTTTTCTTGGTTCCCACTTTTTCCTCTTTCTCTTACCACCTTTTATCAACTGGTTCAATCTGCTTCTTAATTCCATGCACTAATTCAGCAATCCAAATAATAATATTTACTATTTCGTACAGCCACACAAAACTCCCTTGCCTCAAGGATCAGATACATTTTTTACGCTTACCACTTGGGGTAAAATTTTCAGTGGATGACATTTTGAAATATTTTTCTTATTTTTCCCAGAAAACAGAATTTGACATTTTATGCAAATTGTCTCCAATGCAGACAATTTTTAAGAAATGTCAAATTCTGTTTTCTAGGAAAAATAAGAAAAATATCACCAATTTGTTGTCTGCTGCCCAGTCATGCAGTTGTAAATGTTAAATACTGTAAGGTTCTAATTGAGAAAAACTGCAGAAAATCCTTAACCATTGGTATGCTAATGACATCAGATAACAAACTATTTGAATTTTGTTATTTTTCTCCAAAAATAAGACTTGTTATTTCATGAGAATCGTCTACTTGTTATTCCAGTGGGATTCGATAATGATTGAATTGACGTTGTAATGACGTATGTTTACTACAAAAATATTTCTTTTTTTTTCCACAGCTTTAGATAAGGTGCTTTTGGACCAAACAATATTGATATTTTTCTTATTTCTCAATAATATAATATACCATATTTGACCTAATTACCCCACAATGCACCAACATTTTTCAAAATTACTTGTGGTGAAATATATATGCACCTATACTAAATATACATTTAGAAAAAAATCAGCGAAATACTTATCTAATGATGCTTATGCGATGTCTTTGCATTTTTTTTCTCTGATTTTCTTTATAAAAGCATATGTTGTGGGTACTCATTCGAACTGCATCAAGAAGTGAACAAAATATACACTGGCTGTAATCTGAAGACTACGGAATTGCTTGTCTATGCTCTTATAAGGGTATGTGCATTAATTAGGTCAACTATAGTGATCATGCTGTGGAGAAATTTATCTGGATTTGTTTGTGTTGAGGTTTTATGGCCCAGTCAACCCAATGGGGTCATGTCAAGCACGGTCAGTTTACCTAACCACACGTTTACTGGGCAGGCTTAGTCCTCTAAGCGGTTAACCAGTATTGTGCACATTCTTTCGCCAGAAATAAATTTATCTGGATACCCTCTTATTTAACCCTTGTCATGCTGAATAAATGAAGATGCCACGCCTACTTCTAATTTCCAGCCAATCAGATTGTTTGATCCAGGAGGTTTTTGATAGAAATTCACATATTTAATGACAAACAGTGCAGATCCAGATCAGTTGGCTTCTTCAGAAGCCAACTGATCTGGATCTACACTGTTTGCTAAGACAGGGCATGTCGTGTTCAGCAAGAGAAGGGTTAAAGTTATGTAATCTCCTTAAGTTTTGAGAACTCGTTAAAACTGCGGTAACTAGAAAAGGTTTTTAGAAAGAAAAAAAAACAAAAAACAAAAACAAATGTCCCCTACCCCACCAACAACCCCACCAGAGTTGTCATTTTTGTAGGCAACACAATATCTCATCCTTTCTACATTTCTACCAAGTATCATCAAAATATTATGATGGGTATTCCAGTAACAGAGTGGAACACAACAATTAAATTCAAACACAAGAAGGAGAGATAACTCCAAAAGTAAGAAAGCCAAAGTTGTCATTCTTGTACACAACATGTCTTCTTGTCCTGTTCTGCATTTCTACTAAGTAAAATTAAAATAATCCAAAGGGTATTGGAGTTACAGAGCGGACACGTCACGAAATCAAATTCAAACACAATAAGGGAGAACTCCAAAAGTAAGAAAGCCGAGTTGTCAATCTTATGTAACACCTCATCTTGTCCTGTTCTACATTTCTACCAAGTATCATAAAAATATTCCAAAGGGTATTCAACTTACAGGGCCAGCATGAAATCAATGCATAATCACTGTCAAATATCAAAAAGGGAGATAATGCCAAAAGTAAGAAAGGCAGAGTTGTCATTCACATCGTCTTGTCCTGTTCTCGTTTCTACCAAATACCATCAAATTATTCCGAAGGGTATTCGAGTTACAGAGGAGACAAAAGATCCATTTTTCAAAAAATGAAACAAAGGGAGATAACTCCAAAAGTAAGAAAGCCAGAGTTGTCATTCTTGTCTGTGACATGTCGTCTTATCCTGTCCTACATTTCTACCAAGTATCATAAAAATATCCCAAAGGGTATTCGACTACAGAGCAGACACGAAATCAATGCATAATCACTGTCAAATATAACAAGGAATGCAAAAAGTAAGAAAGACAGAGTTGTCATTCTGGTATGTGACATGTCGTCTAGTCCTGTTCTTCCTTTCTACCAAGTACCATCAAAATATTCTGAAGGGTATGTGAGTTACACAGAGCGGACACAAAATCTATTTCAAGCAAAACAAAGGGAGGTAACTCCGAAAGCAAGAAAGCCAGAGTTGTCATTCTTGTACATGACATGACATCTCCTCCTGTTCTACATTTCTACCAGGTATCATCAAAATATTCCAAAGGGTATACCAATTACAGAGGGGACATGAAATTAATGCATAATAATCAATATCAACTAACAAAGGGAGATAACGCCAAAAGTAAGAAAGACAGAGTTGTCATTCTTCTATGCGACATGCCGCCTTGTCCTGTTCTACGTTTCTACCAAATACCATCAAAATATTCCAAAGGGTACTTGAGTTACAGAGCGGACACAAAACCTATTTCAAACAAAACGAAGGGAAACTACTCCAAAAGTAAGGCCAGAGTTGTTGTTCTTGTACATGACACTTTGTCTCGTCCTATTCTACATTTCTACCTAGTATCATCAAAATATTCCAAAGGGTAATCAAGTTACAGAGTGGACAAGAAGTTTTACTTCGACACTGACACCGACAGGATCAGTCTCAAAAACAATGTCCCCCTCACCCTTCGGTAGGGGGGTACATAATTTAAATGGGTATCCCAAAACATCTACCTAGACAAAGAAATAAAACTAAATCAGTATTTCTTTCATTATTAAATAAATAATAAGGTGCTTCAAGTAAGTACACAGAACCTATGTTTTCATGGAGAAATAAGATAAAATATCAATTTCATGGCCCATTCTACAGTGTTAAGGTCACACTGAGCCAGGCAGTTAACCTATTCATACTTTTCCTGGACAGTCGCAGTTCTATAAATAGTTAACCACTTACTTTGTGCATACACTTTTGCTAGTAACTGACAAGTCACTCAGCCCTTCTTGAATCAGAAGGAGGGAAGAATGACTCGAAATCATTTCCTGACCATCTCCATGAAAGTTAAGAGGCCAAGTTGGGATTCAAACTTGTGACCCCTGGATCTGAAATCAAATATGCTGCTAACTAAGCTATGGAGCCTGACAAAAAGATTTTTGATGTACTCTGAGATTAAGTAAGATATATACTGTAATAAACCTAGATACTAGGACAGGTGGGCCTGTGCAAACAGTGTAGACCCAGATCAGACAATGAAGAATGTGGCATCTGATCAGGTCCACAATGTTTGCCACTCATTCAACAAATTTAACCCTTCTCTTGCTGAACATGACATGCTCTGTCTTAGCAAACAGTGTAGATCCAGATCAGTTGGCTGATCTGGATCTGCACAGTTTGTCATTAAAACTGACTAGTTGGTTCCTTCCTCCCCACCCTCAACCTCCCTTGGACGAGTATAGTAAGAAGTTAAGGCGTCCCAATATTTAAGGTACATACCATAAGGCCAATGTTTTGGGATAGACAGATTGAAAATTTGTTCCAAATACTTTCCTTTTTTACAATATTTACCCTAAGTACTGGAACACCTTAACCTACTCACCATACTTGTCCTAACACTTACCATGCTATGAGCAAATTCAGCAGACGACATTTTGATTTTTTTTTTTTCTTATTTTTCCTAGAAAATACATGTAGGATCTGACACTTCATGCAAATTGTCTCCTTAGGAGACAATATGCATGAAGTATCAAATCCTTCTTTCTCAAGGAAAAATAAGAAAAAAAAAATTAACCCTAGTGCTGCTGAACCCGAATATGTCCTGCCTTTGCAAACAGTGTAGATCCAGATCAGACCAACTGATCTGGATCTGCACTGTTTGCCTTTAAGTATAAGAATTTATATCAACAAACTGGATCAAATAATCTGATTGGCTGAAAATTAGAAATGGGCATTGCATCTTAATTTATTCAGCAGGACAAGGGTTAATTAAAATGTCTTCTGCTGAAAATTTTTGCCAGCATGTGAAAAGTTAAAATTCGAAAGTGTCCACTCTATTACCTTTCTTGTGTTTTAACTCTTGTCCTCCTGAATAAATTAAGATGTCATACCCACTTCTAATTTTTATCCAATCAGATTACTTGATCCAGACTGTTGCTATAAATTCACATACTTAATGTCAAACAGTGCAGATTCAGATCAGTTGGCTTCTTCAGATTTTGTTTGTTTTGAGGTTTTACGGCCCAGTCAACCAAATGGGGTCATGTCGAGCGCGGTCAGTTTACCTAACCACACATTTACTGGGCAGGCTTAGCCCTCTAAGCGGTTAACCAGTATTGTGCACATTCTTTCGCCAGAAACTGACAACTTCCCTTCTTGAATCAGCGGAAGGGAGAGAATGACCGTAGAAAATATTTCATGGTCAATCTCCACGAAAGAATGTTACCGACGTCGGTGGGGGTTGAACCCGCGACCTCCTGGTCTCCAGTCGGACGGCGCATCCAACTGAGCCACCGAGGCCGGCTAGCTTCTTCAGAAGCCAACTGATCTGGATCTAGATTGTTTGTAAAGGCAGGGTATAACTGGGTTCAGCAGGACAAGGGTTAAACATTGCTGGATGATGATGGTTTGTTGTTTTACAGCCCGTTCAACATTATTTAAGTCATATCAAGATGACAGATGGAAGGGTGATAATGAAAGACTCCATGATTAATTGAGTTGAGGTTTTACAGCCCAGTCAACCCATTAGAGTCATCTTGAGCGCGGTCAGTTTACCCAACCACATTTTTCCTGGACAGGCTTAGTCCTCTAAGTGGTTAACCAGTACTTGTGTACATTCTTTTGTCAGAAACTGACAACTGCCCTTCTTGACTCAAGAAAGGCTCGATGCAATGCAGCACCCTACAGTCATGAGCTGAATTCTGCCTTCAGCAGGATTCAAATCCAGGACCTTGTGATCTGATGCTGGGAGCATTAACCACTTAGCCACCCATTCACTTATTGCTGGATGAGTGGCAAACTGTGTAGACCTTATAGCATCTGATCTGGGTCTATAGGTCTAGATAAGAGTGGGTATCAGGTTAATATTTTTCTTATTTTTCCATGAAAACATATGTTGTGGGTACTCATTAGAAGTGCCTCGGTGAGGGGCTTCTAATGAGTACCACAAGATTTGTTTTCTAATATTTTTAGACTGAAAAAAAGTGCCTTAACTAGAGCTATGTTTAAAGACTAAGGTCTACATCATTTGCATAGGACTGTCTATTCCCAATACTTAGGGTAAATAAGGTTTAATGCTTAGCATGCTGGGTTAAAATTTCAGCTGACAGAATTTTTAAATAGAGTAAATGTTCTAAAAATTCGAACACTTTATTCCATACTATTTTGGCCTAAATTCTGCTTTTTATACAGCTGTTTCTTAAAATACTTAGTGGAAAGGAAAACAGTGTAGACCCTGATCAGACTGCTCCTTCAGGAGTTGTCTGATCTAGGTCTGCACTGTTTGCATATGTCATTTTGTCAGACAGTTTGGTGTTCGTAATTTTAGGGCATTTACCGTATCTTCCTTATTTTTCCCAGAAAGCAGGCTTTGACATTTCATGCAAACTGTCTCCTATGGAGAAAAGTTGCATAAAATGCCAACCTATAGTCTTGGAGAATTAAGGAAATTATTGTCTATTTTGTGTCTGCTGAATATATCCGTAGGGTGGTAAATGGTTAACACATGGGCACCCATCATATAGAAAAAGAGCACTTTAGCCAGGCCCTTCTAATGGGTACGCATACATCCTTTTCATGGAAAAATTAGAAATAAGAAAAATTAGAAAATAAAAAATCAATACTCTTTGATGAAAAATGGCCTTTTCCTATGCTATAAAAAAATGCCTCAGTCACACAGTACATGCTTAGCTTGAACTGATGGCATTTAATCTGTCTTTTTTTCCAAGAATGATTTACATAAATTCATTACCATGTTTAGAGATCAAATCTCCAAGAAAAAAACTCATATAAACTCCCACGTACAGTACAAGAAAACCCACAAATGATCTATTATTGCATTTACACTAAATATTGGACATCTTAACCCTTGTCATGCTGAATAAATTAAGATGCCATGCCCACTTCTAATTTTCAACAAATCAGATTACTTGATCTAGATTGCTGATAAAAATTCACATACATTTGTACTTAATCACAAACAGTGCAGACCCAGATCAGTTGGCTTTTAGAAGCCAACTGATCTGGATCTACACTGTTTGCAAAGGCACGGTATGTCCTGGTTCAACTGGATCAGGGTTTAACATTTCATTCCATTTGTCTACGCCTATTTTACTAGTGGGCTGCATTTAGAGGCATCTGATCCGGATCTACACTGTTTGCTCAAGCCTGTTTGTCCCAATAATTAATAATTAAATTAACCTATTTTAGTCTGGAGACCCCTAAAAGGTCCCAGATCAGATGCCGCAGAACACAGCGTCTGATCAGGGTCTCCACTGTTTGCAAATAGTTCAACCATTTTCTCTAGGAATATCTAAATCATATAGCTTGTCATACCTAAAATCAAAATTAGAATCTTCCAATATACAGTGTGTGTGTGTGTGTGTGTGTGTGTGGAGGGGGGGAGGGAATTTGTGTGTGTGTGTGTGTGGAGGGGGGGAGGGAATTGGGGGGGGGGGGGGGGGTTCATTCAGTCTACAATAGTTTAATTATGAGAGTAAACATGGTGGGGGTGTCTAAGTTTTATAAGGGAAGCTCCAGAAAAGTGATAGCTCCAGCTGAACAGTTCTCTAACCGAAATGATTTTTTTTAAAATATTGAATTTTAATCAGTTAATAATTTCAAATTTTAATAATTACCGTATCATACTAAGTATTGGGACACCTTATCTACACACCACACTTGGCCTTAACCCTTGTCCTGCTGAACCCAGATACATCCTGCTTTTGCAAACAGTGTAGATCCAGATCAGTTGGCTTCTGAAGAAGCCAACCGATCTGGATCTGCACTGTTTGCCATTTAGTACATGAATTTAAAGCAACAATCCGGATCAAGTAATCTGATTGGCTGAAAATTAGAAGTGGGCATTGCATCTTAATTTATTCAGCAGGACAAGGGTTAAATTTGAAATAATCCATTCTAATAACCATTGATGTGTGTAAAATACAGGTATTGCTGTATGTACAGCAAACATTGGAGACCCTGATCAGACGCCATTCTGTGGCATCTGATCTGGGACTACACCGTTTGCAAAGGCCTATCTGTCCCAATACTTAGGGTTATTTCAGTACTAAGTAATTAAGATTCATAAATTAATAACTAATTAAAATTCGTATCTTAAACAATCATGTGGGTTACAAAATTGATATTTTTTCTTATTTCTTTCCGAAAACATATTTTAAAGGTACTTGCGTGGAAAACATATGTTGTGGGTTCAGGGTACTTATTAGAAGCTCCTCAGCAAGGCATTTCTATTGAGTACCCAGAACATATATTTTCATGGCGAAATAAAAAAAAAAATATTAACATTAGATATCCCACTTATTATAGCTACCATACTTACCCTAAGTATTAGGACACCCCCAACTCATTACCATATTTGTTCTAAAATTTGAACAAGTACAATTTTCTACTCGATGTTGTGATTAAAAATTACTGGATGAGTGGCAAACAGTGTAGACCCTGATGAGACACCTCGTTCTGCAGCGTCTCATCTGGGTCTACACTGTTCCCTCAAGCCTGTCTGTCCGAATACATACAGTAAATATGGTAAGTCTCTATTCTCCGGGGATAAATATGCTGTTGGTACTCATTAGAAGCATCTCAACTTGAAGCCTCTGACGAGTTGATTTCTCATGAGCACTCACAAACATACCAACATTATCTTCATATCTAGGGTTATGTATAAAGCTTATCACATCAGGTTAACCCTTGTCCTGCTGAATAAATTAAGCTGCTACGCCCACTTCTAATTTTCAGCCAATCAGATTACTTTGATCCAGGTTGTTGCTATACAGTCACGTACTTAATGGCAAACAGTGCAGATCCAGATCAGTTGGCTTCTTCAGAAGCCAAATGATCTGGATCTACACTGTTTGCAAAGGCAGGATAGATCCGGGGTCAGCAGGACAAGGGTTAAAATTTCAGCAGACGACATTTTTAAAATATTTTTCATATTTTTCTCAGGAACCAGGCTTTGACAATTCATGCAAACTGTCCCCTAAGGGACAGTTTGCATGAATTGTCCAAGACTATTTTCTGAGAAAAAAAAACCTAAAAAATATCATCACTTTGTTGTCTGCTGACTGTGCCCAGAGAGTGCTAAAGGTTTAAGCAAATATCAGATGACCTCCAAACAGAAAACAACCTTATTATCAACATATAGGTGAACAGTGTGCCGAGTCTGCCAAGATCACTCTGTACATTCATGCAGTCTGTTCACCTATAGAACAATGAAGCTCTGTAAATTATGAAAGTAAATCTGATTCCTGAACAGACTGCATAGTCATGGGTTGATCTGGGTCGTCTACAATGGTGTTGGTTGCTTGGTAGTTTTCTACTGGACAAGCCCATTGAAAACAGAAAATCAATATCGAAAGCCACTCGCCTATCAGAGGTTTTGTTATAATTGTATTCTCCCTTGTGATTGACAATTAAAAGCAAAGTTCCCTGAGGAGGCGACTAAACCCGTTTTTTTTTTGTTTTTTTTTTTCTCTTTTTTTTTGTTCCATGATGGTGCAATCTGACATTTTACAGTGACATCACAACTCCAGATAAGAGGGGTACTGGTAGCCAGATAATATTTTTCTTATTCATCCACAAAAACAAATGTTGTGGGAACTCATTAGAAGTGCCTCCGTGAGGCACTTCTAATGAGTACCATAAAATATGTTTTCGTGGAGAAATAAGAAAAATATTAATACTTTAGCGAAAAAAAAAAAAGGTGCCTTAAATGGAGCTAAGACAGACATACTATATTTACCCCAAGTAGTTTTTCGATGTAGTCATATAAGAACATCGCTATTAGCTAGCGTTGTCAGCAGCTGTATGAAATCAGGAATATGCCATACAAACAAAAGGACTCTGAAAAAGGACCTTTTCTGCTATTAATGTAAAAGGGCAGATCATCTTACTCATTGTAAATTATGCTTTGAAAAGTGTTTTCAAGATAATGGTACAACTGTGAGGTTAGAACAAACCTAAACAGGAAAATAATACAAATAAAAACAGGACACTTGCAATTATTTTTGAACAAACACTCTTCTGTCCTTCCATGCACACATGAACACTCTTCTGTCCTTCCATGACAACTGCCCAACTGTCCTTCCATGCCCACATGAACACTCTTCTGTCCTTCCATGCACACATTATTGATTTTTGTTTATATTAAGCATTAGCTTAGCAATATAAAATTATTTTTCGGGCGGCGCTGAAACCGCCCCTCTAGCTCAGTTGGGAGTGCGCTCGCCTCCCACGCGGAAAGTTGCGGGTTTGAAACCTAGGACTTCTTTTTTGTTTTTATTTACGAATCTGTCTATTTCTTTTTTTCATTGTTAAGTATGTAAATATACTTTCGTTTCTTCATCGAGAATCCATTTTTTTACAGATATTACTTGTTTATATATTTATTTGATTTGGAGTTTTACAGCCCAGTCAACACTGTTACTAAAGCCAGTCAGTTAACCTATTCAAACTTTTCTTGGGTAGGCTTATTCCTCTAAGCAAGAAAACCAGTAAACCAGTATGTGTGCACATTCTTTTGCCAGTAATTTCTTGATAATCAGTGGAAGGGGAAGAATGACCACAGAAATGATTTCATGATCAATATCTGTGAAATTATGCAGCCGAGCCCTGGATATGCAATCAGACACACTACTGACTGTAATATGGAGCCCAGCCCCAAAGTATAAAGAAAGGTAGGCATGAGCATATGGTTCATATTAACTCTAAATATGGAGTCCTGGACTCCTGTTTTCAGCTGTTGGGCCTATTAACCCTTGCCATACTGAATAAATCAGGATGCCACACCTACTTCCAATTTTCAGCCAATCAGATAACTAGATACAGGTTGCTGAAATAAATTCACATACTTGTACTTAATGACAAACAATACAGATCCATACCTGTCCTAAAATTGGAACAAGTCCACTTTACTTCTTCTCCCTATATTCCTATTAAATCTGAATGTGAAGTGTATACCCTGGCCTGAACAGGCACCAGCTATGTGAATCAAAGGGCTGAAAGCCCTCAAAGTCGGTGAATTAAACAATTCTAACGCAAACTGGCATTACGAATAGGGCCATAACTCAGTAAGTATTTTTCAAAATTTATTCAAAAGTTAATCAGGTTGTCTACTCATCACTACTAGTCATCAAGTTTCAAGGCTCTAGCTCAAACGGTTTTTGAGATATTTTGCTAACAAGGTAAAAATTCCCAAAATTACAAAGGGCCATAACTCATGAAGTATTTTTCAGAATTTCTTCAAAAGTTAATCAGGTTGTCTACTCAGTTTATTCATCAAGTTTCAAGGCTCTAGCTCCAACGCTTTTTGAGATATTTTGCTTACAAAGTAAAATTGCCCAAAATTACAAAGGGCCATAAATCATGACATATTTTTAAAATTTTTTCAAAAATTAATTAGGTTATCTACTCATCACTACAAATCCATTTACTAAGTTCCAAGGCTCTAGCTCAAACAGTTTTTGAGATATTTTGCTGACAAGGTAAAAATGCCCAAAATTACAAAGGGGCATAACTCAAGAAGTATATTTCAAAATTACTTCCAAAGTTAATTAGGTTGTCTATTTATCACTACCAGTCAATTCATCAAGCTTCAAGGCTCTAACTTCAACAGTTTTTGAGACTTTTTGCTAACAAGGTATCAGGTCATCTACTCATCACTACAAATACATGACTCTAGCTTTAACATTTTTTAAGACATTTTGCTGACAAGTATTTTTTCAAAATTTCTTCCAAAGTTAATCCGGTTGTCTACTCATCGCTGCCAGTCTATTCATCAAGTTTCAAGCTTCTAGCTCCAACGGTTTTTGAGATAGTTTGCTGACAAGGTAAAAATGCCCAAAATTCAATGGGCCATTACTCATGCAGTATTATTCAGTATTTCTTCAAAAGTTAATCAGGTCATCTACTCATCACTACAAATCAATTTACTAAGTTTCAAGGCTCTAGCTCAAACAGTTTTTTAGATATTTTGCTGACAAGGTATAAATGCCCAAAATTACAAAGGGCCATAACTCAAAAAGTATTTTTCAAAATTTTCTTCCAGAGTTCATTAGGTTGTCTACTCATCACTACCAGTCTATTCATCAAGTTTCAAGCTCTAGCTTCAATAGTTTTTGAGATATTTTGCTGACAAGATTGCATCCGTATTTTTTCAAAGGGCCATAACTCAGAAAAGGGGCGTAATCCTGTCAAGAAAAAAAAATACGTATCAGCTTTTTTTTCATGAGGAATCCATATAAGAAATTTCAAAACAGTAGCATTCACGGTTCTAAAGTTATGCAATGCATCAAAAAGCGTGACGGACGGACGGACGAACAACCCAGAAGCAATATTCCCCTCCAATAAATAGACGGGCTTCCCCAATTTGATCCATTGTGCAGCTACATTGAAAACCGTAGCATGCAATTTGTTATTTTAACCCTTAAAGCGCCAAGCAAAATTTGTAGCAGATGACATTTTTTTCCAATTATTTTCAAAGAAAACAAGTATTGGTGTTTCATGTGAATTCTCTGCAGCAGAAATATCAAGACTGTTCTTTCTTTGAAACATAAATCAAACGGTCATCCGCTGCAGTTGTGATAATTGGTGCTTTAAGCTTAGACGGTATTTCTATATATAGTCACCAGTGTAAACATTATGACTGCAATGAATACTACTTGCGCCAAGCGAGTTTTTTAGAAGATGACATTACACACACACACATACACGCACGCATGCGCGCGCACACACACACACACACGTCAAAGAAACAAGATGAATCGTCTGCTAAAATAATATAAATGTCGTCTGCTGCAGTGGTGATTGGCACTTTAAGGGCAAAATGTCTTAAAAAGCATATTAGGCTCTATATTGGTTATAGTAACCTTTCACGCCCAATGTCCTCTAAACGGACATAAGTTAATTACTGAAGACCCAGATCAGACACTGCAAAATTCAGAACCTGATCAGGGTTTAAAATTGCTTGCTACACCAGGTACGTTAATCAGAAATAACCAATAAAACACTGATAGAGCTGCTGTTCTATAAATAAAACAGGAGAATTCGACACACTTTTGTTTACAGGATGACGTGTTGTCATCAGCCAATGCCAGCGGCGGAATTGAACACGTGTCTATGGTTTACTACACAGTTGTCAATCTTTACGATAGTAAATTTGTCAACAAAATAAAAGGTGTTAATAGCTGGCGGCTGTTTCGGTTATAAAACTCACAAACACAGAACAGTGTCATCGCTCTTGAATGTTTTTTTTTCTTTCCTGGACATCTTTTTTTTTGGATGCTGTCCATCCGAAAAGCTAATTTTGACAGCGCACTTTGATCCTGACTATAAATGATTGGACCAAGTTTCCGCAGGTACATTTTGTACTGACACAGTTTTTGTTTTGACCTCTGTGTATTCATCCGCGTTAGAACGGTTTTTATTCGCTGATCGGCACACAATGTAGTACCCGACCGCTTTCTTAGTAATTTTTATATTTCAATTATACTGCATTTGATTACCATAAAAATAAATTATCCTAAACATCGACTAACCTTATAATCAAAATTGTATCAAAATATTTCCATACTGTAAAATAATGATTTGAGTAATGAGGCGGAAGCACCAGAACGATAGCTATAATAGTGTTGAAAACTATTCAATAGACGGAAGATTAAGAGTGCCATCGTACGATAACTAGAGTCTCCGAATTCACTTCGTGAATTCACCAACTAAAAATGAAACAAGAGGCCCACGGGCCACAACTCGCTCACCTGAGTGAAACCGCCACTGCAGATATGCAGATGGCATGCATCATTTTTCCAATACTCTTATGACAAGGCAATGGCTTAAACAGTTTTTGAAATATCTTGCTTACAAGGTTAAAATGCTGAAATTTTCAAAATGTTACAAGTAAAATAAGTCACCCCCAATGCCTCCTACCAACTTTTGAGTCAACTGGCATTTCGGTGCAGTAGAAGAAGCAAAAAATAGATTTTCAAGATGGCTGCCATCTTGGATTTCCGATCGGAATGATTATAGCTATTTTCTGATCTACAAGTCACCCTGATGCTTCCTACTAAGTTTCAAGTCAATTGACTTTTAGGTTTCAGAGAAGAAGCGAAAAATAGATTTTCAAGATGGCTGTCATGGAGGCCATCTTGGATTTCCAATTGGCACGATTTGAGCTATTTTTTATGTACAAGTCATCCCGATGCTTCCTAGCAAGTTTGGAGTCAATTGGCCTTTCGGTTCAGGAGAAGAAGCGAAAAATAGCTTCTCAAGATGGCTGCCATGGTGGCCATCTTGGATTTCTAATCAGCACAATTTTAGCTATTTTTGATTTATAAGTCACCCCAATGCTTCCTAACCAGTTTGGAGTCAACTGGCTTTTGGGTTTCGGAGTAGAAGCAAAAAATAGATTTTCAAGATGGCTGCCATGGTGGCCATCTTGGAATTTGGACCGACACAATTTTAGCTATATTTGATCTACAAGTCACCCTGATGCTTCCTAGCAAGTTTGGAGTCAATTGGCCTTTCGGTTCAGGAGAAAAAGAAAAAAGATTTTCAAGATGGCGGCCATCTTGGATTTCCGATCGGAACGATTTAAGCTATTTTTTTATCTACATTTCACCCTGATGCTTCCTACCAAGTATCAAGTCAATTGGCCCTGGGGTGTAGGAAGAGTAGGCCTTTAAAGCAATTGTTCACGCCGCATGACCCATGATGGAAGACGGACATTGACTGACCACAATAGCTCACCATGCACACTTCATGCTCAGGTGAGCTAAAAATCTGAGCAAATTTGGCTCAGTGGCTTCAGAGAAGTCGTCAAATTCTCAACAATTTTCCCATATAAATGTTATGGGGCTCATACAAATGCATAGGGAAGCAAACTTGACCTTGCTGTAAAAAGGTCAAATGTCAACGTACGATAATCTTTTCAGCAATTTTGGTAGATCTCCTGTCCCTGATGATTTGTGCACAGATTTAGCCCCAAGGCATCCTCAGTTCTGAAGAAGAAGATTTTTAAAGGGTCTTACCATATATGGGCATGGTGGCCATCTTGGTCGACCTACCGCGACCATTTTAGCAATCTTTCGTTCACCTGACTTAAGAAGGCACAATATGAAATTTGAGCAAATTTGGCTCAGTGGCTTCAGAGAAGAAGAAATTTAAAATTCTCAACAATTTTCCTATTCAAATGTATGGGGCTCATACAAATGCATAGGGAAGCAAACTTGATCCTGCCGTAAAAAGGTCAAATGTCAACGTACGACAATTCTTTTGGCAACTTTGGTAGACCTCTCCTTCCCGATGATTTGTGCAAAGATTCAGCCCCAAGGCATTCTCGGTTCTGGAGAAGAAGATTTTTAAAGGTTTTTACCATATATGGGCATGGCGGCCATCTTGGTCAACGGACCGCGACAATTTTAGCAATCTTTTGTTTCCCTACACTAAGGTGGCTCCATATGAAATTTGAACAAAATTAGCTCAGAGGCTTCAGAGGATACGTCCTTTGAAACTCTTAACAATTTTCCCATTCAAATGTATAGAGCTCATACAAATGCATAGGGAAGCGAACTTGACCTTGCCGTAAAAAGGTCAAACATCAACGTACGACAATTCCTTTAGCACCTTTGGTTGACCTCTCGTCCCCGATGATTCGTGCAAAGATTCAGCCCCAAGGCATCCTCGGTTATGGAGAAGAAGATTTTTAAAGGTTTTTACCATATATGGGCATGGCGGCCATCTTGGTCAACAGACCATGACAGTTTTAGCAATCTTTTGTTTCCCCACCCTAAGGTGGCTCCATATGAAATTTGAACAAAATTAGCTCAGAGGCTTCAGAGGAGAAGTCGTTTGAAACTCTTAACAATTTTCCCATTCAAATGTATAGAGCTCATACAAATGCATAGGGAAGCGAACTTGACCTTGCCGTAAAAAGGTCAAACGTCAACGTACGATAATTCTTTTAGCAACTTTGGTTGACCTCTTGTCCCCGATGATTCATGCAAAGATTCAGCCCCAAGGCATCCTTGGTTATGGAGAAGAAGATTTTTAAAGGTTTTTACCATATATGGGCATGGCGGCCATCTTGGTCAACGGACTGCGACAATTTTAGCAATCTTTTGTTTCCCCACCCTAAGGTGGCTCCATATGAAATTTGAACAAAATTAGCTCAGAGGCTTCAGAGGAGAAGTCGTTTGAAACTCTTAACAATTTTCCCATTCAAATGTATAGAGCTCATATAAATGCATAGGGAAGCGAACTTGACCTTGCCGTAAAAAGGTCAAACGTCAACATACGACAATTCTTTTAGCAACTTTGGTTGACCTCCCATCCCCGATGATTCATGCAAAGATTCAGCCCCAAGGCATCCTCGGTTATGGAGAAGAAGATTTTTAAAGGTTTTTACCATATATGGGCATGGCGGCCATCTTAGTCGACGGACCGCGACCATTTTAGCAATCTTTCGTTCCCCCACCCTAAGGAGGCTCCATATGAAATTTGAGCAAAATTGGCTCAGCGGCTTCAGAGGAGAAGTCGTTTGAAAATGTTAACGGACGGACGGACGGACGGACGGACGGACGGACGCACGGACGGACGGACGGACGGACGGACGGACGGACGACGGACGAAAAGTGATCACAATAGCTCATCCTGAGCAGAGCTCAGGTGAGCTAAAAAAAAATAAATAAAAAAGATGCTACAACAATAGTAAAAGTGCAAACATAGCTCTTTATCTTGGGTGGCAAATGTAAACTGAGTGGTTAACCCTTGCCTTGCTGAATAAATTAAGATGTCACACCCACTTCTAATTTCCAGCCAATCAGATTACTTGATCTGGGTTTTTGATAGAAATTCACAAATTTAATGCCAAACAGTGCAGATCCAGATCAGTTGGCTTCTTCAGAAGCCAACTGATCTGGATCTACACTGTTTGCTAAGACAGGGCATGTCGTGTTCAGCAAGAGAAGGGTTAAATTGTAAATCCAAAATCCAATACATGTAGATAGGAAAATATTTTGACACAGTCTCAGTTTTGAAAGGAGGAAGTAAAATGAAAAACCACAAAAATATAATCCTACAATCTACCTTTATTTCTACTCCTTCCCATTCATGTTTACGGTACTTTTAGGATGTATAAATAGAGATATACCATTAGAACTCTCGTGGCAATTCAGCAGATTACAAACTGTTTTTTTTTTTTTCTTATTTTTCCTAGAAAACTGAGTTGTCATGAAATATCAAACTCTATTTTGGGGGGAAAATATGAAGAAAAAAAGTTTCAAAATATATATTAACCATTAGAACTCTCAGGGCAATTCATCAGATTACAAACTAGCCGGCCTCGGTGGCTCAGTTGGATGCGCCGTCCGACTGGAGACCAAGAGGTCGCGGGTTCAACCCCCGCCGAGGTCGGCAACATTCTTTCGTAGAGATAGATCATGAAATATTTTCTACGGTCATTCTCTCCCTTCCGCTGATTCAAGAAAGGCAGTTGTCAGTTTCTGGCGAAAGAATGTGCACAAGACCGGTTAACTGCTTAGAGGACTAAGCCTGCCCAGTAAATGTGTGGTTTGGTAAACTGACCGTGCTCGACATTACCCCACTGGGTTGACTGGGCCGTAAAACCTCAACACAACTCAACAGATTACAAACTGATATATTTGTTTTTTCCTTAATTTTTCTAGAAAAACAGGGTTTGACATTTCATGCAAACTGAGTTGTCATGAAATATCAAACTCTATTTTGGGGGGAAAATATGAAGAAAAAAAGTTTCAAAATATATATTAACCATTAGAACTCTCAGGGCAATTCATCAGATTACAAACTAGCCGGCCTCGGTGGCTCAGTTGGATGCGCCGTCCGACTGGAGACCAAGAGGTCGCGGGTTCAACCCCCGCCGAGTTCGGCAACATTCTTTCGTAGAGATAGATCATGAAATATTTTCTACGGTCATTCTCTCCCTTCCGCTGATTCAAGAAGGGCAGTTGTCAGTTTCTGGCGAAAGAATGTGCACAAGACCGGTTAACTGCTTAGAGGACTAAGCCTGCCCAGTAAATGTGTGGTTTGGTAAACTGACCGTGCTCGACATTACCCCACTGGGTTGACTGGGCCGTAAAACCTCAACACAACTCAACAGATTACAAACTGATATATTTGTTTTTTCCTTAATTTTTCTAGAAAAACAGGGTTTGACATTTCATGCAAACTGAGTTGTCATGAAATATCAAACTCTATTTTGGGGGGAATATATGAAGAAAAAAGTTTCAAAATATATATTAACCATTAGAGCTCTCAGGGCAATTCATCAGACAACAAACTGATATCATTTTTTTTTCTTATTTTTTCTAGAAAACAGGGTTTGACATTTCATGCAAACTGAGTTGTGATGAAATATCAAACTCTATTTTGGGGGGAAAATAACGAAGAAAAAAGTTTCAAATCTGA
This sequence comes from Anodontia alba, assembly GCA_964016985.1. Lineage (NCBI taxonomy): Eukaryota > Metazoa > Mollusca > Bivalvia > Lucinida > Lucinidae > Anodontia > Anodontia alba. The sequence goes on along the minus strand of OZ024837.1, from coordinate 33,414,301 downwards.
TGAAATTCTTACCTAGCATGCTAAGCCTTTAACAAATTTTTTGTATACTACAACAAAATACACCTATTTGCATTGCTCCCGATAAGGTACTTTTCTCAACCCAAAAGTAGTGATATATTTTGCCTATTTTGCCACAAAAACATATATTGTGGGTACTCATTAGAAGCGCCTCATCGAGGCACTTCTAATGAGTACCCACAACGTATGTTTTCGTGGAGAAATAAGAAAGATAAATACATGGACACTTCTCTTATCCAGAGCTATATTTGTCTACTACACAAGAGCATACATCTATTCAGGTTTCAGGTAAACTTGGGTATAACACAGCTACAGAAAAGACATTTTTTTCCAACTAAAAATTGTTGACATTTTTTTCATATTTCTCCACAAAAAACTATGTTTTGGGTACTTACTAGGAGCATCTCTCTGCAGCGATTCTAATAAGTGCCCACAACATATGTTTTTTGTGGAGAAAGAAGAAAAATATTTTCCTGACACCCGTTCTTATCAAAAGCTATAATACAGTCTTAGTAAAGCCCAAAATAGCTGATGTTTTCATTGAAACTGGGAAAATTTTTGGCAGACACATTTTGAAATATTTTTTTGTATTTTTCCCAGGAAACAGGATTTGGCATTTTATGCAAATGGAGACAATTTGCATGAAATATCAAATCTTGTTTTCTGGGCAAATAGGAAAAATATCAATTTGTTGTCAAAGAGTGGTAAATGTTAACTGGTGCCCTGTTGTGAAAGTCCCAACTACATGTACATTTGTAAATGTACTTAGGGCATCTGAAGCTGGATTTCTCTTTTCAGGATATTTTTGGCATACCCCACAGCAGAATTTTAAAGATAGGCATATAAGTTATAACATTTTTTAAAAAAAAAAAACTGAATTTACTCCAAGAAAAAAAAAGAGGAAAAAAGCAAGAAAATTTGCACCCCTGTGTTCTACAACCTTTTTTTAAAAAAATAAATAATATGCAACTAGAAAAAATAATGGTATTTCACATCAATTAATGTTTATTATTTAGTTATTCTGCACATCTGTGCCTTTCAAGCAATTTTGTAACAGCACCCACTGCGCTGTTCCAAACCACCAAACTTCCAGTTTGTTGCTGCAGTTTTGGCACCAACTTCCATATTTTGGCGCTGAAATTCCATCTAAATCGACTTGATACAGTTATTTTTAAACAAATACTAATTTATTATGTCCAAAAGATAAACCTATTTCACCAATATAAGAGATAAAATCGCCATTAAAATGGGCACTTAAAAGACCAGTTTCACAACTGTGAGTTTTACCACTCTCGCTAATTCACGCATAATCTCGTTAATCCAGAACGAGGCTTGCAGTGTATCACAGATAACAATGACAGATAGTCAGACCCTGACTAAGTGCAGAATAGAAGATTTGTTGAAATTTCCGTGTAATAAGCAGTCCCATTTCTTCTTCATAATTCTCCTCCACAGTGCTTTTCAGTTAAATCCAGTATCCCACCCCAAAGAAGATCGTCGCTGTCTGTATTAAGTGATCTTGAGTAATATGGATTTTAAGTGAAACATATTTAATCAAAAATGTCAAGCCTTCATATGCTATCGCAAACTTGTATATGAATTATATCCGCACATTCTGATCATGACCACCTCTTTTGAGCTTCCCGTAAAACGTCATTTCAATGCTTACATGTGCTGTGATCAATACACGCTACAAAAAAATATCGGGGACTGTTTTTTACTTGCTGAGATTTCCATCTACTGCTTTGATTTGCGGAAACAGTCTTGGTAATTTAGTTCTGTTTTTAATATGTGTCTGTTTTATATGCATTTCTGAAAACACACTACAATCCAACATGGTAATAGTTCTTTTTCTCCCAAAACAGTTTCCCTGCCACGCTGTCATCTGGCGTTACGATTACCAGCACTCGCTTTTTTTCATGCGAGAACTGTAGAAAACTTTAACTTACATTAAAAACGCTAACAGTTCAGTGTATCATCATCTGGGGTGCATCTGAGCATCCCATTAGATGAGACTACACTGGGTTTACGTGATAGATTCAGTGATACATAGAAACTATTTTAGTGGCCAGCAAGACTAACCATTTTGATGCGCAGATCTCGCAAACGGATAAGGTACTATTTTGCTTGGGTGCTTATTGTCTTTCAGCAGAAAATGGTGAGCGTGCGTCTCTGAAGTTAGTGTCAAAAATTCGACATCCGAAAATTTGGAATCGAAAAAAAAAGATCAATTTAAAAAAAAAAAAAAAAAATCAGCCTCAAAGGATAAAAGACATGACACTTGGGTTTGCATCTCGATGAATCAGTCGGTCAGTAGGGGGAAGAGGTGCATAACGGTGTCAGTCGCATGCTTTAATTGCTCGAGCAGTTAACGATTGCTGAAGTGTTAACTGCCAACTACTAGTGCTTGCTTAGCAAGTAGATAACGGTTCTGTCGCAGGTGTGAAAAACATGCAGCGGGTTATTCTTTTAAGATGCTACCAACAGTAAGAATATCGCGTTGCGGACATGAGTCAAATAATCCAATCATAATTAGTAGTAGTCCCAAGGGGAAAAACATGTATCCGGCGGACTCGGTTTTGGGAATTTTTAGCAATCCGGACCTGGATTTATGCGTCCCGGGACGCAGGATTCCCCGAGAACCCTGAATTTATCACAGGTTGTAGCGAGTGTCTTTCATTTCCGCATTGTCAATACATTGCCAGCCTCGCTCTTGATACATTTCCGGAATTTTTCCGCTTGGCAATTATCGGAAATTATGATTGTGAAAAGGGTCTCTTACAATTTCAATGGCCGATGCCATTTTGAATTGGTAGATCGTATTGTGAGCTTTTTTTGTGTGCTGACCTTGCAATTGAGATCAAGTTCACCAAAATCTAACTGCCTCTAAAGCTTGTCCAAATGGTGTACATATGTATCCCTGTAAGTTTTATAAAAATCCTGCTACCAGTCCAAGAAATAAAATGCAAACAAGACAGAAACTGCAACACCAATGCCAACTATGTCCCCATCCACCACAGCACTTATTTCAACCAAAGTGATGATATTTTTTTATTTCTCTACAAAATATGTTTTGTATACTCTGTAAGATGCTTCTAATGAATATCCGCTACTTCAACCAAAGTGTTAACCCTTTTCACGCTGAATAAATTAAGTTGCCACACCCACTTCTAATTTTCAGCCAATCAGATTTCTTGATTTTGGTTGTTGGTACAAATTCACATACTTAATGACAAACAGTGCAGATCCAGATCAGTTTGCTTCTTCAGAAGCCAACTGATCTGGATCTACACTGTTTGCAAAGTCAGGGTATATCCAGGTTCACCAGGACTATAGGGTTAATACCAACTAGACAAAGTGCCCCGTGGGGCACATATACCCCCGATCAGCGCTACCGCCACTTTTTAAAGAGCACAAAGTATGTAGCTTTGACTCTGGAGATGGCAGTTGTATGCTTTATGTTATAACATTGAAAAAATTCAATCACACATAATATGAAGCCCTTGACCTCAAAGGTCAGGCACAGGTGCAGGGATTGAGCTAAATAAAACTTTAGCCCTATAACTATCACCAAATACGAGTGAAATCAGTCTTTATAATATAAGCAAAAATGACATTTGTATGAAATGTCTGTGACCTTGACTTAAAAGCCATGCCCCAGCTTGGGGATGGTGCAGAGAAAAACTTCAGAACTATATATACCATCATGCTTAATATTAATGAAACCAACAAAAGGGTCTTCATAATATAGCTATATAAACTTAGATGCAATTTTATTTTTTTACTTTTATATGAAATTTCTAAGTCTGTGACCTTGACCTCAAGGTCATACCCCAGGATAAGGATGATGCTGAGTAAAACTCTAGACCTATATCTACCAACATGTAAAATATAAATGAAATTCCTCAAAGGGTCTTGATGGTATAGCTATATAAACATAAACACAAAAATTTTGACTTATTTATGAAAATTCTAAGTCTGTGACCTTGACCCCAATGTTATTCCCCGGGATAGGGTTGGTGCTGATAAAAACTTAAGCCCTATATCTACCATCGAGCCAAACATGAATTAAATCCATCAAATCCATAATATAAGGTCTTATAAACTTTAACGTAAAAACTTTGACCCTAAGACAAAAATAAAGTATAAACGAATAATGCTTCAACGGATGGATGGACAGACAAAAAGATTGCTTGCTGATAGCTATATCCGCTCAACCTTTCAATTAGGGGATAATAAAATTTAACAAAAGGTCTTGATGATATGGCTATATAAACTTTTACTTTTAAATGAAACTTCTAAGTTCGTGACCTTGACCTCGGTCACACCAGGGGTGGGGATCATGCGGAGTAAGACTCTAGGCCGATATATATAGCAAGAAGTCAAATATAAATGAAATTCCACAAGGGTCTTGATGATACAGCTATATAAACTTAAACACAAAAATTTTGACATTTTTATGAAAATTGGAAGTCCGTGACCTTGAGCCAAAGGTCACCCCAGGGGTGGGGATGGTGCCAATACAAACTAGAGCTATATCTACCATCATGCCAAATATGACTGAAATCCATCAAAGGGTCTTCAAAATATGAGGTCTTATAAACTTTAACGTAAAAACTTTGACCTAAGACAAAAATAAAGTATGAACGAATAATGCTTCAACGGATGGACGGACCGACCAACAGGTTCCTTGCTGATAGCTATATCCACTGGACCTTTCAATTAGGGAATACTGAAATTTAACAAAAGGTCTTGATGATATGGCTATATAAACTTAAACGCAAAATTTTTTTACTTTTATATGAAAATTCTAAGTTTGTGACCTTGACCTCGGTCACACCCTGAGTGGGGATCATGCGGAGTAAAACTCTAGGCCGACATCTAGCAACATGTCAAATATAAATGAAATTCCTAAAGAGTCTTGATGATATAGCTATATAAACATAAACACAAAAAACTTAGACTTTTTTATGAAACTTCTAAGTCCGTGACCTTGACCCAAAAGTTATCCCAGGGGTGGGGATAGTGCTGATAAAAACTTTAGACCTATATCTACCATCATGCCAAATATGAATGAAATCCATCAAATGGTCTTCAAAATATGAGATCTTATAAACTTTAAACGCAAAAACTTTGACCCTGACTTTTTTATGAAAATTCGAAGTCCGTGATCTTGACCCCAAGGTCACCCCTGGGGTGGGGATGGTGCTGATAAAAACTTTAGACCTATATCTACAATCATGCCATATATGAATGAAATCCATCAAAGGGTCTTCAAAATATGAGGTCTTATAAACTTTAACGCAAAAACTTTGACCCTGACTTTTTTATGAAAATTCTAAGTCTGTGACCTTGACCCCAAGGTAACCCCCGGGGTGGGGATGGTGCTGATAAAAACTATAGACCTATATCTACCATCATGCCAAATATGAATGAAATCCATCAAAGGGTCTTCAATATATGAGGTCTTATAAACTTTAACGCAAAAACTTTGACCCTGTGACGGAAAGACGAACGAACGCACGAACTAACGAACGTACGTATGAAAGGAAAAGCGAAAACTATATACTCCCACATACTTCGTATGTCGGGGGTATGAACAGTGTAGATCCAGATCAGTTGGCTTCTTCAAAGGCAGGGTATATTCAGGTTCAGCAGGATTAGGGTTAATATTTTTTTTTTATTTCTCCTCAAAAACTTGTTTTGGATACTCATTAGAAGCAACTCACTGAATACCAACAACAGATATTTTGTGCAGAAATAAGTAAGATATTCATCAGGACATCCTACATGTAGCTTCTTTATCTCAAGCCATAAGACTAAGCACTTTTCCCAACCCCTCTACAATTCTTGTTACTATCCTTGCTGTCTGCTGTGATGCAGATATTTTGCATAGACCTTAACGGTATACCCATTTTCAGATTGAATTAATTCCCTCAAACTATATACTGGAAGAGTCAAATTTCAATTTTAGGTATGTCAGGCTTTGTAATCTAGATATTCCTAGAGAAAAATGGCTAAACTATTGGCAAACATTGGAGACCCTGATCAGATGCCACAGAATAAGGCATCTGATCTGGGTCAGCACTGTTTGCTAGTCACTCTTTTAGGGGTCTCTAGACTAAATGGGTTAAGTTGTGCAGGCAAACAATGAATAGAAACTGTCCATGCAAAATTTTACAGACTTGTGATAGGGTCTGGAATTTCACCGTCTGGAAATATAATCCTGGTTTTCATTTGGCCCACTCAATCTAAATTCTGGAAAGCAGTGAAAAGAGACAGTGAAGAAGTTATTGATTCTTGTCTGAATCATCAGCTGGTAAGCTTGGAGAAATCTGCCCATATCCCTCTGTGAATGTGGAACGGTCAGGCCAGCATGCGTGTCCATGTAGCCCGGCTTGGCGATTTTGTGTTTAACTTGCACATTCTACAAGGTTAGGCTAAAATGTTCAAAAACAACAAGAAGACTAGTAAAAAGATTCAGATATAGAATCTTTTATGAATTGTCACTATTTGCTCACGGAATACAAATGTTTTCACCCAGTCCCTGTCAAACGGCAGTGTCTGTAGACCAAGTTAGAAACAAAATCAATATCGCCTTACAGGATACAGCATATTCATTTTAACCAGCATATCCTTTTTGAAGTGGGAAAAATGTTACGTAAGCATTTCCAAAGATTATATATGATGCATAGGTCTAGATAAGAATGGGTATCAGGTTAATAGTTTGCTTATTATTCGACAAAACATATGTTGTGGCACTCATTAGAAGTGCCTCTGCGAGGCGCTTCTAATGAGTACCCACAACATTTGCTTTTGTCAAGAAATAAGAAAAATCTGGATACTTTTTGGTTGAATAAAGCGCCTTATCAAGAGCTATGTGATGCATTTAAGATGTAATTAAAACCAATAACTGTCTCTTTTCTTTAAACCCCACAGTCACACATACATGTACCACTTTTTCTCTAAATATTCAGGTAGACAGACATGAGTAAACAGTGTTGACCCAGATCAGATGGACGAAATGGAAAATTACCGTAAAAATTCTAATAAACACATATGCTCTAATAAACGCTCCATCCCCCAATTTTGGCCTGAAAATCGGTAATTTTTTTATCATTCTTCTGGGAAATACCAGCCTCAAATAAAGGGCCACCAGTCAGTTTAGAAAAAAATAATTGCTACTACCTCATGCAGTTAGTTTCCAAATCTACTATTTTAAAATAATCGAAAAAACAAGTCCCTTTTTCTCTCTTGGTCCAAATAAAAGATATGAACATGAGATTTCTTGTCCTCCACCAGGTACTACAATTCTTCTAGAGAGGCTGACATGTCTTTTGTACTTCTAGTATATACTTCCGTTTCTGATATCAATATGGTGGTCATCAGAGGAAAACTTAATTATTCTAAAGTTTTTCCAACTGTCATCAAACACTACAGCCTCTAATAAATGCCCATCTACATTGTAGTTAGAACTTTTACAATACAACATATCATTTGTGTACATAACAAAAAATCTTGATCTATTTACAGTGCTCCAGCTAGCCCTATACAGAGGGGTGGGCCACCCCTCTTGCCTTTTTCTTCTGCCCCTCTTGCCCTTTTCTTCTGCCTCTCTTGCCCTTTTCTTCCACCCCTCTGCCCTTCTTAAGCTGCCCTCTACCTTATTTCAACTCCAGACATAAAACCCTACATTTTGGTGAAAATTTCATGAAAATCGGAACAAAATTAAAAAAAAGTTATCAATGTTTAAAGGTCAGTTTTATGTGTATTCTATTTTTGAGGTATGTATTGTGGAATGAGATTCTATTTTGAAACATGTCTTGATATTAACTCTTAAAGTGCCAATCACAACAATTGTCATCTGCTTGTGATTTTAAAAGTCATTTTTGCAAACAGTGTGGACCCAGATCTGACTGCTCCTTTAGGAGCAGTCTGATCTGGGTTCACACTGTTTGTCTGTATACAAAAATATGTTTGAAAAGTCTGCAAGAAAATTCAGCAGACGACATAAACAGACGACATTTTCAGATGCACTTTTTCTTGGCGCTTTAAGGGTTAAGCACATCATATGACACATGGTGCCCTCATTCTCATATGACCACACAAAAAGTGCCCAATCTGGCACCCCTCTGCCCTCAAATCCTAGCTGGAGCACTGTATTTAACCCACATGTATCAACCAAATATTTAATGCTTAGCACCCTGGGTAAAAATTTCAGCAGACAAAATTTTAAAATATTTTCTTATTTTTCAAATGTCAAAGCCTGTTTTCTGGGGAAAACAAGAAAAGTAGAATCAATCTATGATCCACTGAATTAGCCTTTGAGAGTGGCAAATTCAAATTACAACCTCCTCAAAATTTGTCATGAAGTAAGGGAGATACAATGCTATAAGTGTTAACCCTTGTCCTGCTGAACCCGGATATACCCTGTCTTTAAAAACAGTGTAGATCCAGATCAGTTGGCTTCTGAAGAAGCCAACTGATTGGCTTCTGAAGAAGCCAACTGATCTGGATCTGCACTGTTTGTCATTCAGTATATGAATTTATGTCAACAACCTGGATATAGTAATCTGATTGGCTGAAAATTGGAAGTAGGCGTAGCATCTTAATTTACATTCAGCATGACAAGGGTTAAGAAAATTAGCTAATAATAAGCAAACTACTAACTTAACCCTTGTCCTGCTGAATAAATTAAGATGCCACGCCCACTTCTAATTTTCAGCTTATCAGATTACTTGACCCAGATTACTGATCTAAATTCACATACTTAATGACAAACAGTGCAGATCCAGATCAGTTGGCTTCTGCAGAAGCCAACTGATCTGAATCTACACTGTTTGCAGAAGCCAACTGATCTGGATCTACACTGTTTGCAAAGGGAGGCATATCCGGTTTCAGCAGGACAAGGGTTAACACTTAACACTCTAGGTAAAATTTTAGCAAACATTTTGAATTTTTTTTTTATCTGAGAAAACTGGTTTTAACATTTCATGCAAATTGTCTACAATGGAGATAATTTGTATGAAATGTCAAATCCTGATTTCTGGGAACAATATCTTCAATTTGACTCTGCTGAACTAGCCCAGAGAGTGGTAAAGATATGACTATCACACCAGATAGGCGGCAATCCTGAACTTAAAAAAATCAACGAACATGGAGCGATGTAATAATAGACAACGTTTTTGACTGCCAAAAACAATTATTTGGCACTGGAAAATGATTAATCCGCATTCCCACCTACTGTCATTCATTTTGCATAGCTCTAGTTAAGGCGCTTTTTTCAATCCAAAAGTATTGATATTTTTCTTATTTCTCCATGAAAACATATGTTGTGGGTACTCATTAGAAGCACCTCGTCAAGGCGCTCCAGTGACTTTGACATATTTTGCGTCGACGTTCGATATCTCCTCAACTATAAGGCCTACAACCATCAAACCTTGCAAAGTGCTTCTTCTCAATGTACTGACTTGGCAGATACCTTGACCTGGTGACCTTGACCTATATTTTGGCTGCAGTGACTATGACATAATTTACGTCAATGTTCCAGATCTCCTCAAGTGTAAGACCTCTAGCCACCAAACTTTGCATAGTGCTTCTCCTAGATGTACTGACTCGGCAGGTATCTTGACCCGGTGACCTTGACCTATATTTTGCGCTCCAGTGCCTTTTACACATTTTATGTCAACGTTCAATATCTCCTCAACTGTAAGGCCTACAACCATCAAACCTTGCATAGTGCTTCTCCTCAATGTACGGACTCCGCAGGTACCTTCACTGGGTGACCTTGACCTATATTTTGCGCTCCATTGACTTTTACACCTTTTACGTCACCCTTCCATATGTCCTCAACTGTCCCGAAGGCCTTCAACCACCAAACCTTACATAGCACTTCTTCTTGATGTATTGACTCGGCAGGTACCTTGACCTGGTGACCTTGACCTATATTGTGCACTCCAGTGACTTTGACACATTTTATGTTAATGTTCGGTATCTCCTCAAATATAAGACTTACAACCACTAAACCTTGCATAGTGCTTCACCTCATTGCACTGGCTTGACAGGTACCTTGACCCGATGACCTTGACCTATATTTGACACATTTTACTACAACCACCATACCTTGCACTGTGCTTCTCCTTGATGTACTGAATTAGCAGGTACCTTGACCCGTGACCTTGACCTATATTTCATGCTCCAGTGACTTTTACACATTTTACGTCAACGTTCCATTATCATTGGGCTGTATGATACGAAAAGTCAGTGCTGAAGATATAGCCATTAGAGGGAATGGGACTGGCATGGAATATATGTGCCCCACTAGGCACTTTGTCTACATTTTTTTAACCAGTTTTCCAAGTAAGCACTGCTAAGAATGAAATAAACTTATTTAATAACCACATTCTGATTGTGGCTCCTGTGACTTTTGCCCCAGCAGGTGCGATGACGCCTTCCGCGGAATTCTTGTTTAATTTATTATTATGCTGAATAAATTAAGATGCCACTCCCATTTCCAATTTTCAGCCAATCAGATTACAGTACTTGATCCAGGTTGTTGATACAAATTCACATACTTGATGGCAAACATTGCAGAATGTTTGCAAAGGCAGGACATGTCCGGGTTCAGCAGGACCAGGGTTAATTTGATCTGCTATATCATACACTTTAACTTTTAGCTTTTGTTGGTTGGTCTGGTTGGAATTTAACAGCCCAGCCAACACTATTATGGTCATGTTGGTCTGGTCAGTTTAACTAACTGCACTTTTCCTGGCAGACTTAGTCAACTATACTTTAAAAGCTGTCTGCCACTACATACTGACTTCAGTTTGAAAGTCTGCACACACATTAACTACACCTAAAATTAGGGTTAAAATAGAGCTAGCACACTGATGGTTAGGATTAGATTTACTGACAAATTTCCAGGATAATATTACGCATACCTGTATTTGGATTGTTCACTGACAGTCAGAGTATAATGGTGCTCTGCTTAATCCTCTAAGCGGTTAACCAGTGCTAGAGCACATTCTTTAGCCAGAAACTGACAAATGCCCTTCTTAGATCAGCATAAGGGAGAGCTAGAAACTGACAACTGTCTATCTTGGATCAGCATAAGGGAATAAATGGTTAACCGTGGAAAATATTTCATGATCAATCTCCATGAAACAATGTTGCCACACCCAGCAGGGATAGATCCCGCAACTGCCAGATTTCAGCAGACACATATCCAAGTGAGCCACCAAAAACTAGCACTTTTAGCTTTGGTTTCTAATCATTAGGCAAAGAAGCCCATGGAGTTTCTATAGTTCTGAACTTCGGCCATATCTTGAGCTTTCAGGATCAGTTGGATATGGGGTTCGGCAACCCTGGCATCTTTACAATAATATTAATAACAATCCATCACGCTTTCAGCAATTGTTACATCAAATGATCTAGAGAAACTGATTTAAAGACTTTTATCGCTAAATAAACACTACTATGGCAATTACAGAATTTAAGAAACATATATAGTAATTTTGTCACATACTGCTGGACCCTTAGAGAATCTGATACAGGAACTCTAGATACTTCCTAAATGATTTTAAACAACATACTGAAGTTAGCACAGCTGTGGAGATTTTCATTAGGAGCCAATTGAGGTTAGGCAATTTGGCATATGTAATAACACCATTGTTAGTAAAGGTATATCCAAGCTGGCATTCTACTAAAATCTATATCCGAACATTATCGGTTGATAACCATCAGCTATAGACAAACTAACGCTGAATGCATTTAGATTTAGTAGAATGCTAGCTGGGTACCCTTCAGAAACCACCTTTTGTATCCTGGATATATTCGTGAGCTCCAGAAATGTGTGAGCATACTCAATTTGGGTAGGTTAAGCCTATTCTTTCACAGACTGATTTAAATTAATGTAAACATGCATTCTGCACCGAGTACTACATGACGATGACATTTAAACACGTGGTCATAAACACGTGTTGTAAGTAATCATGTAAACAAAACCGTTATGAATGGGCCTACCATGCATGGCGGCAAGTTTTCAAGGAAAGTGTCTTTTATGTCCATAAAATAACACACGCTACTAATCTTAGCATAATAACATTATTACTTACCTGAATTGACTTCAACTGGTGCGAATCAGTGCACATGTGACAGATGATTAGGACAGCCTCAACCTGATTACAGCACTAGGTTAATGTATTGTACTAAGCCGAATTAATAGGCATAAGTTGCGATAATTGAGCACTTCAAAGCGCCGACACACGGCCAGTACACCGCACGAATGACTAATTCCTTTGTTCTGCCACTACACAAAGTAGTGCGCAAAATTGTGAAAAGAACGTCAAAAAGAATACCAGCTGAGGCAGTTATTTTGATATTTGCCATCTATATCACTACAACACAAACAAAACCTTACAAAGACTGGTGAAATGGCATTTTTCAGCGATCAGACATTTGCAATTATAAGCAGTTATTATTGCGCGAGAAAATATCCGTGACGTCACGCTAGGGTGCATTTTACTATCGATCATATAAGTATGGTAGGCCAGTAGAGCAATGGGTCACGATAAATAGACTATGGTAGCACATGAAAATCATCAGAAAATAATGTCGAAGAGGCGAGCGTCGCTGAATCACTTCACTACAAAAACATGATTTTCAATAATTTGATAGTTTCTTAGAAGTTTATGGACAATGCTCAGTTCTTTAAAAGGGGGTTCAAATTTCTGCGGGGGATCGTTTTGATCAAAGTACCGGACTTACCATCAGCGTTTGGACAAACAGGTGTAAGCAAATAGCAGACCCAGATCAGACGCATCAGAACGCGGAGTTTGATCAGGGTCTACACTGTTTGCCTCACATCCAGCAATTTTTGACATATTCACAACAGGGATGTGAATATTACTGATTTCAATTCACAGACGGACTTGTGAATTTTATTAAAAGTACAAGGTAAAGAGTTGCGTGTGTGAATATTCTGGGTAATACAGCATCCAAAATTCTGCATGAAAATGGAATTTTAGCCAAAAAGGGTTCGAATTAACCTCCTCTGATGCCAGCTATAACACACACATCCAGCTACCATTCCACTTTAATCTATATCGGTCCGTTAACGACCCGACAGAAAGCATATCGGGCCGATAACGGTCCAACAGAGATTAAAGTAGAATGCTAGCTGGGATATGTCCCTGCAAACACACACCGTCACAACGGATAGACGAAACGGGGGTAAGCGAACCGGGAATGATTCGTCGCAACGACGTCATGACATTGCTGCAACGTTGTGATTTCGCCAATAATTTACAGATATGGGGCAATATGGAACGGTTTGGGTTGGTAACGTGACACTCTAATAATAGCCTCTACAAACTTAACGTCGTATATACAATATACATGACAATAAATGATATACGTGACAACATCAGCCCTTTAGGGGCTTTTCCACGACAAACAGCACGACAAACCAGTCAATAGGTAAAACATCGCGTGCAGGCGCGCGCGTGTATGTGAAAGATAAAAGATCCAAAATATAATAATAATAATAATTAAATAACAATTATTTATAAATTATCAAAATAGTAAATTTGACCAAGCATATGGCCCAGGCGCCGTCATATTCAGAGCGCTCCAGTCACGACCTGATTTGGTGAAGGGAACAGACATTTCCTTAACCGCCGTAACAGACAAACCGCAACGTCAGGAAACGTGCCTTCGGACATGTGCGCCCAGCGGAAATTCAGATCAGCCTGCACATGAATTCACAGTCCGACCAAAATCTCCACTGGGCGAATTTTGGAAAGCCAAGGATCATGGCGACGTTTCATCATGCGGACAAGAAAGACTCAAATCATATTTGAGTCTGATTCGAGTCTTCGTTGGGCCCACATGTCAGAAGGTACGTTTTCTCACGGTGTGGCTTTTTTCTTTTGTATATAAATTGTATTTTTACATTGTACATGTGATTGCGTAGCCCATATGTGGCTTTGTTGCCGACTACGTTAAAATCTGATTGATTGATTGACTGATCGATTGATTGCACATGTATATATGCTTTCCTAAATGGAGGAAATAAAGAAATCTATCTATCTAATACGTCCAAGCGAGACAACCTTGAAAAGCGAAATTGAGAAAGTAGGGCTGGAATAATAGAAAGCTTAGAAAGCCATCTTTGGCGTATTAGACAATGTAGGGAAATGAAACACCTGTTTCTGTCTTTCTGTTTTATTGTTTGTTTAATTGTTTTTGTTTTGTTTTTTCTTTATTTTACTTTTTGTTTGTTTGCCTTTTTTTTTTTTTTTTTGCTTATGTTGAACATTGTTCCTCTAAAGATGGACCACTCATGGAATGCTCGTATCGGTACTCAAGGTTTGAAAGATACTCTCTTAAAACTCAGTAAAGGTATCACGATTTGTATACTTGTCTCTTGATTGTTCAGCTATAGCGCTTAACTAAGTTATTAAATTAAGGTCTGGCCTTACCTCAGCAGAGACAGTGGCGGCCGTAAGATCATTCCAAGCTAGAACTATGGCAAGCCGTTTTACTATTTATTAAGTAAAATAGATATTTTATATATTAGATATCTTATATAGGATATAAGATATCTAATATAGGATATAAGATATCTGATATACTAATTCAGATATTTTATATCCTATATTAGATATCTTATATCCTATATAAGATATCTGATATAATATATCAGATATCTTATTTAATTCCGCATATAAGATATCTAATTTACCATAAAAAATATCTGATTTGTTAAATAAGATATCTTGTTTATTAATATAGATATCTAATATACTAAATAAGATATCTGATGTACTAAATGAGATATCTTATTTGATTGAATAAATGAGATATCTTCTTTAGTAAATAAGATATCTTATATCCTATATGAGATATCTTATATAGCATATCAGATATCTTATATAGCATATTAGATATCTTATATGTCAATTCAGATATCTTATATAGCATATTAGATATCTTAATTGACATATAAGATATCTATTTTATATAAGATATCTGATATAATATATGAGATATCTTATATATTATATAAGATATCTAATAAATCAGATATCTGATATATAGAATAAATAGTAAACCGGCTTGCTGGCAAGCCGTTTTACTATTTATTATACATTATATCAGATATCTTATATAGGATTTAAGATATCTAATATAGGATATAAGATATCTGAATTAGTATATCAGATATCTTACATCCTATATAAGATATCTTATATCCGATATAAGATATCTGATATATCATATTAGATAACTTATTTAATTCGACATATGAGATATCTTATTTACCATATAAGATATCTTATTTGTTAAATAAGATATTTAATATAATAATATAGATATCTGATATACTTAATAAGATATCTGATATACTAAATGAAATATCTTATTTAGTTGAACAAATGAGATATCTTCTTTAGTAAATAAGATATCTTATATCCTATATAAGATATCTTATATAACATATCAGATATCTTATATGGTATATAAGATATCTTATATGCCAATTAAGATATCTTATATAGCATATCAGATATCTTATATAGCATATAAGATATCTAAATTGACATATAAGATATCTTATTTATATAAGATATCTAATATAATATATCAGATATCTTATATATTATATCAGATATCTGATATATTAAATCAGATATCTGATTTATAGAATAAATAGTAAAACGGCTTGCCATATAGAACCATTCTAATGTAAACCGAGCAGATTGGTAATCTGCCAATTTAAGCAGTGGCCACCGACCTCGGGTCACCCATATTTTGGCTGTATTAATGACCTATATACTTTTCTCTCTGACACGTTAGGAAAAAAGAGTGATTCAAAACGCCATATACCCTTGGACGGATGGGATCTAGTACTACTGCTCGTTCTTCCTTTTTAGAATCAGAATAGTTTACTGGTGACTTATCTAACAGTCATCCGGTCTGAGAGGATGCAACATGAATAATCTGACTTTACAGCTCGGGGTGGTGGGAGGTGAGGGGTGGGGGGGGGGGGTAGGAGTGGAGGGTAACTTCTTTTTATATGACAGAGTACTGATATGTGTGCCGAATATATAGCCCCCCTTTTCAGCGCTGCCAGGTATATGTGAGCCCCCTTTTTGTCAACAAAAAGTATATGGCTGACCCGATTGATTCTTGTGTGAAAGGCCCCACTTTTCTGACATCCTGGAATATACGTATATTTTTCGCTCATTTTTCAAGACTGCTTCTTCTCTTGGTATTCAATGAATTAACTGCTATATTTGTCTAACTACCAGTAATAAATGGGTATAAAAATCAAAGGGTAGTATATGAATAGGCCAACATTTCGGACAATCAAGAATATGAATGAGTCCGTTTCTTCAAAAACCTGGTATATGAATGGGGTAGGTTTCGAAATACTGGCTCGCACACCCGTACCACAATTACCCCCAAGTTAATACCCTCCCCCACCCCCGCCACCCCCATTCCACCCCACAAGATTTATAGCCCGAAGTCAATGAAGTCGCCGACATTATCAAGTAGTGGCGAGGTGTCTTAGGGGCGCTTTGGGATGTCTAGACGCACCACATTCTTAGCTGATCTAAGTCATACAGTCGGTAATGCTAATTAAGTCAACAAAGCGCTTGATATGCAACTAAGATAGATTTCGGTTCAGAAGATTGTGAAGTTGTATTCCATGCTAGAATTCAGCATTCACCCCTAAAAAAGTAAGAACCAGACTGCTAAAGACATTACCATTACGAAAACACGGCTATTCAAATATATAGAAAATTTCACCTCCAAAAACCGAAATTTTTCAGGTAAAAAAAAATGATATTTTTCATGTTTCTGCTCAAAACATAGATTGTGGGTACTCGTTAGAATCGCCTCGGCGAGGCGGTTCTAACGAGTACCCATAATCTTTTTTTGAGCAGAAATAAGAAAAATAATGTATAATACTATATAAAAGTGGGGTTAAGGGGGTCAAAATTATATAGGCATGTTTTCGTGATGAATTGTTTTTGTAATAGAATACTGTTGACGTCACACGTGGTATCTGGATAACAGATTTTACCTCTAGGCGATTACCCCTATGACGATGTTACATTTACTGCACCCACACCCCCTCATGTACCCTGCCAGACAGGAATTATGTAACAAATTCATAGAGTAATATGAAGGTATAGCTGATATAACATTATTATCTCGAAATATGCTGGGTAAATCTATGAATTCAATACTATGAGTTGAATGAAGTTGTTTAAAATTTTCAAGCCATTATCAAGGGCGCCACCATCTTGAATACTTAGTGAGGTTCTAAACATTTCAAGTGTTAAACAAAAAAAAAAAAAAAAAAAAAAAAAAAAAAACGTAAATAGAAATTGATGTAGTTTTCAAAGAAAATCCATAAATGCCTAGAGGGGAAGCTATTTATACAAATATAAAGGATGAATATCATTCCAAAATTATTTATTCAGGTTTTTGCATATTTAATTAAGGCTCTATGGCGTCATAAAGCCTTAATTAAATATGCACCGCCATTCTGAATATTTAATTGGGCTATTCAAAATGGCGGTGCCCATAAAAGCAGTTTTAATATCTTCTGGCCTTGATAGCCTATTTATTTTTCATCCCGTTTTGATCATTTGCCGGTGTTAGTCTTACTCTTTGTTGCTTTGTGGTTTATTCTACAAGGCGATTTGTTTTATGTCTTACCTTGTGTTATTTTGTTCTTGTGTTTTTCAGTCCTTTTAGTATTGCGATTATATCGCTTGGGGAAGAGAGAGCTAATCTTAATGCTTTTCGTACGTTTGTTCGATTTGCGCTTGTTTGGTTTTGTCTGTTTGCTCTTCCTCTTGGTGTCTGGGAAGGGCTGCGGTTTGTAATTGTGGCACTCCCTGGACTTTTCTCTTACCTTTTTTTTTTTTTTTTTTTTTTTTTTTTTTTTTTTTTTTTTTGCATCAAAATGAACAGTTTGTGTCGGATACATTCTTCACCAACGTTGCTTTAAAACAAGCACGGGGCTGCAAGATGAACTTTGAATGATTATGAAAGGACGGCGAGAGCGTAGGGTCTATGTTACTAAACTTAGGACGGAGCAGTCTTAAGCAAAAACATTAATCTCAAAGATTTGGAACTGCACGTCTTTGTCTGTTTTTATAAAATTGTGTATAGGCTTAGTCGCTGGTTCCTTTTACCAGATTATGTGCAGTTCAACCTCCATGTCTGAATGCCAGTTATCTCCTACAGCTCCAGTCACCTCTGGTATACCACAGGGGACGGTTCTCGGCCCCCTCCTCTTCTTGGTATATATAAGTGCATGCCAAAAAAGGTAAGAGAAAAGTCCAGGGAGTGCCACAATCACAAACCGAAGCCCTTCCCAGACCCCAAGAGGAAGAGGAAACCGACAAATCTAAACAAGCACAAACTAAACAAACGTATGAAAAGCACTAAGATTAGCTCTCTCTTCCCCAAGCGAGGTAATCGCAATACTAAAAGGACTGAAAAACACAAGAACAAAATGACACACGGAAAGACATACAACAAATCGCCTCGTAGAATAAACCACAAAGCAACAAAGAGTAAGACTAACACCGGGACCACCGCCTTAGAACGGTCGGTAGAGTAAAGCACTTTTACAGCTAGCTAACCACCCTGGGTCCCGATGCTAGTCTTAATACAGAAATACATAAAAATTCGGTTCGCATAAAGGCTCCCAACTCAGTCAATGCATCAAAGCGAAAACATAAAAATCAAAGTAATCACTATAATAAACAAAGACGAGTACTCATGGCTAATTCTACTGTATGCCAGAGTAAATGAAAACCAAGAGTTGAACCACGGCGGGCCAAGCCAAAGACATATCGTTAATCCCCAACCCACTGGTTAAAGTTTTACGAAGAGGCCGTCATTGAGTCTGAGGCCCGAACCGCCGTTGTGCAATTAAAGAGTGAAGCATAGCCATCAACAATGATTAGGTTGACAACTAGGTATGCAGTCTGCCGCATAATATCCAGGCTATAGCCAATTCTTTTATAACAGTTAATAAGTTTTCTAAATTGCTCCGAAAAGTTAGATTTACCTACAATTTTTCTAAATCTGTACACTAAGTCACCGTAAAATTCCGGTTCCGATATACATTGTAGCAGAAGTGTTTTCAGACTGACGCTATATTTTTCTAACAAGGCACTGTGTCTGCGATAAATTTCGAAAACGCCTTACGGAGTTTAAAATAACGATAGCCCTGCCTAAGAAGTTTGGCAGTAAGGGCTTTATTACGGTAGTTAAAATCATTAAGATTTGAAGAAGCTCTGGCGAATCTTATAAGTTGAGATATGTATACCCCATATGAGGTACGCCGGGGGACATCGCCATCCAGAAAAGGGAAATTGACTATATCAAAATCAAAATCGTCCCGTTTATCATAAATTTTGGTGGAAACTGTACCATTAGATATACATAGATTCAAATCCAAAAAAGGTGCTTCGGTATCGGAAGAATTTGCTCTATTTAATTGGAGTTCTGTAGGGTATATCCGGTCCACCATTTGGTCAAATTAAATATTGTCAATATTTAGTAAATCGTCAAGGTATCTTGAAGTTGAATTGAAAGCCTCAATAATGTCAGCTTGATTTTCACGTGAGAGAGACTTCATGAAATCTCCCTCATAACAAAAAAGAAACAAATCTGCAACAAGTGGAGCACAATTAGTTACCATCGGAATACCAATAGTTTGTCTATAAAGTTTAGTTCCAAATTTAATAAAAATATTATCCAAAAGATAAACAAGGGCATCACAGACTTTTTGATACGACCATAAATTGTGATTATTATATACATCAGAAGTGAAAAAAGCACATTCTTCGTTGCAAGCCAAATATTGGGTATTTTCCCGAATAAACGTTCGGTTAATTAAATCAATAAGTTTATCTTTTATAAGATGATGAGGTATCGTAGTATACAGTGTAGAAAAATCATATGTAGACAATTTAGAAGCCTGAAAGTTTTTAGGTTTAAATTTATTGAGAACATCATTAGAATTTTTAATTCACCAAAAATAGTTCATTCCGTCCCTTTCGTAAATAGTATCATAGTATCTAATCCAATGTTTTTTAACAGCAGTTAGGCATGAAGTTAGCAGTTTGAACAAAACAGTAGTCGTACAAGAACTAGAATTAGCAATGAAACATGCTTTATAAGGTCGTTTATGAAGTTTATCAAGCCGTGTATCTTCCACCTGCCGCCTTTTCACAGACGACAGCCTCCTGTACCGAATCATCAGGTCTCCAGCTGACCAAGAACTATTACTAGAGGATTTGGACAGACTACAAGACTGGGAAAGAGGGTTGTTGATGGCTTTCAACCACGCACAGTGCGAAGTGATAAGCTCCAAGAAGAAGAAGAAACCAACTCACGGAAAGTACATCATTCACGCACATACCCTGAAAGCTGACAAATCGGGAACAAGTGCCGCTCTCCGAAATTCTTTCATGGAACCAACATATCGATGCTGTGACCGAGAAAGCCAAGAGCAGTTTAGTCTTTCTTAGAATAAACATATTAAGCTGCCCAAGAAGCACCAAGGTAAGATTTTTATGAAACCCTTATCAGACATACACTCGCGTGTGCTTCCTCATCAAGGAACCAGAGGCAATGCAACGAAGAGCCGCCCACTTTGTTATAGGAGACTACCGACACGCCAGCAGTCCGTCAAATGATTGAGGATTTTGGTTGGCAGTCCCTGCAGATTCGACGTACCAACGTAAGTTAGTTATGGTGCACATAATCGTATACGGTCTCGTTGACACACCAGCTGCCAATTTACTTCATCCAATTGCACTGAACACCCGTGGACATAGTCTGCGTTTCCTGGTTCCAAATTGCCCAGAGTATACATATTCCTCTTCCCATCGGGCATCCTCACTGTGAAACAAG
The DNA here is from genome assembly GCA_964016985.1 of Anodontia alba. Classification (NCBI taxonomy): domain Eukaryota; kingdom Metazoa; phylum Mollusca; class Bivalvia; order Lucinida; family Lucinidae; genus Anodontia; species Anodontia alba. The sequence goes on along the minus strand of OZ024837.1, from coordinate 33,393,331 downwards.
CTTCCGGAAGTCCTTGTCACAGACCCCCAAACCCCTGTCCTCCTTAGACGCCTTTAAGGAAGGTCAGCAGAGGCAAGCTTCCTACTTGACTTTTCAGACTGTTTTTAATTTTTTATCTTCTTTTAACTTGTACATACCGTGCCTCATGAGGACCTTATGAGTTTTTCACAGTGCGGTGCCCCAGAATATAGGCCCTGCGCTTGATCAGAAGAAAAAGAAGAAGGCACCATCTTTCATAGACCTTCAGGCAGATATATACATCTTGGAATTACTATAAGTATTAGACTAGCTACTAGTGGGATATCAATATTATTTTCATCAATCAGTTATAATTATTAATTTACTTAATGAACTAATGGCCATCTACTACTTACTGCTTGCCTCACCTCTTCGATAGCGGCAACTAATCTTGGTCAGAGACCAACTATTAGAGACTGGCTATACAAGATGTTATACATAGATTTGAATCAGCTTATAGTAAGGTGTGATAAAACATGACATCAAGGTCTAGGAGCTAGTCTATATAAGTATATTTTACCCATTAATAATTGTCCATTGGAATGGTCTCCCTGAACCTGTTGTACGCTTGTCAAGCCTTGACATATACAAGACTGCAATTGGTAGGCTGCAGCACTCCAGGCCATGTAGATTATCAATGGTTAGTTTTTTTTTAATCTGATTTTAACTATTTTCAACTATTTTAAACTATCATCTTCCGTCCGCATGTCTGTCAGACTTATTATGTACCTATCAAATCGGTACTTCTTTCCTCCTTATATTAATCCCTTTTGGAAAAAAAAAATCGACAGCACAAATCTACATAGAATGTCAATAAACGATAGACAGGCAGAAGTCCAATAGGGGAATTTAGCACTGGCTTATTGATCTGATCCGTAGTAATATCTCCTCCAAAATATTTATTATCCCTCAGAAGGCCTCTTTACCACTCCCTGCTGGGTTCTCATAATCACGGCTTTGATCAGTTTTGCATAGCGCCTAGTTAGGGCAATAAAATCATTAGTGATTGGTACCATTTTAGCTATGTCTTTAAATATGCGAAACCTTTGCACAACTCATGAGAAAATATTTTTACCTGTTTATTTGTGTACATGGCTTCTTCTAAAGACGTTCGTTGGTTTTGCTTGAATACCTCACCGTTTTCTGTCAGAGGGAAACTTATATAAAAATTATAAAATTGGTAGAATCTTCAATCTGTACAATTCTAATCCCACACACAGGTTCAATCTATTCATATGTGAAGAGATACGCTGGTGATAAGTAGGAGCCTATGATGTTAAGAGATCCAGTACCTGACTTTTATAAATTTTATATGAACTTTTATCGTGGCGGATTAACTGTATAAATATATTGTCTGTGTTTTAAAACTACATGTATATTTTAAAACTGTTCGTGGGTCTTAGTGTGTACCATTGTATTTTTTATGAGAAGATTTTTTTTTCTTTTTCTTTTCTATATATACTGCGATACCCTCATTTTATGAGTATTAAGCGCAGGTCTTCCTGTGTATATAGAAACCAGTACTAAGCAATGTTGATAAAGTGTCCTGCTCAAGGACATAACACCTGATGCTCGTTGGGGTCGAACCCGCTAACTCTCAGTTTTGAATCCGACGCTTTACCACTGCACCACAGCGCTCCACAATCTTAAAGACTCAGTATTCCTAAAAAATAGACCTTTTTTTATCCAAGAAAGGTTTAATAAATTGTTACTGTTGCCAACATTAATTCAGATACCATAAAAATCATTTCATTTTTAATCCAGTTCAAGAACGAGAGACTAACTGAAATTTTACAGGCTGTCAGATGCCAAATTTTATGATTGTATTAATACCTTATATCAATTTATTAAACCTTTCTTGGATAATAAAATGTCTATTTTTGAGGCTCCATGCCTTTAACTGGTGAATATTTATAAATGTGTCTATAAGGCAGAAACTAAAGGCAAAATTACTCGAAACTAAGCAAGTTAATGACATTTACAGAAATCATAACCATTCTCAAAGGCGCCGTCATTTTCCTGCCAGTAAGTTTGCCTCAGAATGCATGATTTTTTAAGATCTTTAATTTCAGCTACATTTTTCGGCAAGATCGCCTTTCCCTTATCAGTGTAATTCTGTTCTATTCTTTTTCCGTTGAACGATGACAACCGAGGTTGTAAGAATAATTGTGTCAAAGGTCGTTGTCAACGTGCATCCGGAAGCTGCAGTATTTTGGAAAATGAACAAAACGAAACGAAGAAAATAGTAAACTGTGGAAAATATGAATCACTAAACCAGCTATGTAGACATCTTTGAATTAAGATGGCTGCTTCGGGTAAACCACACAGTAGCTGTTCGAAATAACCTGCTTTAGATCTGTCTTTCCCGCCGTTTTCAGATTCGAAAACTTTCTCACACTGGGGATTTTGGCCGAGTATGAAAGCCACGGCCGAGCTGCCGAGCCGAGCCGAAAAAGCCGAGCCTGCTATAATGTTTTCTTGTATTTGTTCAAACGAGCTCAAGATACTTATTTCTTTTAATCTTATATTACCAAATATGTAAAATGCTGTATTCACAATTTATTAAAATGTACAATTTGCTTATTTATGACTATATCCAATTTTTCATTCAACAGGGTATGAAAGCCACAGCCGCGAAAGGGGATATGTTCTGGCCATTTTGTAAATAAATGGCGATATTTTATGACAGAGGATTTGACAGATTGCAAAAGGATATTTTTAAATTACTTTGAATCATTATAACATGCAAAAACTGTTTATATTCTTGCTATTCTTCTTTTTCACCCAAATAATGAGGATCAGCAGATTCTAAAAATAGAATAAACTAAATAAAAATAACCGAAATGGCTGAAAGAGCCTAAAGGCTCAGGTCAGCTTACAAAACAGTCATTTAAGACTCCACTATAGATTTGATGGTTTTTCCCATTAATGCTGGTCATCATACTGGTATTAGATGTAATTGTTAAGTTTTGGCCCTTTCAATGCTTTTTCTTTCCATTTTGGTTATTTTCATTTAGTTTTCTCTGTTCTATATTTAGATCCTGCTGATCCTCGTTATTTGGATGAAAAAGAAGAATAATGGGAAATATAAACAGTTTCTGCATATTATAATGATACAAAATAATTTTAAATACTTTTTTGCAACCTCTATCAAATGCTCCGTCATAAAATATAGCCATTTATTCACAAAATGGCTAAAAATATCCCTTTCATACCCCTGTTGAAAGGAAAATTGGATATATAAATAGGCAAATGATTGTACAATATATGATAATATAAGATTAAAAGAAATAAGTATCTTAAACTCGTTTGAACAAATACAAGAAAACGCTACAGCAGGCTCGACTTTTTCGGCTCGGCTCGGCTCGGCAGCTCGGCCGTGGCTTTCATACCCGTCCGGAACATTCCCAGATTCTGTCATTTGCTGAATTGGTTTTTGTAAGCAGCTGCAGCAAAAGTTTTATGTTGGTGAACTGATCAGCATAGAAATAAGCATCAGATTTGGTCTACTCTGTTTGCACTAAATACAGGAATTTCAAAAAACCATAGTAATAAAAACTAATGCTAACTGAAATAGACCTTGTACAAGATACAAGATACAAGATTTATTTAGAAAACCGACATAACAGACAGTGTCCTCCAAAACATGTTTACTATACACAATACTGTAACACTGCAGTGAGAAATGAATGTGATGAAATGATATGAAATAATGAGCATTTCAAATTATCTTAAGAGATGATATTATAAAATCACAAATATATTTTGTCTCCTCTACAGTTGCTGGTTCATTAAAGGCACCAAAGTTTTCAATGATGCATCAGTATTTGAAATCAAACCAGGGTATTTAATTTTCATTTTCTGAAATAAATCATTTCTTATAGCAGAATTTTTTTAGCAATAAAGCATAAAATGTTCCTCATTTTCTATTGTATTGCAAGTTGTACAAATTCTACTCCCACGACTCGAATGCGTGGTCTAAGGTAACGACCTCGCTCTATTAGTAAGTCATGAGCACTTATCCTAAGTTTTGAAAGTTCTCTAGTTTTACTTTTTGAAAGCCCAAATGATAGATAGTTTTGCAAAGAAAATTGTGTGTAAATGCTTGAAAAAGTACTTAATTTGTTATCTTGAACGTGATATTTCAGTCTAGATAATTCTTTGTTCATGTCAGATAAATATTTAGTAGAAATGATCTCTGACATGTCACAAGATTGCATTTCCTGTTCAGTAGTTGAAAACCTCTGCATAAAATTACGTATACAAGAATACCATGATTTGTAACCATCTTGACACAATGTTGTATCCAATTCAAAGACCTCTTTCAGTAAGCGATCTTCTGGAAGCTGACACAATCGAGAAAAATATTTAAACGTTTGAGACCCTATATAATTAAGAACTGGTTCTCGACCAATTTTAAGTCTAGACGCTAAATTTGACGCTCTCTTATGTACACCTAATAAGTATTTGCAAAATCGGTTTTGTATTTTCTCAAAAGGCAATGTGTCGAGAGTTTTCTCTCTTATATTGTAGTCACCTATCCAAACTTCAGCACTGTATGTTAAAATTGGGCATATAAAAGTATCAAAGAGTTTCAACTTTAAAGTATTACTCATTGAATCATAATCAAGAATTTTTTATTTGAGTGAAAATATTGGTTTTAAGCTTTTTTGATATATATGTTCAGCAGCATGCTTTAAATTTCCATTATAGGAAATATTTCAGTCGTTTTTTGCTTGGAGCTTTACACAGAAGAAATAAATTTGCAAATTTTTGCTATGATTTAATGCTTAAACCATTTGTCTTAACTGCCTATACACAATGTTTTTTTCTAGTCAGCGCTGCCAGGTATATCATCAATATGATTAGCCCCCTTTTTTCAACAAAAAGCATATGACTGGCCCAATTTTTCTTGATTTGTATGTGAAAGGCCCCATTTTTCTGACATCCTGGTATATGCGTAGGCTGCTTCTCGTAGTATTCAATGAATCTGTCAACTACCAGCAATAAATGGGTATAAAAAAATTAAAAGGCAGTATATGAATAGATCAACATTTTGGACGATCAAGTATAATTATGAATGGGTCCATTTTTTCAAAGGCCAGGTATATGAATGGGGTAGGTTTTTATAATTCTGGCTTGCACACCAGTACCACAATTACCCCCCAAGTTACCCTCCCTGCCCCTGCCCCTCCCCCCCCCCCCCCCCCCCCCACACACACACACACACACACACACAAAGCCCACCCACACACACACACACCATAAGTCTAAAGGGTAGGTAATTTGGAGACAGATTTTCAACAAGTTATGCTTGTTCAATTTTTCTGAAATTTTCACAATTTTGTTGTGAAATATCAATAATTCATATTCAGCAAAGAAAAGAAGTAAAAACAATTTTCTTAGAAACTTCCAAAAAATTGCTTTACTATAAAAATTGCAGAGGCCAGACCAATTTTTGGCTGTAAATTTAATTTTTGGGTACATATTTGGGAACAAAACACAGAAACAGAAAAGACAAATGGTTTCTGATAAGATGTGATCAATTAGAGCAAAATATTTACATTTAAAATAAAACGCTAAGCAAAAAACGCCTTTCTAAGTGATGTCGAAAGGGCAGTAGACAAGTCAAAAGAGTTGTGGTAGAAGTCCACCACGTAAATGGGTTTAGTGTGCAATGTTATCAGACAGTCTGAGATTACACCGTACATGAATTAGATGCTCAACATATTAGGACATAAATATTGGTGATATTATTCATCATATACCTGCTAGAGCAAAGCATCTATTATCGACCCTTTAAGGATCAAAATTATGTGCCTTTATTTCACAAATGGTGTGCCATTGATTTGGTGGTATACCTCACATTTATCTTAACACCTATTTGTCAATTTAAGCTTAAAATAAAACCAAAATGATATTATGACTATAAAGGCTGGTCACTAGTCTAGTGTCCAGCCTTTTTAATCATGATATTAGTTTGGTTTTATTTTGGTGGATTATCAAACAGGATTATAAGAAAAAAATATTAGTCACTGGAGACTGGAACCAGTCTATACTTGGGAAGTGTTAGGACTTTGCTTCATATAAGGTTCTTTTTACAACCACTAATTGTTGGTATTCTCCTTACTTCACTGCAAACATGGGTACTCATTAGAAGCACTTCACTGAGGCACTTTTAATGAGTACCCATAACATGTCATTACGAAAACATGCATATTCAAATATGCTGAAAATTTTACCACCAAAACATTAAAATTTTCAGACAAAAAATTCCAATATTTTTCATATTTCTGCTCAAAACATAGATTGTAGGTACTCGTTAGAACTGCCTCGATGAGGATGTTCTAAGGAGTACCCACAATCTACATGTATATTGTTTTGAGCAGAAATAAGAAAAAAAAAATGTATACCCCAGTAAACCCCAGTTTTACTATATAAAAGTGGGGTTTAAAGGGGTCAAATTATATAGGCGGATTTTCATGATGATTTTCATGGAAAAGTAAGAAAAATATTTACCTGTTACCCCCTCTTATCTGGTGCTATGTTAGGAGTTGATTAGATTTTTCTAAAAACAAATTCTTTCAGTTCTGTTACATATGTTTATTTTATGTTTTAGGAATGTCATTTAAAGATGTTGACAGCACTTCCAAAACGAAAAAGACAGTTCGCTTTGAAGAACATGACGTTCCTGTTAAGCCTTTCTTACCACTCTTGAGAGATAGCAGAAAAACAGCACATCCCGAAGACTTTTTTTCACCTAAAAGTGCCATGAAGAATTCTTATTATTCTGAAACAAGACAAGCTGGATTAGATTGGAGTCAGCCTGGTACAGACAAAACCAAACGAAAGATTCAGCTTCACAGTGAAAGGAAATCCAGAAATCTTACAGTATATTTTATATTTTACACACTCTTTAAAACTCTATTATTAAATGATTATGAGGAGAGAGAGAGAGAGAGAGAGAGAGTTTTGGTATACAGTAAAAGTCCTAAAGTTTTGGAACACTGCCATACTTTTGTGGCCTATCTTGCTCTATAGGCATTTGTTACTTAAACCAGTGTAATAGCAAACAGTAGACCAGGATTAGAGAGAGAGGCAGATAGACAGAGAGAGAGAGTGAGAGAGAGAGAGAGACAGACAGACAGACAAAAGAGAGAGAGAATTTCAGTATACAGGAAATGTCCTAAGATTTTGAACACTTTCATACTTTTGTGGCCGAAATCTTGTTTTTTATGCAGTTGTTTCTTAAAATACTTAGTAGAATGGCAAACAGTGTAGACCTGGATGAGAGAGAGAAAGGGAGAGGGAGGGAGAGAATTTTGGTAAACAGCAAGTGTCCTAAAATTTTGAGCACTTTATGCCATATGTGGCATAAATCGTGCTTTTTATGCAGTTTTTGTCTTAAAACACTTAGTGGAGTAGCAAACAATGTAGACCAGGATGCGAGAGAGAGAGAGGCAGACAGGCAGAAAGAGAGAGAGAATTGCGGTATGCAGTAAATGTCCTAAAATTTTGAACACTCATCACTGTGCAAGGATATAGTAAATGTCCTAAAATTTTGAACGCTGTGCAAGGATAATTTTAGGGCTTAGAATATCATGGGGAAACAAAATATCTCATTCAACCAAAAAAGGTGAGAAATTGTGAATGTTTAGCCAGAAATTTTTGCAAAATCCTTAACTAAGGCCAAAAAAAATTAATTATTAGATTCTCAGGCCATTTTTGGCAAAAACAGATGAGGCAGGCAGGTTTTTTTTTTTTTTTTACTCATGAAACAGGCGAGGGAACTTTTTTTTTATTACACGAACCCTTTAAAAGGACTCGTTTCATGAAATGCATTTTATAGTAATATTACCATAAAAATACTTAATTTTTGGACACCTAGACATAGCTAAAGATAAGGAGAAGTACTGAGGATAACTTTTTTATATGTCCCTATTATTATTAAATATAAAGGATAGTCCCCTACCAGCTAAAGTTTAGTAAAGTAAAGTAATAAAATCAGTTTGTGCAGCTCCAGTTTAAATTTCTACTAAAGGTTTATATACCTTCAGAGAGGGATGTGTTGACAGAAATTCTGTCGAATGTGTCTATTTTGGAGCGTCCGATCGACGCACTTACATCGTGGTTTGATAATTCATCCGGGAAGGACCAGAAGTCGATACTTCGGATCCCGATTTTGTACAACTCGGCAATTGTGCAGTCTTTTTCGTAACCGCCTATAATGTTCCAGGACAGATGCACCGTAGCCCCGGATGAAATCTGGGTGGATATTTGAGACATCTGCTTTGAAAACGAAGGAAACACAAGTTTTGTTTACACAACTTGCGCTTCGGCAGCCATTTTGATCAATGATGGTGCTAAAACGCTTACTCGCAATGTTCAATCCAATGAAAAAATCAGTAATATAAGCGTTTACGTGACCGTGTATGCTTCGGTTGCATCTAAAACTAGGATTTTAAAAACCGCGACGCACCGGCATGCTGTATCAGACGCGGATGTGTTTTTTTTATTGGACACAGAAAAAAAGGCTTATGCGCAGACTTTTTGGTACATGTGGCGGGGCCTGAGATGATCATTTTTTTTTGGCCTAAATTACATTTTGCTATGAGATTTTTAGTCCCATGTAGCCAATTTCAATGACAGGCAATAAATGAGCAAATCTCTCAAAATCTCATCCAAAAATAATCCCTGCTGAGTTCGATACTTTTGTGGCCTAAATCGTGCTTTCTTTGTCTTAAACACTAAGTGGAATGGTGGCAAACAGTATATACCTGCATCAGGTTCTGTTACGCTGTTTGTATATGCCATTTTGTTTGACACATTGATGTTTTGTTCACAAGGATTTAGTTTACAAATGCTTGTGTAAATAAATGATTACTGTTTCTTGTAACCATGGCATCTCTACTACGATAGTCACATGGAATAATTGGTCAAAAATTAACAATTAAACCTTCAGTGGTCCTGCTGAGCACGGATACACCCTGCCTTAACTGGTAAACAGTGTAGAGATCAGAAGATGCCAACTGATCTGGATCTGCACTGTTTGTTATCAAGTACATGTATGTGAATTTGTATCAATGACATCATATCATAATCGGTTTTTTGATTAACTTGCAAGTACAGGGGCAACATCCACATCAGTGATAGCTGGCTTGCTGAACGCATGGCAGAGCTCGCACCAGATCTCCACATATTTCTATCATGAGGGTTGATAGCCGAGAGCTTCCACTCTCTGCAATCCCTCTCTGTCAGCTGTTTCCATGACATCTGGGGCCTCCTAGGCCCACGCTTTCCCTCAACCCTGTATGTGGAAGGCTGTTTTGAATGCACCAAAAGAGCGTTCCACATGTCCATACCAGCGGAGCCTTCTTTCCTTCAGAATGAGGTCCGGATCCTTAATGCCAAGCCGCGCAAGTAGCTCACTGGACCTGGTTGTGACAACGTCTTGCGGCCTGACGTTGCAGATCTGTCTGATCATTCTGCCCTATCATTCCGCTGCAGACGTTGGAGGTTTGGTTTTGTCAATGGCCAAGTCTCATTGACATGGAGCATTGCGCTGTGCACACAACAGCCACGTGTCTTGAAAGAGAGATGGCGTGAAGAGAGAACTGGTAGCAGCTCCTTGAACTTCTTCCAGGTGGTTTTCACACGTGTTGTGGTTGAAAGTTCACAGCCACCTGCTGCTGAGAGCATGTCTCCTAAGTAGCAAAAGGAAGCTACCACCTCCAGCTTGTCAGAGCCAACTTGGACTCCCCTCTGGTCTGCCGTCCAAGGGGTGTACAGTTCCCTGGCCCCATGTACATCTGTAGTCAGGGTCCTTTGTCAAGCTCTTGAGCCCACTGCATTTCTTGTGCACCTAGTGCTTGCAGCCATTGCAGAAGATGCTGTTGCTGCCCACTCCAGGGCGACAGACGGCGCATGGAAACTCGCCTGCAGGAGGTCCAGGCTCGTACCACAGATCATGATCTTTGTCTTTCCTGCATTTCAGTCCTTTCTTTTCTATTGCTTCTTTCCAGGTCAAGAGCCTCCTGACACATTCCTTGAGGGATTCAGCGATGATAACAAGGTCATCGGCATAGAGGTCCTCCCAGTGGACCCCAGAGCGGAACTCTCGTGATAAGGCTTCAAGCACAATGATGAAAAAAAACAGGCTGATTACTGAGCCATGGTGAACACCGACCTTCACTTCAAACTCTTCACTGTACCCCTCACCAACACGGACACAGCTCTGCGCATTTGCATACATCCCCTGCACCAGTCGCACAATCCACTCTTCCACACCAAGTTTTCTCAGTGCCCACCAGATGACCTTCCGAGGTACTCGATCAAAAGCCTTCTCCATGTCTACGAAAGCCATGTAGAGTCTCTTGTTTGCAGCTAGATACTTCTCTTGCAGCTGCCTGACAACAAAGATTGCTTCTGTTGTGCCTCTGCCTGGGATGAAGCCAAACTGGGAATCGTCGATTCACACCAACTGTCTGATTAGGCCGTCCACAATCCTCTCCAGGACTTTCATGACCTGCTCAATCAGCTTGAGACTGCGGTAGTTGCCCCTTTCCAGTGCATCCACCTTTCCCTTGTAGAGACAGACAATGAAACTCTGCGAATGATTGCAGCCACGAGGTCATGGATCATGGAGGTGCCCATGTCACCGGCTGCTCTTATCATCTCCACCATTATGCCTGATGGGCACAGTGCTTTAGCAGTTTGCCCGCCTTCATCTGTGAAATAGCCTTCTTAACCATATCAGTGGTGATTGGGATGGGTGGGCCTTCCAATTGTGGTTGATATGACAGGTGGTCTGGGTCCCAGTCAAACTCAATATTGAGAAACCTTTGGTAGTGCTCTAACCAGGCTTTCTGCTTTGAGTCTTTGCTCATTGACGTCTCTTCTGCATCATTCTTCATTGGTCTGTCACCAACAACATCAGCGGTCTCTCTTCTAAACTGGTTAGCAAGGTGGTAGACTTCTGAGGAATTGGGGGTCAATACTCTCAAAGACCTTCTTGTCTGGCATTGTGTTTGGCTGCATCATATGATGCCCTAGTGCCATTACCAGTCTTCCAGGCCTTGAAAGCTTTCTGCTTGGCAGCAGTGGCCTTTTGCACGTGTTCATTCCACCACCAGGTTTCACGACGCCAGCGGTGGGGCCAAGTTGTGCCACCCACCTCTTAGTTGTCTTGAGCAGTCCAGTCTTGATGTTGTTCTAGATATCCTCAGTGACCCCATCAGCTACACCTGCAGATGTGCTCACCAGCTGAAGACCTCCTGGAAATGATTGCTCATCTGAGGGTCTTTCAGCTTCCAAACTTTGAGGCGAGGGGTGAACTTGTGCTTGGATTTTGGTGGCACACCAATCCTCATGTTGCATACAAGAAGCTGATGTTGCAGGGCTACTTCCTCACCAGTGATCACTTTTACATCTGTGACAAGTTTGCGCATGGTCCTGCGGAAAAAGATGAAGTCTATCTGTGTGGCTATGTTTCCCAACTTGTACGTGATGAGATGGCTGTCATGTTTTTTGAAACTTGTTCCCAAGAACAGGTTGAATGCTAGGGCATACTCTAGGGTTCTAGACACATAAGCCTGTAAAACAATTTTGTTTTCAGAAAATGAATGAGAACCTAAGGAAGTTTGAAGAGATGACCAGCGAAATTAACATTACTAATTATATGATGCGTAGGACAGACACGAATGAATTCATGCAAGAGGAAATGGAACAGAAAAGACCAACGTCATTTGATGATCAAACATTTGAAATCTTTCCAAGCGCACGAAGGTAAGTCATTTCTGGTGCCTTAAACACGGACTTGAAAACTTGGAAGTCTGGTAAAAGTTTCAGCAGACGACATTTTGAAATATTTTTCTTGTATTTTCCAAGGAAACAGGATGTGACATTTTATGCAAATTGTCTCCACAATTTGCCTGAAATATCAAACCCTGATTCCTAGGAAAAATAAGAAAAAAAATCATCAATTTGTCGTCTGCTGAATTTGCCCAGAGTGGTAAAATTTTCGGCAGATGAAATTTTGGTCTTATTTTTCCCAGGAAAAAGGGAAGGCTGGCACAGTTAATCGGATAATCAATTAATTGATCGATAAATTCCACAAAGATGATTATCTTTACAGATTTGCTAATAATCGATCATTTGATTTTTGTGTCTATTACTTTACTATATTTACCCTTAGTATTCAGACATCTAAACTCCTTACCATACTTTATCTAAAATTTGAACAAGTACAGTTTACTACCCAATATTGTGTCTAAAAATAACTGAATGAGTGACAAACAGTGTGGACCCTGATGAGATGCTGTGTTTTGCCACACCTCATCTGGGCCTACACTGTTTGCTCAAGCCTGTCAGGCCAAATACGTACAGTAAAGTATAACATACGGTAAGAGTCATGCTCAGACAGACAGAGAGGTAAAATTATGACCAATTCTTCAGTGATTACTAATTGATTATCGATTACATTGGCGGGACTGATAATCAATTATCTTTTCAGCTCTGATAAGCCAGCCCTAGAAACAATGTAACATTTCATGCAAATGGATTTGCATGAAATTCCAAACCCTGATTTCTGAGAAAAATAAGAAAAAATGTTCAATTTGTCGTTTGCTCAATTTGTGCAGAGAGTGGTAAAAATTAACCTTCTGAAGACTGGAAACTCCTAAATAGGTAACTGGCAAACAGTGGAGACCCAGATCAGATGCAACTTCTGAGCTGGATTTCCACTGTTTGCAAATAATTCAACCATTTTTCTCTATGAACATCAATATCACTATTATATAGCCTGACATACTTAAAATAAAAAATGGACTCTTTCAGTATATAGTGTGGGAGAGTTTATTCAGTCTACAATGGGTTAGACATGACTAAGGGGAATTGATACACTTTTAAGGGAGTTAACTGTCAAAATTGGTTTTGCCTCCTTTCTGAAATTAATCTACTCTACAAGGAAAAAAGGGCTTAGCCTGCAGGAAAACACACAGGAAGTCACAGAAAATGTCTCCGATGTAAAAAGTAACAGAAAATCTATGAAAAGTATCCAGCCCCCTTTACATCTTCTGCTGTGAAATTTTATAGCTCCAGATATATATATTTTATTTCTTAACAATAACTTACCGTATTAGACCTGATTACAGCACAGTGCGCTTAGGTTTTTTTTAAATTACTGGGAAAACTTCTGGTAAAATATGTATCTATCTATACTGAGGGTACACTTAAAACAAATATCAGCAAAGGACTTGACCTCATGATGCCTATGCGATGTTTTAGTGTGTGTGTGTGTGTGTGTGTGTGGGTGGGAGGGGGAGGGGGGGAAGCTGGAGATGGGTGGTGAGGGTTGATGGGGCTGGCGGGGGTGCATTCTTTTAACCTTTACCACTGTCCGGGCAAATTCAGTAAATGATAAACTGATAATATTTTTCTTATTTTTTCCAGGAAGTAGGCTTTGGCATTTCATGCAAAGTGTCTCCTGAGGAGACACTTTGCATGGAATGTCAAAGCCTATTGTCTGGAAAAAATAAGAAAAATATTTTAAAATGTCATCTGCTGCAGTTGTTACCCAACAGGCTAAGTGTTAAGTGACATAAATGTTCTCCACATTTAATCACTAACATCTGCTATTTCGCTAGGCCGATATTCATTAATTTTTCCATGGAATACTGTTTTTTTTTTTTTTAGTTTTGGCTACTACTACTAGTTGGTCCCTTATTCTTGTAGTGGGGAAAATTTTCAAGGAACAATTATTTTGCTATCAGATATTGGTTGATTATCTAACAATTTTATGTTTTTAGCTCACCTGAGCAATGCTTAGGGTGAGCTATTATGATCATCCTCTGTCCGTGGTCTGTAATCGTCCATCGTCAACAATTAGTTTGTAAACACTCTAGAGGTCACAGTTTTTACCCAATCTTGATGAAACTTGCTCAAAATGTTTGCCCCTATAAAATCTAGATCAAGTTTGAAACTGGGTCACTTGGGATCAAAACTAGGTCACCATATCAAATCAAATGAAAATATTGTTAACACTAAAGAGGTCACATTTTTCAAGCAATCATTATGAATCTTGCTTAAAATGTTTGTCTTAATGATTTCTAGGTCAGATTGAAAACTGGGTCACTTGGAGTTTCAAAGTAGGTCACCAGGCCAAATCAAAGGAAAACCTTGTTAATACTTTAGCGGTCACATTTTTGAAGCAATCATCATGAATCTTGCTCAAAATGTTTGTCTTGATGAGTTCTAAGTCAAGTTTGAAACTGGGTTACTTGGGGTAAGAAACTAGATCATCAGGCCAAATCAAAAGAAGACCTTTTTAACACTCTAGAGGTCACAGTTTTGAATCAATCATCATGAATCTTGCTCAAAATGTTGATCTTGATGATTTCTAGGTCGGATTTGAAACTGGGTCATTTGGGGTTAAAAACTAGGTCACCAGGCTAAATTAACAGAAAACCTTGTTAACACTCTAGTGGTCACATTTTTGAAGCAATCATCATGAATCTTGCTCAAAATGTTTGCCTTGATTTCTAGGTCAAGTTGAAACTGGGTCACTTGGGGTCAAAAACTAAGTCACCAGGCTAAATCAAAGGAAAACCTTGTTAACACCCCAGAGGTCACATTTTTTAAATAACCATCAAGAATATTGCTCAAAATGTTTGTCTTGATGATTTCTAGGTCTAGTTCAAAACTGGGTCACTTGGAGTGAGAAACTAGGTCACCAGGCCAAATCAAAGGAAAACCCTTGGTGACACACTAGAGGTTACTTTTTTTGATCATCATGAATTTTGCTCAAAATGTTTGTCTTGATGATTTCTAGATGAAGTTTGGAACTGGGTCACTTACGACATATATTTCAGGGTCCAGTGACTTTCTTAAGTTTTTCGGTTATGTCTGTTTCTCAGTAACTATTGGTCCTACAGAGAGATATTTGGCACTTGTGAAGTGTTTGTGTTAAGGTCAGTTTCTCAGTAACTATTGCTCCTACAGCCAGTGATACTTAGCACATACATCTTAGCATGGCCTCTTGAGTGCAGTCATCCATATTTGTCCTTGACCTCTATTTCACAGTACATTAGACATGCTACATTATCTTACTTGTTAATATAATCATTATGAATTTTGGTCAGAATGTTTGCTTTGATCAGTTCTAGGTCAGGTTCTCTAAGTGCTATGATACTCAGGTGAGCCTTACAGTGCCATCATGGCCCTCTTATTTATTATTGCTGCTTCTATAGTTTAGTTGCCATGGCAGTCAAGATTTAGGAATGGATTAAATCAACTCTCCAAAAACCAATTGAAAGAAACCTTACAACAACAGTCCTTGGGTGACCCTTTTTTTTCACAGCAACCATGCAAGGGGTTTGGTTGCTATAGCATCCAAAATTTAAGAAAATGAAAATATTTAAAAACATCAGCAGAACTGCTTAACATAATTATTTAGATGAAACTTAAGAGGAATGTCTCTTTAAATGTTCTTCACCAAAGTTATGTTCTTCATTCCAGTTACTTTAATGATTTTTAATTGCCATGGCAACTACCATTAACCATAGACTTATATTTGGAAACTGTTCAAATGACATATCTTGAATCAACGAATCAGTTTGAATGCTGCCTAGCAGCATTATTTCTTGGGTGGTTCTCTGCCAGATTCAGCTATTTATTTGTTGCCACTTATCTGGTATGGTTGCCATGTCCACTTAGCTATCATAAAACCTATGGGAATTTGCTAAAATGGCATCTACTCCAAAATTGTTCAACTGTTTTGAATGAATCATTACAGCCTTAGTATTTGGGTAACTCGTTACCAGAATTAGCTGGCATATTCGGGCCTAGCAGAATCAGGCTTAACTGTTAAATAATGGACAGACCAGGCAGACGCCAAGTAAACTAGTCAGACCTCTCTGAACAGATGATGATCCTATGATAGTTTACTTGGCATCTGCACTGTTTGTTATTCCGTTGAAGCACTTTGGTACTTCTGTAATAATATAACCCTAAATATTGGGACAGAAAAGCCTGTAGAACCAGATCAGATGTCAGATGTCAAGCACTATTTTAGATACATCAACAGGTAGTAAAATAGACTTGGTCAAATTTTAGGACAGATATGGTAAGGCATTAAGGTGTCCAAATACTTAGGGTAAATATGGTAATACATATCCCTCAAATCTTAACCCTTGTCCTGCTGAACTCGGATATACCCTGCCTTTGCAAACAGTGTAGATCCAGATCAGTTGGCTTCTCTTGATCTGGATCTACACTGTTTGCCATTAACTATTTGAATTTATAGCAACAATCTGGATCAAGTAATCTGATTGGCTAAAAATTATAAGTGGGCGTGGCATCTTAATTTATTCAGCAGGACAAGGGTTAAACACCTTAACCCATTGTAGTCTGGAGACAGAGCTCTAAAAGGGTAATTGGCAAACAGTGCAGACCCAGATTAGCAGCATCTTACCAGGGTCTGCACTGTTTGCAAATAGTTTGGTCATTTTCCTATAGGAATATCTAAATCTCATAGCCAGACATACCTGAAATTTAAATTGGACTCTTCCATTATATAGTGTGGGGGAGTAATATAGTCTACAATGGGTTTATCAAGATTTAAGTGAAACTGATTTACCTGTAGGTAGTTTCAACCATTTTTTCAAAGGAGAAAACTTTTATGACCTGTTTGCTTTCCTTCATTCTGTGGCCTCTCATCTGGGTCTACTTTGCCTAGGTCCCATTTTTGGGATACCAGATATTAAACTATTTTAGTATGGAAGTTAGTGGGTGGTTGGGTGGGGCAAAGGTGGCATATATTTTGTGTCACCAGGGCATCCAACCGATACTGGCTTATAGTTGGGCAAGGCCTGCTATCCTTGCAGCAGGTAAGGGTAGAAGGGGAGTGTTTTAAGCTCACCTGAGCCAAAGGATGTTATTGTGATCACTTGCCGTCGTCATCCGTCTGTCCGTTGTCCGTCCGTCCACACCTTTGAACGACTTCTCTGAAACCTATAGGCCAATTTTCTTCAAACTTTCCTATAGAGTCTTTTGTTAAAGGGGGATTGAAAATTTATACAGATGGTCATGGTCTGTTAATCAAGATGGCTGCCATGCCCATATATGGTAAAACACTTAAAAATCTTCTCCAGAATCAAGAAAGCTTCAAGGCTGAACCTTGGTATATAGCATCATGGACTCAAGGTCTACCAAGCTTGTCCAAATGATGATCCTTGGTTGACCTTGGACCTGTTTACAGCAAGGTCAAATTTGCATCCCCATGCATTTGTATGGGGAAAATGTTGAAAAGTCATTTTCTTAAAATGTATTAAAGACTCATGGCTGAAACTTACAATCAAGTGGGATTAAAGTTGTGAAACATTAACTTATTATCAAAATTTAGTCCCCTGGGGGGGTATTTGCCCTTGCCCCTTGGCTATATACATATACAAAATTGTGTAATTTTTAAATGTCTTCTTCTCTGAAACCCCTTGAGCAATTTTCACCAGATTTCACATGGGGCCATCTGTTGAAAGGGTATTGCCAATTTGTTCAAATGGTTCTGCTCCATTGAACAAGATGGCCACCAAGTCCATATATGGTTAAAAACTCTTAAAAATCTTCTTCTCCAGAACTAAGAAAGCTTTGAGGCTGAATCTTGGTATATAGCATCCCTGTCCCAAGCTCTACCATGTTTGTTCAAATAATGATCATAGGTTGATCTTTGACAGTTTTACGGCAAGGTCTAATATATTAAAGCCTAATGGCTGAAATTTCCAATGTATGATTAAAGTAGCAAAATCATTTAGTTACCATCAAAACATTAGGAGTTATCTGCCCATGCCCTGGGCTATATACATGTATAAAATCATGAAATCTTCAAATGTCTTCTCTGAAACCCCTTGTCCAATTTTCACTAGATTTCATGTGGGGGCCTTCTGTTGAAGGGATGTTGACAATTTGTTCAAATGGTTCTGCACTATTGAACAAGATGGCTGCCATGCCCATATATGGTAAAACACTTCAAAATCTTCTTCTCCAGTGCTAAGAAAGCTTTGATGGTGAATCTTGGTACACAGCTCCGGGGACTCAAGTTCTACCATTTGTTCAAATGTTGAGACTAGGATGACCTTTGACCTTTTTGTGGTTTGGTCAAATTTGTGTCCCAGTTGCTATGGCAATACTGGAAGAATGTTGCATGGCATTTGCAAATAAGCAATAACTTTTTATCAGGTGAGCGAATTGTGGCCCATGGGCCGCTTGTTATTTTTTCTGTTTCTTCACTTTATTCAGTTATCATTTTCTCCCCCATCTGTTGCTTTCATCTCCTCTACTACCTCTTTTATCTCTTCTCCCTTTTTCTGGGAGACAACACAAAATGACCCACCAGGGTTGACATGTCCTTAAACCCCAATACAATAAATTTAGTATGGAAACCAACAAAAGGGTATTTGACAAACATAGAATGTGGCATCTGATCAGGCTCTCCACCATTTACAAATAGTTTAGCCATTTTCCTCTTGGAAGATCTAAATCACATAGCCTGACATACCTAAAATTGAAATTGGACTCTTCCAATATATAATGTAGGGGAGTTTAAACAGACTAAAACAGGTTTTTAAAAGGATTTGCGGAGTCTCTGTTCAGTTATATTTGAGAGTCTTTGTTTTTACAGGTCATCAATAGGTTTATACAGCAACCGTGAGGTAATAGGGGTCCTGACAGATCTTCAAAACAAAAAGGAGGCACGACGGAAAGAAGCTATAAAAAATGAATTAAAAAATATCCAGAAACGGGTTAAAAATGTAAGTTAGCACTTAAAATTTCAGTTGTGTATATGAGGGGGGGGGCGGGGGGATATCACTGTGTATGTGTTCTGCGCCCAGCTATTGAATAGTTATTTTTATACCATGATAGTGGCAGTGGCAGGGTATTAACATTGATCATCCATGTGTCTGTCTGTCCGTCTGTGGTATGTCCATCCAGACATGGTATGTGCATTGATATTGTGGAGATCTGGTTTGCAATTGCAAATGGGCAAATTCTTGAGTTTTTATATGCCCGTTTGAAAAACGGGACATATTATGTTACGGGGTATGGCGTCCGTCTGTCGTCCGTAAACTTTTTTGTTTCTGGCTAACTCCTACACTTTACATCCGATCAAGCTGAAACTTGGTATATAGTTAGATCATGATGTGGAGCGGCGCACATTGTTTCAGGGTTACAGTCCACCAAATGTTTGCAGAGTTATGCCCCTTTGAAAATTTCTGTAAACTTTTCATTTCTGGTTAAACCCTCCTACAGTTTACATCCGATCAAGCTGAAACTTCATTTATAGTAAGACCATGATGTGGAGCAGTGCATATTGTTTCAAGGTTACAGTCAACCAAATATTAGCAGAGTTATGCCCCTTTGAAAATTTCTGTAAACTTTTCGTTTCCGGCTAACTCGTCCTACAGTTTACATCCGATTGAGCTGAAACATGATTTGTTGTTAGACCATGATGTGGAGCAGCACATATTATTTCAAGGTTACAGTCCACCAAATATTAGCAGAGTTAAATCCCTTTGAAAATTTCTTTTAATGTTTGGTTTCCAGCTAAATCCTCCTACAGTTTACAGCCAATCAAGCTGAAACTTCATAAATAGTTATACAATTATGTGGAGCATTGCATATTATTTTGAGGGTACATTGCACCAAATATTTGCAGAGTTATGCCCCTTTGAAAGTTTTTGTAAACTTTTTGAAAAGGTTTACAAAAAAATTTCTTGCATCATTTTTTTTTTTTTTTTTAGGTTGTTTATTTTTGTTTTGTTATTGTTTGGTCTGATATTGAAGTATAGGAAATACAAATCAGCCAAAGGCTCATCTGAGCTTATAATATAGCCATGCTTCTGTCTTGTGTCCGTCCGAAAGCACTTCACCCTAGACGCAGCAAACTTCTCCCTAGTATCCTAGGAAGGAGAAGTCACTTCTGCCTTAATTTCTGGGCCAGCTTGGGCCTTAGATTACAGTTCACCAAATATCAGCAGAGCTATGCCCCAATGAAAATTTTTAAAAATTTTTTTGTAATTCCACCCACAGTTTATATCTGGAGCACTGAATTATACAGGGGCCAGTTTATGTGCTACATCTTATTACTTGTCACGGGCGTATAATGAGGCGATTCTAACAAATATCCAAAACATATGTTCAATGAGGAAATAAGAACAAAATAAGACTTTTCTTACATATCAATCTGCTTATTAAGTATTCTGTACAACAGCAAATTCATTTTAATGGCAACGTCTTTGGGTCGATAAATGACGTCAGCCATATTGTGATGACATTACTGTGGCGTTTAATGATGTTACATTGAAATTGACATTGACAGTTACACCCACTTTCTCTTGGAGGTCATAACTTGTGTACCTTTTATGCTAGGAAATTGAAATTTTGGTGTGCTACTTACCCAGACCTAAACCTTCAAATTTCAATTGACATTTATGTCTGCATTTCTCTTGGAGGTCATACCTTTGGTATCTTTCATGCTAAGAAGAAATTTGGTATGCTACATACCCAGACATAAACCTTTAACTCTGCAAGAGTTGCCCCTGGGTCATGCCCTAGGGTGGGGTTAAGGGTCAAAATGTATCAGATCAGATTTTACATCCAAATTTTCATTGACATTTACGTCCGCGTTTCTCGTGGTCATAACTTGGGTACCTTTAACACTAAGAATTTGAAATTTCTTACGCCACTTACCCAGACCTAAACCTTTGGCTCTGTTTAGAGTTGCCCCTGGGCCATGCCTTTGGTTAAGATTGAGCATTTGGAAAAAAGGTTTTGAAATTCATGCATCCAGATGTTGTCATATAGGCAAAGAGCAAAGGGCCTTTGTGGGGGTGGTCGGGAGTGGCAATGGTGTCGTGTATCTTACGTCACCGGGGCGTCCAACTGAAATTGTCTTACAGTTGGGCAAGGCCTGCTATCCTTGTAGCAGGTAAGGGTAGAGGGGGAATGTTTTTATTTCTTCTGTTTTTTCACTTTCATTCCTGTTTCTATTTCTTCCCTAATTGTCTCTTTCATCTCCTCTACTATCTCTTCTATCTCTTTTCTCCCTTTCTCTGGGAGACGACACAAAATGACCCACAAGGGTTGACGTGTCGTTAAACCCCAACACAATCAATCAAAGGGCCTTTGTTGACTTTGGACTCATGTCTAATATAAGTTGATTGATGCTACTTTTCAGCATTTGGTAGACATAGGAATAACATACTCTGATGAGTCCGAAGATGAGGAGGAGGAAACCAAGGTCCAACCTATCTTTGACACCAGAGAGGAAAGAGTAAAAGTAAGTTATAGCTCCAGATAAGAGGGGCTGTCCATATAATATTTTTCTGATTTCTCCGCAAAAATATAAGATGTAGGTACTCATTAGACTTGCCTTGTTGAGGTACTTCTAATGAGTACCCACAACATACAGTTAATTTGCTATCACAAATTCTGAGTGATAACACAAACCACTGCTTAAGTCAAACAAAATTTCGGATTTTGCTTTACGTTTTTTACTTTTCAACTCCTGTTATCTCAAGCTACTGTTATCTCAAACTAAATATTCTGGTTCCTTGAAGTTTGAGATAATGAGGGTCATCCCACTATATATTTTTGTAGGGAAAAATAAGAATTAACATATTAAGCCTAAGTATTGGGACACCTTAACTCCTTACCATACTTGTCCTAAAATTTGTAAACGTCTTTTTTACTACCTGTTGATATGCTAAAAATAGTGCTGGATGAGTGGCAAACAGTGTAGACCCTGATCAGATGCCGCATACTGCGGCATCTGATCTGGGTCAACACTGTTTGCTCAGACCTGTCTGTCCCAGTATTAGGGTTATTATGGTAATATGAATACATTTTGCTTGAAAAAAAAAGTGCCTTATCGGAAGCTACCGTATTTACCATATATATTTGGACAGATAGGCCTGAGCAAACAGTATAGACCCAGATGAGACGCCGCAGAACGCGGTGTCTCATCTGGGTCTACACTGTTTGCCACTCATCCAGCAATTTTTAGACACAACATCGGGTAGTGAATTGTACTGGTTCAAATTTTAGAACATATATGGTAAAGAGTTGAGGTGTCCGAATACTTAGGGTAAATACGGTATTTAAGTGTAAAACCAAAGGGTCTCTTTGTCAGATACAAACAAGTACCATATCCGCCTGTATAGGTGCTAAGGCTGGCACAATTAATTGGATAATCGATTAATTGATCGATAAATTCAACAAGAATGATTATCGCTACAGATTTGCTAATAATCAATCATTTGAACTCTGTGTCTGTTCTGCCATATTTACCCTTAGTATTCAGACACCTTAACACCTTACCATACTTTATCTAAAATTTACTACCCAATGTCCTGTCTAAAAATATCTGAATGAGTGGCAAACAGTGTAGACTCTGATGAGACGCCGCATTTTGCGGCGTCTCATCTGGGTCTACACTGTTTGCTCAGGCCTCTGGCCTCTGGCTAAATACGTACATGAAAGTATAATATATGGTAAGAGTCATGCTCAGACAGACAGGTAAAATTATGACCAGATCTTCAATATTACTAATCAGTTATCAATCACAATGGCAGGACTGATAATCGATTATCTTTTCAGCTCTGGTTAGCCAGCCCTAATAGGTGCACACTGTGTTCAAGACTGTTGGCTGTTCATCAAAATATTCTACAGTGATTGTTGTATTCGATCTGATTACTGTACATACTACCTCTGTAAGAGCATAGTTGGGGAAATTGTAGTCTTCTGATAACAGCCCATCTAGTCAAACCTGTGTTCAGTCTTCGCGAAAACTTTTGAAGTGCTATAGGACGGCTGTTAGTCAGACAGAAATTT
This sequence comes from Anodontia alba, assembly GCA_964016985.1. Classification (NCBI taxonomy): domain Eukaryota; kingdom Metazoa; phylum Mollusca; class Bivalvia; order Lucinida; family Lucinidae; genus Anodontia; species Anodontia alba. The sequence goes on along the minus strand of OZ024837.1, from coordinate 33,370,432 downwards.
TCTCCAGGACAGAGGGAAAATCTGCAGGACAGACAAATTTTGGTTTTAACTGATAGCAACTTAGGATTAGAAAATATAATTTTAGTGTTCATATGATACTGTTTAGCCTTTTAACCCAAAATCCTGAAGCAAAAGCAAATGAAATTTTTAAAAAAAATGAAAAAATGTCTATAATTATAATTTGGCGATTGAAAAGTGTTGAAGGACAGCTGTCAGACAGACAGAAAATTTTTGCAGGACAAAACGAAAATTTGCCTGTTTTGTCAGACAGTCCTGCAGTTTTCACGAAAACTGCTGTGTTAAGCATGTACCTGAGGAAGGCCAAAAGACAGATGCTTGCTTAACCCTTGTCATGCTGAATAAATTAAGATGCCACACCCACTTCTAATTATCAGCCAATCAGATTACTGTTCCCGATCTGGATTTTATCTATAAATTCACATACTTAATGGCAAACAGTGCAGATCTAGATCAGTTGGCTTCTGAAGAAGCCAACTGATCTGGATCTGCACTGTTTGCCAAAACAGGGTCTGTCTGGGTTCAGCAGGACAAGGGTTAATTAATACAAGTAAATTTACACTTATTTGACATCAAAGGATCAGGGATAAACACAGAATAAACAACCAACAACGGACTTAGTTATCAGTGTGTGTTTAATTTTCGACCAGTTTCGGTCTCCTAAGACCTTTTTAAAGACGTATTTGACTTTTACAGGAACTGGGAAACTGGCCTTTAAAGTTTTTTTTTTAAACTGTACCAGCTACCATACCCATATGTTTCATTCTTTAGTGTTACCATGAGCTTGCTCAGAATAAATAGTCTCAGGTGAGCTACAGAACCATTGGTCTTCTGGTCTGACAGCAGTGGAACATAGTTCTAACAAAAATGCTTTTCTTCACCAAAATGTATTAATATTGGAGTTGTTTAGATTTTAGGAAAGTATGTTTCAGAATACCATATTTGACCTAATTACTGCACATACCCCTATAAGTGCACATGCAAGCAATTCCGTAGTCTTCAGATTACAGCCAGTGTACTTTTTGTCCTCTTCTTAATGTAGGCATATGTTGTGGGCACCCATTTGATTTTCAACTTGATTACCCATAATATATGTGTTAATGACGAAAATTAGAAGGAAAAAAAAAAAAAAAATTGCATAAACATCAAATAAGTCCTCTGCTGATCTCTTTTTACTGTGTACCCTTAATAGGTAGATGCATATTTTACCTCAAGTTTTCCCAGTAATTTTGAAAAACCTAAGAGCAGTGCAGTAATAATAAAGTAAGATTTGGCACTTTATGCATATTGTTTCAAAAAGAGACAATTTTGATGAAATATCAAACCCTATTCTCAGAGACATATTGTCTAAAATGTAAAATTCTGTCATCAGTGAAAAGAGAGAAAACACATTTCAAGATATCTGCTGATTTAGTTTTAATTAGCATGCTTTTAACCCTTGTCATGCTGAATAAATTAAGATGCTGCACCCACTTCCAATTTTCGCCAATCAGATTACTTGATCCAGGTAGTTGATATAAATTCACATACTGAATGACAAAAAGTGCAGATCCAGATCAGTTGGCTTCTTCAGAAGCCAACCGATCTGGATCTACACTGTTTGCAAAGGCAGGGTATATCCGGGTTCAGCAGGACAAGGGTTAAAAGCAGGAAATTTTCAAGACCAAATAGTGTGGGTGTATAGTATTGTATGAGACCTTCATTTCCAAGAATGTAAATAAGAAAATCATTTTTTGTATCTTTGAAAAGAAGAAAACAAACAAAAAACAACAGCTTAAAGTAAATGTCCAAAGTTTGTGTACTCCAGTGTCTGACAGAATGGCATATGCAAGCAGTGCATACCCAGATCTGATTGCTCTTTCAGGAGCAGTCTGATCAGGGTTTACACTGTTTGCCATTCTATTGAGTATCTTAAGAAGACAACTGCACAAAAAGCAAAAAATTAGGCAAAAAAAAAAAAAAAAAAAAAAAAAAAATAGATATATACATAGCTACAGATAAGAGGGGGTATCCACATGATATTTTTCTTATTTCTCCACAAAAACATATGTTGTGGGTACTCATTAGAAGCGCCTTGTCAAGGCGCTTCTAATGAGTACCCACAACATATGTTTTCGTGGAGAAATAAAAAAGATATCAGCATTTTTCAGATGAAAAAAGTGCCTTATCTGTTGCTATGATATATATATATGATATATAGGGCATACTGTATTTCTGACTGTGCCTTTAACTACATGAAATTTTCTCTCTTATATATGTAGAAGCAGGAGAGGAATCATTTTCTATCTAAAATGGAGGAGTTTGAAGTTAAATCTGGAACGAGGCTTCAATACCTACAAGAACTCAGCTACTGGTTTAAAGACAATATGAGTTTGGTAAGTTTATCACTTGAACCTTTTCATATCTTGGTATTTTTAGCTGGCCTGAGTAGAAAGTAGTATACCAATGGTCTGTTTTCCGTGGTTGTCGTCCATCCACACTTGCATCAAAATCTTTTCCTCTGAAATTACTGGATCGATTGAAGTCAGATTTTATTAGGGCTGCAACGATACACTCACCTTACGATACGTATCGCGATACGTGCCTCACGATATGATATACATATCGCGATACATTTTATTTAGGATCTCTGGCTGGAAAAGAAAGCTAAATGTGGAGCAAAAAAAATTTTATTGTAACATTAAACTGTAAAAATTTATTGTAACATTAAAATTAATGGGTCTCGCATTTGCAACTTCTACTTTCGATTCTACTTTCGATTTCGCTTTCTCCAGTTTTCCTGGTAAATCAGCGGATGTTTCCTTTGTAAATGTGTAAACATATTAGTGGTAGTGCCCGTAGCGTAGGAAATGTCACTCTGACACACTTTGCATACAGTTTTTGTTTTATTAACCGACTTGACGCTGTTGTCAACAGTCTTTTCAAAGCCAAAATATTGCCACACTTTCAACTTGTATTTTGCTGGCGCATCTTCAATCTCGCGATCTGCCATTTTGAACTTGAGTGTCGCTCCCGTAATGCAGAATCGAAAAATAACTTTTGCATTTTACAAGTGAAATTTAGAATAAATACACAGATAAAAGATAGGCTGATCTATGAAAAATTAATTTGGGCTATTTCGGAGGTAATTTCTGTTTCTTTTCTGATTTTTTTCCCGATTAATTGATATAAGCGCCAATATAAACTACCGGCCGTTTCGGCCCATTTCCATATTTTTTGGCACTGATCGTCGAACCGAACCGAACCGAAAATAAAGAAAAAATATCGTGAACTGAATCGTAGCTCTGTATCGCGATGTATCGAGTTTTCGGTGAATCGTTTCACCTCTAGATTTTATATGGGACATCTATGCCTTGTGGGAACAAAAATTTGTATAATTGGTCCTTGTCACATGACCAAGATGGCCACCATGCCCATATATGGTAAAAAGCCTTTAAAAATTTTCTTCTCCAGAATCATAAGTCAGATGACTTTGAAACTTGGCACACAGCAAAAGGGACTTGAGCGCTACACAATTTATATAAATGATGAACCTGGGTTGACCTTGATCTACTTTACAACAAGGTCAACTTTGTTCATTTAGGCTTTTACACTGAAAAAGCTTGAAAAAAATTATATAAAGTCAAAGTTAAACAAAGTTAAAAAAATTGACTTGAAACTTGGTAGGCAGCATCTAGGTGACGTGTAGATCAAAAATAGCTTAAATCTTTCCGAATGGAAATCCAAGATGGCTGCCATCTTGAAAGTCTATTTTTCGCTTCTTCTTCTGAACCGAAAGGCCAATTGATTTGAAACTTGGTAGGAAGTATTGGGGCAACTTGCAGATAAGAAATAGCTAAAAATCATTCCAGTCGGAAATCCAAGTTGGCCGCCATCCTGAAAATCTTTTTTGCACTTCAACTCCTGAACCAAAAGGCCATTTGACTTGAAACTTGGTAGACAGTATCAGGGCAACTTGCAGATCAAAAATAGCTAAAAAATTTTATATTGGAAATCCAAGATTGCCGCCATGGCGATGATCTTGAAATTCTTTTTTGCTCTTCTTCTCGTGAACTGAAAGGCCAGTTGAATCAAAACTTGGAAGTATCAGGGCAACTTGCAGATCAAAAATAGCTAAAATTGTTCCGATAGTAATCCAAGATGGCCGCCATCTTGAAAATCTATTTTTAGCTTCTTCTCCTCAACTGAAAGGGCAATTGACTCGAAACTTGGTAGGAAGTATTGGGGAAATTTGTAGATGAAAAATAGCTAAAATTATTCTGATTGGGAATCCAAGATGGTGGCGATCTGGAAAATCTATTTTGTGCTTCTCCTCCTGAACCGAAAGGCCATTTGACTGGAACTTTGGTAGAAAGTATTGGGGAAGTAGATCAAAATAGCTAAAATGGTTCCAATCAGAAATCCAAGATGGCTGCCAGGGCTGCCTTGAAAATCTATTTTGCTCATCTTCTCCTGGACCAAAAGGCCAACTGACTTGATAGGAAATATTGGGGCAACTTGTAGATCAAAAATAAATAAAATCATTTCAATTCGAAATCAAGATGGCCGCCATCTTTAAAAACTATTTTGCGCTTCTTCTCCTGAACTGAAAGGTCAGTTGACTTGGTAGAAAGTATGGGACATGTAGATAAAAAAAAATAGCTAAAACTGTTTGATTGGAAATTCTAGGTGGCTACCATGGCAGCCATCTTGAAAATCTAATTTGAAGTACTTCTCCATAACGGAAAAGCCAGTTGACCTGAAACTTGATAGGAAGTATTGGGGTGACTTGTTGATCAAAAACAGCTAAAATAGTTCTGGTTGAAAATCCAAGGTGGCTGCCACAGTTGCCATCTTGAAAATCTATTTCCAACCACTTCTCCTGAACCAGTTGACTCAGCTTCATTGGAAGTATCAAATTGACTTGTTCAGATTACAGCCCTGAGGTAAAAAAATGGCCCCACCCAGGGGTTACTTGTCTGGTACTCAGGTGAGCAATACAGGGCCTCTTGTTTTACTAACACTTTTAAGTGCCATGTAAAATTGTAGAAGACATTCTCATTTTTTACAGAGAAAATAAGGCTTGACATTTTATGTGAATAGTCCCCTAGGGCAGACAAATGACATGAAAATGTCAAGCCATATTTTCTTTTATGTGGGCCTTTATGCGACCAACGTTGTCCCATTTACAATCTTACAGAACCACAGCATATATTTTCATTGAGAAGTCAGAAAAGTATGGCTTCCTTGTTTTTGAAAAAAGCCCATAATGTAGAACTATATCTAGCTCACATTTTGAAATATGGACTATTTAAATGAAAGGAGAAAGAGGCTATTATTAGATATACAGTCTGACAAATTAATATAAAAAAAAACATAGAAAAGTTCCTATGATGAAAAATAACAAAAAAGTAGTCAGCATTGCTGTAAGAAAAAAGTAGATCCCATGACTTGTAAAGTTTGCATTTACCATAATGTTTGCTGACAGGCCTCGGCAAACAGTGTAGACCCAGGTCAGACACTGTAAAATGTGACATCTGATCAGGGTCTACACTGTTTACCACTCATCAAGTACTACGGTAAATTTCCTAAAATTTCGAACACTTTATTCCATACTCTTTTGGCTTAAATTTTGCTTTTTATGCAGCAGTTTCTTTAAATATTTAGTGGAATGGCAAACAGTGTAGACCCTGATCAGACTGCTCCTTCAGGAGCAGTCTGATCAGGGTCTACACTGTTTGCATATGTCATTTTGTCAGACGCTTTAGTGTTCGAATTTTTAGGACATTTACCGTATTTTAGACTCTTCAACAGGCAGGAAAATAGACTTTTTCCTTTTTCAAATTACTTGCCCTAGAAAGTTAGAAATCGGCTATAATGCTCACAGATGAAATAGTTCATACAGAGACCAGGGTTTGGAAACTGGATCATGCTAGGGGTGGGGCTGTGGGGTGGGGCCAAAGGAAACAGCCATATGGGCAAAGTCCATAGGACGGGGCATCTGTGTACTTCGAACACATGTCTAGTTTGTTGTTGTTTTATAAATAGAGTCTAAAAGGAAGGGTGCCTGGCAGCAGTGAAAACACACGCAAATGAAAATACAGTCAAACCTGCCCTAACAACCACCTGAACTAAGCGACCACCTGTGTTAATCGACCAGTATAAAATCCTCCCGATGATTTGTACTGTTATTTGACACTATTAAACGACCCTCTGTCTTCAGCGACCGCATAGCTTTCGAAGTTTTACCTATAACGACCACAAATAACAGCGCAAAACTTTTGCTCTGGTAATTGTTTGTTAAGACATACATATATTTGTAATTGGTACATCTTGTTTGATTGATTCTACACTTAAATTCCTGTGGCATTTATGTGATTGTATGGTTCACTGCGCGGCTATTGTTCTCTAATCAGTTCTGTACCCTCATTCTAAACAATTTTTATTCGTACAGTTTTTACTCATAAACTGATGGTTTTAAATTCCATTTTAGTGAGAGTTTTGTGTTTTAATTGAAAGTTTCGGCATCTAAAAGAAAAGCCAGCTGTCAAATTTACCGGTCACCTATCACTTTAACAGAAGTGCATGGATGTCTATGAAAACCTTTTTAATTTTCTCCAAACAGTCTCAAATCACAGATTGTTTTAAGGCTTGAATATTTAAGTAATGAACTGGGCTTTTAATTACTGATTCTTGAATTTTACTGTAAATTTTAACCATCTTCCAGTTAAATGATATTTTATCATATTTTATCATATTTCTGTAAATACTGATTTTAATGTGAATGTATTAAATTTGTCATAAACTCAAATTCTGGTCATACTTGCTAGTAGAAGGCCAAAGTGGTGTTGGCGGCAGTCAGTACAGGTCAATACAGGTGAGTGTTCTGAACTCTGATGGCCAGCCTGAATTAAGAGACCACCTGCATTAAAAGATCACTTTTCATACTTCCCTAGGTGGTCTTTTAATACAGATTTGACTGTACCTGCAATGTTTAAGTTTTCTGGGCCTGACTTGTTACTTTTTGCCCATCAATGACCTTTGAATATATTTGCAAAAATCCTAGGATGAGCTCAGTGATCTCTAAAGACCAGGGTCCAGTAGTTCAAAGTGTGATAGGAAAGAAGAAAAATCCAAATCTCATTTTTCCCCGACCAGGGATCCAACCCGGTCTGCTGGATTCAAAGTCCTGCACTCTATCTCTTCGCTATAAAAGCCGACTTCTACCCCAAGGCAGTAGAAGGGTATCTTATACCTAAACTGTTACAAAAGCATTGTTAGTTTAACAAGCTCGTAAGTGGTCAAAATGTTAACTGTTCTAGTAAGTACACTACACTTCAACCTCTTTATAACACAGTTCGTTATAACACAATTTTGGGTATAACACGGTTCAAAGATGGATTCCAAAAATGTATAGATTATATTGAAAAATGACCATAAATGGTCATTTTTCAATATAATTATACATTTTTGTTTGGAAATAACACGGGTTGTTTAACTAACATGGTTTATGCCATGGACCCCAACAATATTGTTATAAAGAGATTGTGGTGTATCTAGTTTACAGGTATTTTTACTGAAAAAATGTGAATAGCTTTTGCAAATGCAAAAACAACTCGCATTTTTTCAGCAAAAATTTTAGCGTGTATGCCAATACCATATTCAGTGATCAAAGTTTTAATGATGCGTTAACTAACTGCATCATTAGTTTTGAACAGCTGTGTCCAGAAAATATTAACTACACTATAAGTGGAGTATGGGGAGAGATTTTATGGCTGCCAAAGATCTGTTTTTGCTGTTTTCTTTGTCGTCCTTTCATCTGTTGCTGTTGTATGTATTTGGAGTGATGGTTTGTTGGGTCACTATGGCTTTAAACATCATCCACCTATGTACATGTCGAGGGTTGAGCGCAAGACTAGTGTAAGTCAGATGGTTGTTTTTCCCCAAACCTAATCTCCTCACCATGAAGGCGTTATGAAGATTACAACATTTCTTTCTGTAAACAATGAAAATTTAGGTGCCATTGCTCGTATGAGCAATGGCACCTAAATTTGCATTGTTTACAAAGGGGTCCAAGTTGCCCCTAAACAAGAGTTTCAAAAATATGTTTGAGTTACTATAGTCTTGCGCTCAACCCTCGATGTGACATTAGCTTCCAAATGACTGCATTAACATTTCGCATGCTGCATAATAATTTCAACGTGACGATTTTAAATACTTTTCTTATTTTTCCCAGAAAACAGACTTTGACACTCAATGCTAATAGGAAATAATTTGCATGGAATGTCAGAGTATTTTCTGGAAAAAAAATAAGCAAAATATCCTCATTTTATTGTCTGCTGAATTAGCCCAGTGAGTAGTAAAGGTTAATGAATTCAAATTTCTGAAAAGCTACAGGATAGAGGCATCCATGTTCTTTGGACTCATTTCTTGTTGAGAAAATAGTCAGTAGACATAATTGTCAGTTTCTGGCGAAAGAATGTGCACAATACTGGTTAACCGCTTAGAGGACTAAGCCTGCCCAGTAAACGTGTGGTTAGATAAACTGACTGCGCTCGACATGACCCCATTGGGTTGACTGGGCCGTAAAACCTCAAACCAAAAAAAAAAAAAAAAAAATATCCGCCACATTGTTTAACCCTTCTCTTGCTGAACACGACATGCCCTGTCTTAGCAAACAGTGTAGATCCAGATCATTTGCCAACTGATCTGGATCTGCACTGTTTGTCATTAAATATGTGAATTTCTATCAAAAACCCTAATCAAGTAAGCTGATTGGTTGGAAATTAGAAGTGGGCATGGCATCTTAATTTATTCAGCAAGGCAAGGGTTAAATCAATGTATTTCCATATTTTTTGTAAAAATTCCTAAGTGGTAATAATAAAGGCTACGATACTAAAAGGAGGCAAATTGATAAAAGTATTTACATAATTTCAAGAAGTCTGTAAACAAAACATATTATGCAGAATGTGGGAAAAGGGCATTTATGCCATATGGGAATAGCAAAGGTCCTGGGCCCAGTTGTTCAAAACTAACGATGTCGTTAGTTAACGTATCGTTAATCATTCAATATGGCATATATGCTAATATCTTTGCGGAAAAAATATGAGTAGCTTTTGCATTTGCAAAAGCTACTCACATTTTCTCAGCAAAAATACCTGTGAATTAGATATTGTTACTAGAACAGTTAAGATTTTGACCACTAACGAGTTTAAGCTAACAATGCTTTGAACAACTGGGCCCAGATCAGCATGTGCACCTGTGCAGGCTGATCCAGACATTCTCTGTTTGTCATTGTTCAAAGTCTACGGCTATAAAAATGGAGTTTAAAAAATTATACAATAAACAGAATCTTACATTTGTGGTCATTTCATATGAACTTCATGAAACTCATCAAAGGTTCATTTCATAAATTTTATATTAAATGATCACTTATGTAAGATTCTCTATTTTTTATTTCAGAGTGCAAGTTTTCCAACAGACGACGAGCTGTTAGATACAGTCAGAGAAACACTACGAATTCATTCTATTATCACGTAAGATTTTCCTTACCGTATTATCCAAAAAATGTTCCTCACACTGTAACTCCTTACTTGTCATAAAAATTTGAATTTGTTCATTATTACAGTATATTACCTAATTACTGCACTTTGCACTTAGGTTTTTCAGAAATACGGGGAAAACTTGTGGTAAAATATGTACCTACATTACTAAGAGTACACTTAAAAGAAAAAAAAAGAAAAAAAAAAGAAAAAAGAAAATCAGCGAAGGACTTAACAAATGATGCTTATGTGATGTTTTTGTGTTGTTTTTTTCCTGATTTTCTTTAGACAAGCATATTTTGTGGGTACTCCTTTGAATTGATCGACAAGTCGATGCTTTTCAAATGGGTACCCATAACATATGTCTTTAGTAGACAAAAAGTACACTGGCTGTAATCTGAAGACTACAGATCGACTTGCCTGACTATGTGCTTATAGGATATGTGCGGTAATTAGGTCAAATAGGGTAATACCAGTTAGATGAGTGGCAGAAAGTGTACTTCCTGCACCTGACCTGGGTTTAAACTATTTGAGCCGATCTGGCTTCAGGTAAATATGGTATTGCTTTGTCAGCTTAAATTTTAACCCTTGTCCTGCTGAATAAATTGATGCCACACCCACTTCTAATTTTCAGCCAGTCAGATTACTTGATCTGGAGAGTTGCTATAAATTCACATACTTAATGGCAAACAGTGCAGATCCAGATCAGTTGGCTTCTCAGAAGCCAACTGATCTGGATCTACACTGTTTGCAAAGACAGGACATATCCGGGTTCAGCAGGACAAGGGTTAATTGATGTCAGGGAGCACTGACATAACTAAATAAGTATTTGAAGCCATTTCTAGCATGCATTAAAGCATGGCCGAAAATAAGAAAATATGACGATGTTTCCAGATTTATAGTTTTTATGTCCCCAACTTTGAAGAAGTTGAGGAGGGAGGTGGGGGCAAATTTGTTTGGTCCTCTCTTTCTGTCCTTCTGTCCATTAGTCTGACCATCCTTCCATCTGTAAATATAAGCATAAATAAGTAAATATAAGACTTAGGATCCTGAAATTTTATATATAGCATCAGCGTGAAAAATAAGCGGACCCATATTTTTTCATTTTTCTGTTGGGGTTCTTCTTGCGGAGTCATTCCCTTTTTTCGACTTAGGCATTTAGCGACAGATGTCGAGTGCCTTGTGTGCCCAACTCCTCATACAGTTTTATACAGATCAATTTGAAAGTTTGCAGGCTCTTTTGTCATGGTCTGTAGATGTATATGTGGTTTTGGCATTATCGTCAATTTAAATTTTTCTTTTTTATTTCTTTTGAATGTAGCCATTTTTGGGGCTTAAATACTACTAAAGTGCATTACCCAGGGTACCTTGTGCACGCAGCTCCTCCTACAGTTTTGTATCCATCAACTGGAAACTTTGCAGGCCCTTTTGTCATGGTTTGTAGATATGCATGTGGTTTTGGCATGATCCTGAATTTGATTTTTATCACTTTTTTTGACTTTTGAATTTAGCCATTTTTGGTGCATATGTATTACAGTCAATGCATATACTGTCCTTTCAACATCTTTTAGAAAGTCGTTTTTTGCCTGGCGCTGTACACAGAAGAAGTAAATTTGCAAACTTTTGTCATGATTTAATGCAAAACCATCTGTCGTAACTACCTAAGCACAAAAAGATTTATTCTAGTCATTGGTTTTTAAAAAATTGAGTATTTTCACTTTTCCCCATAGTAAAAATGAATGCAAATTATGCAGAAATCTGTAGGGTAGGTAACTTGGGCAGATTTTCAACAAGTTCCCCTTGTTCAAATTTTCTGAAATTTTCACAATATTGTTGTAAAACATCAATAATTTAAATTCTGCAAAGAAACTTGAAAACTACTTTCTTAATAAAAAATTCCAAAAAATCACTTTACTATAGAAATTGCTTAGGTCAGACAAATTTTTGGCCATAAATTTAATTTTAGGGTACACATTTGAGAACAAAACACAGAAACAGAAAAGACAAAATGGTTTCTGATAAGATATGGTCATTCAGAACAAAATATTTTCATCTGAAATAAAACGCCAAACAAAAAACGTCTTTCCGAGTGATGTTGAAAGGACAGTAGTTGGGGGCATAGTGTTGTATAAACACATTTTTTCTAGTTTTCCTGTATTTTATCTACTGTCTCCGATTTACTCACAGCTCCAGATAAAGTCTTTTTTCACCCAAAATATTTAATATTTTTACTCATTTCTCAATGAAATGCTTTTAATCAGTAACCACAATCTATGTTTTCATGGAGAGAAAATTTTGTTTCCTTATAGCCATCTTGGCAAGAGCAAATTGTACTTCTTAAAAACTTGGTGTGTATTTTATAGTAGTATCATTTTCCAATGCTCTGTTTCTACTTTTTTAGGAGGAGTTTAAATGCATTCACAAGAACAGGGGACAAGATAGTTGAAGTTGGCAAGAACTTACTGGAAGAAACAGCTAAGATCATCAAAGAGTAAGTAATAGTTGTAGGTTATATGACTGTACTGGGAAGAACATCCAGTTTTATCATAAAGTAAGTGATGGTAAGGACTTACTAGCAGAAGTATCTAGGTTTATCTATGTGATGCAGGGATTTTTATGCCCATATATCCAGTTTCCTTGAAACTACCTGTTTCAAATGCGAAAAAGTGCAGTGGTGTACCCAGAATGGAATTATTTTACGCCCACCCAGGAAAAATCTTAGAAACTATGCCTAGAATTGTTTCCAAAATGGGGGCTACTCTTAAAGGAAAGAATTTGCTCCCAGAGGGAGCAAATTCTTTCCTTTAAGAGCAGTCCCAATGGTAAAGAAGCAGAATGTTTTATATGAATGCCACTCTAAAATGATTTTGTTTTACACATATTTCGCCTATATATGATTTGGGTATTTTTCATGATGGGAAAATTCCGATTTTGATGAAAAAAAAATCCAATTTTGATGGAAAAAATTCCAATTTTGATGGAAAAATTCCCAATTTTGATGGAAAAAATCCCAGTTTCAGGAAGAAACTCCTTAATTAAATTTTGCATCTTTAAAAATATTGTTATATAATAAAAGCATGTTCTCTATGAATTCTACCTGCTCTAATCTCTTCTAAATGTGTTAAAATATGTAGAAAGAAACAGTTCTAAGAACCAGTATTTTCACTTCGAGATAAGTGGTTATTCGAGATAAGCGAGGTTGAGATAACAGGAGTCAGCTGTATTATTTTAACCCATTTTAGTTGGGAAACCCCAAAAAGGTAAGTGGCAAACGATGTAGATCCAGATCAGATGCCGCAGAATGCGGCATCTGATCAGCAGCTACACTGTTTGCATTACATACAGAAACTTGTATAAAACATAATTATGATTAAAACTAACCAGACACCCTGCTATTGGAAATAGACCAGTCCAAAGAGTTGTGGTAGAAGAGTCCACTCAATGTAAATGGGTTAATGTAATTATCTGAGTCATCTCATCAGGACTGTAATAGTGTCTAACCAATTTATGTCTTGTGGACCCTTCTACCTCTCTTTGTGGACAGGTTCATTTCCAGTTTTAAGTGTGTCTGGTTTGTTTTTTTCAGACAGTATTATCAAAGAAATTCCTTATTTAATGCAAATGGTGTAGACCCTGATCAAATGCCGCATTTGTGCTTGTTTGGAAACTGCGATTTTGTGTGTTCTGTGTTTCAAAGGCAATCCTTTTTGTCTTTTACTTATTCATTTTTCATCAATTTCAGGAGAAAAGAATTGCTGGATAGAAAGACAAAGAAAGAAAGAATTATTGTTTATGATGGTTGGTTTTATTTCCTTGTTTTTGTTTTTGTGGCTTGTTTCTGTTTTTATCCTGCCTGCTTAAGCATGCATCATAGCTCCAGATAAGGCACTTTTTCAGGCAAAAAGTATTGATGTTTTTCTTATTTCTCCATGAGAACATGTGGTACTCATATGAGTTTCAACAGCCTATTTTTATACCAAACCACTATCATGTGGAGGGGTATAAAATATAGGTTGGTATTCATTATTATTAGTAGTATGGTTTCATGTTAGTGTCACATGTGTGTCTGTCTGTCCAGCTGTCGTTCATCTGTCCATCTGTATTTTTATTTCTGGATGATAACCTGAGTAAAATATTAATGGATTTTCACGAAAGTTGCTATGTGCATTGATATTATGAAGATTTGGTTTGGAATTGCTAATGGGCAAACTTTGTTAATTTTTGACAGAGTTATCTGCCCACAACATGATAATGACAGGGTATTATCGTTTAATGTTTTTATTTTGCGGAGAAATAATAACGATATTTTCCTTTATGTCCTCTTATTTGGATCTGTGATTGCGTTATTTATGCATCCTTTCCATCAACATTTGCGCCAACCCGAGCATTTATGGCCATTTCTGAATAACTATTTCATCTACAATTATCTTACTACACTTTCCTTAAGAGAGACTCAAACATTATCATACAGTCTTGTGACTATAAACTACATTTCATGCTCCAGTGATTTTGTCATTCTTTGCATGAATCCTAGTGTTTAATTCTATTATATCAAATACTAACATGCCCCAGCAGGTGTGACACTGCCTACCACAGACTCCGTGTTGTATCCAAACAAAAGTGTATAATTGTGTAAGAAAATGACGTTAAATGGTCATTTTCCCATTAAGTCTGCAAGTTTTTGTTTGGCTATGCAAAGTTTTGGGCTTACCTTTAAACCCTGTTATACCAGAGACCATGTTAGAATGAAGCCAGATATGAAGAGGTTCCTGTATACTATTATTTTTTAAAGAGGCTCCTGTGTAGTATCATCTTGGAAAGAGGTTCCTGTGTGGTATATTTTGTATAGAGGTACCTGTGTAGTATAATTTTGTATAGAGGTTCCTGTGTAGTATCATGTTGTAAAGGAGTTCCTGTGTAGTATCATTTTGTAAAGAGGTTCCTGCATAGTATCAAGTAAAGAAGTTCCTGTGTAGTATCATTTTGTAAAGGATTCCTGTGTAGTATCATTTTGTAAAGAGGTTCCTGTGTAGTATCATGTTGTTAAGAGGTTCCTGTGTAGTATCATTTTGTAAAGAAGTTCCTGTGTAGTATCATGTTGTAAAGGGGTTCCTCTGTAGTTTCATTTTGTAAAGGGTTTCTGTGTAATATTTTGTAAAGGGTTCTTATGTATTATCATGTTGTAAAGAAGTTCCTGTGTAGTATCATTTTGTAAAGAGGTTCCTGTGTAGTATTAGCTTGTAAAGAAGTTCCTGTGTAGTACCATTTTGTAAAGAGTTCCTGTGTAGTATCATTTTGTAAAGGGTTCCTGTGTAGTATCGTTTTGTAAAGAGATTACTGTGTAGATTCATCTTGTAAAGAAGTTTGGTGGGCGGCATTGGGGAGACATGGAGATTCAGAATTGCTAAAATCATTTTGTTCTGATATCCAAGATGGCCACCATAGCAGCCATCTTGAAATTCTTTAAATGACATCTCCCAAACCGTAATTTGGATTGAGCTGAAACTTGATGGGCGGCATCGGGATGACATGGAGATTCTGAATTGCTAAAATCCTTCAGTTCCAAAAAAACAAGATGGAGGCCATCTGAAAAATATTTAATTCACATCTGCTCCTGAACGATAAGTCAGCAACATGGAGATTCAGAATTGCTAAAATTGTTCTGTTCAGATTTTTAAGATGGCAGCCATGGCGATCATCTTAAATTCTTCAAGCAACATCAGATTCAAAATTCATAATGACAATCTGATCTGAAATCCAAGATTGCCACCATGGCACAATGTAAAATGATCAGCCTAATCCAGGTTAGTGATTTCTGGCCCACTTGGGCCTCTAGTTTTGTAAAGATGTTCCTGTGTAGTATCATTTTGTAAAGAGGTTCCTGTGTAGTATGATTTTGTAAAGAGGTTCCGCTATAGTATCGTTTTGTAAAAAGGTTCCTGTTAAGTATCATTTTGTAAAGAGTTCCTAAGTAGTATCATTTTGTAAAGGGTTCCCATGTAGTTTCATTTTATAAAGAAGTTCCTGTGTAGAATGATTTAGTAAAGAGGTTCCTGTGTAGTATCATTTTCAGCTCACCTGAGCACAAAGTGCTCATGGTGAGCTATTGTGGTCAGTCAATGTCCGTCGTGCGTCGTGGGGCATCAACAATTGCTTTAAAAGCCTACTCCTCCTACACCCCTGGGCCACTTGACTCGATACTTTGTAGGAAGCATCAGGGTGACCTGTATATCAAAAATAGCTAAAATCGTGCTGATCGGAAATCCAAGATGGCTGCCATCTTGAAAATCTATTTTTCGCTTCTTCTCCTGAACCAAAAGGCCAAGTGACTCCAAACTTGCTAGGAAGCATCGGGGTGACTTGTAGATCAAAAATAGCTAAAATCTTGCCGATTGGAAATCCAAGATGGCTGCCATGGCCGCCATTTTGAAAATGTATTTTTCGCTTCTTCTCCTGAACCAAAAGGCCAAGTGACTCCAAACTTGCTAGGAAGCATCGGGGTGACTTGTAGATCAAAAATAGCTAAAATCTTGCCGATTGGAAATCCAAGATGGCTGCCATGGCCGCCATTTTGAAAATGTATTTTTCGCTTCTTCTCCTGAACCGAAAGGCCAATTGACTCCAAACTTGCTAGGAAGCATCGGGGTGACTTGTAGATCAAAAATAGCTTAAATCGTGCCGATGGGAAATCCAAGATGGCCGCCATGGCCGCCATCTTGAAAATCTATTTTTCGCTTCTTCTCCTGAACCGAAAGGCCAATTGACTCCAAACTTGCTAGGAAGCATTGGGGTGACTTGTAGATCAAAAATAGCTAAAATCATGCCGATTGGAAATCCAAGATGGCTGCCATGGCAGCCTTCTTGAAAATCTATTTTTTGCTTCTTTTCCTGAACCGAAAGGCCAATTGACTCGGAACTTGGTAGGAAGCATCGGGATGACTTGTAGATCAAAAATAGATAAAATCATGCCGATCAGAAATCCAAGATGGCCGCCATGGCAGCCATCTTGAAAATCTATTTTTCGCTTCTTCTCCTGAACCCAAAGCCAATTGACTCCAAAGCTGGTAGGAAGCATTGGGGTGACTTGTAGATCAAAAAACAGCTAAAACCGTGCTGATCGGAAATCCAAGATGCCTGCCATGGCCGCCAACTTGAAAATGTATTTTTCGCTTCTTCTCCTGAACCGAAAGGCCAATTGATTCCAAACTTGCTAGGAAGCATTGGGGTGACTTGTAGATCAAAAATAGCTAAAATCATGCCGATTGGAAATCCAAGAAGGCCACTATGGCAGCTATCTTGAAAATCTATTTTTTGCTTCTTTTCCTGAACCTAAAGGCCAATTGACTCCAAACTTACTAGGAAGCAT
Source organism: Anodontia alba (assembly GCA_964016985.1). Taxonomy (NCBI): domain Eukaryota; kingdom Metazoa; phylum Mollusca; class Bivalvia; order Lucinida; family Lucinidae; genus Anodontia; species Anodontia alba. The sequence continues at coordinate 33,353,527 of OZ024837.1, read as the reverse complement.
TGGGGTGACTTGTATATCAAAAATAGCTAAAATCATGCTGATCGGAAATCCAAGATGGCCGCCATGGCAGCAATCTTGAAAATCTATTTTTCGCTTCTTCTCCTGAACCCAAAAAACCAATTGACTCCAAACCTGGTAGGAAGCATTGGGGTGACTTGTAGATCAAAAATAGCTAAAATTGTTCCGATCGGAAATCCAAGATGGCAGCCATCTTGAAAATCTGTTTTTTGCTTCTTCTCCTGAACCAAAAGGCCAATTGACTCCAAACTTGCTAGGAAGCATAGGTGTGACATGTAGATCAAAAATAGCTAAAATTTTGCCGATCCTAAATCTAAGATGGCCGCATGGCGGCCATCTTGAAAATCTATTTTTCGCTTCTTCTAACCCAAAATGCCAATTCTCGGAACTTGGTAGGAAGCATCGGGGTGACTTGTAGATCAAAAGTAGCTAAAATCGTTCCAATCGGATATCCAAGATGGCCGCCATGGTCGCCATCTTGAAAATCTATTTTTCTCTTCTTCTCCTGAGCCGAAAGGCCTATTGACTCCAAACTTGGTAGGACACATCAGGGTAACTTGTAGATCAAAAATAGCTAAAATCATGCTGATTGGAAATCCAAGAAAGCCACCATGGTGGCCATCTTGAAAATCTTTCTTTTGCTTCTTCTAGACCCAAAAGCCAATTGACTTGAAACTTGGGAGGAAGCATCGAGGTGACTTATAGATTGAAATTGGCTAAAATCGTTTCGATTGGAAATCCAAGATGGCCACCATGGCAGCCATCTTGAAAATCTGTTTTTCACTTCTTCTCCTGAACCAAAAGGCTCATTGACTTTAAACTAGTTAGGAAGCATCAGGGTGACCTGTAGATCAAAAATAGCTAAAATCATCCCTAGCAGAAATCCAGGATGGCCGCCATGACAGACATCTTGAATATCTATTTTTCGCTTCTTCTCCTGAACTCAAAGGCCATTTGATTCGAAACTTGGTAGGAAGCATTTGGGTGACTTGTAGATCTAAAATAGCTTAAATTGTTTGGATCGGAAATCCAAGATGGCCATCATGGCGGCCATCTTGAAACTCATTTTTTCGCTGATTTTCCTGAACCAAAGGGCCAGTTGATTTGAAAATTGGTAGGAAGGATTGGGATGACTTATAGATATAAAAATAGCTAAAATCGTTCCAATCGGAAATCAAAGATGGCGGCCATCTTGAAAATCTATTTTTTCCTTCTTCTTCTGAACTGAAAGGCCAATTGACTCGAAACTTGATAGGAAGCATTGGGGTGACTTGTAGATGAAAAATAGCTCAAATCATTGCGATAGGGAATCCCAAATTGCGGCTATGGTGGCCATCTTGAAAATCTTGTTTTGAAATTTTTCTCCTGAACCGACTCAAAGTTCATTGAAAGTATCGAGGTGACTTGTAGATCAACAGTAGTTAAAATCATTCTGATTGGAAATCCAAGATGGCTGCCATCTTGTTTATGTTTATTATATTTCCCTGCCACTGTGCTTTTTACATGTATAAAATCATGATTCTTCAGAAACCAATTAGCCAATTGCCTCCAAATTTCACATTGATCCTACTGTTGAAATGTGATTGAGAGTTTGTTCAAATGACCACACTCCACTGACTGTCGTGCCATATATAATATTCTTCTTCAAAATTAAGAACTGCTTAAAGGTTGATCTTTTCATTAGCTGCGATGACAGGACTGGAAAAATGTAGCATAACATCTGCATATCTGCAGTGGCTATGTCACTCAGGTGAGCGACCCGTGGCCCGTGGGCCTCTTGTGTAAAAGGTTCCTATGTAGTATAATTTTATAAAGAAGTTCTCACATAGTATCATTTAATAAAGAGGTTCTTGTGAAATATTTTGTAAAGAGGTTCTTGTGAAGTATCATTTTGTAAAAAGGTTCCTGTGTACTATCATTGTGTAAAGAGGTTCTTGTGAAGGGTCAATTTGTGAAGAGTTTCCTGTGTAGTATCATTTTGTAAACTGAATCTTCTGTAGTATCATTTTGTAAAGAGGTCTATGTAGTATCATTTTGTAAAGAGGTTTTTGTGTTGTATCGCTTTGCAAAGAGGTTCTTGTGTAATAACATTTTGTAAAGAGGTTCCTGTGTAGTTTAGTTTTGTAAAAGATTTCTGTGGAGTATTAAATTTGTAAAGAGGTTCCTGTGTAGTATCATTTTGTAAACAGGTTCTTGCCTAATATCTTTTTGTAAAGAGGTTCCTGCGTAGTATCATTTTGTAAAGAGGTTCCTGTGTAGTATCATTTTGTAAACAGGTTCTTGCCAAATATCATTTTTTAAGAGGTTCCTGTATAGTATCATTTTGTAAAGAGGTTCCTGTGTAGTATCATTTTGCCTACAACGAGACTTGCATATTATTTTCAGATAAGACACTTCTGGCAGATCCAATAAAGTGGGAGTCGTCTGTGAAGACCATAATTAGCATTTTTGAAGATTCCAGCAAAATGATAAAGAATCTGAATTATAAGAATGGTGAGTTTTACCTTATTATTTACCTTAAATATTTGGACACTGTTGTCAGTTTCTGGCGAAAGAATGTGCACAATACTGGTTAACCACTTAGAGGACTAAGCCTGCCCAGTAAAAGTGTGGTTAGGTAAACTGACCACGCTCGACATGATCCCATTGGGGTAGACTGGGCCGTAAAACCTCAACACAAACAAACCTCAATACAGTACTTGTCCAAAAATTAGAAAAAGTTCATTCTACTACCTTAACATGGGTTTACGTGTCCAAAAATTTTCCAGTTGTTCAAAACTTAAGAAAGTTGTTTGGTAACGTGACGTTAAAATTTCTATATTGAAATATGGCAAATACATTGATAGTTTTTGCTGAAAAAATGTGAATAGCATCAAAAATATCACTTGAATATACCTTACCTACAACAGTTAATGAGTTTGTCATTAACGAGCTCATTAAGCTAACAATGCTTTGAACAACTGGGCCCTGGATAAGTGGAAAACAGTGGTCCCTTATCAGATGCTGCATTCAGAAGTATCTGGTCTTGGTGTACAATGTTTGCTCAGGACAGCCAGTTTGAATATTTAGGTTAAATACTCTGTATGAGCTGCCATTAACAGTCAAGGGGCTTAGCCCTGGTCCTGTTGAACCAGGATATACTGTGCCTTTGCAAAGAGTGTAGATCTGGATCTGCAGGGGTGGATGGATGAGGCAAAGGTGTCCTGTAGCTTTTGTCACCAAGAATCCAACTGATTTTGACTTACAGTTGGGCAAGGCCTGCTGCCTTTGCAGCAGGTAAGGGTAGAGGGGGAATTTTGTTATTTCCTCCACTTTCTTTCAGTTCCCTCTTTCTTCCCTATCCCTCTGAGGCTCTCTTTCATCTCCTCTTCTATCTCACTTTCTCTGGGAGACAACACAAAATGACCCACAAGGATTGACATGTTGTTAAACCCCAACACAATTAATCAATCAGATCTGGATCTGCACTGTTTGTCATAGTATGTGACTTTGTATCCACAACCTGGATCAACTAATCTGATTGGCTGAAAATTAGAAGTGAGTGTGGCATCTTTATTTATTCAGCATGGCAAGGGTTAATATGGGAACAAAGTCTTTGAGCCATGTACAGACAGCAAAGGCCAAAATCAAGTAACAAAGACCCTGCACAGACTGAATAAAGAGGGTGATGTGGGCCTTCATTGCTTGCATCTATGATAAAGGTCTTTTTCTCATGTTACATATTACTCTAAAAACTGTTTTAATTATCCCCATGCTTTGGGGATATTGTGAACTCCTCTGTCCATCTGTCTGTCATACTATCCCCTCCTAAATCACCCGGCAGACTTTAACCAAACTTGCTACACAACTTCCCCCCATGGTAAGGGTGTGCAAGAGCAACATTATTTTTCCATTCATCCAATCATCTGTCCATCACAATATCTCCTCCCAAACTACTGGGTGGAATTTAACCAAACTTGCTACATGACTTCTTCTCATGATAAGGGTGTGCGAGAGTGAGTCTGTCCATCCCTTTGTCTGTCACGCTATTTGCAACATTAACCAGAGCATGAAGATTTTGCGACGTGTGTCATTTACTGGGCATTCTAGTTGATCTTTGTTTTTATCAGGCAATAAACTTAGCAAATCTTTTTCTTCTTTTAGAATGTTGGGATGTAGCTCATCCCTTCAGATAAAAAGAGTATTCATGATTTATTTTTTGTACTACGCTTTGATGCAAAATTAACCCAAACTAGTTTATCACCCAAATTATTACCAAAAGAGGCACCTTACCTGTAGTTATGGTAGTATATAATTCAGCTAGATGTCAAATAATGTTTTCATAGGTCCAGATACGGCTGACATTTTTTTTATTTCTCTACAAAACTATATGTTGTGGGTACCATTAGAAGCGCCTCAGTAAGGAACATCTTATAGGTATTCACGAAATACATTTTTGTGGAGGAGTAATAAAAATATTTTCAAATACCTCATCACTTATACTTGTTGGAGGTTTTTGATTCCACAATTTACTTTACTGACTTTTTATAGGTGAGCAACTTATGAGTTTGGATTCACGCATGCTGATTCTTCAGTTCACATATATGAACCAGCACATGACCTAACAATAAGACGTGTGGCCAGCAAACACTCAGATCAGCCTGTGCAGTCTGATCAGTCTTCACTGTTCGTATGTGCCTTCTGTAACCTCTGGGCTATCCAAAGATGGATGAAGGAGAACCCTTGCCATACTGGTCACACAGGTCTTATTGTAGGTTTTGTCGTGCGCTGGCTCATGTATCAAATGAGCTGCAACATGAGAAAACATACCTACTCACAAAGAAGACTCAAATCAGCCTGCCCATTCACACAGTCTGTTCAGTCTTTATTGTCCATTATAGGGATCAAACATGGTTTTTCATGCATTAACATTCGCCAGGTCCAGTGGGAGGTGTTGAAAACCGAGGCCGAAGGCCGCGGTTTTCAACACCTCCCACCGGACCTGGCGAATGTTAATGCATTGAAAAACCATGTTCGATCGCTATTATTGCATAAAAACTGAAAAATTTGCTACATTTCGTGTTATTTCTTGCACTATTTTGTTTCGTCTTTTCACTGATGTCGCGCGAACGCTATTTCCATGGACTATGCTCGTTCTGGGGCAGGACAGTACACATCTCATGACGGCAGCAATTCTGTGGCCCTGGTACAAGCATATTGAAAGTTATGTAGCCATGCATTAACAGCGCGAGCCCTGCATTAACAGCACGTAAATTGCCTTGTTAATACATGGCTTTTCGCCAGTTAATGCACGGCTGTTAATAACGTGCGACACTGCTTTTTATACAATAAATATTGTTCATATTGGATCTATGGCTAACCTAAATGCACCCAGTGAAGGTTTTGATCAGACTGCATGAATGTGCAGGCTGATCCAAATCTTCTCTGATCAATATATCAGAAGGTACAATTTTTGGCTTTGCAGCTTATATTATGGACAAATAGAAAGAAAAAAAATCTAGACAAAAAGCAGCATTTTACCGTAATAGCCCTAAGTATTGGGACACCTTATCTACCTACCTTACTAGTTCTAAAATTTGAAATAGTCCATTCTAGTATATCTCTTGATATGTCTAAAATATTCCTGTTTGTATGGCAAACAGGGTAGACCCTGATCAGCTGCTGCATTCTCCAGTGTCTGATCTGGGTCCACACTGTTTGCAAAGGCCTAGCTGTCCCAATACTTAGGGTTATTACGGTACTTAAAGTGCTGTCATATTATTTCAGCATTACATCTCGGCCAGAAACAGTTTGATTATCTCATGGAGGCATCTGACAAACGGTACAAGGAGTTAGATGAAAAGAAAAAACAGTGCAATGAAATACAAGGGGTATGTTTTCAAAAAATACAGTCAAACCTCAATACCTCGAACACCAATGGCTCATTTATCATGGCTGATTGGAACTCGTTTTTGAGTCCCTACGAAATTCTCATGATAGCGCCAGAAAACAAATATTTAAGGAAATTTTCTTATTTTATCATGAAATTGTATGTTGTGTGTACTCATTAGAATTGCTTCATTGAAGCAATTCTAATGAGTACACTCAACATACCGTTATTGTATCGAAGATCGAAAAGACCCCGAAATTATCGACATTTGCTTCCTGACCTCGCACCATGATTAAACGTCAGTGGCTCAAACTACCCATGTCTCGAACAAGTTTCCATGGTCCCAGAGATGTTTGAGCCATTGAAGTTCGACTGTATTTAGCTATTATGTGTAAGGCACAGCATAGCTTCAGGTAAGAGGGAGTATCAGAGTAATATTTTTCTTTTTTATCCAAGACAACATATTTTGGGCAGTCAGCAGCATCATCCTTCCTATAAAAACCATATTGTGGATATTCATCTGAATTCCCTCATCCATGAAAACATGTTAATGAGAGTTCAACAGGATCAACTCACCAGTGAATACTTGCTATGGGTATTCATCAGAATTTCCTTATCCAAGAAAACATATGTTGTGGGTATTCATTAGAAGTGCCTCTGCAAGAATACCTGTGACATGTTTTCATGGTTGAGGCAATTCTGATGAATACCCACAATGTATGCTTTCATGGACAAGGTAATTCTTATGAATACCAGTGACATGTTTTCATGGGTGAGGCAATTTTGACAAATACCCACCATGTATATTTTCATGGGTAAGGTAATTCTTCTGAATTCATGGGTGTGGCAGTTTTGCCACCCACAATGTATGTTTTCATGAGCAAGGTACTTTTTATGAATACCAGTAATGTTTTCATGGGTGAGGCATTTTTTTATAAATAACCACAACATGTATTTATGGATGAGGTAATTTTGATTAATATCTACAATGTTTTCTTAGGCAAGGTAATTCCGATGAAGACCAATAATATTTTTTTATGAGTAAGACATCTGAAGAATATCCATATTTTCATGTGCTAGGCAATTCTGATGAAAACCCACGTTTTCATAGCGGGGTAATTCTGATGAATGCCCAAAATATAAGGCAATTCTGATGAATACCTATAGCATGTATTCATTGGTGAGTTGACTCTGATGAACACCATGACAGGGATTCATGGGCAAGGGAATTTTGATGAATACCCACAAGTTTTTTTATAGGCAGGGTGATTCTGTTGAATGCCCAAAATATGTTTTCTTGGATATAAGGCAGTGCTGATGAATACCATTAACCCTTAAAATGCCAAGAAAACCTGCACTTGAAAATGTCATCTGTTTAGTTGTCTGCTGCATCTTCTTGCAAACTTTTCAAACATATTTTTTGCATATAGGCAAACAGTATGGACTCAGATCAGACTGCTCCTAGAGGAGCAGTCTAATCTGGGTCCACACTGTTTGCAACAATGACTTTTAAAGTATTCAGCAGAAGACAAAACAGACGACAATTGTTGTGTTTGCGTCTTAAGGGTTAACATGTTTTTATTGATGATTTAATCCTGAAGAACACCCCCAACATGTTTTCTTGGGCAAGGTGATTCTGATGAATACTTATGTTTTCTTGGGCAAGGTGATTCTGATAAATACTTATGTTTTCTTGGGCAAGGTGATTCTGATGAATACCTATGTTTTCTTGGGCAAGGTGATTCTGATGAATACTTACCTTTTCTTGGGCAAGGCGATTCTGATGAATACTTGTAATATATTTTCTTGAGCAAGGTGATTCTGATAAATACCCAGATTTTCATGGACAAGGCAATTGTAATGAATACCCACTATGTTTTCATCAGAAAAGTGATTCTGATAAACAATATGTTTGTATGGGTGAGGCCATTCTTTTGAATACCAGCGAAATGTTTTTGTGGGCATGTTTTCATGGCTGAGGCCATTCTCATTAATACCACTATATTATATTTATCATTGAATTTCTGTTTAATTTTCAGAAACTTCATAGTGTGAAAACTGAGAATGATAAAATGATTAAAGAGCTAGAGGAACAAAAGCAGAAGATGTTGAAAACAACAACAGAATTAAATGAGACAAAACAATCCTTGGTAAGAATATAAAAGTTATTTTTTCCTTTTGCATACAATTCTTATAACGTTATGCCTAAGCCTTAAAGAGCCAATCACAAATGCAGCAAAAGACTTCCTGAATTTCAAAGAAAATCAGGATTACCTTTTCACTGAGGCTGGCACAATTAATCGGATAATTGATTACTTGATGGATAAATTCCACAAAAATGATTATCATTACAAATTTGCTAATAATCGATCATTTGATTTCTGTGTCTGTTACTTTACCATATTTGCCCTTGATATATTCAGTCACCTCAACTCCTTACCATACTTTATCTAAAATTTGAACATGTCTAATTTACTGCACACTGTTATGTCTAAATTAGCTGGATGAGTGGCAAACAGTGTAGATCCTGATGAAAAGCCGTGTTTGCAGCATCTCATCTGGGTCTACACTGTTTGCTTAGGCCTGTCTGACCGAATACATACAATAAAGTATAACATATGGTAAGAGTCATGCTCAGACAGGTAATTATGACCAAATCTTCAGTGATTACAAACAAATAAACGATCACAATGGCAGGGCTGATAATCAATTATCTTTTCAACTCTGATTAGCCAGCCTTACTTTTCATGTGTCTTGTCTGCTAAGTTTAGTTACTTGGGAAAAAAAAAAAAAAAAAAAATAGAATGTCATTTGCTTCTAGTGTTGGGGAATCAGTCATAATTTCATAGTTGTTCATCATTTTTATAAAACTGACTGATCATTGGCAAATATTCAGCTTGTAGAAAACGTCTTTATTCTTATTTTAGCCCTTTCCCATTGGTATTTGTTCATAGCTTCAGACAATATTTTTCTTATATATCCATGTAAACAAAGGTTGTAGGTACTCAGGCACTTCTGATAACAGGATGTCAACTGATTCTTATATGTCTATATTTTCCTATATTTTTCAGAATTTTCCTATATTTTTTAAAACCCTCCTATATTTGCTATATTTTCCCATAATTTGGACATTTTTCCAATAGTTTTCTCCAAAAAGGCTGCTGGTATTGATCTGTAGAACATAAATGTTTTTTATACCCCCGCCATTTTCAATGGGGGAGCATATAGTATCACCGCTCTCCGTATGTACGTCCGTCCCATCCATCCCGCATGTAACACTTTTGGTTTCCGTGAGATATCTTTTGAAAGGATTGGTATATTGGATTGACATTTTATACACAGGTATATAATCATAAAATGTAGGTCAGGATCGATTTAGGGTAAAATCTGCCAATTATTTTGGGAGTTATGGCCCTTTTCAACTTTGAAAAATGGTTTCCATGCGATATCTTTTGAAAGGGTAAGTGTATTGGATTGAAATTTTGTACACAGGTATATAATCATAAAATGTAGGTCAAATTTAATTTAGAGTAAAATCCATCTATTATTTTGGGAGTTATGGCCCTTTTTCGAGTTTGAAAAATGGTTTCCGTTCTATAACTTTTGAAAAGATTGGTGTATTGGATTCATATTTTATACACAAGCATATAATTATAAAATATAGGTCAAGTTCGATTTAGGGTAAAATCCACCAATTATTTTTGGAGTTACGGCCCTTTATTAATGTTGAAAAATAGTTGAAAAATGGTTTCCGTTCGATATCTTTTGAAAAGATTAGTGTATTGGATTCAAATTTTATACACAGGTATATAATCATAAAATGTAGGTCAAGTATGATTTAGGGTAAAATCCACCAATTATTTTTGGAGTTATGGCCCTTTTTCAACTTAGAAAAATGGTTTCCGTTCCATAACATTTTAAAAGATTAGTGAATTGGATTCATATTTTATAAACAAGCATATAATTATAAAATATAGGTCAAGTTTGATTTAGGATAAAATCCACCAATTATTTTTGGAGTTATGGCCCTTTATCAATGTTGAAAAATAGTTGAACAAATGGTTTCCATTCAATATCTTTTGAAAAGATTAGTGTATTGGATTCAAATTTTATACACAGGTATATAATCATAAAATGTATATCAAGTTGGATTTAGGGTAAAATCCACCAATTATTTTTGGAGTTATGACCCTTTTTCAACTTTGTAAAATGGTTTCTGTTCCATAACTTTTGAAAAGATTAGTGAATTGGATTTATATTTTATACACAAGCATGTAATTATAAAATATAGGTTAAGTTTGATTTAGGGTAAAATCCACCAATTATATTTGGAGTTACAGCCCTTTTTCAACTTTGAAAAATAGTTTCAGTTTGATATCTTTTGAAAACATTAGTGTATTGAATTCATATTTAACACTCAGGTATATAATCATAAAATAGAGGTCAAGTTTCAATACGGGTAAAATCAACCCCTTATTATGGGAGTTATGGCCCTTTTTCACCTTCAAAAGATGTTTTCCTTCTGATATTTTTTTTAAAAGAGATTGATATGTGTATTGGATTCATATTTTATACCCAGGTAATATAATCATAAAATATGGTCAAGTTCGATTTATTGTAAAATCTGCCAATTATTATGAGAGTTATGGCCCTTTTTTCAACTTCATTTTTTGCAAAATACCTGCACGGGGGTGAGGATGGTCCTGGGCGGAGGCATCTGTGTCATACTGACACATTTCTAGTTTTTTACTGCCTCAAGATATTTTTATTTGCTAGATATTTTTATTGCACTTTACAGCTGTTTTTTGTCTTCTAAAGTATTTCCACCTTGCAGAAATGCTGCTATACACTCATGATGGCTCATCCATGTGGTCACCTTTGATGAATGTGCCAAACTTCAAGTCATAAAAGGTGTCCATATTGATGACCAGGGCGTCTTGCTGCAGGATACTTGCCTTGGTGGAGATGCTGTACGAATGTTTGGTTAAGTAAAACACTAGTTTAATAATTTTATCCAGTTTACAAGTAAGTACATTGTCTCTAGAGTGTTTTGTAATGAAGACCTTTTTACCATAAAATTCCTATATTTTGTCCCAGAAAGTGCTTAACCCTTAAACTGCCAATCACAACAATTGTCATCTGCTTTATCATCTGCTTATGATTTTAAAAGTCATTTTGCTACTGCGCATCTTTGGGGAGCATTCTTCGGGGAGCATTCTTCGGTTTCACCAATGCTCTTGTTTTTGTTGAGTACCCACAACATATGTTTTCATGGAGAAATAAGAAAATATCTGGGCCCAGCTGTTCAAAACTAAACAAAATCGTTAGCTAAAATTTCTATCTTGAAGTATGTTGCGGGCCCCCGTAACCTAGTGGATAGGACTCTTAATCCATTAGGTTTCTTACCACTATGGGTTCGAGCCTAGCTAGGGTCACATATGGGAAAGCCAAGTTCTGCAAACGGATGGTCAGGTGGTTTTTCCCCGGGCTCTCTGTTTTTTGCCTACCTTTGGTGAGTTGTCGGCTTGATATATGTGAAATATTCTAGAAAGGGCCGTAAAACCCAAATAAAGAAAATAAAAAAAATCTTGAAGCAGGGCAAATAAGAGTACAGTGATATTTTTTGCTGAAAAAATGTGAGGAGCTTTTGCATTGCAAAAGCTGCTCACATTTTTGCAGCAAAAAATATCAATGTATTTGTAAATACCTTTGCTACAGCAGCTAACGAGTTTGTCATTAATTAGCTTGTTAAGCTAACAATGCTTTTAACAACTGGGCTCTGTACTTCTCAGTTTAAATTGTGCCTTATCTTGAGCTATGCTTATGCCAGGCTATTTTTTTAGATCAAAATTCTTCACCTTTATTCACCGCAAATCTAAAATAACCCAAATAAATAACTTAGTATTTCATTTTCTACAACGCCTATTAAAATAAAAAGTGAGATAGAATTCTCCAATTAATTGACTGCGAAAGTTCTTTCTTATCATCAGTCACACAAAGTCACAAAATTGTAGCAGATAGTGTTATCCCATTGATCGATCAAAATCAATCATTGAAAATGATCGATCATTGAAACAACACTATCTGCTATACTTTTCAGTGTTGGAAATAAGCCAGAGAAATAAACTTGTCCATGGGGCAACCTTTAAGATAAAACAAGCTTGTCCCCCACAATTTTAATTTAAGATATATTTTATATAGTTTAAGTAGTTCTTAGATAAAAGCATGACAAAGTCTAATAATTTGTGCGTATGTAGTGAGCCTGCAAAACTTCAAGAAAGAAATATGAAACAAAATTAGTTTACAGAATTTTATCTTTCAGAATTTAAGGTTGTCTAGGGGGCAGCCTTCCAAGATTTTTAGCTTGCCCCCAGCAAATTTAACCCGTGTCGGGCAAGTGGGCAATTGCTTATTTCTAACACTGACTTTTGTATTTGCACAGTCTGATCAGTGACTTTATTGCCTGCATACAGAATCATCTGATACGATACTCTTTCCAGCAATCCTAAAATTTCTAATAAAAACCTTAATGTCTTGAGGATTCAAACATTCCTTAACCACCAACACTTTGTGGGCAAAATTCACCAGGGCTATTAACCAGGACAAAATTGATATTTTATCTTATTTATTATGCTTAGGCTACAGTTTTTTTTTTGTTTTTTTTTAGCTCACCTGGAGCTTTGCTCCAGGTCAGCTTATGCCGTGGCGTGTTGTCCATCGTCCGTCTGTCCGTTGTTAACCTTTCACGTTTTTTGACATCTCCTCCTGAACGGTAAGTTGGATTGAGGTGAGACTTAGTGGGAGGCATTGTGGCAACATGGAGATTCAGAATTGCTAAAATCATTCCGTTCCATTATCCAAGATGGCCACCATGGTGGCCATCTTGAAATTCTTCAAACAACATCTCCCAAACCGAAAGTCCGGTTGAGCTGAAACTTGATGGGTGGCATCACAGTGACACAGAGATTCAGAATTGCTAAAATCATTCTGTTCGGATATCCAAGATGGCTGCAATGGTGGCTATCTTGAAATTCTTCAAACGACATCTGCCAAACTTTAAGTCGGATTGAGCCAAAACCTGATCGGAGGTATCACAGTGACACAAAGATTCAGAATTGCTAAAATCATTCCTTTCAGATATCCAGGATGGCCACCATCCATCTTGAAATTCTTCAAATGACATCTCCAAAACCGTAAGTCTGATTGAGCCAAAACTTGATGGGAGGCATCACAGTGACACAGAGATTCAGAATTGCTAAAATCGTTCCGTTCTGATATACAAGATGGCCACCATGGCGGCTATCTTGAAATTCTTCAAACGACATCTCCCAAACCGTAAGTTGGATTGAGCCAAAACTTGATGGGAGTCATCACAGTGACTCAGAGATTCAGAATTATGAATATCTAAAATTGTTCCGTTCTGATATCCAAGATGGCCGCCATGGTGGCCATATTGAAATTCTTCAAACAACATCTCCTCCCAGACAGTAAGTCTGATTGAGCCGTAACTTAATGGGAGGCATCACAGTGACACAGAGATTCAAAATTGCTAAAATCATTATGTTCCAATATCCAAGATGGCCGCCATGGAGGCCATCTTGAAATTCTTCAAAGGACATCCCCTCCCAAACTGTAAGTTCGATTGAGCCAGAATTTAATGGGAGGCATCACAGTGACATAAAGATATAGAATTGCTAAAATTGTTCTGTTATGATATCCAAGATGGCCGCCATGGTGGCCATCTTGAAATTCTTCAAATGACATCTCGTCCCAAACCGGATTGAGCCAAAACTTGATGGGAGGCATCACAGTGACAGAGATTCAGAATTGCTAAAATTGTTCCGTTCCAATATCCAAGATGGCCGCCATCTTGAAATTCTTCAAACGACATCTCCTCCCAAACGTAAGTCCGATTGAGCCAAAACTTGATAAGAGGCATCACAGTGACACAGAGATTCAGAATTGCTAAAATCCCTCCGTTCTGATTTCCAGGAGACCATGGTGGCCATCTTGAAATTCTTCAAACGACATCTCCCAAACCATAAGTCAGATTGAGCCAAAACTTGATTGGAGGCATTGGAGTGTTATAGAAATTCAGAATTGCTAAAATCGTTCAGTTCTGATATCCAAGATGGAGGCAGTGGTGGCCATCTTGAAATTCTTCAAATGAAATCTCCTCCAAAACCTTAAATTGGATTGAGCCAAAACTTGATGGGAAGCATTACAGTGACACAGAGATTCAGAATTGCTAAAATCATTCCGTTCTGATAGCCAAGATAGCTGCCAAGGGGCCCTCTTGAAATTCTTCAATTGACATCTCCGTCCAAACCATAAGTCAGAGTGAGCCCAAACTTGATGGGAGTCATTGGAGCATTATAGAGATTCAGAATTGCTAAAATAGTTCAGTTCCGATATCCAAGATGGCCTCCATGGCGGCCATCTTGAAATTATTCAAATGACATCTCCTCCCAAACCGTAGGTTGGATTGAGCCAAAACTTGATAGGGGGCATCGGAGCAACATAGAGATTCAGAATTGCTAAAACTCTTTCATTCTGATATCCAAGATGGCCGCCATGGCAGCCATATTGGAATTCTTCAAACGACATCTCCCAAACTTTTAAGTTGGATTGAGCGGAAACTTGATGGGAAGCATTGGAGCAACATAGAGATTTAAAATTGCTTAAATTGTTCCGTTTGGCTATCCAAGATGGCTACCTGGGCGGCCATCTTGAAAATCTTGAAACCACATCTGCTTCCAAACCCTGTCAGATTGAGCCCAAACTTGGTGATAGGCATTGGGGCCACATGGAGATTAAGAATTGCTAAAATCATTCTGTTGCAATATCCTAGATGGCCGCCATGTCAGCCATCTTGAAAATTTTCAAACAACATCTCCGGCCATCTTGAAAGTCTTCATTTGTTATCTGCTCAATAAGTCGGATTGAGTGGAAATGGTGGTAGGCATTGGGGCATAATGGAGATTTAGAATTGCTAAAATGGCTCTGAATCTTCAAACCACATCTCCTCCCAAACAGTAAGGTTGAGGCGAAATTTGATGGGAGGCATCGGGGTGACATGGAGATTCAGAATTGCTGCATCGTTGAGTTCCAATATCCAAGATGGCGGCCATAGTGGCAATCTTGAGATGGCGGCCATAGTGGCAATCTTGAATCTCTTCAAACAACATCAGATACTGAATTGCTAAAGGCAATCAGATCTGATAGCCAAGATGGCCACCATGGCACAATATATCATGATCAACCTAATCCAGGTGAGCAATTTCTGGCCCACTTGGGCCTCTAGTTTTAGGTTTATGGAAGAGCCTACTATGACTTTAGCCCCTCCGAATAAATCAAATTTGCATTTCCAATTATGTTCCTACCCTTCAAATTTGGGGCTGAAATATTGCATTTTTATATGTATTTTTGTTAAAAAATTATTTGATTTGCTCAACCCAAGCTTTTTCATATTTTTATACCCCGCCACACGATAGGGGCGGGGTGTTATGGTTTCACATTGGAAATCTGTGTGTCCGTCCGTCCGCAGGTCCATCTGTCTGTTAGTCAGTTGTATGTCTGTTTATTGGTCCGTCCGTATTTCGTTTCCAGATGATAACTTGAGTAAACATTAATAGATTGTCACCAAACTTGGTACGTGTGTGCATTGATATTGTGGAGATCTGGTTTGTGATTGCTAATGGACAAATTTTATCAAATTTTGATGGGAGTTATCTGCCCGAAAAACACCCATATTTTCATTTCCAGATGATATCTTGAGTAAATGTCAAGGAATTTTAACCAAACTTGGTACATGCATTGATATTAAGGAGATCTGGTTTGGGATTGCTAATGGGCAAATTTTGTCAATGTTTTACAAATTTAATCTGCCTGCGACATGATAATGGCGGGGTATTATAGTTAAAATTTTTTATACCCCACCACACAATAGTGGCGGGGTATTATGGTTTCACCTTGGATGTCCATACATCTGTCTGTCCGTCCATCCATCCATTTCTGGATGATCACTTGAGTAAACATCAATGGATTTTCACCAAACTTGGTATGTGTATTGATATTGTAGATATGTGGTTTGGGATTGCTGATGGGTAAATTTAGTCAGATTTTTGCAGATAACCCGAGACACTCCCATATTTTTGTTTCCGGACAATAACTTGAGTAAATAACAAGGGATTTTAACCAAACTTGCTATATGCATTGACATTAAGGAGATCTGGTTTGGAATTGCAAATGGGCAACTTTCGTCAAATTTTTACGTGATTATATGCCCGAGACACGCATTTATTTTCATTTCCGGATGATAACTTGAGTAAATAACAAGGGATTTTAACCAAACTTGATATATGCATTGACATAAAAAAGATCCCATTTGGAATTGCTAATGGGCAAATTTCGTCAAATTTTTACGGAGTTATCTGCCCAAGACACGCCCATATTTTCGTTTCTGGACGATAACTTGAGTAAATAACAAGGGATTTTAACCAAACTTGCTATATGCATTGACATTAAGGAGATCTGGGTTGGAATTGCTAATGGGCAAATTTCATCAAATTTTTACAGAGTTGTCTGCCCGAGACAAGCCCATATTTTCGTTTCCGGACAATAACTTGAGTAAATAACAAGGCCTTTTAACCAAACTTGCTATATGCATATTATGATGCATGATATTATCAAGATCTGGTTTAGGATTGTTATCTGTCCATTGATATTATCAAGATCTTGTTTAGGATTGTTATCTGTCCCTCTGTCATTTTCTTTCCAGACATTTTCTCAATGATAACTTTAATACATAAACAAATAATTGCTGTGGCAGGGTATTTTGCTTGCGGGGCTTTTATTATTATTTTTATTCCTTCCTCCCGACAGCAACTTTTTGAGAAATTTCCCATACAACTAAAGGTAAAAAAATGGCCTTATAGGTAAGCACTGATAGTCTTGACATGCTGACCACAGCCATGTAGTTATTTGATAATCATTGGAATAAAGTTTGTTGTTATATAAACAGAACCAAAATATATTGATACTAGAAGTTATATATGTAAGGAGACTTGAACAGGGCCATTGTGTAGTCTATTTCATTTTATTCTTATGTAGGAGAAATTCAAGGAAAAAAACAAAGAAATGAGTATCAGAATTGCGTCATTGAACAACAAGATCAAAGTTTTGGAAGATGAACTGGAGAGAAAGATGAAAACACCAACTCCACCCCCAACCCCATCCCCTCCTCCTGAACCAGGTAAAGAATATATGTTTGTTATACATAGCTCCGGATAAGAGGGGGTATCCACAAAATATTCTTATTTCTCCATGAAAACATATGTTGTGGGTACTCATTAGAAGCACCTCCCAAAGTAAATAAGAAAAAAATATGTTACTTCTCAGTTGGAAAAAAGTGCCTTATCTGGAGCTATCATACAATTATTGACTATTAAGGTATTGGATATGATGTAATATCCACCAGAGAATACAAATATTGACCAAGGTGAAAGCCGAGGTCAATATTTTTATTTGATGGTGAATATCTAAGTCATATACAATACCTCAGTAGTCAACAATTGTTTTATTATATAGTTTGTCATTTTTATTGATGATTGTGAGTAATTACAATCAAGGTCAGACACCATTCATGCAAAAAGCACACATAGACATTGGGTCACTACTAATGACGTCATCAAAACTTGATATTGACTGGCTTGCACGCGAATGATGTTACTTTTCTTGTGCAAGCTAGTCAATATCACAAAATATTGACTGGACTGGAAGCACATCCGAGCCAATTAAAGGTCGTTTATTTACAGATCATATGATAAATGGCTATACTAACCCTTAATATTGGGACACCTTAACCCTTAAATGCCAGGAAAACCTGCGTCTGAAAATGTCATCTGTTTATGTTATCTGCTGAATATTCTTGCAAACTTTTCAAACCTATTTTTGCATACAGACAAACAGTGTGGACCCTGATCAGACTGCTCCTAGTGGAGCAGTCTGATCTAGGTCCACACTGTTTGCAAAAAGGACTTAAAATCACAAGCAGATGAGAAGGCAGACGACAATTGTTGTGATTGGCAGTTTAAGGGTTAACTTATTACCATACTTATCCTAAAATGTGAACAAGGCCTTGTTGATATGTTTAAGTGTGGTCAAACTGAACCCGGATTTGCCCTGCCTTTTGAAACAGTTTTGAAGAAGCCAACTTATCTGGATCTTCACTGTTTGTCATAAGTATGTGAATTGGTATCAACATCCTGGATAAAGTAATCTGATTGGCTGAAAATTAGAACTGGGCATGACATCTTTATTTATTCAGCATGACAAGGGTTAAAACTGCTCGATGCTCAGGAGACAATTTGCATGAAATTTCAAAACCTGTTTTCTGAGACAGTAATAGGATTTGATAATTTTTGCAGTCTGTCTGTGTTGGAAACGCTTTGCATGAAATGTCAAAACCTGTTTTGGGTGGGGGGGGGTGGGGGGGGGGGGGGGGGGTGGGGGGGGGGGGGGGGGGGAGAAAAAAAAATAAACAAAATATGTTGTCTGCTGAAAATTTTACCTAGCATGCAAAACATTAATAAACATATGAAAGGAGCATGAATGTAAGATTCTATTTGTCCTGTGCATTTTATATGGATTTTGTTCTTGCAATATTGCTTTTTGGTTATCTGTTGTAAACAACTTAAAGACATAATCTCATAACCTTATGTCCCTTAACCCAACTCAGCCAGGCTCCACTGCACAGATGGTAGCTTGTTAGCTTACAGATCCAGGGTTGCAAGTTCCAGTCTTAGCTCTGCCACATAATTTTTGTGGAGATGGACCATCAAAAAATTTCTATCGTCATCCCATTACGAAAACATGCCTATTCAAATATGCTGAAAATTTTACCACCAAAAAATGAAAATTTTCAGATAAAAAATTCTGATCTTTTTCATATTTCTGCTCAAAACATAGATTGTGGGTACTCGTTAGAACTGCCTCGACGAGGCGGTTCTAATGAGTACCCACAATCTATGTTTTTGAGCACAATTAAGAAAAATAATGTATACCCCTGTAAATCCCAGTTTTACTGTATAAAAGTGGGGGTTTAAGGGGGTCTAAATTATATAGGTATGTTTTCCTGATGCTCCTTCTGAATTCAGGAGGGCTCTTGTCGGTTACTGGCAAAAGTATGTGCACAAAGTATTAGTTAACTACCCAGGAAAAGGTGTAAGTTGGTTAACTGACCGGCTGCACATGACCATAACAGTGTTGACTGGACCACAAAACTCCAAATCAAACTGGTGCAATATAACTATTATGTTATGGCTTTATGACACATTAGATCTGATAAAAAGCTTAACCCTTGCTGAACCTGGGTATACTCTACTTTTGCAAACAGTGTAGATCCAGATCAGTTGGCTTCTTCAGAAGCCAACTGATCTGGATCTGCACTGTTTGTCAGTTAGAATGAGAATTTGTATCAACAACCTGGATCAAGTAATCTGATTGGCTGAAAATTAGAAATAGGCATGGCATCTTTATTTATCCAGCATGGCTAGGGTCAAAGCTCAGATTGCATTCGATTGCCTTTATTTTTGTTTCATCTGATTGGCTGAAAATTAGACGTGGGCGTGGCATCTTATTTATTCAGCATGGCAAGGCTTAAGGCTCAGATTTGATATAACTGCATTTATTTTTGTTTCATCTGATTGCTGAAAATTAGAACTGGGTGTGGTGTCTTAATTTATTCAGCATGACTAGAGTTAAGGCCCAGATTGCATATGATTGCCTTTATTTTTGTTTCATCTTGTTGGCTGAAAGTTAGAAGTAGATGTGGCATCTTAATTTATTCAGCATGACTAGGGTTAAGGGTGAGATTGGATTTGATTGTGTTTATGTTTGTTTCATCTTATTGGCTGAAAATTAGAAGTGGACGTGGCATCTTAGATGTAATTTATTCAGTATATCTTGGGTTAAGGCTCAGATTGCATTTGATTGTCTTTATTTTTGTTTCCAGAGAAAATGATTCTCAAGGGTTAAGGCTCAGATTGCATTTGATTGTCTTGATTTTTTTTTCCAGAGAAAGTGATTGTCAAGGTGATTGATTCAGCCACTCAGCTGAAGCTAGAAGAAGTGGAACAAGAATTAGCAGATGTAAAGGTGAGATAACTGCACTGTCATGTCAGACAGCCATAAGTATTCCAAGTAATCAGACATTTAACAAGATCAATTTCAGAATGTCCTCTACTACAAATTTGGTTTAATAGCATTTAATGGTTAAACCTTGTCCTGCTGAACTCAGATATACCCTGCCTTTGTAAACAGTGTAGATCCAGATCAGTTGAAGAAGCCAACTGATCTGAATCTGCACTGTTTGTCATTTAGTATGTGAATTTATATCAGCAACCCTGATCAAGATACGAGGGATTTTCGAAATGAATTGCTTATTGTCCTCTAGCTCGATATCTACGTGGGGCACGATAAAAACCAATACATACCTGTATAGGGCTATTCAATATCTACACAATGGTGTATAAATGTACATGTTAGACTAAGTGTAAGACATAAAATTTGCCATTTGAATACACACAGTCATTGACCACTGCAGTAAAAATGGTTGGTAGAAGCGTCGACAAAAAAGATGAAATACAGGCTTACATCAAAGCTCGCTCAAAACTTGGTTGTTCTTTGAAGAAGCTGATGACTGAAATTTCTACTGCTTTTGGACCTTCTTGTGTGTCTTATGACACAGTTCTGTGGTGGAAAAAGAAATTTGAGTCTGGTGTAGCGTCCATCAAAAATGCACCGAAATCAGGTAGGCCAAAATCTGCATCTCATAAAGAAATCATTTCCAAAATAAAGGAAATCATTGAAGGAGATGCCAAATTTACAGTTCGTGATATTGCACGAAAGGTAGGCATATCACTATCAACGGTTCACCTTATTTTGAAGAAGCATTTGAAAGTCAAAAAAATTTCTGCTAGATGGGTGCCACATCTATTGACTGACGAGCAAAAGAGGCAACGGGTTAAAGTGGCCAAAAAGCTGCTTCAAATGTTTCCAAAATATGACAAAAAGCAGTTTGACAATGTCGTCACAGGTGATGAAACCTGGGTCCATTATTTTGAGCCCGTCAGAAAGGTTAGCAATAAGATCTCGGCCACTAACACAGCAAACGCCAAATAATTACCAAACGTTCTTTGAGTTCAAAGAAGGTTTTGTATGCAATCTTCTTCTATGGTGAAGGAGTCGCAATAAAAGTGCCAGTGAAAAAGGGCAAAAGCATCACTGGAAAGTACTACAAAGACGTAGTACTGAAGAAACTGAAAAAGTATTATCAGAAACGACGCCCTGCCACTGGTTTTAAACATGTCCGTCTTCTACATGACAATGCCCCAACTCATACCTCCGCAATAGTTACGGCGTTTTTGAAGAAAGAAAAAGTAACTGTTTTGCCTCACCCGCCTTATTCCCCAGACCTTGCCTCATGTGACTTCTTTTTGTTTCCGAAATTGAAAGCATTCCTTGCTGGGCGGAAATACCAGTCCCGACAGGCACTTGGATCTACCATTCATCAGTACCATATTACTGTGCCCAAATCAGCGTACCGTGACGCCTTCAAGAAGTGGATACATCAGCTGAAATTTTGCATTTCTAGCCGCGGGGAGTACTTCGAGGGCATGAAATGAGTACTTTTGGGATAACTTGAAATTTGAAGTCTCCAGATAGAAATAAGCAATTCATTTCGAACATCCCTCGTATCAACAACCTTGATCAAGTAATATGATTGGTGAAAATTAGAAGTGGGTGTGGCTTGTTAATTTTTTCAGCAATTCAAGGGTTTTAACATGCTACCTTAACTTTTACCACTGTCTGGCCAAATTCTGCAGATGACAAATTGGTGATATTTTCTTATTTTTTTGCAGAGACAATTTCTATGAAATGTCAAAGCCTGCTTTCTGGAAAAAATAAGAAAAATATTTCAGTTGTTCATATGCTTTTGCCACTGTCTAGCCTAATTCAGCCGATGACAAATGGATGATATTTTCTTATTTTTTTGCAGAGACAATTTCCATGAAGTGTCAAAACCGATTTTCTAGAAAAAAATAAAAAAAATTTTCAAATTGTTGTATGCTGAAAGTTTTACCTAGCATGGTAAGCATGTTTCCTGAGAATGCTTACCATATATGTCCTGAATATTGGGATATCTCAACTCCTTACCATACTTATGGTATACACCATATTTACCCTAAGTATTGGGACACTTTATCTTCTTACTATACTTGCCCTAAAATTTGAAATAGTCCTTTACACTAACTCTTGATGTATCTGAAATATTGCTGTATGTATGGCAAACAGTGTAGACCCTGATCAGATGCTGCATTCTGCAGCATCTGATCTGGGTCTTCACTGTTTGCAAAGATCTATCTGTCCCATAGGGTTATTACGGTACCCTGTATATTGGGACACCTGGGGGTGGTCGGGTGTGCTGAAGGTGTTGTGTATCTTATGTCACTTGGGCGTCCATCTAATATTGGCTTATAGTTGGGCAAGTCCTGCTATCCTTGTAGCAGGTAAGGGTGGAGGGGGGATTCTTTTATTCTTTTATTTCTTCACTTTCATTCCTTTTCCTCTTTCTTCCCTGTCCCCCTCTTTCAGCTGTACTATCTCTTTTCTCCCTTTCTCTGGGAGATGACACAAAATGACCCACAAGGGTTGACGTGTCGTTAAACCCCAACACAATCAATCAGTCAATCAGTATTTGGACAGTTATTCCTAACCGTAATGAATTTTACTGCTCCCAACTGCTGGGTTCAAATCCTGCTGGAAGCAGAATTCAGCTTGCGTCGGTATGACTTGTCACTGCTTAGAACTGTCATTATTCTTCCATTGTCTTGATATTACTTAAATAATGTTGAAAGGAACATAAACACCAAATCACTAAGGCTGGCATGATTAATCAGACAATCAATTAATTGATCGATAAATTCCACAAAAATGATCATAATTACAGATTTGTTAATAATCGATCATTTAATTTCTGTGTTTGTTACTTCACCCTATTTACCCTCAGTATTCAGACACCTCACTGAACTCCTTACCATACTTTATCTAAAATTTGAACAAGTGCAATTTACTTTCCACTGTTATGTCTAAAATAGCTGGGTGAGTGGCAAACAATGTGACGTCTCATCTGGGTCTACACTGTTTGTTCAGACCTGTCTGACAAAAATACATACAATAAAGTATAAATATGCCCAAATAGGTAAAAATATGATCAAGTCTTCAGCGACTACTAATCGATTATCAATCACAATGGCAGGACTGATAATCGATCATCTTTTCAGCTTTGATTAGCCAGCCTTACAAATCATCATCCTTAGTAAATTATCCTAAATTTTGAACGTCCATTTGTTTGCCTGTTAATGAGTCCAGACACTGCTAGATTAGTGGCAAATATTATAGGACCTGTTCATTCTCTCCCTTTTGTTAATTGAAGAAGGGCAGTTGTCAGTTACTTGTGAAAGTACGTGCACCACTTAGAGGACTAGTCTGTCCAGGAAAAGTATGCTTTTAACTGACTTGCTAGACATGACCTTAACAGTGTTGACTGGGCTGTAAAACTAACTCAGCTAGTTCTTCTGTACCTTTTTTTTCTTCAAGTAGATAACACAAAATGAAGGTTGACACACCATTAGCCCCTGCCATGCCGAATAAATTAAGATGCCACACCCACTTCTAATTTTCAGCCAGTCAAATTACTTGATACAGGCTGTTGATACAAATTCACATACTTAATGAAAAACAGTGCAGATCCAGATCAGTTGGCTTCTTCAGAAGCCAACTGATCTGGATCTACACTGTTTGCAATGGCAGGACCTATCCGGGTTCAGCAGGACCAGGGTTATAAATGAACTAAAAATAACACCCAGAAAATGAGGTGGATTATGAGCCACACAAATATCTGTTTTTGTTTTTGTTTGTGTTGAGGTTTAATGGCCCAGTCAACCCATTTGGGTCTTGTAGAGATCGGTCAATTTACCTAACCACACTTGTTCCTGGACTGGCTTAGTCCACTAACCAGTAGTTGTGCACATTCTTTTGCCAGAATTGGTCAATGATAATCACATGATAGACAACAACCTTAAGGAAATTTTGTGTATGTATACTTTGGCTAGATTGTAAACAGTAGACCCAAAAATGATGAAAGAATTCATGTGATAACATAGCTACAGATAAGAGGGGGTATCCACATAATATTTTTCTTATTTCTTGACGAAAACATATGTTGTGGGTACTCATTAGAAGTGCCTCGGTGAGGCGCTTCTAATGAGTACCCACAACATATGTTTTCATTGAGAAATAAGAAAGATATCAGCAGTTTTCGGATGAAAAAAGTGCCTTATCTGTAGCTATGTGATAAGAAAACTTGTTCTGGTACTTTTGTTTTTGTTGTTGTAGGCACAGTTAGAAGAACTTCTTGCCAAGCTTAGGCTGCTTGAGGAACAGATACAGACAGAGCAGAGTAAGACATTGTTGTTTTGTGTAAATAGCCTCAAAATTTGTATAATATTTACACTACTGTCTTTTCGACATCATTCCAAAAAACGTTCTTTGCTTGGTGTTTAATTTTAAATGAAAATATTTTGTTCTGATTGACCATATCTTATCAGAAACCATTTGTCTTTTCTGTTTCTGTGTTTTGTTCTCAATCATTTACCCTAAAATTAAATTTACAGCCAAAAATTGATCTGACCTATGCGATTTCTACAGTAAAGTGATTTGTTTTGTTTTTTTTCTAATTTTTGTCTAAGAAAATATTTTTTTACTTTTCTTTGCTGAATTTATATTAAATAATATTGTGAAAATTCCAGAAAAAATGAAGAAGAGGTTCAAGTTCAAAATCTGCCTCCCAAGTTACCAACCCTAAAGATTTCTGCATAGTTTGCATTCATTTTTACCATGGGTAAAAGTGAAAATATTTGATCTTTTAAAAACCAATGACTAGAATAAAACTTTTTATGCATAGGTAATGACCACAAATGGTTTTGCATTTTTGTGTGGATACAACACTTTTGGGGTCCACCTTTTAACCAACTTGTATCTTATATTATTGCATAAAAAGCAGTGTCGCATGCTATTAACAGCCATGCATTAACCGGCAAAAAGCCATGTATTAACAAGGCAATTCACACGCTGTTAATGCACGGCTATGCAACTTTCAATATGATCGTACCGGGGCCACAGATTTGCTTCCGTTACGAGATGTGTACTGCCCGGCCCTAGAAAGAGCATAGTCAGTGGTAATTACATTCGCGAGATGTAGGTGAAAAGGCGAAACAAAATAGTGCAAGAAATAACGCGAAATGTAGCAAATGTTTTCAGTTTTTATGCAATAATAGCGATTGAACATGGTTTTTCAATGCATTAACATTCGCCAAGTCCCTTGGGAGGTGTTGAAAACCGTGGCCTTCGGCCTCGGTTTTCAACACCTCCCATGGGACCTGGCGAATGTTAATGCATTTAAAACCATGTTTGATCCCTATAATGAACCACCTTATAAAGAGGTTACAGTGTATCATAGCTCTAGATTAGAGGGGTATCCACATCATATTTTTCTTATTTCTCCGCAAAAAACGTAATTATGTTGTGCATACTCGTTAGAAGTGCCTCACTGAGATGCTTCTAATGAGTATCTGCAACATACACTGCAACCTCTTTATAACTCTATTGTTGGGGTCCATAGCATAAACAACCGTGTTATATCCAAACAAAAATGTATAGATTATATTGAAATATGACCATTTATGGTCATTTTTCAATATAATCTATGCAATTTTGGGATCCATCTTTGAACTGTATTATATCCAAAGCCGTGTGTCCCGTGCTGGTCCCGGGCTTAGAATAGGCCAGACGTACGAGTGATGTACGAGCCGTCTAAAAGAGGCTGCCCGTGACCACCCGGGCCCTCGAAATAGGTGGCTGCCTTCCGCTTCTGTGGCAGTTGGGTAAAACCCCTAACATAACAGAGCAACCGTCCGTTCAACCGGTATAATTCCAGACTATAAAATTCAATTTATTGAAATGCATCTTAAATTGGAAAAAACAAATTTCGCGAGATCTATCCTTTTAAACCTTTCCTATCTCATGTTACTAACATGCTTCATTTGTTTATCATTCTGTGCCCGTGGGTCGCACATGGGACGAAGATTATAACCTCATCTGTATTTAACATGTGTTTGTCTTGTGTTTGTGTCATTTTTCTGAACTCTAGCATTCTCCACATTAAAAAGTAAGATGCATTTATTATTGTTAGATAAAAAAACTAAACGTTTTTCAAGGTATGAAAGCTACATATCATTTGAAAGCTACATATCATCTAACACAGCTTGTTTGTTTGACTCTCTTTAAAAATGAATCCAAAATGAATCCTTCTTTCTTTAATAAACTGTTTATTTTAAATATGGATCTCCTAATGTTAAAAATAAATTTCAATTTCCCAGACGTTTTCGGCGTCCCTTGTCTGTAGGGAATAAAATCTACAGATCACTTTCCTTCTGTAGTGGATAGGGTGTAATCCCCTATTAAAATAGGAACCACCTGTTTGCCGTGGGTGGCGTCTCGTATGCTGGGAGAGGGGAACCTGATGATTGAGGAAAGCCCAGGGATCTCCAGCTTTTCAACACATCATTTTGGCCCTTATTTCAGATAGAAGAGCGGTCTGGGTTAGATCCGGCCTGGATCAATCGGCTCAGTCGTGCCAAGCTCTAGAAGCGCACAACTTGTTCTTAGCTTCTTTCTCTCTTTCATACATATCTTTATGGTACCAACCGGGCTTATTTTTCTCATGTTCCTCTAACTTTGTTTCAATGGGCGGCGGCTGAAGGGTCAATTGGTGGGCTTGTATTGGGGCTTTGGCGGAAACCTCTGTGAGTGGAGGCTGTGGATAGGGAGATGAACTCAACTGTTCATAAATTTTTCTATGGAAATTTAGATGAATAGGTGGGAAATCATCTAAGCATGAGGCCGAGCTGAAGACTCTGATCTTGACACCGAGTATAATAGCAATGTAGCCTTGACGTTAGAAATAGGAGATCCATTTCTGTTAAACGTCCCCTTGTAGGGCTCCATGGAGGGTGGGGCGCATAGCTATCGAATCAAAAATTTCATCACCATGGCATCTCGAAAACGATTTCTGGCGTTCGACTCTTCGGAGGACGACACGCAACCGACTACTTTTACTTTCAAAGCAAATGAGAACTTCGCTAAATTTTTAGTGATTTCAAGTAAAGAAGACAAACCAATTACTTCACTGTCTCCTTTCATCATAGAAAAACAAATTGAATCTTTAATAGGCACTCCAAAAAATGTTAAAAAATTAAAAAATGGAACTCTTTTGGTCGAAACAAACAGAATATCACAAACTGATAATCTCTTAAAACTTTCAAAGTTTTTTAATATTAATGTCACTGTCACGGAACATAAAACTCTCAACACTTGCAAAGGTATTATCCGTGACAGAATGCTAAAACATGAAACTGAAGAAAATATCACAGAATATCTTAACACACAAGGAGTAACAGCTTGCAAACGTTTTAAAATTAAAAAAGATGGAAACTTTATAGAAACAAATACACTTTTACTGACTTTCAACACCACAACTTTACCGAAATCACTAAGAATTTTTTACCGAATTATACCGGTTGAAGTCTACATTCCAAATCCTCTGCAGTGTTTCAACTGTCAGAGGTTTGGACATCATCAAAACGGCTGTCCGGAAGCACCTGGATCAATATGTGAAAAATGTGGTATGGGTGAATTTGATCACCCTACAAATGCTTGTAAAAATGAAGCCAAGTGTGTGAACTGTCACAAAAACCATCAATCAAAATCAAATCAGTGTGAAATTTGGAAAAAAGAGAAAGAAATAATGAAAATTAAAGTTACACAAAAAATTACTTATTTGGAAGCTAAAAAAATACAAGAAAATCAACCTGAAATCACCTTTGCAAAAGTTGTTCAATCCCTAAACACTAAACCTGAAACCAAAGAAAGTTCTACCCAGTTTAACGAAAAAGATTCTGTCATCAAAGCAAATTCAAAAGTTATTACTCCTACTCTAAAACCTAAACCTAAACCCACATCTACTCATCAGTCTAGACCACCAACAAAATCTCAAAACAGTTCACAAAACAAGTGGATCACAACAGAGATCCAGGTCCAGGACAGCTGACCAGAAAGGAAAAAATGGAAAAGAAAAAGATAAAGATAAAGAACCAAATCCATATAGTAAAGGGGCGTCGGCCGATCCGATCAAGTTGGTCAATCGGTTCGATTCCCTTGAGAACATGGAGTTAGAGACTGACTCCTCCATGTTCTCGCAGTCTCAGAGAAAACAAAAGGATTAAGTTCCTTATTTTCAAATCATCTCTCCATTTATCATGGATAAAAAATCAATTATTCAGTGGAACTGTCGAGGACTAAAAGCAAATTATAACAAAATTTTAATTTTAACAACACTACTTTCTCCGACTGTCTTTTGTCTCCAGGAAACCTTTTTAAAAAATACAGATAATATTAATTTTAAAAATTATAGTTTATATAATCATATCGCAACTGAAAATCAGAAAGCCTCAGGAGGCTCATCTATCCTTGTAAAATCAAATGTTCCTCATAGACAGATAGATATAAATAGTAATTTACAAGCTGTTGCTGTAAATGTCACTCTGTCTAAATCCATAACAATTTGTTCTCTATATCTTCCTCCACACTGTAAATTTTCTAAACACGATTTAGAAAATCTTATAAACCAGTTACCTCGTCCTTACTTATTATTAGGTGACTTTAATAGTCACAGCAAACTATGGGGTTGTCTGGATACAAATGACAAAGGAGAAATAATAGAAAATTTTATTGCAGAAAATGATTTATGTTTATTTAACGATAAACAACCAACTTATCTTCATTCTCCTACAAGAAATTATTTTGCTTTAGATTTGTCTATATGCTCTCCAAATATTTACTTAGATTTTGATTGGTCAGTTTTAGATGACCTTCATGGGAGCGATCATTTTCCAATTAAAATTGAAGAAATTGAATCGACAAATGAAGACCATCATTCCCGATGGAATTTGAATAAAGCAAACTGGGAGAATTTTATGGAGCTATGTAATGAAAAATTAAATCCTGAAATGTTTAAAACAGCAGATGATATACAAGCTTTTACTGATACATTAATTCATGTAGCCGAAAAATGTATTCCAAAGTCCTCGACACGTTCAAAAAGAAATAGACCATGGTTTAATAAAGATGTTAAAAATTCAATAAATAAAAGAAAATCTGCCTTACGAAAGTTCAATAGGCAGCCAACAAAAGAAAATCTAATCCATGCCAAACAAATGCGAGCAAAAGCTCGCAAGACAAAAAAAATGGCTAAAAGAACATCTTGGCAGCAATACGTCTCCAAACGTAATTCTAGAACTCCAGCAAAGAAGATATGGGACATGATTAGAAAAATAACTGGCAAAAATAAAAATAACAAGCATGTCCATATTAAATCAAATGGAAATATATGCTCAACGACTAAAGATATTTCCAATGCACTAGGAGAGAATTTTCAGAAAAACTCTTCTAGTGCAAATTATTCCGAAACCTTTCAAAACATAAAACAGGAACGAGAGAAAGAGCATCTAAATTTTACATCACTAAATCATGAAAAATATAATGTACCATTCACAGCTTCAGAATTATTAGATGCTCTTCATAAATCTCATGATACAGCTGCTGGTCCTGATGACATTCATTATCAAATTCTTAAACATTTACCCGATAACGCTTTAAAAACTTTATTAAATATTTTAAATGATATTTGGATCACTGGAAAATTTCCAAAAGACTGGAGTAAAGCAACGATTATACCTATACCAAAACCAAATAAAGATCATACTGAAGCTACTAACTACAGACCTATTGCTTTGACAAGTTGTTTATGTAAAACAATGGAGAGAATGATTAATGATAGACTGGTTTGGTTCTTGGAATCAAACCAGCTTATAACAAAATATCATGCTGGATTCAGAAAAAATAACTGTACAAACGATCATTTGGTTCGTTTGGAGTCCTTTATTCGTGATGCCTTTATTAAAAAAGAACATGTCGTAGCTGTATTTTTTGATCTTGAAAAAGCTTATGATACTACATGGAAACATGGCATCATGAAAGATTTACATAAATTAGGCCTTAAAGGCCGATTACCACTTTTTATTCAAAATTTTTTATCAGATCGAAAATTTAATGTTCGAATAGGTAATACGTTATCGGACATATTTAAACAAGAACAAGGTGTACCACAGGGAAGCATTTTATCACCTACCTTGTTTGGCATTAAAATTAACGATATTGTTAAATGTGTGAAAGACCTTGATTGTTCACTTTTTGTTGACGATTTTGGAATATTTATTAGATCGAAAAATATGGAAACCATTGAATTCAAACTACAACGATGTTTAAACAATATAGAAGATTGGGCAACAGAAAATGGTTTCAAATTTTCAAAAACAAAAACTCAATGCGTTCATTTTTGTCAGATACGTCAGCTACATTTAGATCCTCATCTCCACATATACGGTAGTCCAATTCCAGTCGTTAGTGAAGCAAAATTCCTGGGTCTTTTGTTCGATAACAAATTATCTTTTATACCACACATCAAAGCTTTAAAAGCTAAATGTCTTAAAGCACTTGATATTCTTAAAGTTCTCTCCAGTTCCAACTGGGGAGGAGATCGTACTGTTCTTTTAAATCTTTATAGATCTTTAATTCGATCTAAACTGGATTATGGATCCATAGTCTATGGATCCGCTAGAAAATCTTATTTGAAATCTTTGGATACTATTCATCACCAAGATTTACGTCTGGCTCTAGGGGCTTTTCGTACTTCCCCCGTCGAAAGTTTATACGCTGAATCAAATGAACCATCATTGTATATAAGAAGAGAGAAATTGTCTCTTCAATATGTTACTAAATTAGCCGCCAATCCACGTAATTCAGCCTATGATTGTGTTTTTAATCCTAAATATGAAAGATTTTACAACAACAAACCAACGGCTATTAAACCCCTTGGCCTGAGAATACAACCGTTACTTGAAGAGGCCAATATCAATATTAAAAATGTTCAGCATTTTTCTTTTCCATCAAGAGAGCCATGGACGTTAAACCCTCCAAAGATTATTTTAGACCTTCATAAAAATAAAAAAACAGAAGTCGAGTCGCATATTTTTAAGAATGAATTTTTAGAAATCAAATCAAATTATAAACATTACCTGTCAATTTATACAGATGGTTCGAAACAAGATGAGAAAGTTGCTTGTTCTGTTATTAGTCCAAATTTTACTGACAGTATCAGATTACCTGATAATAGCTCCATTTTTACCGCCGAAGCCAAGGCAATTGATATTGCACTTTACCATATCAGAGATCAGTCTGAAAAACAGTTTATCATTTATTCAGATTCTCTTTCTGTATTAAAATCTCTTAAAGATTTACACCATAGAAATCCATTAATTCAGCAAATTCTTAAAAAATATTATTATCTTTCCGCTTCAAAAGAAATTGTATTTTGTTGGCTTCCCAGCCACGTTAATATTCGTGGAAATGAATTAGCAGATTCAGAAGCCAAATCTGCATTATCCTTAGTAATAACCAATTTCAAAATTCCTCACTCCGACTTTAAATCAATCCATTGTCAATACATCAACAACAAATGTCAGTCTGTTTGGGAAACACAAACTTATAATAAATTAAATGAAATCAAACCAAATTTTAACAGCAAATGCACATTCTCTAATCTCAGCAGAAAAGAACAAACAAAAATCACGAGATGTAGACTTGGACACACTAGAATTACTCATTCTTATATTTTAAACAATGAACAAGCTCCATTCTGCATTCCTTGTAATGAACCTTTCACAGTCAAACATTTTCTTATCACTTGTGCTGAATTTAATCACACATTCGCACAAAGTATTTTAATATAAAAACTATAAAGGAACTTTTTGATATGCCAACTCAGAAAATACTCGACTTTCTTAAAGAGATCGGACTTTTTAATAAAATATGATCAGTATTTTTAATCACTTAAAATCATTGATACTTTATCTCTTTAAAATAAACAAATCAATCCTAGATATTTTTAAATTTCTCATTAAATAAAATCATCATATAACATAAAACTTATTAGACGCTATATGCCCTTTTAGGGTTGAGCGTCTATAAACAAAATATCCATCCATCCATCCAAAGCCGTGTTATAACGAACCGTATTATAAAGATGTTGAAGTGTACAATCTTAATGGCTTGAACATCTTCGGGATCATGGAAATTTATTCAAAACATGGGTAGGTCGAGTAACTGAGGGTTAATCATGGTGCCAGGTCAGGAAGCAAATGGTGATAGTTTTTGTGTGTTGACTGTACTCATTAGCAGGGTTCATACACGTCAGGGAAATGTAAGGGAAATTAAAAAGTTTTCAAGGTCAGGGAATTGTCAGGGAATTCTGTGATGTGTCGGGGGAAAAATGAAATTTTGCAAAAATGTCAGGGAAATGTCAGGGAATTTTACATTTCAGCCTGATGAAGCTGGGATGTTTTGTCCCAATGTATCTTTTCTGCTAAATTCATAAAATTTTCGTCTCCAGTAATGTCAGGGAAATCTGAATTTGTGTCAGGGAAATGTCAGGGAATTGTCAGGGAATTTTGTTTAGTCCTAAATGTATTTACCCTGATTAGAATCGCCTCAATATGGCAATTCTAATGAGTACACACAACATACAATTTTATGATAAAATAGAAAATTTCCCTAAATATCTGTTTTTTTGGGGTGTTGAAAGAATTTCATAGGGACCCAAAAATGAGTTTGGTTTGATTCATCCAAGTTTATAGAAAAATAAGAAAACTAACCGCATATTTTGGTCGGAAAAAAAAAAAGAAAAAAGAAAAGAAAAAGTGCCTGATCTGGAGCTTTGGTGTATTTTTGATATTTTGATTTACTTACTTGTTTACTACTTATTTCTTTTATTTGTAGATCTAAACAAAGAGCTTCAGGAGAGAATAACAGAGCTAGAAAGTATTGAAATTGAAATTCCCGAGCCAGAAACTATAATTCAAGTTATAGAAACTCCCCCCCTTCCGGTTGCGGTTGAGGTTAGTAGTCAGTAGATTTCCTCCAGATGTTGGAAATCCGTCAGAATTTCATAGTCGATCATTAGTTTTGTGAAGCCGACTGATCATAGACTAATGATCAACTTTTAGAAATTGTATTCATTCTTATTTTACTTTCAGGTACATATTCAAAGCCAGGGCCCAGTTGTTCAAAGCTAACGATGTCGTTAGTTAATAATTCGTTAAAATTTACATAGATACATGAATATGCTGAAATGTTTTGCTGAAAAAATGTGAGTAGCTTTTGCAATGCAAAAGCTACTCACATTTTTCAGCAGAAAATATCAGAAGATTGTGTATTGAATCCACTAAAACAATAAACAAAATGACCCTTAACAAGCTCGTTAAGCTAACGATGCTTTGAACAACTGGGCCCAGATTGATAAGAGTGGTATCCACATGTTTTTCTTATTTCTCCCACAATACATATTTTCCTGGAGAAATTACAAAAAATGTCAGTATTTTTCAGTTGAAGAAAATACCTTATCTGGAGCTATTCTTAAAGCTATTTTTATCAAATTTCTTCACCTTTACTCACCAAAAATCTAAAATGAACCAGACAACTTAGTAATACATATTTTACAACTGGTCTTTTAAAATGTCAGAGAAAATTATTAGATTCTAAAGACAGAAATTGATACTTGCATTTTAAAATAAAATGTCAGAGAAAATTATTAGATTCTAAAGATAGAAATTGATCGTGAAATCATTTCTACAGTCATTCCTCCCCTTCAGCTGACTCAAGAAGGGCAGTTGTCAGATACCGGCGAAAGTATGTGACAAAGTACTGGCTAACCGCTTAGAAGAAGCCTGCACAGAAAAAGCGTGAGTAGACTGGCTAGGCATGACCTTTATAATGTTGACGGGGTCGTAAGACTCCAAATTGGACAAACTAGGTGTGTCATCATATAATAATGGACTTGTCCAATTGACTCGAAACTTGTCTGGTAATCAGGTGAGCGATACAGGGCCATCATGGCCCTCTTGTTCAATTTTTAGTATTTGTGTGATGAGGAGTTAGGGGGAATCAATACATGTTTAGGGGCAACAACTCTGTCAGTTATTTCTACTGTGGAAGGAAAGAATGTCATCCAAAGCAGATTCTTTCCTTTAAGACTTCTTTTCAGAAAAAAACTTGGTATGCAGGAAAGCAAAGAAGAGGTCATAAAAGTTATCTCCCTTGTGGAAAATAATGAAAAAGTTAAGAGGGCTAGATGCGTTTGGTGAAATTCCTATCATTTTGTACAAGGAATACCACTTTTATGACTTCCTGTTTGCTTTCTTGCACAACAAATCCCTTCTAAAAAAGGGTCTACTCTGAAAGGAAAGAATTTGCTTCCACAGGGAGCAAATTCTTTCCTTTCAGAGCAGTCCCAAAAACAATTTTTAAAGAGTTACCTCCCCTGAAAGTGTATGAATTCCCCTTAAGTAACAACCAATTCTCATTAAATCAAACTCAGTTTTTTTGGTTCAAGTTAACAGTAGTTTGAGATAAAAGGATTGCAACTATAAGGAACATACGGCAATATTGCTGTTTCTTTGGTTTGACTTAAACAGTAGTTGAGATAAAGGAGTGCAACTATAAGGAACATATGGCAATATTGTTGTTTCTTTTGTCTGACGTAAGCAGTAGTTTGAGATAAAAGGAGTGCAGCTATAAGGAACATACGGCAGTATTGTTTTTTCTTTTGTTTGACTTAAACAGTAGTTTGAGATAAAAGGAGTGCAACTATAAGGAACGTATGGCAATATTGTTTTTTCTTTTGTTTGACTTAAGCAGTAGTTTGAGATAAAAGGAGTGCAACTATAAGGAACATATGGCAATATTGTTTTTTCTTTTGTTTGACTTAAGCAGTAGTTTGAGATAAAGGAGTGCAACTATAAGGAACATATGGCAATATTGCTGTTTCTTTTGCTTGACTTAAGCAATAGTTTGAGATAAAGGAGTGCAACTATAAGGAACGTATGGCAATATTGCTTTTTCTTTTGCTTGACTTAAGCAGTAGTTTGAGATAAAGGAGTGCAACTATAAGGAACGTATGGCAATATTGTTTCTTTGGTTTGACTTAAGCAGTAGTTTGACATAAAAGGAGTCCAGCTATAAGGAACATGGCAATATTGTTTCTTTTGTTTGACTTAAGTGGTAGTTTGAGATAAAAGGATTCCAGCTATAAGGAACATACAGCAATATTGCCATTTCTTTTGTTTGACTTAAGCAGTAGTTTGAGATAAAAGGAGTGCAACTATAAGGAACATGGCAATATTGTTTATTTGGTTTGACTTAAGCAGTAGTTTGAGATAAAAGGAGTGCAACTATAAGGAACATATGGCAATATTGCCATTTCTTTTGTTTGACTTAAGCAGTAGTTTGAGATAAAAGGAGTGCAACTATAAGGAACATGGCAATATTGTTTCTTTGGTTTGACTTAAGCAGTAGTTTGAGATAAAAGGAGTGCAACTATAAGGAACATATGGCAATATTGTTTCTTTGGTTTGACTTAAGCAGTAGTTTGACATAAAAGGAGTGCAACTATAAGGAACATGGCAATATTGTTTCTTTGGTTTGACTTAAGCAGTAGTTTGAGATAAAAGGAGTGCAACTATAAGGAACATATGGCAATATTGCTGTTTCATTGGTTTGACTTAAGCAGTAGTTTGACATAAAAGGAGTGCAACTATAAGGAACATGGCAATATTGTTTCTTTGGTTTGACTTAAGTGGTAGTTTGAGATAAAAGGATTCCAGCTATAAGGAACATACAGCAATATTGCTGTTTCTTTTGTTTGACTTAAGCAGTAGTTTGACATAAAAGGAATGCAACTATAAGGAACATGGCAATATTGTTTCTTTTGTTTGACTTAAGTGGTAGTTTGAGATAAAAGGATTCCAGCTATAAGGAACATACAGCAATATTGCTGTTTCTTTTGTTTGACTTAAGCAGTAGTTTGACATAAAAGGAATGCAACTATAAGGAACATGGCAATATTGTTTCTTTTGTTTGACTTAAGTGGTAGTTTGAGATAAAAGGATTCCAGCTATAAGGAACATACAGCAATATTGCTGTTTCTTTTGTTTGACTTAAGCAGTAGTTTGACATAAAAGGAATGCAACTATAAGGAACATGGCAATATTGTTTCTTTTGTTTGACTTAAGCAGTAGTTTGAGATAAAAGGAGTGCAACTATAAGGAACATATGGCAATATTTCTCTTTCTTTTGTTTGACTTAAGCAGTAGTTTGAGTTACCAGTGTTTGAGATAATGAGTCCACTATATTTGAATAAACAGGACTAATAAGGTAGTGCTATAAAATTCTTATTACAGGCCGGTCAAGACAAGGATTCGAATTACTACAAAACTCTGATGGCAGGAATGAAGAAGGATTTTGTCGGGGAGTTAGAAAAATTTAAAATGCATGTAAAGAAAGAGAAAGCAAGGTAATTCTATAGAGGTTAATGCACCCTAAGTTTAAAATACAGAAAATATTGTCCGAGAGATTTGCAAATCCGATAAACAAATGGGTGCATAGCCCCAGTTTGTTTATAATTTAAGACTTGCAAATCTTAAGGGTAATATTTCCTGTGTTTTAAAGTCGGTCTGTATTAACTTAATATATTATATTACATATCATAAAAATGATTTTTTTTTCTTCAGATTCTGTTTAACTCTCTTTCAAATGATATCAATAAGTTTGGCATTGTTACATCATCTACACATGAAATATTTCCTGTATTTTAAAGTCAGTCTGTATTAACTTATATATTACATATCATAAAAATGATTTTCTTTTTCTTCAGATTCTTTTTAACCTTCTTACAAATAATGTCAATAAGTTTTGCATTGTTACATCATCTACACTTGTTGCCTAAGGTGATAGCATTCTAAAGGAAATATTTCCTCCTGGAAATTATAAACCATATCTCCAGCCTAAATTGTTAAAACATAGCTTCAGATATGCAATACTAGTTATTAACCCTTGTCCTGCTGAACCCAAATATGTTCTGCCTTTGCTGGTATCGGCATGACACCTTCTTGTCTGCACAATTATCTTTTGAATTAGTGGTTGGATTCTTACCAAATTTTCATGTTATATAATTTGGACATAACAAAGAACCAGTACCTTAGTTAAATTTTTTACTTATTGGGTAAATACCTACCATTTTTTCTTTGAATTGGGTATTTTGATTTTTAATTGGGTATTTAATAGTTCTTAGTCTGACGCATTGGTTATTCAATAATTTTGATTGAGTAATTTTATAAACAAATATGTTTTTATATCTGAAAGACATTTGAAGCCATTCTGGATGCTGCACAATTCCTTTGCCAATACCTAGTCATATAAATGTAGAGCTCTGATGACTGACTTTTCATGGCTGGGTTATGGAGTATATATTGCTGGCCTCGGTGGCTCAGTTGGATGCACCGTCCGACTGGAGAAAAGGTCGCGGGTTCAACCCCCGCCGAGGTCTGCAATATTCTTTTGTGGAGATTGATCATGAAATATTTTCTACGGTCATTCTCTCCCTTCAATTCATTCAAGAAGGGCAGATGTCAGTTTTTGGCGAAAAAATGTGCACAATACAGGTTAACCCCTTAGAGGACTAAGCCTGCCCAGTAAAATTGTGGCTAGGTAAACTGACCACGCTCGACATGACCCCATTGGGTTGACTGGGCCGTAAAACCTCAACACAAATAAAAAAAATATGGAGTATATAGTGCCCCAGAAAATGCAACTGAATATCTCATATGTATGTTAACTTTAAGATATTTCACTCTCCTCTGAGAAATATTTCAGACAACGTATATATCATTTGTCTTAACCATTTCTGAAAAGATGGTGTAAGATCTGTGAAGCTCTCTGCTCTCTGGTTAACCTGTTCACATCAGTAAACTGCTTTAAATGAACAATGACTTGACTGAGCTGGTTCTGAAATTCTTTGCTTGATATATAATAGCTCTAGATAAGAAGGAGTAACAACAATAATTACTCGGATTTTTGTTGTTCAGAGGACTTGTTAAAGAGGAGTACTTGGTGATAATTCTGGGATAATTTTCTCCGTTTTTCCATAAAAACATATATTGTGGGTACTCATTAGAAGCGCCTCGGCGAGGCGCTTCTAATGAGTACCCACAACATATGTTTTCATGGAGAAATCAGAAAAATTATCCCATAATTTTCACCAAATACTCCTCCTTAACAATTCCTCTGTTTGTTATTTCTTCATACAAACATATGCAGTGGGTATTTGTTAGAATAGATACAGTGAGGTGATTTTAACAAGTACACACACAATACTTTTTGGTCAATGATTTTATTGTCTTTTCTGACACTTTTTCACCAGAATGATGGTACTTTAGGTTTCGAAATTTGTAATGAGTTCTTTCAAGATTTGACATGCTGCACAATACGCTGCATTGCACCTGTCAATCAACCCTTCAAGAATGTCGGTAACAATCCATGTTGTATTAAACTTTGCACTTAGATAGTCCGTTATTTTATTGGTCTGGGGCTTCCTCTGCTACGCGAAGATGCCATTTTGGAAACATCAGGATTGTTTTCCCGCAAGTTTGCCTGTGATTTCTGAATCGGGGAACCGAATATACTTTGCCATGAATTTCGGCGGATATTGCCAATCAAAAGCTTTGATAAAAACCGATATGCACCGGAAAATGTCCATTTTGCGTATCAGTAATTTTGTTTGCATTTTGTTACACTGTAGATTGGTTTAATTGAGTTTTTTTTTTTTATTTTTTTGATTGGGTAAATATGCAGATACGCTGCTTAACTAAGCTACTGAAGAACTGATTAGATTTTGATGACCTTGACCTAATTTTCAAGGTCTCAGTAGTAGAAAAACTGAAAATTCATGATGGGGGGCTGGGGTGGGGTGGGGGACGGGACATCTGCTTTCTCTGAAAACACTGTTACTAGTGTGCCCTTTTTAAAAGTGAGGCAGCTTTTGTAATTTTCTGTTTGCTTTCTTGCATATGAATCCCATTCTGAAAAGGGACCTGCTTTAAAGGGACAGAATTTGCTTCCATCAGGAACAATTTTTTTCATTTTAGAGTAAACTGCTTTTCAGAAGGGAAACAAAAAAACATTTTAACAGGAGTTGCTGCTTCTGAAGATGTAATACTATCCAATAACCTTAAAGTGGATGTATATACCTCTAAAGGGAATCATTCCAAGCTCAAAGATTTGTGTTCCCATTTCAAATGGAGACCACTATGCAGAAAAAAAAAAAAAAATGCTTTTTGGTGTTTAAATGTCTTCTTAAAGGGGGCTGTTCTTACAAAAAAGAATTTGCCAGATCAGATGCTTCTGAATGTAGTGTCTACACTGTTTGCCACCTTTCCAGCAGTTTTGACATCAGCACATAGCGACAGAGGTCAAGAATTTAATTTGATTCTCAGGCATTGTTAGCTCACTTGAGCTATGCTCAGGATGAGCTATTGTGATCACTGTCGTCCGTCCTTGCGTCCGTCCGTCCATCTGTGCGTCTGTCCATTTTCAAACGACTTCTCCTCTGAAGCCCCTGAGCCAATTTTGCTCAAATTTCATATGTAGCCTCCTTAGGTTGGGGGAACGAACCAACCAATGTATGATAAAATGGTCGCGGTCCATTGACCAAGATGGCCGCTATGCCCATATATGGTAAAAACCTTTAAAAATCTTCTTCTCCAGAACCGAGGTTGCCTTAGGGCTGAATCTTTGCATAAGTCATCGAGGGGGGGGGGGGGGGGGGTCTACCAAAATTGCTAAAATAAAGGTCGTATATTGACATTTGACCTTTTTACGGCAAGGTCAAGTTTGCTTCCCTATGCATTTGTATGGGAAAAAACCTTTAAAAATCTTGTTCTCCAAAACCGAGGATGCCTTATGGCTGAACCTTTACATATATTATCGGAAACAGGAGGTCTACCAAAGTTGCAAAAATAATGGTCGTACATTGACATTTGACCTTTTTACGGTAAGGTCAATTTTGCTTCCTTATGCATTTGTATGGGAAAAATGTTCAGAATTTCAAACGACCTCTCCTCTGGAGCCTCTGGGCCAATTTTGCTCAAATTTCATATGGAGCCTCCTTAGGTTGGGGGAATGAAAGATTGCTAAAATATTTGCGGCTTGTTGACCAAGATGGCCGCCATGCCCATATATGGTAAAAAGCTTTAAAAATCTTCTTCTCAAGACCGAGGATGCCTTGGGGCTGAATCTTTGCATAAGTCATCGGGGACAGGAGGTCTACCAAAATTGCTAAAATAAAGGTCCTTTATTGACATTTGACCTCTTTACGGCAAGGTCAAGTTTGCTTCCCTATGCATTTGTACGGGAAAAACCTTTAAAAATCTTGTTCTCCAAAACCGAGGATGCCTTATGGCTGAATCTTTACATATATCATCGGAAACAGGAGGTCTACCAAAGTTGCTAAAATAATGGTCGTACATTGACATTTGACCTTTTTATGGTAAGGTCAATTTTGCTTCCTTATGCATTTATATGGGAAAAATGTTCAGAATTTCAAACGACTTCTCCTCTGGAGCCTCTGGGCCAATTTTGCTCAAATTTCATATGGAGCCTCCTTAGGTTGGGGAATGAAAGATTGCTAAAATGGTTGCGGCTCATTGACCAAGATGGCCACCATGCCCATATATGGTAAAAACCTTTAAAAATCTTCTTCTCCAGAAACAAGGATGCCTTGGTGCTGAATCTTTGCATAAGTCATCGGAGACGGGAGGTATATTGACATTTGACTAAAAATTGTTCTGATTGGAAATCTAAGATGGCCATCTTATTTATATTTAGGCCAAAAAAAATTAATTATTAGATTCTCAGGCCATTTTTGGTAAAAACAGATGAGGCAGGCAGGAATTTTTTTTTTTTTTTTTTTTACTCATGAAACAGGCGAGGGAACTTTTTTTTTATTACACGAACCCTTTAAAAGGACTCATTTCATGAAATGCATTTAATAGTAATATTACCATAAAAATACTTAATTTTTGGACACCTAGACAAAGCTAAAGATAAGGAGAAGTACTGAGGATAACTTTTTTATATGTCCCTATTATTATTAAATATAAAGGATAGTCCCCTACCAGCTAAAGTTTAGTAAAGTAAAGTAATAAAATCAGTTTGTGCAGCTCCAGTTTAAATTTCTACCAAAGGTTTATATACCTTCAGAGAGGGATGTGTTGACAGAAATTCTGTCGAATGTGTCTATTTTGGAGCGTCCGATCGACGCACTTACATCGTGGTTTGATAATTCATCCGGGAAGGACCAGACGTCGATACTTCGGATCCCGATTTTATGCCGTTATACAACTCGGCAATTGTGCAGTCTTTTTCGTAACCGCCTATAATGTTCCAGGACAGATGCACCGTAGCTCCGGATGAAATCTAGGTGGATATTTGAGACATCTGCTTTGAAAACGATGGAAACACAAGTTTTGTTTACACAACTTGCGCTTCGGCAGCCATTTTGATCAATGATGGTGCTAAAACGCTTACTCGCAATGTTCAATCCAATGAAAAAATCAATAATATAAGCATTTACATGACCGTGTATGCTTCGGTTGCATCTAAAACTAGGATTTTAAAAACCGCGACGCACCGGCATGCTGTATCAGACGCGGATGTGTTTTTTTTATTGGACACGGAAAAAAAGGCTTATGCGCAGACTTTTTGGTACATGCGGCGGGGCCTGAGAATCTAATGATTATTTTTTTTTGGCCTTATTATATTTCCCTGCCACTGTGCTATTTACATGTATAAAATCATGATTCTTCAGAAACCACTTAGCCAATTTCCACCAAATTTCGCATTGATCCTACTGTTGAAATGTGATCGATAGTTTATTCAAATGATTATGCTCCATTGACTGTCAGGCCCATATATTCTTCTTCAAAACTAAGAACTGCTCAAATGATGATCTTTTCATTGGTTGCAATGATAGAATTGGAAAAATGTTGCATAAAATCTGCATATCTGCATTGGTTATGTCACTCATGTGAGCGAGTTGTGAGCCCATGGGCCTCTTATTTTAGATAAGACGGGATGTTAGGTATTCTCATTTTTCCACAAAAATATAGAGGGTACTTATTAGAAGTGCCTCACTGAGGCACTTCTAATGTGTACCACAATATATGTTTTTATGGAGAAATATCTAAAGCTATAACAGGCTTTCTTTTTGTTTTCAAGCAAATTAGTTGTTCATATCTTCCCTCTGTTGTTGAGTGCCCTTCAGTATCTCGAAATCAAATCTAAACAGAATTTAGGTTTCTTTACTTTCCTTCTTAACCCTTGCGGTGCTGAGTAAATGAAGATGCCATACCCACTTCTGATATTCAGCCAGTCAGATTGATCCAGGTTGCTGATATAAAGTCACATACGAATGAAAAACAATACAGATCTAGATCTGTTTGCTTCTTCTAGTCCTACACTGTTTGCAAAGGCACGGCTTATTTGGGTTCGGCAGGACTGGGTTTAAGCAATTTGAAGGCCGTCATTAACGGGTCAAATTCACTTTCTTTACCTATTCCTGGAGCGAGCCCCGGTAGCCTAGTGGATAAGAGAGTTGACTCTTAAACCATTAGGTTTCTCACCGCTGTGGTTCGAGCCTCGCTCGGGTCATATGTGGGAAAGCCAAGTTCTGCTTACGGATGGTCAGGGGGTGGTCGGGTGGTGCGAAGGTGTCATGTATCTTATGTCACTGGGGCATCCAACTGATATTGGCTTACAGATGGGCAAGGCCTGCTATCCTTGTAGCAGGTAAGGGTAGGGAGGTGATGTTTTTATTTCTTCTGTTTCTTCACTTTCATTCCTGTTCCTCTTTCTTCCCTGTCCCTCTCTTTCATCTCTTCTGCTATCTCTTCCGTCTCTTTTCTCCCTTTCTCTGGGAGACGACACAAAATGACCCACAAGGGTTGACGTGTCGTTAAACCCCAACACAATCAATTCTCCGGGTTCTCCGGTTTTCGCCCACCTTCGATGAACGATCGGCTCGATATAAGTGAAATATTCTTGAAAGGGCCGTAAAACCCAAATAAAAAAAACCTATTCTTGGAAAGCATTGTGGTTCAGTAGTTTGGACACCAGACTGGAAGTGTTGCCTCAAGATACTGTATATGCAATAAGTATTTGGACAGACACGCCGGAGATGCTGCAGAACGTAGTCTCTTCAGGGTCTACACTGTTTGTCACTCAAACAGCAAAATTTAAATTTTAAAATTTGAACATTTTTAAAATTACTACCAGACGCTGTATCTACAAATTTTAAATCAGAGAAGAGATTCTTCTCTGAAACTGCTTGAGCAATTTTCACCAGATTTCACATGGGCCTTCTGTCAAAAGGGTATTGCCAATTTGTTCAAATGGTTCCGCACAATTGAACAAGATGGCCGCCATGTCCATCTATGATAAAGACTTCTTCTCGAGAACCAAGAAAGCTTTGGGGCTGAATCTTGGTATATAGCATTGAGGACTCAAAGCTCTACCAAGTTTGTTAAAATGATGATCATAGGTTGACTTTTACCTTTTTACAGCAAGGTCTAATTTGCTTCTGTAGATTTGTATGGGTGGAAGAGTTGAAAGAACATTTTTATTTTTTTCAATATGTATTTAAGACTAAAGGCTAAAACTTACAACGTATGATAAAAGTAATAAAACATTTTAGTTAGGATCAAAATTTTGCCCCCTTGGGATTATCTGCCCTTGCTCCTCTGCTATATACAGGTATAAAACCATGAAATCTTTAAAAGTCTTCTTCTATGAAACCACTTGACCAATTTTCACTAGATTTCACATGGGGCCTTCTGTCGAAGGGATGTTGACACTTTGTTCAAATGGTTCTGCCTCAATGAACAAGATGACTGCCATGCCCATATATGGTAAAAACACTTAAAATCTTCTTCTCTAGTACTAAGAAAGCTTTGAGGCTGAATCTTGGTATACAGCACTGGGGACTCAAGGTCTACCAAATTTGTTAAAATGATAAGACTATGGTGACCTTTGACCTTTTTATGGTATGGTCAAATTTGTGTCTCAGTTGCTGTGGCAATACTGAAAGACTGTTGCAGGGCATTTGCAAATGTGCAGGTGAGCGAATTGTGGCCCATGGGCCTCTTGTTCAGTTACCACATTAACCTTACCACTCTATGGGCAAATTCAGCAGAC
The DNA here is from genome assembly GCA_964016985.1 of Anodontia alba. Taxonomy (NCBI): domain Eukaryota; kingdom Metazoa; phylum Mollusca; class Bivalvia; order Lucinida; family Lucinidae; genus Anodontia; species Anodontia alba. The sequence goes on along the minus strand of OZ024837.1, from coordinate 33,309,261 downwards.
GACATATTTCAAAATACTTTTCTTATTTTCACAGAACATAGGCTTTGATAGATTATGCAAGTTGTCTCCTGAGGAGACAATTTGCATGAAATATCAAAACCTATTCTGTGAAAAATAGAATATTTCAGCAGACAAGTAATTGATAATATTTTTCTTAGTTTTCATAATAATTAGGCATTGATATTTCATGCAGATTGTGTTCTTAGGAGATAATTTGCAGGAAATATCGAAGCCTATTTTCTGTGAAAAGTAAGACAAAAATCTTATCAATTTGTCATCTGCTTAAAGTTTTACCCAGCATGCTAAGCGTTAAGTAGTACTGCAATGTTTATCTGTATTTCAGGAATGAGGCAAATGTTCGTCGCCTTGAAGTGCAACAGAAAGACCAGCTGGCAGTCATTCACAAGGATACACTCCGAATGCTCCGAGCTATCATGCATTTCCGAGATCAGATGATACAAATTCTTGACAAGGAGAACTTGGGTGATCCAGCCCAGGCCTTGCAGGATCTTGGCAGTCTCATTAAAGACAAGGTAACGGAATGGGATTTTGTCAGATAATATATACATTTTATTGGAGAACATTCTCCCTTAAAATGCCAAGAAAACCTGCATCTGAAAATTTTGTCTGTTTATGTCATCTGCTGAATATTCTTGCAAACTTTTCAAACCTATTTTTGCATACAGGCAAACTGTGTGGGTCCACACTGTTTGCAAAAATGACTTTTGAAATCACAAGCAGATGACAAAGCAGACAACAATTGTTCTGATTGACAGTTTAAGGGTTAATCTTAACCATTCAGAGATGATTCTCTGGGCTAATTCAGCAGATAGAGAATTGATATTTTTCTTGTTTTTCCCCTAAAAACTGGTTTTGACATTTCATGCAAATTGTCTTGACTTGACTATTGTCAAATCCTGTTTTCTATGAAAAATAGAATGTTTCAGTATGTCATCTGCTGAAAGTTTTACCCAACATACTAAGCATTAAGCCTAGTTCTGATGAACCTGGATATGCCCAGCCTTTGCAAACAGTGTAGATCCAGATCAGTTTGCTTCTGTCTGAAGAAGCCAACTGGTCTCGATCTGCATTGTTTGTCATTAAGAATGTGACTTTGTAGCAAAAAACTTGGATCAAGTAATCAGATTGGCTGAAAATTAGAAGTGGGCATATTTATTCAACATGCTAAGCATTAAATAATAAAGAGACCTATATTTATTATCTGTTCTTTTTATTGAAGTCATAGTTCCAATTAAAATGGGGGTATCCATATAATATTTTTCTTAGTTCTCCTCATGGAGAAATAAGAAAAAATATCAATACTCTGTGGATCCAATGTATCACAAAACGGGTCCAAGGTTCGATAGCACAATATAACCTGATCATGATATAAGTCAATATATGTACCATGCATAATGATGCAGATAAAGCTTTCTTGTTTTGCACCATGGTATCTTGCCGAGACAGCACTGATCATCCACACAAATGGCATTCCATAGAGCTGTCAGCCATATTGTCCATTTAAAATGGGATAAGTATTGCTCAAGGGCAGTATATGCAACCAGAAGTATGTCAAATAATTTTAATCGAGACCAGCTGATAAACTACATTTGAAAGCAACAATTTGCCGAATTTGACAGTTTAGGATGCCATAGTTGTTATTGTTTTGAAGTGTTCCACCGTTGACTTTTTGGCACACCAGGGAAAATATTGTATGCTAAAAAGTAAAAAATCAGGTAGAAAGTGAATTCCAGCAAATAACCATTTTATTATTATCATTTTTTCACAATCCTAAGTTTTTAAGTAACCGAAACAGTTCTTAAATTGGTAATAATTTGGTTGTTTACATTTACTGCACTTGGAAAATGTAAGTTGCTTCCCTTGATTAAGACACTATTTAATTGTTTGCTATTACATACACGCTTGTACTGATTGACGATAATTGGATTGTTCATCACAAATTAGAGTGTGTCAGCAACTCGGTGTCAGAATATGTTGGGATAGATGCAAAAAACAATACTGAAACAAAGTGCAATTATTTTGTTTTTCTCAGGTTAGTAACAACAAACATTTCTAGATTTTAAATTTTTTGCTTGTGGAAAATTTGGGATCCATGCTGATTTGCGATATACTGGATTTCATGAAATAATTAACGAAGATGTATTGGATCTACAGTGTAATGTCTTATTTAAACCAATAGCTGGGTTTCTTTTTTGCTTGCCAGGGACTTCATTGTCCCTGTCAGTACAGTCAACCCCCTTTATACCGACATTCAAATCAACAACAAAATTCGTTACAATGACAATGTGAATGTCACGAACCATTTGCTCAAGAGATGTCAACTGATGAGAAATTATGCAAGAATATTGCATTAAACTTCAAGCAACATATGTTTAGAATATTTGTTAGAATTGCCTCACTGAGGCAATTCTAACAAATATCCAAAACATATGTTCTATGAGGAAATATGAATAAAACAAGGTCTTTCTTACATATCATTGTGTCCATTAATGATTGTTTACAACAGCAAATTCATTTTAATGGCAACCAAATTCGTTTTAATGGCAACATATTTGGGAACAAACGCTGTCATTGTAACGAGGATTCACTGTAATTGGCTCTGTCAATAATTGATAGTTTCTTATTTTTCTTATGTTTTGGTGTGTGCTTCTAATGAGTACCATAAAACATGTTTTTGTGGAGAAATAAAAAAAAAAAAATCATTACTGTTTGCTGGAGAAAAAAAAAATATCTTACCTAGAACTGTGAAACAAAGGGAAGCATCAGAGGTGTTGAGAATTTGAAAATTTTCACTTGACGAGACTGTAAACCTGTTGCTACGGTCATTCTCTCCCTTCCGCTGATTCAAGAAGGGCAGTTGTCAGTTTCTGGCGAAAGAATGTGCACAATACTGGTTAACCGCTTAGAGGACTAAACCTGCCCAGTAACGTGTGGTTAGGAAAACTGACCGCGCTCGACATGACCCTATTGGGTTGACTTGACTGGGCCGTATAACCTCAACACAAACAAACAAACCTGTTGCTATTCACAATGACCGAAGGTTGGCCATCATCATAATAATGTGGTTTCTTTTTCAGCTGTCTCCTGATCCAAGAGAAGTTCTAGGCCAGGTTGTCGTTTGTGTTGTAGAATGTAAGTACAGGCTGGTTACTCAGACTGTGAGAAAGAAAACAAACATGTTAACCCTTCTCTTGCTGAACACGACATGCCCTGTCTTTTTCTGGCGAAAGAATGTGCACAATACTGGTTAACCGCTTAGAGGACTAAGCCTGCCCAGTAAATGTGTGGTTAGGTAAACTGACCGCGCTCGACATGACCCCATTGGGTTGACTGGGCTGTAAAACCTCAACACAAACAAACAAACAGGCCCTGTCTTAGCAAACAGTGTAGATCTAGATCAGTTGGCTTCTTCAGAAGCCAGCTGATCTGGATCTGCACTGTTTGTCATTAAATATATGAATTTCTATCAAAAACCCGGATCAAGTAATCTGATTGGCTGGAAATTAGAAGTGGGCATGGCATCTTAATTTCTTCAGCATGACAAGGGTTAACAGTTGAATTTTCTGAGAATTTCTATTTTATTGCTGCTTCTATTCATGAAAACTGTTTCACGGGTAAAAAACATGACTAAGGGGGACTTGATATACCTGGTAGATTTTCTGTCTTTTTCTAAAATAAAGGCAATTTTTCAAAAAAGAAGACAAAAACCGTGTTTCTTCCCCTAAAAGTGTGTCCATTCTCCTTTAACCTAAAAACTACAAAATAAATAAATAAATTGATAGAAAAAAAATTAAATGAATAAGTAAATAAAATAGAAACCAAAAAAAAAAATTATATACATACATAAATAAATAAATAAAAAAAATAAATAAAATATAACAAAACTTAAATGTATTCTACAGCAGTTTTTCGTAGCACTTTCAGGTTTTGTAGTTTCCTAGCTTAACTTTTATTTATTTTTTATTTTATATCTGGGGCTGCCTCTATGTGACCCAGTTGCCTGGTAGTGTTAAAAATCTGAAAACTGAAAAACTGAACTTTTTTATATCCAAGGATTAAAGGCTTCATATTCCTCAAAAATAGACATTTTTATCCAAGAAAGATTTAATAAATTTTTAAACGGTATTAATACGATCATAAAATGTTGCATCTGACAGCCTGTAAAATTTCAATTAGTTGACAGGTTTTGAACTGGATCAAAAAAGAAATGCTTGGCAATATTAATTCTGAGATACGATAAAAATCATTTCATTTTTCATCCAGTTCAAGAATGAGAGACAAACTGAAATTTTACAGGCTGTCAGATGCCACATTTTATGATTGTATTAATACCATATATCAGTTTATTAAACCTTTCTTGGGTAATAAAGTACCTATTTTTGAGGAACAGGGAGCCTTCAAGTAGTTTCCTAGCTGTGACTTTGATCTGTTTTAGATCTCCATAAAGTAGAGGGGATCTTGGCAAATGCTTTCTTAGCTATGAAGATGATGATGAAACACCAGGTGGAGAAACAGGTCCAGATAGAGTTAGATATACAAAAAGCAAAGGAGAAAAAGGAAAAAGAAAATAAAAAAGTTGTCAAGGATATAGGGGTAAGTTTCTTTGCTTAAGCACTCTGGGTAAAACTCAGCAGACAACATTTTGAAATAATTTTTCCAGAAAACAGAATTTGACATTTTATGCAAATTGTCTCTGATGGGGACAATTTGTATGAAATGTCAAATCCTATTTTCTGAGAAAAATAAGAAATGTGTCATCACTTTGTCATCTGCTGAATTAGCCCAGATAGTGGTTAAGGTCAATGTAAAAATTGGTAAAAAATGTTAAGAGATTCAGTAGTGTAATAGTTAGCATGTCTTACTGCAGTTCCAGGGATCACAAGTTGGAATCTCAGCTTGACGGCATAACTTTTGTGGAAATTAATCATTAAATTTCTGAGGTCATTCTTGAAGAAGGGTTGGTTTAAGAAGGGTAGTTGTCAGGTTCGGATGAAAGTGTTTGCACAAAGTACTGGTTAATCGCTTGGGAAAAGTGTGAATAGGTTAACTGACAGGCTAAACATGACACATGACCTTAACAAAGATAAAGAACTTTTATTTATCATTGCATATTAGATCCAGACATAAGGTCTGTAGAGCTTTTGTGCGTCAAACAAAGTATCCATTAACAAATCCTTACCTGCCTTTATTTATCTTCCTTGGACTACCTTTTAATAATTTCAGCATCAGCCAAGGGAGCTTCTAGTACCATTTTTAATGCCTTTGGTAGGGCATGGCCTGGGTTTGAACCCAAAACCTCCTGTGTCCGAAGTGGATAGTGCCACTGAGCTATCAGGGCCAGTATAAAGGTGTTGAGTGGGCTGAAAACTTCCAGTCAAAAGAAATTAAATGGGCAAAATACGTGCCTCGAAGCATATGCAGACTGTGAAGGCCAAGATTGGACTGCATCTATAGTCCATAGGTTTAGATAAGAGTGGGTATCAGGTTAGTAGTTTTCTTATTTCTTGATGAAAACATATGTTGTGAGTACTCATTAGAAGTGCCTCGGCGAGGCGCTTCTAATGAGTACCCTCAGCATGTGTTTTCATGAAGAAATAAGAAAAATATAGATACTTTTTGGTTGAAAAAAAAGCACCTTATCAAGAGCTATGTATACAGTCTGATCTAGTCCTTCAGTGTCTGCTGACAGAATCATTGGATACTACAGAACTTACGAATGGCGAGCAAAGGCTCTAATTATACTTTGAGCATGTGCAAGATGACCTAAATCTGCACATTTTTTGCATGTTTAAAGGTACGTTTTTGCTTGATGCGGCCCGAATATTCTTTGGTTAAAAGTCAATTCTAGAGCTATGAATGTAAACAAGATGATGTTATCACTTCAGTAGCAGATCACATGTACATTCTAAATTACTCTGTTTTCTGAGCATAGCAGATGATTCACATGGAATGCCAAGCCTTATTTTCTTTGACAAAAAAATATTCTAGAATGTCTTCTGCTACAACAGATAATTTTTATCCCCCAACCAATAGGTTTGGGGATATAGCGATCAGCATGGCGTCCGTCCGTCAGTCCGTCCGTAGATGCATCTGTGTGTGCTCCATAACTTCGATACCCTTAGACATATTTTGATAAGATTTGGTAGGAATGTAAAGTTATGGAGTGCACAAGGATGAGGCTACAATTTCTACTTCAGTGGAGATAACTAATTAAAAATAAAGTGAGAGTTGTCTCTCTTGCACGCGACATGCCTACTGGTCCTCCTCTTTATCCCTACCAAATATTATCAAATTATCTCAAACAGTAAGGGAGTTATGGCCTGCACAAGATTTTGGCTTTAGGGGAGATAACTACATAACAGTCTGATCAGGACCTTTGCTGTCTGCTAACATCATAGTTTGTCTGTCATGACTGACAATGACCAATCCTAATCAACTGTGTGATGTGTTATTATTTGTGTGTTCTAAGATGGCTGATGAGACCAATCTTAGCTCTAAACTGCCTGTTGCAGATAAAACAAGAGAGGTCTGAGGAAGAAAGCTCTGTTGGTGATGCCTTAGCTCTGGCTTTCCACTGTGCACATTTCTGCTCGTCTTCTCTGATTCTTTTTGCTTCGTATTCACCAGCTCCCCTTCTTAGGAGGCCTCGCCACTTTGTTCAATCCTGTGCAATCTGTTCCCACGACTCTGTTGGTATGTTGAAATCTTTAAGGGATGCTTTGAGGGTGTCCTTGTATTGCTTCTTCTGACCACCATGGGAGCGTTTTCCAACGTAGTTCTCCATAGAGGATTTTCTTTGGCAAACGCTCATCAGGCATTCTGGTAACATGGCCTGTCCATCTTAACTGTGCCAATTTCAGAAGAGTATGTACACTTTGCGTCCCTGCCCGTTTCAGGACTTCCGTGTCTTGAATCCTGTCTTGCCACTTGATCTTTAGAAGTTTTCTAAGACAGCTTGTATGGAAGTGGTTCAGTATTTTGGCATGCCGTTGGTAAACTGTCCAAGTTTCGCATGCATATAATAATGTTGGCAGCACCACCGATCTGTATACTTTCAGCTTTGTGTCAAGTCTGATTCCACTTTGATCCCAAATACTTCCACGTAGCCTGCCAAATGCTGCGCTAGCTTTGGCAATCCTAGCATTGACTTCATCATCAATGTGCACAGCTCTAGACAGTGTGCTTCCAAGGTAGGTGAACTTGTCTACCACTTGCAGTCGTTGACCTTCCACTGTGATGGTAGGCTCCTTGTAAGGCTTTCCAGGTGCTGGCTGATATACTACCTCAATCTTTTTGATGCTGATTGTGAGATCATAGCTGTCACATGAATCAGATACTTGATCCACACCTTTTTGCATTTTCTCTTCTGTTGGAGCACCCTTTGCCATGTCATCAGCAAAGAGGAACTCATCTAGCACCTCTGTCTGCACCTTGGATTTAGCTTGCAGCCTTCTTAGGTGAAAAGTTTCCCATCAAAGCGATACCTCATAGGTATACCATTGTCACCATCCTGGAAAGCATCTGTAAGCATGGCAGAAAACATCATGCTGAACAGTGTTGAAGCTATAACACAGCCTTGCTTAACTCCATTTGTCACAGGGAATGGATCGGAAAACTCGCCATCATTTTGGACCCTTGCAAGCATACCATCATGGAACTGCCGTTCCATTGCTATGAATATGGCAGGACAGCCAAACTTTGCAGTAATTTTCCAAAGTCCCTCACAACTGACTGTGTCAAATACGTAAGGTCGACAAAGGTCATGTAGAGGTCCACATTCTGTTCCTGGCATTTTTCTTGAAGCTGTCATGCTGTAAAGATAATGTCTATTGTTCCTCTGTCTTTCCTGAATCCACACTGGCTTTCTGGTAGAAGCCCCGACTGTTCAAGGTGTTCATTCAATTGATTCAGTAGGACCCTAGCAAGGATCTTCCCAGCAATTGACAATAAAGAGATGCCTCGATGATTGTCACAGACTTGAGGATTCCCTTTCCTTTTGAATAGGTGGATAATTGTTGCATCCTTGAATTCTTGAGGGATGGCTTCTTTTCTCCACTAAATGTGAAATAACTGTCAGTTTCTCTGCAACTGGAGGACCTCCTGCTTTGTAGCTCTCTGCAGGTATTGCATCTTATCCTGGAGCCTTGCCGGATGAGAGGAGTTTTATTGCTTTCACTGTTTCAGAGACGGTTGGGAGCTCATCAAGCAGCGGATTACATTCCACTTGTGGTAGTCTGTTGATAGCTTCATCATTGATAGATGATGGCGGATTAAGGACACCATCAAAGTGTTCAGCCCATCTTTTCAAGATAGCTTCTTTGTCAGTCAGAAGACTAGTTCCATCTGCACTAAGGAGTGGGGTGGTTCCTGAGCTCTGGGGACCATATATTGTCTTGAGTGCGTCAAAGAACTTCTTCATATCCTTTCTGTCTGCAAAGGACTGGATTTCATCAGCCTTTTTGCTCAGCCAGGAGTCTTGCATGTCTCTGAGCCTAGTATGTACTGTCTTGCATATGTTTGAATAGGCTGTCTTACTAGATACTGAACTGATATTTCTGAGGTAAGCCTTGTGTTTTTGGTGTTTCTCTTCAAGGAGTCCCTGGATTTCTTTGTCATTCTTATCAAACCAATCTTGGTCCTAGGGAATCCATTGCTGAAGAATGAACAGTGTCTCTGAAGACTCTCCAGCTCTCATCTACATCTTCTGAACTGTGTTCCAGTGCATCTAAACGGCTGCAGAGACCATTGACGAATGCTTGCCTCTTGCTGTCTTGTTTCAGCTTGGAGACATCCAATTTCTTTGGCACCTTCTTGCCTTGTGGTCGTCATACAGGCTGAATGCGCAGTTGAGTTTGCTGACAACAAGCCTGTGATCTGTCCAACAGTCTGCACCACACATAGTCTTTGTCACTCTGACATCCTGTCTGTCCTTCCTTCGCACTATGACATAGTCATTGACATGCCAGTGTTTGGAGCGAGGGTGCATCCATGATGTCTTTCTGCGAGTTGGTAGATGGAAGACTGTGTTGGTGATCAGTAATTGATGCTCTGCAGACTTCCTTAAAAGGAGGAGTCCGTTGCCGTTGCACTTCCCAACACCTTCTGATCCAATCACTCCTTCCCAGGTTTGGTGGTCTGTGCCCACTCTAGCATTGGTCCCCGAGGATGATGAGTTTGTCTGTCCGGGGTGCTGCAGAAATTACAGAATCCAGATCATCATAGAACTTGTCTTTAACCTCATCTGGGTTGGTCATTGTGGGTGCAGAGGCACTTACAATTGTTGCATGCCTCTTGCCAGATAAGGGAAGTCTCAGCGTCATCAGGCAGTCATTTATGCCTTTTGGAAGTCCTGAGAGTTTGCTGACGAGGTGTGACTTGATGGCGAATCCTACTCCTGCTTCACGCCGCTCTTCTTTCTTGTGTCCACTCCAGAAGAGCTTCACGCCGCTCTTCTTTCTTGTGTCCACTCCAGAAGAAAGTGTAGCCAGCACCAACTTCTATTAAAAGCCCTTCCTCTGCAAGGCGTGTCTCACTCAGAGCTGCAATCTCGACTTTGTATTGGTCAAGTTCTCTACCAACTAGAGCTGTTCTTCGCTGAGGTCTGTCAGAACCAGAACTGTCCATTAGAGTGCGCACATTCCAAGCGCTGATAGTTAAAGGTATCACCTTCATCTTCTTTTTTCTTCTTCGACCGCTAAGTGGGATTCCTCCTGATGGCAGTTAACCAGCCAGGAGTTTTGAAGCAGGCAATTGTTTAGGGCACCTTTTCTAGCCCCTTCTCCATGCTGTGAGGGTTAGCAGTGCGATCCTAAAAAGGTCTGCTCAGTCGCTCAGTTCAGCTGCTGAATTCCCAATATTGCTTTGCTCTTAAGGAAAGCGACCATATAGAACCAAGCCGCCTGTGTGCATGTCCGCAACTACAGCTTCCAGTGTTTCCTCACCTGCTGCTTCGCCGCTCGCCCATCCCCAGAGGGCTTTTGAATGACTTGCAAATGTGTGCTTGCTGTGAATGTGTGTTGCTGATTAAGACGACATGCGCTGTGAATTAGATTATAGTGAGGGAGAGGTGCGCAGAGTCAACCTCACTCTCTGGTCCTGACCTAGCTGGATCCAGAGGCAAGACAGTGTCAGGACATATGGAGCTAAGCCTGGATGCAGAGGATGACCATGACTTCTGTTGTGTCTTGTCATGCTCTCCATGCTCCACAACATGCTGCTGCATCCCTGTTTGGGCCATTGAATCATAGTAATGATTTCCTCTGCCTCAGCTGCCGAAGCAGACTTTACATAACTGGAACAGGCAAATCCAGATATGCCGGTTTTTGTTTGGAGTTGCCAACTCCTAGATGGATTGCCTACCAGGGCTTAAGAGCTCCATCTACCCTAGATATTGCTACACAGATTCTGTTAACAGCCTTATAGAAGCAGTAAATTAAATGTCTTATGTAGCGTCTGCTAACAGAATCATTGGAGACTACAATATTAGTGAATGGAGAGCCTGGATGATAGTATATGCATGTGCAGGATGATCTGCATCTGCCCATTTTGTGCATGTTCCGAGGAACTTTTTTTTCCCTTATATCTGACAAAAATAATTGAGATGTTACAAAATAATGTCTGCAGAAATCTTTACCCAACATACTAAGATAGTTCCAGGTAAGGCACTTTTTTCAACCAAAAAGTACTGATATTTGTCTTCTCCATGAAAACACGTATTGCGGGTACTCATTAGAAGTGCCTAGACAAGTAGCTTTTAATGAGTACCCATAACATATGTTTTTGTGGAGAGATACGAAAAATATCTGTATAGCTCCTCTTATCTGTTTGTTTGTGTTGAGGTTTTATGGCCCAGTCAACCCAATGGGGTCATGTCGAGCGCGGTCAGTTTACCTAACCACATGTTTACTGGGCAGGCTTAGTCCTCTAAGCAGTTAACCAGTATTGTGCACATTCTTTTGCCAGAAACTGACAACTGCCCTTCTTGAATCAACGAATAAGGGAGAGAATGACAGTAGAAAATATTTCATGATCAGTTCCCATTTATCTGTTGCTATGTACTAAACTTTTGAAGTAAGTGGATACCAAGTTCGGTATTATAAATGTAAAAATAAGTCATTTGTTTTCCTGTAGAAACGTACCGAAGTCCTGGACAATGCTAAAGATGATGTGAAAGCTCTTGCTAAGAAGCTTAAGAAAGCTAAAAATAAGCTAAAGAAGTATAAAGACACTCTGGAAGATGCACATGGGGTGAGTACTTTCGTGAAGTACTGACTGATTGATAAATCATTGATTGCTAAGCCTGGTAATGGATCAAAGGCTGATTGTAAACCAAGTATAGATCATTGGTTGATTGTAAAGCCTGGTAATGGATTATATGCTGATTGTAAAGCAAGAAATTTGGTATTGGTTGGCTTCTAAGCCTGAAATGGGTCATAGACTGATAGTAAACCCAGTAATGGGTCATTGGTTGATTGTTAATAAAGATAAAAAAGATTGCCTTTGGAAACAAAGAACACATTACAGATTAGAAAATGGGAATCTCGGTTTTATTGAGACTCCTAATAAGTAATAATGAAGTTTGCAACACTGCTTACACCCTCTAGTGTCTACATGAGCAGAACTCCATTTTCAAATATACCACAATGGGGGTTAAGCCTGGTAATGGATCATAGACTGATTGTAAACCCAGGTATGGGCTGTTGGTTGATTGCTTTGTCTGGTAATGGATCGTAGACTGATTGTAAACCCAGTAATGGGTCATTGATTGATTGTTAAGCCTGGTAATGGATTATGGGCTGATTGTAAACCCAATAATGGACTATTGGTTGGTTGCTAAGCCCAGTAAAGGATCATAGGTTGATTATAAACCTAGTAATGGGTTATTGGTTGATTGTTAACCCTTGTCCTGCTGAACCCGGATATACCCTGCCTTTGCAAACAGTGTAGATCCAAATCAGCGGAAGAAGCCAACTGATCTGGCTCTGCACTGTTTGCCATTAAGAATATGAATTTATAGCAACAATCCAGATCAAGTAATCTGATTGGCTGAAAATTAGAAGTGGGCATGGCATCTTAATTATTCAGCAGGACAAGGGTTGGATCCAGTAATGGATCATTGGCTGATTATAAACCAAGTAATGGATCATTGGTCAATTGTTAAGCCTGGTGATGGATCATTGGGTCATTATAATAAATGTCAAAAGTATTTCCTTTGGAAGCAAAGAACTCACCACGGAATAGAAAATGGGAGTCTCCGTTTAATTGCGATTCTTCATAAGCAGTAATGAAGTTTGCAACACTGCTTATGCCTTCTAGCATACACATGAGAAGAACTCCATTTTCATATATACCACAATGGACCCAATGATCCCAAAGGAAATGAAATATAATTTGCACTATGGTGATGTATGGGCAGATGTTGTACCGCCACCATACAAAAATAACACCAGCTGCAGTGTAGTAAAATAAACATCAAAAAGATTGCCTTTGGAAACAAAGAACACACTATGGATTAGACCTTTGGAAACAAAGAACACACTACGGATTAGAAAATGAGAGTCTCGGTTCTATTGAGACTCTTCATTAGCAGTAATGAAGTTTGCAACACTGCTTAGGCCTAAAATAAAAAAAGTGTGTGTTTCAGGTTACCTGGCTGTGCCTAATTTTTCACCTCCGACCCTAAAGTTTTTTAAGGATTTTGTGGGGATTTCCCCGTTCGGCCAAATTGTTTTCCTATTAACCCCATATAAAAACTTTTTAACATAATAAAAATATTTTCCAACCTACCTTCTCTATTTTAAAATTCCATGTAACCTGAAACACACTTTTTTTTTTTTTTGGCCTTTTTTGGCCCTCTAGCGTATACATGAGCAGAACTGAATTTTCAAATATACTACAATGGGCCCAGTGATCCCAAAGGAAATGAACTATAATCTGCACTATGGTGCCAATATACGATAAAAAAAATCATTTTACTTTTGATCCACTTCAAGAACAAGAGACAAACTGAAATTTTACAGGCTTTCTGATGCCACATTTTATGATTGTATTAATAAGTTATAATATATCAATTTATAAAACCTCTCTAGGATAAAAATGTCTTCTTGAGGAATAAGGAGCCTTTAATTGCTAAGCATAAAAATGGATTATAGGCTGATTATAAACCCAGTAGTGGGCCATTGATGCTAAGCAGGGTAACGGATTATAGATTGACTATAAACCCAGTAATAGGCCATTGTTGATAGCTAAGATGGGTAATGGATCAATGGCTGATTCTAAGCCCAGTAATGGGTCATAGGATGATTGTAAGCAAGTAATGGGACATTGATTGATTGCTAAGCCTACTAATGGATCATAGACTGATTGTAAACATAGTTATGTGCTGTTGCTTGATTGCTAAGCCTAATAATGGATCACATGCTGATTGTAAACCCTGTAACTGTCTATTGGTTGATTTCAAAGCCCAGTAATAGAGCATAGGCATAGCCTTGGGGCCAAGGTCACAGACTTAGAACTTTTATGTTAGTTTTTGCACTAAAGATTTTAGATAATTACTTGGTTGCTTTTAGATGAATTTGGTATGGTGATAGATATTGCTTTAAGTTTTTATCAGCAACATCAGCACCTATAACCATGACCTTGGGGTCAAGGTCACAGACCTAGAGTTTAATGTTAAAGATTTTACGTTTAAGTTTTTAGGAGCTCATTTCTTCTTTACAGTTTGATGGATTCACTTCATACTTGGCTGAGGTCAGAGATACTTGTCTAAAAAATTTATCAGCAGCCTCAGCTCCCATGACCATGACTTTGTTTCTGTTATGGGTCTGAAAATTTGCCTTTGCACAACTAAGTCAAAGCACGACTTCCGGTGAGCTATCCTGTCAGGCGACAGGTCTTGTTTCAACTTCATTTTTTGCAAAATGCCTGCGTGTGGGTAAGGATGGCCCTGGGCAGGGGCATCTGTGTCATATTGACACATTTCTATTTTTTTTTAAGGTCAAGGAATTGTCAAGAAATTCTATGATTATCAGGGGAATATGAAATTTTACAAAAATGTCAGGGAAGTGACAGGGAATTTTAGCCTGATGAAACTAGGATGTCTGATCCCTTTGTATTTTTTCTTGCTAAATTCATAAATTTCTGGCTTAAATATTGTCAAGGAAATTTGAATTTACATCAGGGAGAAGTCAGGGAAATGCCTGGAAATTTTGGTCAATCCTAAATGTATGAACCCTGCAGAAAAGAGCATAGGCTGATTGTATACCCGGTAATGAGCTATTACTTGATTGCTAAGCACAATAATGGACCACAAGCTGATTGTAAACTAAGTAATGGGTCATTGGTTGATTGCTGTCCAGTGATTGATGACAGAATGATTTTAAACACAGTAATTGGCCATTGGTTGATTGCTTATCCCACTAATTGATCAAAGGCTGAATATAAATCAAGTAGTGGGTTATTGGTGGATCATAAGCTGATTGTCAACAAATTAATGGGTTGTAGGCTGATTGGTAAGCCCGGTAGTGCAACATTAGTTGATAAATCTAGTATAATGTGGTATATTCTTCATGGACTGTAACTGTAGCAAGAAAGCAGTAATAAACATTGGCTGATTGATAAACCCAATGAATAATGATAAGCCAGAGGGTTTACAATTGGTTGGACAACTGATACAGTGGAAGTCATGTATATCTGTGATACACCATTCTAATGAATACCTACAACATGCTTTGATGTTAAAAAAAATAGGGGAATTTTGAAATACTTTGATGCAATAGAACCCCAGAAAAAGGTCATATGAGCCCCATTATACAGCATTCTTACCGTATTGCATGTGTGCCTAGCAATGCCTCAGATCAGACTGTACATCTACACTGGCTGATCAGTTTTTGTTGTCTGCCTGAAGATACTTTGGATCCTTAGCTACCTGCAGAGTGCACTGCAAAGACTCTGATCAGACTGCTGGGATGTGGCGGCTGACCTGAGTTTTAACCAATTGTAGACGGAATAGACTCGCCCACACTATATATTGGAAGAGTCCAATTTCAATTTGAGGTACGTCTGGCTATGAGATCTACATATTCCTAGAGAAAAATGGATGAACTATTTTCAAACAGTGGAGACCCTGATCAGATGTCGCATTCTGCGGCATCTGATCTGGGTCTGCACTGTTTGCCAAGTACCCTTTTATGGGTCTTCCGACTGCAATGGGTTAAAGGCAGTCTTGTAGAAAATGCTGTGTCCTGGCTGACATGCAACAACTGGCTTCTTACTATGGTCAGGGTGAACTTCAGTTCTTTTCAAATTACCTGTGTAACACTATAACAATAGTTCGTGTCTGCAAAATGGTGGCAAAATTTTGAGGTTGTATCCTTAGGAGACGATTTGCATGAAGTGCCAGATTGTATTTCCTAGGAAAAATATGATCAGTTTGTTGTGAGCTGAATTTGCCCAGAGAGTAGTAAAGTTAGGCTAAAATTTGCAAACAGTAGAGACCCAGGTCAGATGCATCTGATTTGGGTCTACACTATTTGCCACGTACCCATTTTGGGATCTCTAGATTAATTGGGTTGATTTTTCAGGATAAAAGATACCAAGATCTTATGGAACGCTATCGACAGGTCTGGAAACTGTACAGAAATATGCAGAAAGAGATGGAAATGTTGTAAGTATTTAATCAGATATCACTAATAATTTTGTTACACCCTTCCCTTGAAAATATTTCTTTAATGTCATGCTGGAAAAGCAGTATACAGATTTACATCTCTGCACCAATAAATCTAATTTTCCATCTCACTAGCACAAAGTTTTCAGGGTGAGCTGTTGCCATCAGTCAATGTCCGTCGTGGATCGTCCATCATACATTGTGCGGCGTCACAATTTGCTTTAACTCACTACTCCTCCTACACCCCTGTGCTAATTGACTTAAAACTTGGTAGGAAGTATTGACAATCCACGGCCGCCATCTTGAAAATCTATTTTGCACATCTTCTCCTGAACCAAAAGACAAATTCTCAAAACAAAGTATTGGGGGCAACTTTTAGATCAAAAATAGCTAAAATTGTCCTGACCAGAAATCCAAGATGGCCAGCATCTTGAAAATCTATTTTGCGCTTCTCTTCCTGAACTGAAAGGCCAAATGACTCAAAAACTTGGTAGGAAGTATCAGGGTAACTTGTAGATAAAAAGTAGCTAAAATCTTTCAGATAAGCTAAAATTGTTCCATTGAAAATTCAAGATGTTTGCCATGGCAGCCATCTTGAAAATCTATCGTGCGTGACTTCTCCTGAACAGAAAGGCCAATTGACTTGAAACTTGGTAGGAAGTGTTGGAATAATTTGTAGATCGAAAAATAGCTAAAAAAGGTTCCAATAAAATGGTAATGATTTATAATAATTATTTTATATTACTTAACCTTTACCACTCTCTGGGCATTTTCAGCAGACGACAGATTGATGATATTTTTCTTATTTTTCCCAGAAAACAGGATTTGACATTTCATGCAAATTGTCTCCTTAGGAGACAATTTGCATGAAATGTCTTATCCTGTTTTCTGAGAAAAATAAGAAAAATATTTCAAAATGTCGTCTGCTGAAAATTTTACCCAGAGTGCTAAGCGTTAAAATCTTAGAATCTGTAAGAGTATAGAAATTTCGGATGCATCAAATCTTGATTGATTACTGGGACAGGGATTTACTGACAATAGCTGTAGCATAACACTCACAACAGATCAACACACCTAGTGATATCAAAAGTGTGTAGTCACATAAAACTAAGTATTTTGAACCCCTGTCCTTCTACGTATGATTCAGTGATCTGAGAACATCCAGTCATGTGATAAAGGGCATCAAGTTGGGCCAAATAAAAAATATGTATGTTTAGGGTAACATGTTGAAAAAAAATAGGTAGGGTAGGTAGATTTTTTTTTTTTTTACATTTTTTATGTAGAATTTTACCATAACCCTTAAAGCGTCAAGAAAACCTGCATCTGAAAATGTCTTCTGTTTATGTCGTCTGCTGAATATTCTTGCAAACTTTTCAAACCTAATTTTGCATACAGGCAAACAGTATGGACCCAGATCAGACTGCTCCTAGAGGAGCAGTCTGATCTGGGTCCACACTATTTGCAAAAATGACTTGTAAAATCACAAGCAGATGAAAAGGCAGACGACAATTGTTGTGATTGGCGCTTTAAGGGTTAACACCATAATTCACATACAATTTTACCGAGTCTGTTTGACTACCCTTTGATATGTCTAATACTGATAGAATGACAAACAGTGTAGACCCTGATCAAACTGCTCCTGTAGGAGTGTTTGATCTCGGTCTACATAGTTTGCTCAGACTTTCTTGTCTGAATATTAAGCATAAATAGTTTATCCTACCCCCCCCCCCCCCCCCCACCACCACCACCTACGGAAGTGTGGGGGGACATATTGTTTTTGAGACTGATCCTGTTGGCGTCAATGTTGGCGTAAAACTTCTTGTCTGCTCTGTAACTTCAATACCCTTGGGAGTATTTTGATGATACTTGGTAGAAATGTAGAACAGGACCAGATGGCGTGTCATGTACAAGAATGACAACACTGGCTGTCTTACTTTTGGAGTTATTTCCCTTTGTTGTTTTTTAAATAGATTTAGTGTCCGCTCTGTAACTTGAAAACCATTTGGAATATTTTGATGGTACTTGGTGGAAATGTAGAACAAGTTCAGACAATGTGTCATTTACAAGAATGACAACTCTGCCTCTCTTACATTTGGCGTTATCTCCCTTTGTTATATTTGACAGTGATAATCCATTGATCCTGTGTCCGCTATGTAAGTCAAAGACCTTCTGGAATATTTTTATGATACTTGGTAGAAATGTAGAACAGGACCAGATGACATGTCATGTACAAGAATGAGAACTCTGCCTTTCTTACTTTTTACATTATCTCTCTTTGTTATGTCTTACAGTAATTATCCATTGATTTCCTGTCTGCTCTGTAAGTCAAAGACCCTTTGGAATATTTTTATGATACTTAGTAGAAATGTAGAACAGGAACAGATGATGTCACATACAAGAATGACAACTCTGCCTTTCATACTTTTGGCGATATCTCCCTTTGTTATTTATGACAGTGATAATCCATTGATTTGCTTATATTTCAACAGTCACTAACCACAGACCATTCATATTTGGAACATGGGTGCTTGGGAGGGTGGTGTGCAATTTGATAAGAACAGACCTCTGGGTTCATGCCCCAGGATGGGGCTAGGGTTCAAAATCTAGGACACCTTTTGTAAATGCTAATTTGCTATGTTTAAGTTTTTCTTATGCTTATATCTTAGTAGTCAGTTGTCAACAAGCATTCATATTTGGAACATTGGTGCCTAGAAGGGTCATCTAAGCGTCCATAGGTATCAGCCCCTGGGTTCATGCCCAGGGGTGGGGCTAGGTTTCAAAATCCAGGACACCTCTTGTACACAAAAGTGTTAGTGCATTTCTGTTATGCTAGCATTGTAAGCACAATCTAGGTAATACATCAGTCAACCTTGTGACATTGCTTTAAGTGTCATTTGGTGAAGGTCATGTTGACCTATATTTTACATTCCAATGACCTTTATTTCATGGTCCAGTGATTTTGCCTTATATCTCTAAGACTCTTTGATGGAAAAATGTCATACCTTGGATATTAGTTATATGTAGGTCAATTTGACCTATATTTCATGGTCCAGTGATTATGCCTTATATCTCGAAGACTATTTGATAGAGAGATGTCATACCTTAGATATTAGTTCCATGTGACACGAAGAGTGATCCCAGTATATATGTAGGTTGTTGTGACTCATACTTCATGGTCTAGTGATTACCTCTTATATCTCGATGACTTTTTGATGGAGAAATGTCATACCTTGAATATTAGTTCCATGTGAGACACAGAGTGACCTCAAAATAAAATTAGGTCATTGTGACTTATATTTCATGGTCAAGTGATTATGCCTCATATGTCAAAGACTATTTGATAGAGAATTGTCATACCTAGGATGTTGGTTTGAAGTGCCACTAAGGGTGACCTCAAAGTATATGTAGGTGAATTTGACCTATATTTCATGCTCCAGTGATTGTGTCTTATATCTCAATGACTATTTGATGGAGAAATGTCATACCTCGGATATTAGTTCCATGTGACACGAAGAGTGACCTCATAATATAATAAGGTCATTGTGACCTGTATTTCATGGTCCAGTGATTATGCCTCATATCTTGAAAACTGTTTGATAGAGAAATATCATACCTTCGATAATAGTTTCATGTGACACGAAGTGTGACCTCAAAGTATATGTAGGTCAGTTTGACCTATATTTCATGGTCCACTGATTATGCCTTATGTCTAGCATAAAAGAATGACAACTATGGCAGGATTATTGGGGGTGGGGGGCATTTGTTGTTTTTAACCTTTTCTATTTTTTTTTATTTTTTTTTGCTAGGTTTCACCAGGAAAATTAGGCAGGGTAGGGTTACCCTAAACACACATTTTTATTTGGCCTCATCATGTTACTGTAGTAATAATGTGTATGTAACATAACTCCCCAACAAACATACATCATAATAACATTAATTTGACATTGCTGCAATGTTAAAAGGACATTATTACAGTGTCATGTTTACTTGTTCTTGTTTTTTCTAGACAACATGATTTTAACAAAACAGTGCAGCAGAAAATGAATGAGCAGGAATCCATGCTGATAAAACAAGTTAAAATGGAGTTCAAGATAAAAGAGGTAGGAATCTGTGGTGACACATGCAATTAATGAAGTTCAAGATAAAAATGGTAGGATGCCATGCTGATAAACAAAGTTTAAATATAGTTCAAGATAAAACAGGTAGGAATCCATGGTGACACACTCTAGACTAAAGTGGAGTTCAAGATAAAACAGACAGGATGTCATGCTGATAAACCAAATTAAAATGGAGTTCAAAATTAAACAGGTAGGAATCCATGGTGACACACACTAGATTAAAATAGAGTTCAAGATAAAACAGGTAGGAGGTCAGGCTGATAAGCTAAGTTAAAATGGAGTTCAAGATAAAAACAGGTAGGAATCCATGGTGCCACTCACTAGATTAAAATGGAGTTCAAGATAAAACAGGTTGGAATCCATGATGACACTCACTAGATTTAAATGGAGTTCAAAATAAGTTCAAAATAAAACAGGTAGGATGCCATGCTGATAAATCAAGTCAAAATGGAGTTCAAGATAAAACAGGAAGGAGGCCATGCTGATAAGCCAAGTGAAAATGGAGTTCAAGATGAAACAGGTAAGAATCCAAAACAAAAAAGCAAAAAAACAAAGACAAAAACAAAACAAAAACAAAAAAAAACAGGAAGCCATGCTGATAAAGCAAGTTAAAATGGAGTTGAAATTAAAACAGGTAAGAATCCATAGCGATAAAAACACATTATTAATACAGTAATATGGGCTGTGCCATGCGAAAACATATCTGGGCAAATGCTGACAGTGAAGGCCCAGATCAGCCTGTGCATTTGTGCAGTCTGATCAGGACTTCACTGTTCACCAACAGAATCATTGGAAAATGTATCAGTGGAGAGCTAATGCCCAGGGCCCAGTTGTTCAAAGCATCGTTAGCTTAACGAGCTTGTTAAGGGTCATTTCATTAACTGTTTTAGCTGATTCAATACACAATATTCTGATATTTTTTGCTGAAAAAATGCGAGTGCTTTAGCTACTCACATTTTTTTTTCAGCAAAAAATTTCAGCATATTTGTGTATCACTCGATGTAAATTTTAATGAATCGTTAACTAACGACATCGTTAGCTTTGAACAACTGGGCCCAGATCAGACTTTCGGAATGCTTGGGATGAATCTGATTCTGTGGATTTTGCACATGTTCGAAGACACCATTTCACCTTGTGTGGCCCATATGATCTGATGCTCGGTATTACATTGTCCCCATTACGAAAACATGCCTATTCAAATATACTGAAAATTTTACCACCAAAAAATGAAAATTTTCAGATACAAAATTCCTATATTTTACATATTTCTGATTAAAAACATAGATTGTGGGTACTAGTTAGAACCGCCTTGGCGAGGCGGTTCTGACGAGTACCCACAATCTATGATTTTTAGCTAAGTAAAAAATAATGTATACCCCTGTAAACCCCAGTTTTACTATATGAAGGTGGGGTTTAAGGTGGTCCAAATTATATAGGCATGTTTTCGTGATGCAGATCACAAAATCACACTTAATTCCTTCCCTTCTGCAGATTCAAGAAGGGCAGTTGTCAGTATATGGCAAAAGAATGTACACAATACTGATAAACCGCTTAGAGGACTAAGCCTGCCCAGTAAAAAGTGTGGTAAGGTAAACTGACCATGCTCGACATAAGCCTTATGGGTTGACTAGGCCGTAAAACCTCAACACAAACAAACAAACACACTTTATGTCTAGCCAGTATCGCTGGACACAAGAATTATCCAACCGACTAAAGTTTACACTTGTCAACAAAATATAAATGATGATCAAATTATTCTGAAATATTTACAGGCTACATGTATATGTGCATGCATGTTCGCTGCTAGATGGAAATATCCGCAATATGGAGAAAAGAACAGTGCCAGCAGTGCACATATTGGTAGACCATAATGAACCTGTGTGGCTCTAAATACGTCTCGTAACTAGTGTAGACCTGGCTCATAGGCCACAGAATGTGTCTCATCAGGGTCTACACTATTTGCTCAGACCTGTCTTTTCAAATACAGTAGAACTTAACTCTTCCCCCGCTAGTGGTGACTTCTGCTGATAACCTTTGCAATCAGTTTGGACCCAAAATAGCGGAAAGAATGATATATGACACAGGTAACTGCCTAAGGGACCTTCTGGATTAAGACTCTTATGACTTGTCATTTTTCTGTGGAAGGATTTAAATACAGAATAGAATAGTGCATTATCTACAGCAGGGCTCGGGAAAACCGGAAAAATAGCCGGTCTGGACCGAAATTAAGAATTCTGGACCGATTTCAAACACCCCAAAACGCTAATAAATCGGTCCAACAGGTTTGTGCCTTGAACCCCATTTTTCCCAAACCAACCAATTTTCACAAATCAATGATGTCTAAAAAATCACAAACGGTCAAGTCTTTCCAAACTGACAACGTCCGCGCACTTTTTAAATGCGATATTATGGTAGTTAAAAGGCTCTAAACGGTCATTTGACATGTATATTGGAGAGACAGCTGAATAGCGGCAACCTTCCCCGCAGCACAAATTAATTACGTCATTATCCAAACATTGTCAAAAAATCAACACTTCACTGACCTTTGTGCAGTAAACAAGCGATTAACACGAATCATCAGTAACGGTAGTCTGATAATTAATCCGTTTGTGTGACACGTATGAATACACTGAGACTGCAAAACATCCAGGTGCAGTCGGCGTGTCCAAAAGATCCAAAGGTCGCTTTACTGAGAGTGATAAAAGAATGCACCGCTTGAACGCACCTGTTTTCTTCCTCTTCTTTTTTTGTTTTGATCAACACGGTTTGTCGGTCCCAGATTCGATAAATGAATTCCCAAACCGTGTACGTCCTGATCAGATGTCGCATACAAAGGCGTCTGATCTGGGTATTATTGATTGCTTCTTTTTTTTTTTTTTTTGTTGATTGCCGTAACACGCGAGTATAATTCAAGGTAGATTTCACAGTAAAAAAGTAATGCACCACTTGCGCTAGGCAAGATTGGTCAGTGCTTAAAGTTTAAACAGTCTGATCAAATCTTGAAACACTGAAAACTGCAAAACCGCCCGTGGCGCAGGCCTTTTTTATTAGACCTAATTAGGTCCATGAAAGTCGTTTCGTTCCGTCTCTCCTGTTTCCCGCTGTCTTCGGGCTTATACAAGACGGGACTCAGTTGTTTATAGATAGTTTAGGAAAACCCTGCGGAGGTGGAAATAACAACAAAAACGTTTTTTCCTTTTTTTTTTTCCTTTTTTTTTTTCCTTTTTTTCTTCTTTCTTTTTACATACCTGACTGTATTTATTGATGACGCCAGCTTTGATCATGCTCGTTGTACCCGGACTTCCGTCATATAACGGAGTTGAGGTGTATTATTTAAAAGGAGTTATAGGACTGCCAATTGTCTATAGTTTTCGTGGCAGATGATATACACGTATTTTTTGTTTTGGAAATGGGCTCATTGATGACGTCATTGTCATCGGCTGGACCGATTCAGATTTCAAAATTTCCAGAGCCCTGATCTACTACTAGTTAAAATATGTTTAACTTACGGTATAAAAAACATTTTCATGGAATTATTTACATGACTCGTACATTATATACAACTGAATTCTGTTTTTATTTTTAACAGAAGCAGTCTGTACATGAAGACCAGCTGAGAATTTCTATTAAAGACCATCGAAGAAATCTCAAGTTACTTGCAAGGGCATATCAAGACAATAAAATATCCAAAGAAATACATGCTGTGAGTATATGCCTCAGTATTTTTTAGTGTAACTGGCCCGCGGTTATAAAACATCTTTCATGTTCATCTCAGCTGAGCATGAAATTTTCTCTGCTAATAAATATGAAAATGCCAACAATAGTTGGCATTTTCATATTAATTAGCAGAGAAATTTTCATGCTCAGCTATATTTAGCAAGAAAGAATTTGCAATTGTTAGTAATTTGAGATTTATTAGCATGAAAAATTTCATGCTCAGCTGAGTTGAGCATGAAAAATGTTTTATAACCTCGGGGGCCTGGATACGGTATTTATCCTAAGTATTGGGACACCTCATCAACTTACTGTACTTGCTCTTAAATTTGAAAAAGTCCATTCTACTACCCCTTGGTGTGTCTAAAATATCTGATCTGGGTCTACACTGTTTACAAAGGCCAATCTGTCCATGTAATAGGGTTATTAATTAATATCAGTTTACCATACTTGCCCTTAAATTTGAAAAAAAAAATCCATTCTTCTATCTCTTGATGTGTAGAAAATATTGCTGTATGTATGGCAAACAATGTATACCCTGATTAGATGTGGCATTCTGTGGCATCTGATCCAGGTCTACACCGTTTGCAAAAGGCCTCTGTCCCAATACGTAGGGTTATTACAGAACTCTGTAGATTTTCTGCCATTTTTATGCCCCGCCACCAAAAAAGTGGCGGGGTATTATGTTATACCCTCTGAAATTTTTAGTGTCCGTTGGTCCGTCTGTCTGTCAGCGCCCCCACCATTCTTCTGCCTACAACTCCTCCTACAGTTTTAGGCCAGTCCTTTTCAAACTTTACAGGCGCTTTTAGGATGGTTTGAAGATATGCATATTGTTTTTTCAGAACCCTGAAATTATTTTTTATCACATTTTTTGCATTTTTAACTTAGACTTTTTTTGGGCCCTAATACTATACAGAAATGTATAGGGAGTATGTACCTTCTGCCCACAACTCCTCCTACAGTTTTAGGCCAATCCTTTTCAAACTTTACAGGCGCTTTTAGGATGGTCTGAAGATATGCATTTTGTTTTTTTCAGAATCCTGAATTTATTTTTTATCACATTTTTTGCATTTTTAACAGACATTTTCAAGCCCTAATACTACAGAAATGTATAGAGAGTATGTACCTTCTGCCTGCAATGCCTCCTACAGTTTTAGGCCAATCCTTTTCAAACTTTACAGGCACTTTTAGGATGGTCTGAAGATATGCATTTTGTTTTTTTCAGAATCCTGAAATTATTTTTTATCACATTTTTTGCATTTTTAACTTAAGACTTTTTTGGGGCTCTAATACTACAGAAATGTATAGGGAGTATGTACCTTCTGCCCACAACTCCTCCTACAGTTTTAGGCCAATCCTTTTCAAACTTTACAGGCGCTTTTAGGATGGTCTTTTTTCGAGCCCTAATACTACAGAAATGTATAGGGAGTATGTAGCTTCTGCCTGCAACTCCTACAGTTTTAGGCTAATCCTTTTCAAACTTTACAGGCGCTTTTAGGATGGTCTGAAGATATGCATATTGTTTTTTCAGAATCCTTAAATTATTTTTTATCATAATGTTTGCGGCCTCAGTGGCTCAGTTGGATGCGCTGTCCAACTGGAGACCAGGAGGTCACGGGTTCAACCCCCGCCGAGGTCGGCAACATTCTTTCGTGGAGATTGATCATGAAATATTTTCTATGGTCATTCTATCCCTTCTGCTGATTCAAGAAGGGCAGTTGTCAGTTTCTGGCGAAAGAATGTGCACAATACTGGTTAACCGCTTAGAGGACTAAGCCTGCCCAGTAAACGTGTGGTTAGGTAAACTGACCACGCTCGACATGACCCCATTTGGTTTACTGGGCCATATAACCTCAACACAAGCAGACAAACAATCATAATTTTTACATTTTTAAGTTAGACTTTTTTCGAGCCCTAATACTACAGAAATGTATAGGGAGTATGTACCTTCTGCCCACAACTCCTCCTACAGTTTTAGGCCAATCCTTTTCAAACTTTACAGGGGCTTTTAGGATGGTCTGAAGATATGCATATTGTTTTTTCTGAATCCTGAAATCATTTTTTATTACTTTTTTTGCATTTTTAACTTAGACCTTTTTCAAGCCTAATACTACAGAAATGTACACGCAACTCCTCCTACATTTTCTGGCCGATCCTTTTGAAACTTTACACACTCTTTTAGGATGGTCTGAAGATATGCATATTGTTTTTTTTCAGAATCTTGAAATTATTTTTTATCACTTTTTATTGCATTTTTAACTTAGACTTTTTTGTGTGTTTTTGTTTTTTTTTTCTTTTTGTGTGTTTTTTTTTTTTTTTTTTTTTTTTTAAGAGTTATGAAATAACTGTTTATTGCTTCTCTTCATGTTTAACTTACATTGTTTTCAACCCTATACTACAGAAGTGCATAGGGAATATGTCCCTGTGGCGGGGCATGGTGCATGGCTTGCAGTTTTATTTTACAAGGGGGTGTGTATGTGTGTGTGTGTGTGTGTGTAGGGGGGGGGGAGTGATGGGGTGTAACTTTTGACTTCCTGTTTTCTTTCCTGCACACCATCCCCCTTCTGAAAAGGTTCTACTCTAACAGAAAAGTGGAGCAAAACATTTTCCTTTCATAGTAGACTCCTTTTCTGAAGGGAGGCAAAAAGAAATCGACAAGAGTTGCCTCCCTGGAAAGAAATGAAATTATTCAAAGGCAGGGAATTATTCACTGGCAAAAGGAATAGGATTATTAACTGAAGCAGGACATAGCACAGCCAACCAGATAAGGTATAGTACAGCAAGTCAGATAAGGTATAGCACAACCAATCAGATAAGGCATATATCACCATCATATCATAATCGGATTTTTGATTAACGTGCAGGTACAGAGGCAACATCCACATCATTGGGCCCCCTTCCAGATAGCTGGCTTGCTGCACGCATGGCAGATCTCATACAAGATCTCCAGATACGTCTGTCATGAGGGTTGATAGCTGAGAGCTTCCACTCTCTGCAATCCCTCTCTGTCAGCTGCTTCCATGTCATTTTGGGCCTCCCAGGCCCACGCTTTCCATCAACCCGTATGTCAAAGGCTGTCTTGACTGCACCACTGGAGCGTTCCACATGTCCATACCATCAGAATCTTCTCTCCTTCAGAATGAGGTCCAGCTCCTCAATGCCAAGCTGCACAAGTAGCTCATTGGACCTGGTGGTGACAATGTCTTGTGGCCTGACATTGTAGATCTTTCTGATCATTGCCCCGTCATTTTGCTGCAGACGCTGGAGGTTCGGCTTTGTCAATGGCCAAGTCTGGCTGGCATGGAGCATTGCGCTCCGCACACAAGAGCTGTACACACGGCCACGTGTTTTGAAAGAGAGGTGGTGTGAAGAGAGAACTGGTAGCAGATCCTTGAACTTCTTCCAGGCGGTTTTCACACGTGTTGTGGTTGAGAGTTCACAGCCACCTGCTGCATAGCACAGCCAATAAGATAAGGCATAGCACAGCCAATCAGACAAGGTTTGGCACAGCCAATCAGATAAGGCATAACACAGCCAATCAGAAATGGCATAGCACAGCCAATCATATAAGGAACTTTTTTTCAAAGGAAAAGTATTGTTTTCCTTATTTCTGTATGAAAACATATATTGTGGGCACTCATTAGAAATGCTTCTAATGAGCTTATGAGGTATTTTTTCTGATCAATTTCTGAAAGCATATGATGTCGGTACTCATTTGAATTGCCTTGACCAGTCAAGGCAATTCAAATGAGTACCAACAACATATGCTTTTAGAAAGAGGTAGATAAAAGCACACAGGCTGTAATCTGGAGACTAATAAATTGCTTAATTGACTGTGCTCTTATAGGGGTATGTGTGGTAATTAGATCGAATATGAACACTTTTCACCGAGTAACAAATTACTCTTTTATTATGGCAGATAGTGCATACATACCTTGATAAAATTGTTCATTAATCAGTGTCTATCTAAATCAAGATAGCATGTGCACCCAGTGAAAAGAGATCAGCTTGCACGTAAGCACAGACTGATCAGATTATACGCAGGGCACTCTGTGGGTAGCCAAGGATCCAAGGTCTTCAGGCTGACAGGGAAGACTCTGACTCAGGGGTGTAAAATTTCACTCGCCTGCTCGCATTTGCATGTTAATTTTAAGGCAGGGCGAGTGAGATTTTCAGAACTTTCTTCACTTTTTTCTTCATTTTTAGCATCTAAATGAAAAATTTAGACCATAAGGGCGAGTAAGTTTTGAGAGAATCTGTGACTGATCAGCCTGTGTGGTTAGCACTCCCTAACTTTAGATCACAAGTTTGTGGATTTGAATCCCACAGGATGTGGAATTCAGCGCATCATTGTGCTGAGCCTTTCATTGTTGTCATCCATGTCTCTGTATGACATATAATGTTGAAAGGGGCGTAAAATACCAGGGCCCAGTTGTTCAAAGCTAATGATGTCGTTAGTTAACGATTCGTTAAAATTTTAATCGAGTGATACGCAAATATGCTGAAATTTTTTGCTGAAAAAATGTGAGTAGCTTTTGCAGTGCAAAAGCTACTGACATTTTTTCAGCAAAAAATATCAGAATATTGTATATTGAATCCGCTAAAACAGTTAACGAAATGACCCTTAACGAGATCGTTAAGCTAACGACGCTTTGAACAACTGGGCCTTGGTCATCATCATCGTCATTATTCCTGCCAGTGATGATTTTGAGAATTTATCTAATTTTATTTATTACAGATGGCAACTGCTCTTATTCAGAAGACGTTAGAAATTCCTCGTGTGAAACTGCAGCACCTGTTTGAACAATACATTATGTTCAGAACAGTCAAGGAATCAAAAGGTTATGCATATTATCTCTTCTTGGAGTTACATCTCCAGGAAAGAATTTTTTTTGAATCCCAAAATTATTGATATTTTTTTTTTTATCTCTTTATGAAAACGTATGTTATATGTACTTAGAAGCTTTTTTGGGTACATTCTAAAATCTGTTGGGGAAAATAATATTTTCATACACCTGTTTTGAAGAAAAAGGAAGAATAATATTATGCCCCAGTCCAGCTGTCCGTCCATCAGCCCGTCCGTCCTGTGATAAACAATTCTCATGCATGCCATAACTAGGTAACCATAAGGTATATTTTGATGAAACTTTATAACAGTGTGTATTAGGTCAAGACAGCGTGTCACATACCAAAATATTGCTCCTCTTTTCTTAATTTCTGAGTTACTGCCCTTTGATTAGCTTTTTTTTTACAGATTGCCCTTGTGCACACCATAACTCAGTAACTGTATGGAATATCTGAATGAAACTTCATAGCAATGTGTATGAGGTCAAGACAGCATGTTGCATGCAAAAATGATAGCTCTCTTACTTTCTGAGTTACTTCCTTTTGGTTAGAGTTATTTTAGCTCACCTGAGCTAAAGGCTCAGGATGAGCTATTGTGATCGCTCTCCATCCGTTGTCCATCCGTCCATCTGTCCGAGCCACATACCAGATTACAGTTTTGTAACCACATTATGCTTTATTCCGTTAAGATACATTATAAATCATTCGGTTAAAGAGCTTATATCCCTTAAACCCCTATGAGAATTTACAATGGGGTGTAGCCCCTAAACCCGAATTGTTGGAAGGTCCATCCATCCGTCAACACCTTTGAACAACTTCTCCTCTGAAATTCCTGGGCCAAATTTCTTCAAACTTAATGTGGAGCCTTGTGTTAAAGGGGGATTGAAAATATGTACAAATGCTCGTTGTCTGTAAATCAAGATGGCCGCCATGCCCATATATAGCTCCCATAGACTTACAATGGGAAAAACTTAAAAAAAAAACCCTTCTACTCCGAAACTATGAGGCCCACAGCTTATATATTTTGTATGTAGCAATGTTTAGTGGTCCCCTACATAAATCCTGCCAATCAAGCCCCTGTTGTCCAAACTGTCCACACCCCAGGGGGTCATGAACTATCATAGACATAATGGGAAAAACTTAAAAAATCTTCTGAAACCATGAGACCCACAGCTTATATTATTAGTATGTAACAATGTTTAGTGGTCCCCTACATAAATCCTGCCAGTCAAGCTGCTGGGGCCCAAACTGGCCCTGCCCTAGGGATCATGAACTCCCATAGACTTATAATGGAAAAAACTTAAAAAATCATCTTTTCTGAAACCATGAGGCCCACAGCTTATATATTTAGTATGTAGCAATGTTTAGTGGTCCCCTACATAAATCCTGCCAATCAAGCCCCTAGGGTCCAAACTGGCCACGTCCCGGGGGTCATTAGCTCCTATAGATTTACAATGGCAAAAACTTAAAAAATCTTCTTCTCTGAAACCATGAGGCCCACAGCTTACATATTTAGTATGTGGCAATGTTTAGTGGTCCCCTACATAAATCCTTCCAATCAAGCCCCTGGGGCCCAAACTGGCCACACCCCAGGGGTCATTAGCTCCCATAGACTTATAATGGGAAAAACTTAAAAAATCTTCTTCTCTGAAACCATGAGGCCTAGAGCCTATATATTTAGTATGTAGCAATGTGTAGTGGTCCCCTACATAAATCCTGCCAATCAAGCCCTTTGGGTCCAAATTGGCCATGCCCCATGGGTCATATGTTTATATAGAGCTAAAATAGCTAAAGAATCTTCAAAAACCTTCTTCCCTGAAACCATGAAGCTGAGAGCTAATAGATTAAGTATGAAGTGATGTTAAGTGATGTTAAGTCTCCTACATAAATCCTGCCAACCATGCCCCTGGGGTCTAAATTGGCCACACCCCGGGGGTTTTTAGCTCCCATAGACTTATAATGGGAAAAACTTAAAAAATCTTCTTCTCTGAAACCATGAGGCCCAGAGCTTACATATTTAGTATGTAGCAATGTGTAGTGGTCCACTACATAAATCCTGCCAATCAAGCCCCTGGGGTCCAAACTGGCCACGCCCGTGGGGTCATTAGCTCCCTTACTTATAATGGGAAAAACTTAAAAAATCTTCTTCTCTGAAACCATGAGGCCTACAGCTTATATATTGAGTATGTAGCAATGTGTTGTGGTTCCCTACATAAATCCTGCCAATCAAGCCCCTGTGGTCCAAACTGGCCACGCCCCGGGGGTCATATGTTTATATAGAGCTATAATAGCTAAAGAACCTTCAAAAATCTTCTCTGAAACAATGAGGCTGAGAGCTAATAGATTAAGTGTGAAGCGATGTTTAATGGTCTCCTACATAAATCCTGCCAATCAAGCCCCTTGGTCCAAAACGGCCACACCCTGGGGGTCATTAGCTCCCATAGACTTATAATGGGAAAAACTTAAAAAATCTTCTTCTCTGAAACCATGAGGGCCACAGTTTATATATTTAGTGTGTAGCAATGTTTAGTGGTCCCTTACATAAATCCTGCCAATCAAGCCCCTAGGGTCTAAACTGGCCACACCCTGGGGGTCATTAGCTCCCATAGACTTATAATGGAAAAAAAAATAAAAAATCTTCTTCTCTGAAACCTTGAGGCCCACAGCTTATACAATGTTAAGAGGTCCCCTACATAAATCCCGCTAACCAAGCCCCTGGGTTCCAAACTGGCCACACCCCAGGGGTCATATGTTTATATAGAGCTATATAGCTAAAGAACATTAAACATCTTCTCTGAAACCATGAGGCCCAGAGCTAACAAATTAAGTATGTAGCAATGTTTGGTGGTCTCCTACATAAATCCTGCCAACCATGCCCCTGGGGTCCAAATTGGCCATGCCCCAGGGTCATTAGCTCCCATAGACTTAAAATCGAAAAAACCTAAAAAGTCCTCTTCTCTGAAGCCATGAGGCCCAGAGCTTATATATTTAGTATGTAGCAGTGTATAGTGGTCCCCAACTTAAATCCTGCCAATCAAGCCCCTTCGGTCTAAACTGGCCTCACCCCAGGGGTCATAAGTTTATATAGAACTGTGTAGCTAAAGAACATTTAAAAATCTTCTTCTCTGAAATCATGAGGCCCAGAGCTATCAGCTTTAGTATGTAGCAGTGTTTGGTGGTCTTCTACATTTATTCTTCTAATCCTGCCCCTGGGGTCCAAATTGGCCTCATGGGGTCATTAGCTCCCATGGACTTTTAGTGGAAAAAAAAATAAAAGAATCTTTTTCTCTGAAACTATGAGGCCCACAGCTTAAATATTTAGTATGTAGCGATGTTAATGGTCCCCTACATAAACACTGCCAATGAAGCTCCTGGGGTCTAAATTGGCCATGCCCCGGGGGTCATTAGCTCTCATAGTCTTATAATGGGAAAACCTTAAAAAAATCTTCTTCTCTGAAACCATAAGGTGCACAACTCATATATTTAGTATGTAGCAATGTTTAGTGGTCCCCTACATAAATCCTGCCAACCATGTTCCTGGGGTCCAAATTGGCCATGCCCCGGGTGTCATTTACTCCCACAGACTTATAATGGGAAAAACTTAAAAGATCTCCTTCTCTGAAACCATCAGGCCCACAGCTTATGTATTTAGTATGTAGCAATGTTTAGTAGTCCCCATACATAAATCCTGCTGATCAAGCCCCTGGGGTTTAAACTGTTTACTTATGGCCTTTTGAAAATTTCAGCATTTTAACCTTGTAAGCAGGACATCTTAAAAACTGTTTAAGGCATTGCCTTGAAACTTGACAGGCTAATAAGGAATGATGAGTAAATGACCTGATTAACTTACAGCAGTTAACTCAGGTGAGCGTTGTGGCTCATAGGCCTCTTGTCCATACTATCCTTGTGTGCACCATAACTAGGTAACCATATGGAATATCTTGATGAAACTTATAGCAATGTGAAGGGGGTTAAGACGGTGTGTTGCGTACGAAACAAAATTGCCCCCTCTTTCTCATTTTCTGAGTTACTTCCCTTTGATGAAATTTTTGACTGACCTTATGCTACCACAACTAGGTAACGGTTGAAAATTTATAGCAATGTGTATGAAGTTAAGAAGGTGTGTTGCACACAAAAAAGATTGTTCTCTCCTTTCTTTGTTTCTGAGTTGCTTCACTTTGATTAGTTATCAAAATCGTGTCCATTCCTTAATTTTGGTATTCCTTGATGGATTTTAAATTACTTGGCAGAATGTTTACCATCATGAGATAATGTGTTGCATGCAAGACCCAGGTCTGTAGCTCCAAGATAAAGGTCACACTTAGAGGTCAAAGGTCAAAAGTCGTTTCCAGTCCATAACTTTGTCATTCCTTGATCAATTTAGAAATTACTTTGCAGAAATGTTAATCATCATGAGATGATGTTTCACTTACAAGACCCAGGTCAGTAGCTCTAAGGTCAAGGTCACACTTAGAGGTCAAAGGTCAAAAATAGGGTCTGTCTTTTAAGTCCGCTCCATAACTGTCCATAACTTTCATTCCTTGATAGATTTAGAAATTACTTTACAGAAATGTTAAGCATCATGAGACTGCATGTGTTGTGCACAAGACCCAGTTCTGTAGCTCCAAGTCAAGGTCACACTTAGAGTTCAACAGTAAAGAATATTGTATTCTCATTATGTCTGTCACACAGCACTCATTTCTGCGTTCTATGTCATGTAGTTTGGGCATCCGTGTGCTGTGAACACAATTCTGTTGTTGTTGGTTTTTTTTTGGGTTTTTTTTTTGGTTTTTTCAAAATTACTTCTGAATAGTATCTAGCAGTCACAGTTTGACCTTTTGGCATGAAATGAGCCAGTATTTTTCCAAGTGAATCCCAAAAAGCAACCAGCGAAACTTTGCCAGCAGATGGTGACTTCTTGGGAGGTGGGGAATCAGCTGGTTTCCACTGCTTTGACTGAGCTTTTGTTTCAGGTTCAGTATAGTGGACCTACATTTCATCCCCAGTGATAATACATACAGTTCAAGATTTGTTTTCATCATGGTTAAAAAGGTTCTTTGCTATGGTCACCCTGGATGCCTTTTGGTCTTCTGTCAGCTGTTTTGGCACCCATCTAGCACTTACCTTTCTCATACCCAGTCAGCATTCTACGTAAATCTATATCGGGCCGTCATCGGCCCGTCAGGGTAGCTGACGGGCCGATGACGGCCCGATGTAGATTTACGTAGAATGCTAGCTGGGTACCTAGTTTTTTGTGTAAAATCTGATGTGCTGAAGGTTTACCAATACTATGATTAGCTACCATCTGCAATGCCATTCTGTGATCTTTGATGACAAAAACTGCAACATTTGCCACATTTGTAGTGATCAATGTCTTTGCAGGCCTCCCTGGCCTAGGCTTGTCCCTCAGCTTGTCCTGCCTTCTCTAAACTGTGAAACCAAGCAATAAAAGATTGAATTGGTTATGCAGGCTTAGAAAAAAAAAATCTGCAATCTCTAAAAAAATGTGGCAAGTTTTTTCACCCTCTAAAAGCAGGAATTTTATTACAGATCTCTCCCGCCGAGGTCGGCAACATTCTTTCGTGGAGATTGATCATGAAATATTTTCTGCGGTCATTGTCTCCCTTCCGCTGATTCAAGAAGGGCAGTTGTCAGTTTCTGGCGAAAGAATGTGCACAGTACTGGTTAACCGCTTAGAGGACTAAGCCTGCCCAGTAAACGTGTGGTTAGGTAAACTGACCGCGCTCGACATGACCCCATTGGGTTGACTGAGCCGTAAAACCTCAACACAAACAAACAATTACAGATCTCTGTTCTTCCATCTTTGAGTCCATGGTAGCCCCAACACCTACCTTGTTTAAGTGCTACAAAATTTTGTGTATACACACTTCTCACTGAAACAAACTCACTGATTTATAGGTGATAAAATGTAGATTTTTGCTCATGTATAATATGTGTAGGTAGCTGTATATGAAAAGACAGGAGCATGAAAAGTCCAGATATTTTCCATCTGTCCCTTGTAACTGTTGAAAAAAAAAAATCAGATTAATTTTGTGACAGTTATGCTCCTTTCCAACTTTTGGCATTTTGTATTGACAGGCTATGGTTAGGGACATAGTGTTTTACACATTATAGGGATCAAACATGGTTTTTCATGCATTAACATTCGCCAGGTCCCGTGGGAGGTGTTGAAAACCGAGGCCGAAGGCCGCGGTTTTCAACACCTATCAAGGGACCTGGCGAATGTTAATGCATTGAAAAACCATGTTCGATCGCTATTATTGCATAAAAACTGAAAACATTTGCTACATTTTGCGTTATTTCTTGCACTATTTTGTTTCGCCTTTTCACCGATGTCTCGCAGATGTAATTTCCACTGACTATCCTCGTTCTAGGGCCGGGCAGTACACATCTCGTGACAGCAGCAAATCTGTGGCCCCGCTACGATCATATTGAAAGTTGCGTAGCTGTGCATTAACAGCGCGTGAATTGCCATGTTAATACACACGATTTTCGCCGGTTAATGCACGGCTGTTAGTAACGTGCGACGCTGCTTTTTATGCATTAATTCTGGTTAACTTACATTTTTGGAGCTGCATGATCTGGGTCTACAATGTCTAAATAAATATTTAGGGGGGTTGTTTGAGGGAGTGGGGGTGGGGTGGAGGGGTATGAAGAGTGGTTAGTGCTCCCATCCTTCAATCACAAGGTTCTTCTTTCGTTTCAAATCTTGCTGGAGGTGGAATTCGGCTCATGACTGCGGTGCTCCATTTCACAGAACCTTTATCTTCTTTCATTATCTTGATATGACTTCACTAATGTTTAAGCCTTAAACACCAAACCATAATCATAATTTTTATGTAAATTTCTCCATCTTCAGCTCGGGTGGCGCTCTTATTGAAGGATGAGGAACTTGCTATCGATGTACGTAAAGATCTGGAGTTATACATGGAACAGATGGATAAAAAATTTGACCTGAACAAAATAAAATGGCAAGAAAAATACTCACAGCTGATGAAAGAAAAGGCCGGTATTAATAAGAAGATATACCTTTTGTAAGTACTGTCTGTGTATTATGTTAATGGTCATTGCGAAAACATTCAAATATTTAGGATTAAAAATTCTGATATTTTTCATACTTCTGCTCAAAATATAGAGTGTGGGTACTCTTTAGAATGACCTTGTCAAGGCTGTTCTAATGGGTACCCACAATCTATATTTTTGAGCAGAAATAAGAAGAATAATGTATACCCCTGTAACCCCCAGTTTTAGTATATAAAATTAGGTCTTAAGGGGGTCAAAATTATATAGGTATGTTATTGTGATGTCTACCTAAAATGAGCAGAAACCTGAGAAAATATTCCTTCTAACAGCAGAACCCTTTTTTGACTAAATTTCATTTTCATTGGAAATTTTGGATAGTAAATTTTGGATACAGTTTTTACC
This sequence comes from Anodontia alba, assembly GCA_964016985.1. NCBI lineage: Eukaryota > Metazoa > Mollusca > Bivalvia > Lucinida > Lucinidae > Anodontia > Anodontia alba. The sequence continues at coordinate 33,273,450 of OZ024837.1, read as the reverse complement.
CAGAATTTTTGCATGCACACCAATTTCTTTACCTTGTATTTCTACTAAAATTTGTGTCCATATTACTACCTGAGAATGCATCTAAAATTGCTTGATGAGTGGCAAACAGTGTAGACACTGATCAGACACCATCTTCTGACCTGTCTGTCCAAACTTAGGGAAAGTACTGTAGTTTTATCGAATTGAACCCCCCTGGATCTGCCACTGATACATGTATATGCCCAACAAAGACTCAAATCAGCCGGTCATTACGAAAACACGCCTATTCAAATATATTTATAAATTCACGACCAAAAACTGAAAGTTTTCAGATAAAAAAACTCCGATATTTATCTTATTTCTGCTCAAAACATAGATTGTGGGTACTTGTTAGAACCGCCTCACCAAGGCAATTCTAACGAGTACCCACAATCTATGTTTTTGAGCAGAAATAAGAAAAATAATGTATACCCCAGTAAACCCCAGTTTTACTATATTAAAGTGGGGTTTAAGGGGGTCAAAATTATATAGGCATGTTTTCGTGATGCATCACAAAATATATAATTTTGACCCCCTTAAACCCCACTTTTATATAGTAAAACTGTTTTTCTTATTTTTGCTCAATAACATAGATTGTGGGTACTTGTTAAAACTGCGTCGCCAAGGCAGTTCTAATGTGTACCACAATCTATGTTTTGAGCAGGAATATGAAAAATATCAGTGTTTTTTATCTGAACATTTTCATTTTTTTGAGGTGAAATTTTCTATATATTAGAATAGGCGCGTTTTCGTAATGGCATCTATGCAATCTGATCAGTCTTCATTGTTAGCATAAAGACACTTTGTATCCTTGGCTATCAAAAATACTTCCACTGAAAATTCCGATCAGACTGTGGGAATGCACAGACATATCTGAATCTTTGTTAGGCGCATGTGTCTGGCTGTTTTCTCAAATTGGGGCCTAACCCTTGTCCTGATGAACCCAGATACACCCTGTCTTTGCAAATAGTTTAGATCCAAATCTGAATCTGCACTGTTTGTCATTAAGTATCTAAATTTGTATCATCAACCTGGATTTAAGTAATTTGATTGGCTGAAAATTAGAAGTGGGTGTGGCATCCTGAAATATTCAGCAGTTCAAAAAATGGTAGTGTTACCCCTGTCCATCCGTCCATACATCTCCATCCTCATCCAGCATTTGCAATTTGCATTAGGGGCATCTGTGTCCTTCAGACACATTTCTAGTTTTTAGACAGGTTTTTAAAAAAATCCGTCCTGTAAAATAGCGGGTGGGCGGTGTCGGGCGTCAACCCAGGTTAACCTTTTGGTTAACCTTTTTAAAAACCCGTCCATAATGCTGTTAGGCATTTTTCTTGTTTTCTTATTTCTCTGTGTAAACATATGTTATCAGTACTCATTGAAAGTGCCACTGTGAGGCACTTCTAATGAGTACCAATAACATGTTTTTGTGCTGAAATATGAAAAGTATTTATTTGATCATCCCTCTAATCTAGAGCTATGTAAGCTATGACATTTCCACTTTATAATCTAGAGAATGAGACGAAAATTTGATTATTATGTACATTGAGCAGAGGACTTATTAAGAAGGAGTATTTGATGATATTCTGTGATAATTTTTGCCAGTTCTTCATAAAAGCATAGCTAGGTTGTGGGTACTTATTTGAAGTGCCTCATGTTTTTTTTAAGATTCCAGAATTAACACTAAATACTCCTCCTTTTCAAGTCCTCTGCTTAAGACATATTTTGGAAGCATAAAAGATTGATAGAAAGTATTGCATAAAAAGCAGTGTCACACGTTATTAACAGCCGTGCATTAACCCGCGAAAAGCCATGTATTAACAAGGCAATTTATGCGCTATTAATACACGGCTACACAACTTTCAGAATGATCGTACTAGGGCCACAGATTTACTGCCGTTACGAGATGTGTACTGCCCGGCCCTAGAAGGAGCATAGTCTGTGGAAATTATGTTCGTGAGACATCGGTGAAAAGGCAAAACAAAATAGTGCAAGAAATTAAGCTAAATGCAGCAAATGTTTTCAGTTTTTATGTAATAATAGCAATTGAACATGATTTTTAAATGCATTAACATTCGCCAGGTCCCTTTGGAAGTGTTGAAAACCGCAGCCTTCGGCCTCAGTTTTCAACACCTCCCAAGGGACCTGGCGAATGTTAATTTTATGAAAAAAACATGTTTGATCCCTATATTGAAATGGAGCTATAGAAGTTTCATTAGACTTGTAATAATCTTTCAGGTTTAATGAAGTCTTAGTAGAGTCAGGCGTTCTCCTTATCCACCCATTACTTACGGGCCACAGAAGGTCAGCGGTCATGAAGCAGGCCACCCGAATGATGTCGAGAGACCAGATGAAGTCACTGTTACAACGTCGACCAGGACTGATGATTCCTATTCCTGATGGAATATATGGTTTTCGTATTCCAGCATATCATAGAAAGGAGAAATTATGGGTACCAGAGGTAAAACTGTATCACAAAGTTGTCCATAATTTGTCACCCCGACAATCAGTTTTTTTATGCCCCCACCATTTTCAGTGGGGAGGGGTGCATATAGTATCATAACTATCCGTACGTCCGTCCGTCCCGTACATAACACAAATGGTTTCTGTGCGATATCTTCTGAAAATATTGATGCATTGGATTGAAATTTTATACACAGGTGTATTATCATATAAAGTAGGTCAGGTTTGATTTAGGGTAAAATCCACCAATTATTTTGGGAGTTATGGCCCTTTTTCAACTTTGAAAAATTTCCAGCTTTTGAAAAATTGGTTTCTGTGCGATATCTTTTGAAAAGATTAGTGTACTGGATTCAAACTTTATATACAGGTATATAATAATAAAATGAAGGTCAAGTTTGATTTAGGGTAAAATCCACCAATTATTTTGGGAGATAGCCCTTTTTCAACATTGAAAAATGGTTTCCGTTCCATAACTTTTGAAAAGCTTAGTGTATTTGATTCATATTTTATACACAAGCATATAATTATGTCCCCCCACCATGGCGGGGTGGGGACATATTGTTTTTAGTACGGATTCCGTCAGTTCGCGTCGGTCTCAGCGTAGCCTCTTGTCCGCACTGTATCTTCCTATTGAATGGACATATTTTAGCCAAACTTACACAAATATATCATTGGGAGGGGGAAAAATGCTGATTAGATTTTGGTGACCTAGACCCTATTTTCAAGGTCACAGGAGGGCTTAGATTGTTGGAAAATGGCTTGTCCGCATCCTATCTCTTGAAGGAATGAATACATTTTAACCAAACTTGCACATCTATATTGCTGGGACATGTAAAAGAACTGATTAGATTTTGGTGACGACCCCATTTTCAAGGTCACAGGAGGGCTTAGATTGTAGGAAAATGGCTTGTCTGCACCCTATCTCTTGTAGGAATGAATAGATTTTGACCAAACTTGCACATCTACAATGCTGGGGCATGGTAAAGAACTGATTAGATTTTGGTGACCTCGACCCTATTTTCAAGGTCACAGGAGGGCTAAGATTTGTTGGAAAATGGTTTGTATGCACCCTATCTCCTGAATGAACAAATGGATTTGACCAAACTTGTACAGCTATATTGTTGAGATATGGAAAAGAACTGATTAGATTTTGGTGACCTTGACCCCATTTTCAAGGTCACAGTAAGGCTTAAATTGTTGGAAAATGGCTTGTCTGCAATCTGTCTCTTGTAGGAATGAATATATTTTGACCAAACTTGCACATCTACAATGCTAGGACATGTTAAAGAACTGATTAGATTTTGGTGACCTTGACCCCATTTTCAAGGTCACAGGAGGGCTTAGATTTGTTGGAAAATGGTTTGCATGCACCCTATCACCTGAATGAATAAATGGATTTGACCAAACTTGTACAGCTATATTGTTGAGACATGGAAAAGAACTGATTAGGTTTTGGTGACCTTGACCCCATTTTCTAGGTCACAGTAAGGCCTAAATTGTTGGAAAATTGCTTGTCTGCACCCTGTCTTCTAAATGAATGAATGGATTTTGACCAAACTTCTACATCTTAAATGTTGAGACATGGAAAAGAACTGGTTAGATTTTGACGACCCTGACCCCATTTTCAAGGTCACACTAAGGCTTAGATTGGTGGAAAATGGCTTGTCTGCACCTTGTCTCCTGAAGGAATGAGTTGATTTTGACCAGACTTGCACAGCTATATTTTTGGGACATGGAAAAGAACTGATTAGATTTTGGTAACCTTGACCCCATTTACTAGGGCTTAGATTGTTGGAAAATGGCTTGTCTGCACTGTAACTCTTGAAGGAATGGATATATTTTAACTAAACTTGCACAGCCAAATTGTTATGGCATGGAAAATAACTAATGTTATTTTGGTGACTTGACCCCATTTTCAAGGTCGCAGAGGGCTCAGATTGTTGGATAATGGCTTGTCTGCATGCTATCTGCTGAATGAATGGATGGATTTTGACCAAACCTGCACAGCTATATTGTTGAGACAGAGACAAGAACTGATTAGATTTTTTGTGACCTTGATCCCATTTCAAGGTTACACAAGGGCTATGATTTTAGAAAATGGCTTGTCAGCACCCTATCTCATTGAGGAATGGATGAATTTTGACCAAACTTGCATATAGGTATATTTGTGACCTTGAGTTTATTATAGATTCGATCTGTTTTAACAATATGTCTGTTCAAACTTGTGGGGGGACATGCCTTTTCCTCCGAAAACACTGTTCTAGTGATAAAATATAGGTCAAGTTTGATTCAGGATAAAATCCACCAATTATTTTTGGAGCTATGGCCCTTTTTCAACGTTGAACAATAGTTGAAAAATGGTTTCTGTTCGATATCTTTTGAAAAGATTAGTGTATTAGATTCAAATTTTATACAAAGGTATATAATCATAAAATGTAGGTCAAGTTTGATTTAGGGTAAAATTCACCCATTATTGTGATCACATTTCGTCCATCATCTGTGCATCCATCCGTTAACATTTTCAAATGACTTCTCTGAAGCCGCTGAACCAATTTTGCTCAAATTTCATATGGAGCCTTCTTAGGAAACGAAAGACTGCTAAAATGGACGCGGTCCGTTGACCAAGATGGCCGCCATGCCCATATATGGTAAAAACCTATATAAATCTCCTCCAGAACCGAGGATGCCATGGGGCTGTATCTTTGCACAAATCATCGGGGACGAGAGGTCTACCAAAATTGCTAAAATAATTGTTGCGCATTGATGTTTGACCTTTATACGGCGAGGTCAGATTTGCTTCCCTATGCATTTGTATGGGCATCATACATTTGTATGGGAAAAATGTTGAGAATTTCAAACGACTTCTCCTCTGAAGCCTCTGGGCCAGTGTTGCTCAAATTATATGTGGAGCCTAATTAGAGGTGGAATGAAAGATTGCTAAAATGGTCGCAGTCCATTGACCAAGATGGCCGCCATGCCCATATATGGTAAAAACGCTTAACGCTAGGCATATTATCGTGATGAGATGCCCTGCCAACTTTTAATTTTCAGCCAATCAGTTTACTTGATCCAGGTTGTTGATATAAATTCTCTTACTTAATGACAAACAGAAAACAATCATGGACTTTTCATGCAAATTGTCTTCATTTGAAATGAGTTATGGATTGACAAGCACTGCTTATTGACATTTCATGTTTTTCACAGAAAATGGGCTAGGAGTTTACATGCTAATTGTCTTCATTTAAAAGGAGTTATGGGTTGACATTTGGTCACTGTATTTTCAGATTCCACCAGCTGAGCCGACAGTACAGGTGACAGAACCACACATGTTAGCATACGAAATCAATCGGCCAAGACTTATGTCTTTGAGGTAATAATATATGAGAAGTGAGAATTCTTACCTTCTGTCATGTGTGCCCAAGGAAGACCAAAATCAGCCTGCACGTCTGTGCAGTGTCAGCCGTTGTTAGCACAAAGAAACGGCATCCTTGGCAATCAAAATGTCCTAATGAAGATTTTTGTCAGACTGCATTAATGCACAAGCTGATCTGAATCTTTGTTGGGCACTCATGTCCGAAGATATGTTTTCTCAAGTTGCAGCTTGTGGTTACATCATATGATGCAACTTTTCAAAGCTTTTTTTCATGCTCAGCTCAGCTGACCATGATTTTGTCCTGCTTATAATTACTAACAACTGCAAATTCTTTCATGCTTAACATAGCTGAGCATGAAAATTTCTCTGCTAATAAATATAAAAATGCCAACTATTGTTGGCATTTTCATGTTTGTTAGCAGATGAAATTTTATGCTTAGCTGAGTGGAGCATGAAAAGCTTTATAACCTCGGGGCCAGCTTTATCTTGTACATAGCATTAGATATTCTATTTTTACACAAAAACATATTGTGAGTATTTATGCCTCCCTCCTCCCCCCCCCCCCCCCACCCCCCGCCCTCACCTAGGATTCATCCTAAGTATTGAGACACATTATCTACTTACTATACTTATCCTAAAATTAGAAGTAAGTCATTAGACTACTGTACCTCTTGGTGTGTCTAAAATATTGCAGTATGTATGGCAAACATTGTAGACCCTGATCAGACACTGCATTCTGCAGGATCTCATTTGGGTCTACACTGTTTGCAAAAAGCCTATCTGCCCCAGTACTTAGATATGACCATATTTGTTAACCTATTTTCAGCTGAATAAACACCCCCACACTATATATTTCAGTTTTAGGTATGTCAGGCTATGTGATTTCGATATTCCTGGAGAAAATGGCAAAACTACTTGCAAACAGTGGAGACCCTGAATGGCCACATTTTGAGCCCCTGATCAAACATTGGAGACCCTGATCAAATGCTACAAGTTCAGTCTTATTTTTCTCTGCTCTATCTGGAATTTCCTTTTTGTCAGAAACTTTGATGTAAGAAATTTCTAGGACAATTAGGTATCAACTTACCAATATTTCTAGACTCTGCCATTTGCTTTATTTCAGAACTGTGAAGAAAAGCTTAAAAGAATTTCCAGTATTTAAGGCTGAGAGTTTTAACATCAACAAACAGAACAAATTACAATTTATTCGAGATGTCCCGTTTTTAGACAGGAGGCGGAATCGTGTTCTTAGCTCGCTGTAGATGCATTACAAAAACATGCCTATTCAAATATACTGAAAATTTTATCACCAAAAAATGAAAATTTTCAGATAAAAAATTCTGATAGTTTTCATATTTCTGCTCAAAACATAGATTGTCGGTACTCGTTAGAACCGCCTCGATGAGGCAGTTATAACAAGTACCTACAATCTGTGTTTTTGAGCAGAAATAAGAAAAATAATGTATACCCCTGCAAACCTCAGTTTTACCACATAAAAGTGGGGTTTAAGGGCGTCAAAATTATATAGGCAGGTTTTCGTGATGTTTACTTTTGTTACACAGTACCTGAATCATGTAAAGCAAAAACAAAAAGCATTTTAACTGGGGCACAGCATTTCCTACAAGTTTTCATGTGCACCCAGCAAAGACTCAGATCAGCCTGTGGGTAAAATTGTATATGCACTTACCAAAGACTCAGGCTGATCAGAGTCTTCGCTGGCCTTCTGAAGATGCTTTGTATCCTTGGTTACCTACAGAGTGCCTTGTGAAGACCAGTGCTTGCACTAAATGTCAAAATCAGGCAGTCCCAGGACTTCCTAGCTCCAATATCTAGAAGTCCTGGTAATCAATTGTTTCACTCACTTTCAGAAATTCAACCTCAATATTCTTCAACTCTCATTTATGGAGTGAAATGCCATTCTTAAGATACATAACATAAATTTATTAATTTTTTATTTTTATAAATGACTAAACATCTTTAAAAGTTGGAAGTCCCAGACTTCCTGGCATTGATTTTTGGAAGTCCCAGGGCAATTTTTGGGAGTCCCTGCATAACGAAAACACGCCTATTCAAATATATCATATACATGTATATGGAAAATTTCACCTCCAAAAAACTAAAATTTTTCAGATAAAAAACTCTGATATTTTTCATATTTCTGCTCGAAACATAGATTGTGGGTACTCGTTAGAACTGCCTCGGCAAGGCGGTTCTAATGAGTACCCACAATTTATGTTTTTAGCAGAAATAACAAAAATAATGTACACCCTTGCAAACCCCAGTTTTACTATATAAAAGTGGGCTTTAAGGGGGTCAAAATTATATAGGCATGTTTTCCTGATGGACTCCCAGACTTCCCTTAATGCAAGCACTGGAAGACTGATCAGACTGCCCAGATGTGCAGTTACACTGGGAGTACATGCAATCTTGTAGGAAATGCTGTGCCCCAGCTCATATATTAACCATAAATATTTAAACATATCTAAGCAATGTATACCAGATCAAATGGCCGAATGAGCAAACAGATCAAATTTATAAGGAGCAGGTTGATCACTGTCCACACTGCCTGCCAGTCTGGCAGCATGTTTTAAATAAATATCCATGTACCTAGCAAACACTCAATCTTTAAATAATATTCAAATGTTGCCGCAATGCCATGATGCTGTGGTAATGTCTTGACATCACATCACCACAGCATCATGGCATTATGGCAACATTTGAATGTTATTACAAGGTTAAGTGTTAAACCATGTTTGCTGGGTAGTCAAATTGATCTTTTTCAAGTGTTTCCAAAAGTAAGGTTAGACTGTTCTTTTTCAAGTGTTACCAAAAGTAAGGCTGAATTTTTCAAGTGTTACCAAAAGTAAGGTTAGGCTGATCTTTTTCAAGTGTTTCCAAAAGTAAGGTTAGGCTGTTCTTTTTCAAGTGTTACCAAAAGTAAGGCTGAATTTTTCAAGTGTTACCAAAAGTAAGGTTAGGCTGATCTTTTTCAAGTGTTACCAAAAGTAAGGTTAGGCTGATCTTTTTCAAATGTTACCAAAAGTAAGGTTAGGCTGATCTTTTTCAAGTGTTACCAAAAGTAAGGCTGATCTTTTTCAAGTGTTACCAAAAGTAAGGTTAGGCTGATCTTTTTCAAGTGTTACCAAAAGTAAGGTTAGGCTGATCTTTTCCAAGTGTTACCAAAAGTAAGGTTAGGCATTTACCCATTTATGCCTAATGTCCATTGAAAACATACAAGGGACCCTGCCAAACAGTGTAGACCCATATCAGATGGCTGCAGAATGCAGTGTCTGATCAGGGTCTACACTGTTTGAAATAATACAGGAATTTCTTTAAAACGTGGTAATAGTAAAAATTACCTAGACACCCTTTTTATTGGAAATGAACCAGTCCAGAGAGTTAAGGTAGTGAAATCCACTCATTGTAAGTGGGTCAAGGTGTCTGTACATTTAAGGTAATTACAGTACAGTGGACATGTGCAGTCTGATCAGGGTTTAATGATAATTACCCAAAGATTTTGGGCATCTTAACTTTTTTTCCAGAGGTTCATTTTACTACCTGCTATTAAGTCTAACAACTGTTACATGAGTGGCAAACATTGTTTTTTTTTTTTTTTTTGTTTTGTTTTGTTTTAGCTTTTTCCATTTTTGGGTAGTCTACCCTTGATGTCAGAATTCATGTCCCAGCCATATAACTCCTGAATCGTACGGAATACAGTCAAATATATGGATGCCTCACAAACAAGGATCACAGCTCTCTTGCTTTTTCCATTTGTAATTAATTTGCTCTTGGTCAAATTCATGTCTGGGTCATTACTCTTAGTCATGAATCTTTAGAGATATATCTAATCAGGAAGATGTGTCATGAAAAGGATCACAGCTTTTGCTTTCTCTTTTTTTTGAGTTATTTGCCCGGACCAAAACTCCTGAAACATATGAGATACAATCAAATGGATATATCATGGGCTTGATGTGTCACACACAAGAAGCAAAACTTCTTTAGGAAAACATACATATTCAAATATATTAAAAATTTCACCGTCAAAAAACTGAAAGTTTTCAGATAAAAATTCTGATATTTTTCATATTTCTGCTTAAATCATTGGTTGTGGTTACTCATTAGAACCGCCTTGGTGAGGCAGTTCTAATGAGTACACCCACACTATGTTTTTGAGCAGAAATAAGAAAAATAGTGTATACCCCTGTAAACCCCAGTTTTACTAAATAAAAGTGGAGTGTAAGGGGTCAAAATTATATAGGCTTGTTTTCGTGATGTTCACTGTCTCACTATTTTACTTACCTGCCCTTGGTCAGAATTTATGTTTTGGCCATAGCACCTGAAACATGGGATACAGACATGAAACTTCACGGATGTGCCTCATCAGAACAATGTACGAGCAAGAATCACAAATCTTGCTTTTTTCCATTTTTGAGTTATCTGCCTTTGGGCAAAATTCGGGTCTGTAGCATAACTTCTGAACTGTATGTGATTTAGTCATGAGACTTCAAAGCTGGATATATTTCATTAGGACAATATCTCAGCTTGATGAGATGATGTTTTGCTATCAGGAAAGACTTCTCTTGCCTTCTGCTTTGTGGCATTTCTTGTCATTAGTGGGCAGTGAGTGGACATGCGTATTATTTTGTTTCATTGATTGGACAAATTCTTCCATTACTATGCTAACAGGTGTTGTGTTGCGTTTTGTTTTTTAACACCTTAATGGAATTGAAAATAGATTTTACTTTTGTTCCTTAATTTTTGATATGACATCTTTATGAAATGCATGATGTAGCTTTTATTTTGTTATTATTATATGTTTTTGATATATCTTTTACAGTCAGTGCAATATTGTTTTAAAAAGTTTGTTTACAGTGAAACCTTATGGTTGGATATTATTTGCAATCTATTGATTGGAAGTTGTTTCCATATTCATACAGTCAAACTTCAATGACTCAAAGACTATTAGCTCGATTTATTTACTTAATAGGCTGATTTGAATTTGTTTTTGAGTAGAACATTCTTCCGAGGCTGAAGAATACAGTGGTTGGGAATATTTTAGGGAAATCTTTTTATTTTATCATGAAAATGTATGTTGTGTGTACTTGTAAGAATCGTCTCATTGATTATCTTCACTTGTCTTCTGACCTGTCCCTATGCTTAATCCTAAGAAGCTTAAACTACCCATGTCTAAAACAAATTTCCTTGGTTCCAATGATGTTCGAGCCGTTGAAGTTTGACTGTAACATATACAGTTTGTTTTTGTGCATGTTTACACGTTTGTGCATTTACACTTGTTATTAAAATATACTTTTACAGTTAAACAATTTGTTTTTGTTTTGTTTTCATTTGCTAACTTAGTTTTACAAGAGTTATGCCTATTTGTAATACTTATTTCCTTAGGTCACTGAGCAGGAAGTGCTCAAGGTCACTGAGCTATTTTGATCAGGTAACGTCTGTCGTCCGTTGCGCAGTGTCAACAATTTGCTTTAAAAGACCACTCCTCCTGAGTCAGTTGACACCAAACTGAGTAAAAAGTATTGGGGTGACTTACAGATAAAAAAAAATAGCTAAAATTGCGGCCCATGGCGGCCATCTTGAACATCTATCATGAACTTCTGAACCAAAAAAACCAACTAACTCGAAACTTGATAGGAAGTATCGGGGTGACTTGTAGACCGAAAATAGCTAAAATTGTTCTAATCGGAACTCCAATTAAGATGGCTGTCACGGCAACCGTCTTGAAAATCTATTTTGAACATCTCCTGAACGGAAAAGCTGATTGACTCCAAACTTGGTAGGAAATATCAGGGTGACTTTTAGATAAAAAAATAGCTGAAAGTGTTCCTATTGGAAATCGAAGATGGCCCCCATTAAAAAAAAATATTTGAATTTCTTCTGAAACCAAAGGGCATTTAACTCCGAACTTGGTAGGAAGTATCTGGATGACCTATAGATCAGACATAGCTTAAATAGTTCCGATCGGAAATCCTAGAGGGCTGCCATCTTGAAAATCTATTTTGAACTATTTCTGGACGGAAAAGCCAATTGATTCGAAACTTCGTAGGAAGTATCTGAGCGACTTGAAGATAAAAAATAGCAAAAAAAAAAAAAAAAAAAAAAAAAAAAAAATTTCGATCAGTAATCCAAGGCCACCATCTTCAAAATCTGTTTTGAATCTCATCTGAAACGAAAAGCCAATTGGCGCGAAACTGGTTGTAAGTATAGGGGTGACTTGTAGATAAAAAAAAGTGGCGGAAATCATTTTGATTGGAAATCCAAGATGGCTGCCATTTTGAAAATCTATTTTGAACTTTTTCCTTAATGGAAAGGCCAACCGACTCGAAACTTCCGGTACTAAAAATTTAAGCCTTTAAATCATATAAATGAACATGTCGAGATTTTGTTCCGAGTATGAGTACGATATGTTAAAATTTCACATGCAAATGAGGTAATGAGATCGCTTATTAATATTCATGAGAAAAAGCCAGATCGCACCAAGATAATTTTTTCACAAACATGCATTGATCATATTCTTAGATCACTCTTAAAACCTAGTAAAATCATACAGAACTTATTTCTTAGATCATAGCTATAACTGACAATTGAATTATATCAAAATCATTAACTTACCAGATCATACTTAGATCACTAATAGCCGGCCTCGGTGGCTCAGTTGGATGCGCCGTCCGACTGGAGACCAGGAGGTCGCGGGTTCAACCCCCGCCGAGGTCGGCAACATTCTTTCGTGGAGATTGGTCATGAAATATTTTCTACGGTCATTCTCTCCCTTCCGCTGATTCAAGAAGGGCAGTTGTCAGTTTCTGGCGAAAGAATGTGCACAATACTGGTTAACCGCTTAGAGGACTAAGCCTGCCCAGTAAACGTGTGGTTAGGTAAACTGACCGCGCTCGACATGACCCCATTGGGTTGACTGGGCCGTAAAACTTCAACACAAACAAAGATCACTAATATATCATATCAAGAACGCTTCAATAAATAGGTCAACACAAACACACAAGGAACTTTGAATAAATAATTGTGTCTTGTCATATTTTAAACTTGATGTTACATGTTAATAACGACATTGACTGAAACTCTTGCAAGTTTCAAAATGTATGCAATCTTCACTACGTCTTACATGAAATAGACTTCATTTTACAAATTTAGAGGATTTAAATTTAAAACTGGGTCAGCTAGTGAAAGAACAGTTGTAATTAATCTAAAAATATTTCTTTCTTTTTCGGGACAATAAATGAATCTCTCCAGTGTAGTTTTTACCCATTACTCTCCATGGGTCAGAGATGAACAGGTACATTCATTACGAAAACACGTATATTCAAATATATTGAAAATTTTGACAACCCAAAAAAAAAAAAAAAAGAAAATTTTCAGATAAAAATTCTGATATTTTTCCATATTTCTGTTCAAAACATAGGTTATGGGTACTCGTTAGAACCGCCTTGGTGAGGCGGTTCTAACGAGTACCCACAATCTATGTTTTGAGCAGAAATATGAAAACTAATGTATACCCCTGTAAACCCCGGTTTTACTATATAAATGTTGGGTTTAAGGGGATCAAAATTATACAGGTATGTTTTCGTGATGACTACAAGAAACTTCCTTTGTTCTCGCTCTTAAGGTGCGTAGGGATTTATATATTAATACCGTTATGATAAATAATTTTATATATGCTGCAGACTACATGCATTTAAAGCCACGTAACTTGGATTAAATAGGCCCTAAAACAGTCATAAAAGGAACTTTATCAAAATTACTTTCTGCATCTAAAGGGTATGAATTTAATCCAAAACATAACAGAGAAATGTAAAACACTTCAAGCATGCTTCCAATTTTCCCTCCAAATTTGAATTTACAGGAAATGAATCGGCAAACTGAGCATGAGCAGTGATACTTTTCCAGTTTCACTGGAACATACTAAAATCATTTAGTCAATAAAGAAAGTGGGTTTAGATTAGCAAATACTAGATTGCATTGAAATCATTTTGTTAGTGAATGTAGTTAATTTAGATTATATAGAGATCACTTGATTACATTATGAAAACAAGCTTTTTCAAATATACCGAAAAATTTACCACCAAAAAATGAAAATTTTCAGATAAAAATTCTGATATTTTTCACATTTCTGCTCAAAACATAGATTGTGGGTACTCGTTAGAACCGCCTCGCCTAGGCGGTTCTAATGAGTACCCACAATTTATGTTTTCGAGCAGAAATAAGACCAATAATATATACCCCTGTAAACCCCAGTTTTACTATATAAAAGTGGGGTTTAAGGGGGTCAACTTTATATAGGCATGTTTTCGTGATGCAACAGAATCATACTGCAGTCATACTGTCCCCAAGCCAATCAAGTTGGAAAAGATCACACTTAAATTATTTATTCAGATTATCTCGAAATCACTGCCTTCTGCAAATCAGTGATCCATTTATTAGCTTACTCTTGAATCATACCTACAGATCACAAATCTATGATTCTACAGTAAATTTTGAGATGATTTGAAGAATAAAATTTTTGTATGGGACACTTCATTACGAAAACATGCCTATTCAAATATACTGAAAATTTTACCACCAAAAAATGAAAATTTTCAGCTAAAAAAATTCTGATATTTTTCATTTTTCTGCTCAAAACATAGATTGTGGGTACTGGTCAGGACCGCCGAGGCGGTTCTAACGAGTACCTACAATCTATGTTTTTTGAGCAGAAATAAGAAAAATAATGTATAACCCTGTAAACCCCAGTTTTGCAGTATAAAATGGTTTAAAGACACATTTTGGATTGCATAACACCCTAATGGCTCTAAGGAGATTAAGATAAGAAATTCTTGGTGACTTTGGCCATCCTTACAGGTAAGGGCCTGATAAGGGGAAATTAGATTTTATATCAGCAAAGTTTATGATGAAGACAGAGAAACAGATAAGATGGGTAATTTGGTGATAATTTGATGATTTTTTTTTCTGTTTATTCAATAAAATATACCTGTTTTTTTATTCATTAGAATTACCTCTCCCAGGCAGTCCTAATGAAACCCACAACATATTTTATGGAGAAATACAGATATTTATGCCTGTATGCTAATTTATCACCAAATGCCCTCTTTATCTGTTTCTTTGGATCAAATATAGAAAATTAGGAAGATAGTATTTTATTTAGTTATTTATGTATTCCTTGAAAAAGAGAAGCTTTTTGGCATAAAATACACATTCTAAACTGTCTAAGAACTTTTTGACATATTCCATAATGTATTGTAATACTGAAATGGAAATGGAATGATTGTGCAGTGTTCTTATTTACTTTAGAAAATAAATAAATAGATATTTTCAATTTTATATTTCTGATTCAGTTTATTTGTACTTTTTTCACAATGCAAGAAAAAACAACACTTTTGTATTTAGGAATAAAAACTAATCAAAAATAAATAAATAAAAAAATAAAGTGATACAATACAAATCAACAAATTAAATGCAAAATTTGCAAATGAATTTACTTGGTTCTAAAGTAACATAATGAATACTGCTCAATTATGTGAATTAACCCTTATAGGGCCCCACCTAAGGAGCAAGCTTGCGAGCCAACAGATATCGACGAAAACATTAACACTTTTCTTAACTTAATGGAAAAAGCTTGTGATCCACTCTTCGCAAAAAATCTCAATGTACCAACTGGGGGGTCTGCTTATTTATTGCTTGCCAATAAACAACAAAGACCATGGTTTGACGAAGAATGCCAAACATTGCGAGGGCGTTTTTACAGAGCATTAAACAATTATAGGGAATGTAAAAATAATATTAATGAAAGAAACATGATAAACGCTCGGTCGAATTTTAAAAGAATAAGGAAAAAGCGTTATAATTATGACAAATCAAAAAACAGAGAAACTTATATCAACAAAATGTGAAAACGCAAAAGCGTACTGGCGATTATTAAAACAAGCCGCGAATAAAAACATGAAACATTCTATCAGCTCAAAGCAATTTGCAGGCTACTTTAAAGCGATAAACGATCCAGGAAACAGGTTTTTTTCAGATTGACGAGGACGTTTTGTTTTTCAATGAACAATATCTCCGTGGAGAATTTCAAATTATGTTTGATGAATTGAATAATGAGATACTAAGGACTGAATTACTAACTGCTATTAAGCAATTACGAAATGGGGCAAGTCCTGATCCTGATTTGTTGTTAAATGAATTTTTCAAAAAACGGATCGGAAACCTTAGTTATCTATTTACATAAGTTGTTTAATAAACTGTTTCAAATTGGTTATTTCCCGGAAAACTGGTCTGAAGGTTTCATAGTACCAATATTTAAAAAGGGCGACATGAATGAGGTATCAAATTACAGGGGAATAACATTACTCAGTACACTAGGAAAATTGTTCACAAGAATATTGAATAATAGACTGAATAAATGGGCTGAAGAGTATAACGTCTATATAGAAGCACAGGCGGGTTTTAGAAAACATATGAGCACAATTGATAACATTTTCGTACTAAATGGTCTTATAACGCATTGCATTAATAATAATGAATACCTGTACTGTTGTTTTGTGGATTTCACTAAAGCTTTTGATTATGTAGAAAGGGACATTTTATGGTACAAACATTAAAATTGAGGTCAGAGGGCGGATGTTAGATTTAATAAAGTCAATCTATACTTCAGTAAAGTCAAGGGTGAAAAATAATAATATTCTCAGCGAATCCTTTTTATGTAGTATTGGAGTAAGACAAGGGGAGTGTCTCTCACCATTTTTGTTTGCCATGTATGTCAATGATCTGGAACAAGAACTGAGTGAGAAGGGGGTAAATGGAATAGATATAGGCATGGCAAAGCTTTTGCTTCTACTCTACGCGGATGATATTGTTCTTTTCGCCAAATCAGCGGAAGAATTGCAGAAATCTTTAGATATACTGGAAGTATACTGTGATAGATGGAATTTAACGGTAAATGAAAATAAAACCAAGATCGTTATATTTCGAAAAGGGGGAAGACTGCCTGCAAACATACAGTTCAATTATAAAGGAAGTAAAATTGAGATTGTTAATAAATTTTGCTACTTGGGTATAGTTTTTACATGCGGAGGTTAATCATTTGAAACGCAAAAAACCCTTTCAGGACAAGCTCTAAAAGCAATTTTTACACTGAAGAAATATTTGCATAGTTTCACGGCTCTAAAACCATCTCATATCCTTGATTTATTTGACAAACTGATAACTCCTATTTTAAATTATGGAAGTGAGGTTTGGGGATTTCACAAAGCTAAGTCAATAGAAACAGTTCATATGCAATTTTGCAAAAGGATGTTGGGAATAAAGCAGTCAACACAAAACGACTTTGTTCATGGTGAACTGGGACGGGTCGACTATCAATCACTTAGGTATATAAACATTGTAAAATTCTGGTTAAAAATTATACATGCTGATCAGCGAAAATACATAAAATGCATATATAACATGATGTTAACTGATATAGAGTTAAGACCAAATAAGCAAAACTGGGCATCAATGGTTAAGAATTTGTTAAGCCGTTTGGGATTTTTAGAAGTTTGGAATGCCCAAGGGGTAGGTAATATAAATAATTTCTTATATATTTTCAAAACTAGAGTTAGATATATATATATATATATATATATATATATATATATATATATATATATATATATATATATATATATATATATATATATATATATATACAAGACTGGCATTCCAGACTTGAAAACTCAACAAGAGCAAGGTTTTACATAAATATATCAAAGTTTGAGTTTCAAAGATATTTAGAAGTATTGCAGATCGAAAAGTATAGAAAAAGTTTATGTAAACTAAGAGTTTCCTCGCATAGATTAGAAGTAGAAATGGGTAGATGGGCAAAGCCAAATAAAATTTTGTATGATAATAGAAAATGCAGGGTTTGCAACGTCCTCGAGGATGAGTTTCATTTTGTCATCATATGTTCACTTTATAAAGATCTTAGAAAAATATACATTAAACGATATTACTGGCAAAGACCGAACATGCTGAAATTCTTAGAATTATTCGCTCCGAAAAATATCACTATCATTAAAAATCTCAGCATATTTATTGAAAAGGCATTCAAATTAAGGGATCAGTCAGGAGTTATATAATAAACAGAGTTAGTAACTAAATGAATTACTATATAGTTTTCAGCTGGCGCCTCTGCTAATTCACCTATTTATGCCTAGCGGCCCATACATTGGCCTCGCAGGAGCGTAGTCCGATGGGGACCGTTACTATCCGCGCTAAGGAGCAGGTATATAAACCAGACCAACGAGCGGAGCGTGCGCCTGCGTGATCTGGTTTGGATACTTTTCTACTACACTTGAATTGTTTTTCCTTTGCGTGTTTACAGGCGGCATTATGTATCAAAAAATCTTATATACAAATGTATGTAAATATATATATATATTATTGTTAGTATATATATGAGAGAGAGAGAGAGAGAGAGAGAGAGTGTGTACATACCGGATTTAAAGTATTAATTATCCCAATACACAACAATTATTCAGTCATAACACTGCAAAACCACTGGTAAGTTATCGAAGAAAGCGGTATTAATCGCCTCAAGGTGCACGGGTTAGTTACAGATAGCACGGACTGTTATATCTGCACGTGGTCAGCCCTCACTGATTTCACGAATTTTTTTCCGGTAATAACGGTCATAATGACTGATATTCCAGCTGTTACAAGCGTGATCGACTGCCCGCCTGTGGTTTGATGATCTGGAATGTGTGAGTGAGGTTGATGATGTAATGCACAAACAGTCAAAAGTCCTTAATAATTTTGAACGTATCAAAATGTCTGAAGTTTGCAATGAAAAAAAAAAAAAAAATGAGTTCATGGGCTGACACAACGGCTTGTAGGTGTGGATGAGACCGTATCACTTGCCAGTCAGCCTATGCTCTCATGCTGAAAGCCACAACTTTTGAATATGTATATGTGTGTGTGTGTATGTATGTATATGTGTGTGTATGCAGGTGCATGTACGCATGTACACAGGAATATAATTTGCAACCATGAACATTAACAAAGAGATAGAAAAAAAAGTATCATTTAATTGTCAATCTCGCGCATGCATTTCAAACTGCTATTTCTCAGGGCAACTCTTATGCCATATTCCGTATGGATTAAATAAACTAAAGTCGTCTAATGTGAACAGAACGGCGTCTGATCAGGGTCTATACCCCTTTGAATTTAATACGGGAATTGCTATGGAATATGGTAATAATGATATAAGCTAACCAGACAAACCTCCCCCCCCCCTCCCCCCACCCGCCTTTTTTTTTTTTTGTGTGGGCGAGGGTGGGGTGGGTGGAGGAGTCCACTCGGCATCAGTAGATTATACGATACAAAGTCTGAAAAAATTGCACCTCTCCCGAATACATTGGAATACATTGGTATTGATTTTCAGGTAAATTTACTGTGTATAATGTATGTTCGCTATCCTGCATATCATGTATGTTGAAATTTTTGTATATGTGCTCATGGGCCATACGGCTTAATGCAT
The DNA here is from genome assembly GCA_964016985.1 of Anodontia alba. Classification (NCBI taxonomy): domain Eukaryota; kingdom Metazoa; phylum Mollusca; class Bivalvia; order Lucinida; family Lucinidae; genus Anodontia; species Anodontia alba. Next base: position 33,254,053 of record OZ024837.1, on the reverse strand, counting down.
GAATAAATTACTTACTTACTTACTTACTTACTTACTTACTTACTTACTTACTTATAAAGACTCCATAATCACTTAGATAAGATAAGCCTTTGATGTGCGCTCTGTTATCAGGACTGTATATTGGGGGTGATCATGAAGTGGGGGTCTAGCCAAAGAAGGAAAAAATGTGTCTTTAAGGGGGTCAAAATTATATAGGCATGTTTTCGTGATGTACAGATCACAAATCCAAGTATGATTCCAAAGTAATTCTGATATGATTTTGAGATGATTTGAAGAATAATTTTTTGTATGGGTTGGTAGGAAATATCGAGGTGACTTGTAGATGAAACATAGCTAAAAAAAAAAAACTCAGATCAGAGATCCAAGATGGTCGTCATGACCAGCATCTTGAAAATCTATTTTGAACTTCTTTTCCTGAACCAAAACGCCAAATTGACTCAAAACTTGGTAGGAAGTATCGGGGCGACTGGTAGATCAAAAATAGCTAAAATCTGTCCGATCTGAAATCGAAGATGCGGGCTGTGGTGGCATCTTGAAAATTAATTTTTAACTACTACTGGATGGAAAGGCCAATTGACTAGAAACTTGGTAGGAAATATCGAGGTGACACGAATCAAAAATAACTATAACTGTTTTGATCAGAAATCCAAGATGACTGCCATCTGGCAAATCTCTTTTGAACTTCTTTAAACCAAAAGGCTAGTAGGAAGTATCGTGGTGATTTGAAATAAGAAACAGCTCAAATCATTCCGATCAGAAATCCAAGATGGCCATCACAGCCGTCATCTTGTATAAGGACCGTGTTGAGTGGGCTGACGTCATAGCCGCCATTTTTTCTCTCAACGGGGTACCTGCCTTGGTTTTTATCGTTGTAGATTAATCGTTTATCTATTGACAAAACTTGAAAAATTCGCTATTGTTTTCTCTCCACGAGGTACCTTCCTTGGTTTTTATCGTAGATTAATCATTTATCAATTGACAAAACTTGAAAAAAATGTCAAGACATTACGATAACATGCCTATTCAAATATACTGAAGATTTTACCACCAAAAAAATGAAAATTTTCAGAGATAAAAAATTGTACTATTTTTATATTTTTCATATTTCTGCTCAAAACATAGATTGTGGTACTCGTTAGAACCGCCTCGACGAGGCGGTTCTAACGAGTACCCACAATCTATGTTTTTGAGCAGAAATAAGAAAAATAATGTATACCCCTGTAAACCCCAGTTTTACTATATAAAAGTGGGGTTTAAGGGGGTCAAAATTATATAGGTATGCTTTCGTGATGATACTTAAAAAGCTATTAAGAGGTAAAAGGGAATAAGCTGTTCTTATGCTCATTATTAGGATTTAATGAATCTAAACATCCCAGCCAAAATTTTGTTTGGGTACACAGGGTTTTCACTCCCCTCCATTTAATGAGTTAGAATGGCGGATTTCATAACTTTTTAGAGCTTACTTTTGCCTGAAGAGTTCCCTGCTGGTCGTCCCTACCCTGAACTGCTGTTCCTGATTAAAGGCCAATTTACCCAAAACTTGTCTGGTACTCAGGTGAGTGATACATGTCCATCTTGGCTCGCTTCTTCTGTTTGTATTAATGACCGATAGTATATACATTGTGGAAGTTTGATGCTGAAAAAAAATGACAAACTGAAAGGGCTTTGAACATACGCATATTTAGACATTACTTCACCCATTTTCGGATGGCGTTATGAAATCAACTCCTCTTAAAGCTTGCTTTGGACCTTTTCAACACTTTGTAGCAGTGAAAATGTACATGTGGAAGTTTGATGCTGATGCTCACCTGAGCACTAAGTGTTCATGGTGAGTTATTGTGGTCAGTCAATGTCCGTCGTGCTGCGTCAACAATTGCTTTAAAAACCTACTCCTCCTACACCCCTGGGCACATTGACTCAATACTTGGTAGGAAGCATCGGGGTGACTTGTAGAACAAAAAAAGCTAAAATCGTTCCGATCGGAAATCCAAGATGGCCGCCATCTTTAAAGTCTATTTTTCGCTTCTTCTCCTGAACTGAAAGGCCAACTGATTCCAAACTTGGTAGAAAGCACCGGGGTGACTTGTAGATCAAAAGTAGCTAAAATCGTGCTGATCGGAAATCCAAGATGGCGGCCATGAAAATCTATTTTTCGCTTCTTCTCCTGAGCCGAAAAGCCAATTGACTCCAAATTTGGTAGGAAGCATCAGGGTGACTTGTAGATCAAAAATAGCTAAAATCGTGCCGATCGAAAATCCAAGATGACCGCCATGGGGGCACCGCCATCTTTAAAGTCTATTTTTCGCTGCTCCTTAACCCAAAAGCCAATTGACTCGAAACTTAGTAGGAAGCATCAAGGTGACTTGTAGATCAGAAATAGCTAAAATCGTTCTGATGGGAATTCCAAGATGGCCGCCATCTTGAAAATCTATTTTTCGCTTCTTCTCCTGAACCGAAAGGCCACTTGACTCGAAACTTGGTAGGAATCATTGGGGTGACTTGTAGATAAAAATAGCTAAAATCGTGCATATGGTTTATTCGAGATGGCCGCCATGACGGCCATCTTGAAAATCTATTTTTCGCTTCTTCTCCTAAACCCAAAAGCCAATTGACTCGAAACTTAGTAGGTAGCATCAGGGTGACGTAGATCAAAAATAGCTAAAATCGTGCCGATTGGAAATCCAAGATGGCCGCCATTGCCGCCATCTTGAAAATCTATTTTTCGCTTCTTCTCTTGAACCGAAGGCCAGTTGACTCGAAACTTGGTAGGAAGCATTGGGGTGATCTGTAGATCAAAAATAGCTAAAATCGTGCCGATCGTAAATTCAAGATGGCCGTCATGGTGGCCATCTTGAAAATCTATTTTTCGCTTCTTTTCCTTAACCCAAATGCCTACTGACTTGAAACTTGGTAGGAAGCATCGGGGTGACTTGTAGATCAAAAATAGCTAAAAATCGTTCCGATCGGAAATCCAAAATGGCCGCCACCTTGAAAACCTATTTTTCGCTTCATCTCCTTGGCTGAAAGGCCAGTTGACTCAAAACTTGGTGGGAAGCATCAGGGTGACTTGTATATCAAAAATAGCTAAAATGGTGCTGATCGGAAATCCAAGATGGCCGCCATGGTGCCCATTTGGAAAATCTTTTTTTCGCTTCTTCTCCTAAACCCAAAAACTAATTGACTTGAAACTTGGTAGGAAGCATCGGGGTGACTTGTAGCTAAAATGGCTAAATGGCTAAAATCGTTCCGATTGGAAATCAAAGATGGCCGCCATGACCGCCATCTTGAAAATCTTTTTTTCGCTTCTTCTCCTGAACTGAAAGGCCATTTGACTCAAAACTTAGTAGGAAGAATTGGGGTGACTTGTATAGATCTAAAAATGCTTAAATTGTTTGGATCGGAAATCCAAGATGGCGGCCATCTTGAAACTCTTTTTTTTTTTTTTTTTTTTTTTTTGCATATTTTCCTGAACCAAAGGGCCTGTTGATTTCAAAATTGGTAGGAAGCATCGGGATGACTTGTAGATACAAAAATAGCTAAAATCGTTCCAGTCGGAAATCCAAGATGGCGGCCATCTTGATAATCTGTTTTTCCATTCTTCTTCTGAACAATTGCCAACTGACTCGAAACTTAGAAGGAAGCATCGGGGTGACTTGTAGATAAAAAAATAGCTCAAATCGTTGCGATAGGAAATCCCAAATCGCGGCTATGGCGGCCATCTTTAAAATCTGTTTTGAACTTTTTCTCCTGAACCGAAAGGGCAATTGACTCAAAGTTCATTGGAAGTATTGAGGTGACTTGTAGATCAACAATAGCTAAAATTATTCTGATTGGAAATCCAAGATGGCTGCCATCTTGTTTATGTTTATGTTTATTATATTTCCCTGCCACTGAGCTGTTAACATGTATAAAATCATGATTCTTCAGAAACCACTTAGCCATTTGCCACCAAATTTCACATTGATCCTGTTGAAATATGATTGAGAGTTCGTTCAAATGATCACACTCCATTGACTGTCATGCCATATATATTCTTCTTCAAAATTAAGAACTGCTTAAATGATGCTCTTTTCATTAGTTGCTATGACAGGATTGGAAAAACGTTGCATAACATCTGCATATCTGCAGTGGCTATGTCACAGCTTTTCATCACGATAACATACCTATATAATTTTGACCCCCTTAAACCCCACTTTTATATAGTAAAACTGGGGTTTACAGGGGTATACATTATTTGCCTTATTACTGCTTAAAAACATAGATTGTGGGTACTCGTTAGAACCGCCTCGGCGAGGCGGTTCTAACGGGTACCCACAATCTATGTTTTAAGCAGAAATGTGAAAACTATCAGAATTTTTATCGGAAATCTTTCAATTTTTGGTGGTGAAATTTTCAATATATTTGAATAGGCGTGTTTGCATAATGATTGGATCTTTTCAACACTGTAGAAATGATGCAGACATATTGAAGATGTGTATATGGAAGTTTGATGCAGAAAAAAAAATGACAAACCGACAGGCTTTTTAAATCAGCCGTTTTCGGACTTCACGTTATTCATGTTTTGATAGCTGTACCTTGTACTGTCGGCCTCGGTGGCTCAGTTGGATTCGCATCCGATTCGTGAACAACAGGTTGCGGGTTCGACCTCCGCCGGGCTAGCCGCCGGGTCGGCAACAGTCTTTCGTGGAGATTGATCATGAAATATTTTCTACGGTCATTCTCTCCCTTCCGCTGATACAAGAAGGGCAGTTGTTAGTTTCTGGCGAAAGAATGTGCACAATACTGGTTAACCGCTTAGAGGACTAAGCCTGCCCAGTAAACGTGTTGTAAGGTAAACTGACCGCGCTCTACATGACCCCACTGGGTTGACTGGGCCGTAAAACCTCAACACAAACAAACAATCTTGAAAATCTATTTTGAACATCTCCTGAACGGAAAGGGCAATTCAATCGAAACTTGATAGGAAGTGTCAGGGTAACTTGTAGATCAAAGATTGCTAAAATCGTTCCGATTGCAAACCCAAAATGGTCGTCATAACCTCCACGATGAAAATCTATCTTGAATTTTTTTTTCTTTTGAATCGAAAAGCCTATTGACTGGAAACTTGGCAGGAAGCATCAGGTGACTTGTAGATTAAAAATAGTTAGAATCAGTTCGATCGGAAATCCAGATGCCACGACAGCCCTTTTGAAAATCTATTTCGAAATTCTTTACGCAGAAGGCCAATCGACACGAAACTTGATAAATAGTATCGGGGCTGCTGACAGATCTATTTTGATTTTCTTCTCCTTAACCGAAAGGCCGATTGACTCGAAACTTCATTTACAAAAATGGGGTTTAAGGGGGTCAAAATTATATAGGTACGTTTTCGTGATTCAAGGTGGGACTCTTTAAGGGAGATTATTCTGTCGAAATTGTTTTACCTCCCTTCTGAAAAGGAGTCTACTCTAAAGGAAAGAATTGAGAAGCAATTTTCAGAGGGATTTGGAGCGAAGACAAGCAAATAGGACGTCACAGATGTTGTCTCTATTATAAAATATTGCGAAAAGTCTACCAAGTGTGTATTTCCCTTAGGTTTTGTTTTCATATGATGGGCAGACGTGAGTTACGCGAGCTTTTCTGTACCACGTCAGGTCTTGTAAATACTGTTATTTGTTATCTCACATCAGACTAAGAGCGAAAATGCTTTATGTATAGGTGAGCAAGATAAACTACCGCCAATCTTATCTACCCGGATGTTAACAGATGTTAACATACAGAGGGCGATTCAATAAGTAACCAGCCAACCTTACTTTCTTTCGAAATTGACCTTACCTTTTCTGTATAATCACCCCCAAGCATGATACATTTGGCCTAAGGGTGTTCAAGTGCCACCATCCCAGAAATGAATAACTAGACAACTCTTCAAATGCTGCCTTGACTTTTCATCGGTGTGGAAAGAGAGTCTACGGATATCATTTTTTAAGTTTATAATCACTATGTGCCAAATCAGGCGAATAGGCGGAATGTGATATTACTTCATACCCGTTTAACTATACAGCATCCATTGAAACGTTGCAAATGTAGACTTTTGCATTATCTTATTGAAGGAGAACTCCTTTAGAGAGAGGTTACCGCGCCGGAGTGCGATTCTCATTTGGTCAAATACTCTCCGTTGGTAAACACTTTGGTGTTTCAAAATACAGTGCCCATCATTTTGCCAGCCGAGCATTGCATCTTGAACGTATTAGGCGCCGGGGAATCAGGTCAAACCCATTGACAACTGAGCTCGGTTTTATGGTCCATAGTGATCAACCCAAGTCTCATCTACAGTCACAAGACAAAAAATTACAGTCGACTCACGTTACCTCGATTTCGCTTATCTCGAATAACCGCTGATCTCGAAGTGAAAATCTGGTCCCTGTTTTAACATGGAAATCTGACAACAGGTAAAAATATATTGTGGAAAAGAGAAAAACGACACTAATACAATTTTTAGCATTTAAATTGTGCATAAATACAAAAAAAAAAAAAAAAAAAAAGAAAGAAAAGAAAAAACGTGAAATTCGTGGCATTTTCGGTCAATTATAATTCTGTTAGAGTGGTTACTTATTGAATCGCCCTCGTCTAAACAAATAAAAAATGCAATGCGCCTTTCTGCTTAGTTTATCAATTTCATCTCATATCAAAGGCGTACAAATAACGCGAGCTGTGACATGTGAAAATGCGCCTTCGACGCAAATGCGGACAGCAAAAGTCAAGATCAGCCTATGCATTAGCGCAGGCTGATCTGGTCCTTCGCTGTCGGCTGACACAAGCATAGGATAGTGTAGAATATATCAATGTATAGCAAATATCCTTATCTGATAGTGCTGCTACGCTGACGCATCTGAATCTTTATTGTTCGCAGATGTCCAAAATTACCTTTTTCCATGGCATGTCCCACAATCTGCAAAAGGGTATCTATGGTGCAACAAATTGCTATTTAACCTTAATATATATATATATATATATATATATATATATATATATATATATATATATATATATATATATATATATATATATATATGGGTTTTACGGCCCTTTCAAGAAGAATATTTCACTTACATCGAGCCGATCGTTCATCAAAGGTGGGCGAAAACCGGACAACCCGGGGAAAAACCAAAAACCACCTGAGCATCCGTAAGCAGAACTTGGCTTTCCCACATGTGACCCGAGCGAGGCTAGAACAACAGCGGTGAGAAACCTAATGGATATATATATATATATATATATATATATATATATATATATATATATATATATATATATATATATATATATATATATATATATATATATATATATACTATTTTTCACAGAAAATAAATGTTGACATTTCATGTGAATCATCTGCTTGGCAGATGATTCACGTGAGATGTCAACATTTATTTTCTATGAAAACAAGAAATAATAATAGTAATTAAATTAAATTAATCTTGTCTGCTACAAATTTTGCTTGGCGCTTTAAGAATTCACGTTAAGCACTGCGGGTAACAGTTACAGCAGACGACACTTTATTTATTTATTTTTTCTTATTTTTCCCAGAGAAAGAGGTTTTGACATATCATGCAAATTGTCTTCATTGTAGACAATTTGCATGAAATGTCAAAACCTGTTTTCTGGGAAAGATATGAAATTATATCAAATTGTCGTTCGCTGAATTAACCCGAGAGTGGTAAATGTCGGTATTTTGATTTTCAAATGTTTTATCTCTAATGCTATCAAATTAAAATCTTTTTTTTTTATCATACAAACTGAAGGATATATTTGAGTCATAAGGTCAGAAAACGTACCTTCGACCATGTGCGCGCAACGAAGATTCAGATCTGCCTGCGCATGCGCGCAGTCTGATCTGAATCTCACTGGACGCATGTTGGACAGAAAAGGATGCCGCGTTTCTTCAGGCGGACAACGAAGACTGACAAGACTGCGTGGAGTAGTTTGATCTGGTTCTTCACTGTTCGCCATTTAGCCAACACTTTTTTTAGGATAAGTACCGTGATAATCTTAAATATTATGACAGACAGGCTGAGCAAATAGTGTAGACCCAGATCAGACGCCGCAGAACGCGGCGTCTGATCAGGGTCTACACTGTTTGCCAATCATCCAGCACTATTCTAGACAAATCAACAGGTTGTAAAATAGACTTTTTCAAATTGTAGGAAAAGTATGGTAAAGAGCAGGTTAAGGTGTCCCTTACTTAGGTAAAGACGGTACTGCATGAAAGTTGAGTCTATAATATTATATTAAGGAGTTACTGTAGTGTGTATTAACGAAGAGGAAGAAACCCAACGTGACGATAGGGCGCAATATAGTGACAATTATCACTGTTCAAATATGAGAAAATATTTATTTTTCTGCAGCGGATTTTACTATAGGTATAAATGTAGCCTTGTCCGGTGACCTGTGACTTCTGGTTTCAATTTTTTATTTGACGTAATACGGCTGGGAACCAAAAGCTTCAGATAGACAAGATAATATTATGAGAATCTATCATGGACGTGAGGGGTAGATAGAAAAATGACATGAGGGGTGGATAGAAAAATCCGTCGCGAGGGTGACTGTCTGGCATCACGAGGCTTGATCGATTTTTTTTTCTTACATACCTTTCATTTCTGAATGTGGATCTTTAATAATACAGTCACTTTGATTGCTGACCTCCGCTATATTGTGGGACATTATATTATTATTATATGACGTTTAGTGACGTCATTACGTTCAGTGACGTCAACCTTAACGATGGCGTACGTGACGTCCTATACAACTAGTGCATATCCAACGCGTGAGAGTTCTCGATTTTTATCTTACCCTGGATAGAATAACCTGGGTAGGGTAAGTTTCTATCCCGGGGTAAAATCTAGGATTTCCATATCAGCTGTGCAAGATTTTTTCCCTGTACTAGATCTAGGAAATGTTAGTAAATAGAATAAAAGTAAACTCTAGGTGTTTAGTGCGAGCCCTAACTTGTGAAAATGCCCGAGAAGTGGTTAACTACGTCTTTACTGAGAAAGAGAGGTTTCTATATGTGGCAGGGTCGGACGGACGATTCCAGCGGAGATATTTGTCGGACAATAAAGGAAGTGCTTCATTTAATCAGGTAACTGTTTTTTTTTTAACCCATTTAGCCCAACATCACACTAAAACTTAGCCAATGCACATAATGACATTCACAGCACACCACATAGCTACAAATAAGAAATATATCCAGATAAACGTTTTTTTACTCCCCACGGAATCATACGTGGTGGTACTCATTAGAAGCGCCTCGATGAGGCGCTTCTAATGAGTACCATAACGTATGTTTTCAAGGATAAGAAAAATATCAACACTCTTTGGACGTAAAGCTTGTCTTATCTAGAGTTATACACAAGTTACCCGGAAACCATGGCGGGATCCAAGATTATTTTTATAAGGGATACAAAATGTCTGAGCAGGGGAAGGTGTCTATTTGATCAAGTTATACTTACTCTATTCAGACAGACGACTGAAGAGCAAACAGTTTAGACCCGTCTGACCTTTTGAAATTATATAGTATAAGGTAAAGTATAAGGTGAGCGAATATTTATCAGGGTAAATGCGCTATCAAAAATTAATCAAATTGATTCAGACTGGAATTAAAGTATCTTTAAGACATTGAATTCAACAATAACTAGAGCAAGTCGATCGCGCGCCATCGCGTATCCCTGCACCAGCGCCAACGCCATCGCATATCTCCCTGAACATCAAAATTCCCAAATGCGTTCCTCCAGTCCTCATCTATAGGGCTATAACCTGTGACAGTTTCAAGGTTCTAGCTAAAAAAAAAGCCTAAGAGGAGTTGGGTGACAATAAAAATATCGGACCCAAAATCCTACTTTTTTGACTGCTAGTGACCCCCAGACATGATCCCGGGGCAAAATTTTTGCACCACTGTATTCTACTCTTCATTAACTTCACTTTGATATGCAACATGACTGTTTGTACAAAATGAATTCTGGACCCTTCGGGGCCACACCCCTGGCTCTGCCCCCAGGGGTCACATCAAAATTCCGAATGCGTTCATTCAGTGCTCATCCATTGGGCTATTACCTGTGACAGTTTCAATGTTCTAGCTAAAAATCCTAAGAGGAGTTGGGTGACAATCAAAAAGTCGGACACAAAATCCTACTTTTTGATCTTTAATGACCCCCCACAGACATGCCCCCGGGGCAAACTGTTTGCACCAGGGTATTCTACTTTTCATTATCTTTAATTTGATATGCAGCATGACTATGTTTGTACAAAATAGATTTTGGACCCTTCGGTCCACACACCCCTGGCCCTGCCCCCCAGGGGTCACATGAAATTTCCGAATGTGTTCCTCCAGTCCTCATCCATAGGGCTATTACCTGTGACAGTTTCAAGGTTCTAGCTATAAAAGCCTAAGAGGAGTTGGTTGACAATAAAAAAAAGGACCCAAAATCCTACTTTTTGACCTCTAGTGACCCCAAGACATGCCCCCGGGGCAAAAATTTTGCACCACTGTATTCTACTCTTCATAACCTTCGATTTGATATGCAACATGACTATGAATTTTGGACCCTTTGCGGCCCTGCCCCCCAGGGGTCACATGAAAATTCCGAATGTGTTCTAGTCGTCATGAAAGTTTCGAGAATCTAGCTTAAGTCTAGGAGCAATGGTGTGTGACATTACAGACGGACGGTCGGCCGGACGGACGGGGGTATTACAATATCCCCGCTTTTTCTTCGAAAAGCGCGGGGATAAAAAGGAAAAGACAAACAGACGCATTTAAACGCCAGCTGTGTGGTGGTAACGTAACTGTTATGGTGTCAGTAGCAAACACTACTCGCATGACGAAAACGCTACTTTTATTGTATCAGGGGCATTCCAGTGATTGCCGTAAAAGGAAACAAAATAACTATTATCGTGCGCGAAGCATTCAAACGTTAGGCGTGTGACGGACACCTAACAACTATTATTCTACCAGAAACATTAAAATGCTAGCCGTTAACGGAAACAACATCTGCTAGCCGGTTAACGGAAACATAACATCTATTATCGTACCAACAACATTCAAACACTATACGTGTGACAACGCAACGACTATTTTCGTGTCGGAAGCATTCAAACGCTAGCCGTGCGACAGTTACGTTACAACAACTATCGTGTCAGTAGCATTCAAACACTACTGTCCTTTCGACATCATTCGGAAAGACGTTTTTTGCTTGGCTTTTTATTTTAAAAGAAATTATTTTGTTCTTGATGACCATATCTTTTCAGAAACTATTTGTCTTTTCTGTTTCTGTGTTTTGTTCTCAAATATTTACCCTAAAATTAAATTAACGATCAAAAATTGGTCTGACCTGTGCAATTTCTATAGTAAAGTGATTTTTTATTTAAATTTTTGTCTAAGAAAATATTTTTTACTTTTCTTTGCTTAATTTGAATCATTGTGTTTCACAACAGTATTGTGAAAATTTAAGAAAATTTGAAGAAGTGGAACTTTTTGATAACCTGCCTCAAACTTACCTACCAAACAGATTTCTGAACAATTTGCATTCATTGTTTACTATGGGAAAAAGTGAAAATCTTTGATTTTTAAAAAAATCAGTTGCTAGAATTTCTGTGCATAGGTAGTTACGACAAATGGTTTTGCATTAAATCATCACAAAAGTTTGCAAATTTACTTCTTCTGTGTAAAGCGCCAAGCAAAAACACGACTTTCTGAAAGATGTCAACCGCACAGTAGCCGTGTGACAATAACGTAACAGATATTATCATCTGAAGCATTCAAACGCTAGTCGTCTGACGGAAACGTAAGCTCTATTATTGTGCCAGAAGCCATCAAACGCATGCGGTGTGACGGAAACGTAGCCATTATTTTTGCACCAGAATCCATCCAACGGATACATAACTATGTTCGTGTCAGTAGCCTTCAAACGCTAGCCCTGTGATGGAAACACAACAACTATAATCGTGTTAACCTTCAAACGCTAACCCAGTTCCGGAAACGTAACAACTATGGTCGTGTCGGTAGTCTTCAAACGCTAGCTGTGTAACAGAACATAACAACTATTATCGTGTCGGTAGTCTTCAAACGCTAGCTGTGTGACAGAACATAACATGTATGATCGTGTCGGCAGTGTTCAAACGCTAGCTGTGTGACAGAACATAACAAGTATGATCGTGTCGGTAGTGTTCAAACGCTAGCTGTGTGACAGAACATAACAAGTATGATCGTGTCGGTAGACTTCAAATACAAGCTGTGTGACAGAACATAACAAGTATGATCGTGTCGGTAGTCTTCAAACGCTAGCTGTGTAACAGAACATAACAAGTATGATCGTGTCGGTAGACTTCAAACACCAGCTGTGTGACAGAACATAACAAGTATGATCGTGTCGGTAGTGTTCAAACGCTAGCCATGTGACAGAAACGTTAACACAATTATCGTGTCAGTAGACTTCAACACTAGCCATGTGACTGCAACATGACCAGTGTTAGGTTCGGAAACTATTGTAAATAAATTTACAGTGGAACCTGTGTAAGGGAGCCACCTTTGAGACTGACTTTGAATAATGGTTGATGTGAAAAAAGCGTCTGTCTTATAAAGGCACATGTCATGTAATTTAATTTTGCTAGCAAAATTACATGACATGTACCTTTATAAGACAGCCACCTTCCCCTTTCCACATCAACCACTTGTCAATCTCAAGGGTGGCTTTCTTACGCAGGTTTAGAAACTATTGTAAATAAGGTAAAATTAGGTTTAGAAACTGTGAATAAAGTTAAATTAGGTTAAGAAATAATCATTATATGTATAACGTATGTTTAGAAACTAGCACAAATAAATTTAGAGTAGGTTAAAAAAATACTCACTTTATACATTTAACTTCTGTTGTACCGTCATTTTCTCCATGCTCCACAACATGCTGCTGCATCGCCGTTTTTGCCTGAATCAAAGTGATGATTTCCATCGCCCTAGCTGCCGAAGCAGACTTAACATAGCTGTGTGACAGGCAAATTCAGCTATGCAGCTTTTTGTTTGGAGTTGTGACTCCTAGACGAATTGTCGTTCAGGGCTTGAGAGCTCCATCTACCCTAGATATTGCTACACAGATTCATTTAACAGCTATATAAAGCAGACAAGTGTCTAATGTAACAACATGATGGCGTGTTTTCTATTCCATTCCCTATAATAAATTGTTTAAGCAAGGCTGTGTACTAGGTCATGATGTTTTCTGCCATGCTCACAGATGCTTTCCAGGATAGTGACAATGGTATACCTATTAGTTATCGCTTAAATGGGAAGCCTTCCGACCTAAGAAGGTTGCAAGATAAATCCAAAGTGCAGACAGAGGCGCTAGACGAGTTACTCTTTGCTGATGACATGGCAGAAGGTGCTCTAACAGGAGAGAAACTGCAATAACCCAGTCAGCATTCTACGTAAATCTATATCGGGCCGTCATCGGCCCGTCAGGGTAGCTGACGGGCCGATGACGGTCCGATGTAGATTTACGTAGAATGCTAGCTGGGAAGGTGTCTGACTCATGACAGCTTTGATTTCACAATCATCTTAAAAAAAACTGAGGTGGTATATCGGTCAGCACCTGGAAAGCCTTACAGTGAAACGTCAACGGTTGCAACTGATAGACAATTTCATCTCCTTGGAAGCACATTGTCAAGAGTTGTGCATGTTTATGGTGAAGTCAATGCCAGAATTGCCAAAGCTTGTGCCACATTTGGCCATCATTTGGAAGTATTTGGGATCGAAGTGAAATCACACTTAACACAAAGCTGAAAGTCTACAGATCTGTGGTGCTGCCTACACAATTATACTCATATGAAACTTTGACTGTTTACCAACGGCATGCCAAAAGACTGAACAACTACCATACAGGCTGTCTTAGAAAACTTCTAAAGGTTAAGTGGCATGACAGGATTCCAGGCACAGAAGTCCTGAAAAGGGCAGGGATGCAGAGTGTACACACTCTTCTGATGTTGGCACAATCAAGACGGACAGGCCAATGCCTGATGAACGTTTGCCGAAGAAAATCCTCTATGGAAAACTACAAGTTGGAAAACGCTCCCATGTTGGTCAGGAGAAGCGATACAAGGACACCCTCAAAGCCTCCCTTAAAGACTTCAACATACCAGCAGATTGCACAGGATTGAACAAAGTGGCGTGGCCTCATAAGAAGAGGTGCTGGTGAATACGAAGCAAAAGGAATCAGCGAAATCGAGGAAGAAAGTTCTGTTGGTGGTCTTAGCCCTGACTTTCCGCTCAGGAAGACAGTTCTGTTGGTGGTCTTAGCCCTGACTTTCCGCTCAGAAAGAAAGTTCTGTTGGTGGTCTTAGCCCTGACTTTCCGCTCAGGAAGACAGTTCTGTTGGTGGTCTTAGCTCTGACTTTCCGCTCAGGAAGAAAGTTCTGTTGGTGGTCTTAGCCCTGACTTTCCGCTCAGGAAGAAAGTTCTGTTGGTGGTCTTAGCCCTGACTTTCCGCTCAGGAAGACAGTTCTGTTGGTGGTCTTAGCTCTGACTTTCCGCTCAGGAAGACAGTTCTGTTGGTGGTCTTAGCCCTGACTTTCCGCTCAGGAAGAAAGTTCTGTTGGTGGTCTTAGCCCTGACTTTCCGCTCAGGAAGAAAGTTCTGTTGGTGGTCTTAGCCCTGACTTTCCGCTCAGGAAGACAGTTCTGTTGGTGGTCTTAGCCCTGACTTTCCGCTCAGCGGAAAGTCAGGGCTAAGACCACCAACAGAACTTTCTTCCTCAGGCCACTCTTGTTCTATCTGCAAAAGGCAGTTTAGAGCTAAGATTGGTCTCATCAGCCATTTTAGAACACAAACAGTAGTACTTCATGCATTTGATTAAAGTTGGTCATTGTCACTAATGAAGAACTATTATATACATTTATATGAAGCATTTTTATTAACTATTGCAAATAAAATTAAGTTATGAAATAATCACTACATATACAGCGCATGTTTAGAAATTATCACAAATAAGTTAAATATGGTTTAGACATAATTAAATCGCAAAAAAAAAACCCCTTACTATTACCAACAAATACACGCTGTAAAACAAAAAAAAACAAAACAAAAAAACAAACAAAACACACACACACACACACACACACACACACACACACACACACACACACACACACACACACACACACACACACACACACACACACACAACTTATACAAAAGTACGCTTATTTTCACTTTATAAAATATATGTGCTGCGTTTTTTCAAGTCATTGTATACTGAATAGACTCTCCCACACTATAATTTGGAAAGTCCAATTTCAGTTTTAAGTACGACCGGCTATGAGATTTACATATTCCTAGAGAAAAAAATGGCTAAACTATTTGCAAACAGTTGAGACCCTGATCAGACGCCGCGTTCTGCGGCGTCTGATCTGGGTCTGCACTGTTTGCTAATTACCCTTTTACGGGTCTCCCGGCTACAAAGGGTTAAGTATCTTCATAATTATGAAGCAATAAAATTTGCGAGGCTCCATATGTCCCCCGCCCCCCACTCCTCTAACACCGGTTTAAGCGGTACTCTCTCTCTCTCTCTCTCTCTCTCTCTCTCTCTCTCTCTCTCTCTCTCTCTCTCTCTATATATATATATATATATATATATATATATATAATGGGTTCAGTGATCCCAAACGAAACAAAAAGAATATGATTAGCACTATGGTGATGTACGGAGAGAAGTTTTACGACCGTCACACGGCAGTAAACATCCGCTGCAGTGAAGTCAAATATCTAAAAGGTTGCCTTTGGAAACGAAGTACACGCAAAAGAAGGAAAATCGAAGATTAGGTTTTATTAAGTCTCTTCATATGCCGCAATGTAGTTTGAGAGGCTGCATACGCCCCCTACCACCTGCTTAATCGGTATTCGATTCCCAGAAGATACAAAATGATGAAGTACAGATAGACGTTTTACGACCGCCACACGGCACTTAAACCAGCTGCAGATGCTGTGAAGTAAAAAAAAAAAAAAAAGAAAATACATGCATTTTCTGACGTGAACAAGATAGAATTTTTCCCTCAGACATCACGCCTCTATAATTTTGACCTCATTTAACCCACTTGTATATAGTAAAACTAGTATTTACAAGGGTATACATTTTTTTTCTATTTCTGCTCAGTAACATAGATTGTGGGTATTCGTTAGAAACGCCTAGTCGAGGCGGTTCTAACGAATATCCACAATCTATGTTTTGAGCAGAAGTATGAAAATATCAGAATTTTTTATGTGGAAATTTTCACTTTTCTTTTTTTTTTTTTTTTTTTTTTTTTTTTTTTGTGGTAAACTTTTCAATATATTTGAGTAGGCACGTTTTCGTAATGCTGAGAAAATTCCGAGAAGTATAACAAGTGTTTGGAGGCGGTAGTTGACGAAGTACATTCTCGTAAAAAGGTGAATATCCGTTTGCGTTACACTAATTTACCTCCAGCATAGGTAATCCCACGATAGGTATTCCTAACAAACATGATGTTCAAAACATACGGTTGAAAGCAGCTACAAATTGAGCCGCGTCTCACGAAAGATGAACTGAGAAAGCTAGCTTGACTGTGCATCCGCGCATTCTGATCAGGTCAGTGTACGGTTTTCAGTCTCCCTCAATAGCTCCTGATAAGAGGCGGTATCAGGTAACCATTTCTCTTATTTCTTCACGAAAAACATATGTTGAGGGTACCCACAACATATGTTTCTGCGGAGAAATAAGAAAAATACAAATACTTTTTGGGTAAAAAATGGAACCTTATCTGACGCTTAACCCCCTGTGTCTTTTTCACATTTACCACATACTCAAAATCTCCTATTTGCGTGGTGTGGTTAGACTACCTGTTCCATGTCAGGGGAAAAAGGTGCCTTTGAGTATATACAAACAGAAAAAAATCCAGATCAGTCTGCGAACCCATTTCACTCTGATCAGGAGCTTTACCTATACGTCGATGCATTGTACAGTAGTCAATGATTCTTTTAGCGGACAACGAAGACCCTGATGAGACTGTGCATGCGCAGTCTGATCAGGGTCTTCGCTGTCCGCATATTTTCCATTATGCAGCTCACGTGTAACGAGCCATTTCAGAGGAGATACAAAAGCGTTTGAACAGCAAATATTAATAAAACTTAAGAACTATTTGTTATCGCTAAGCACTCTGGCTGAAAATTTCAGTGGACGACATTTTGAAATGTTTTTCTTGTTTTTACGAGAAAACGGGATTTGACATTTCATACAAATTGTCTCCGATTTGCTTGAAAGGTCAAGTCCTGTTTTCTCGGAAAAAATAAGAAAATATCTTCATTTTTTCCCGAGAAAACGGGATTTGACATTTCCTGCAAATTGTCTCCATTGGAGACACTTTGCTTGAAATGTCAAATCCCGTTTTCTCGGGAAAATAAGAAAAAAAAATATAACCAATTTGTCGTCTGCTGAATTAGCCCAGAAAGTGGTAAAGGTTAAAGGATAGAAATTTTCAGGTAAGAATTTCTTTGCTTTCAAAATGTCCACAAACTCATGAAAATTGTCTACATGTGAAATCATCAATCACAACAAAACTGTTTTAAACCTGAGTTAAGCTTCTTTGAGGCGATTTTTTTTTTGTTTTTGTTTTTTGCGGAATGGCTGTAGGAGTTCGAATTATCATTGTCATGGGAACATTGACAAGTGTAGTCGTTTGCATTACGAAAACACGCAAATTTAAATATATAGAAAATTTCACCTCCAAAAACTGAAAATTTTCAGATAAAAAAACTCGGCTATTTTTCATATTTCTACTCAAAACATAGATTGTGGGTACTCGTTAGAACCGCCTCGGCGAGGCGGTTCTAACGAATACCCACAATCTAAGTTTTTGAGTAGAAATAAGAAAAATAATGTATACCCCTGTAAACCCCAGTTTTACTATATAAAAGTGGGGTTAAGGGGGTCAAAATTATATAGGTATGTTTTCGTGATGGAGTCAAGTTGATAGAGTATAAGGCAACGACAATCTAAATTTGAAAAAAAAAAACAAAAAAAAAACATCTCATATACCTCAGAAATTATTTTATTGTCTAACATGCATCCTTATACAAGACAGAAAGATGTGTTCACATGATATTTACATATAATTATATAGCTATAAACATTGACTGATTAACAATATGGCGATAAAAAACCGAGGAGCAAGCGTGTTTGTAAAAGTTTGTCACGCATTTTTTTTCAGGCTCTGAATTTTAGATAATAAAAATGCTTATTTTGAGGCCACAAAGAACTAAAAAATGATGCAAAATATTTATAGCTATATAAAAAAAAGAGTTATTACGCTGATATTGGTGAGAACCGCTCTCCTCGCGTCATTTGATATCCCAACGTGAGGCGATATCTACCATTTTCAGCGTAATAACGCAAGCATCTCGTTGCATCGACGTTCATGCGACGTTATACAAAATGCATGTGCTGGCAGGGAAGACGTTGCATAAACCTTCATCATACGATCTGGGAACAGACACTTCATCATGTCAATATTGTTGTACAGTCGACTCTCGTTATCTCGAATTCCAAGGGACTCAATTAAATACTTCGAGATATCCGTACCTCGACACATAAGATTTGCAGAATTGAGAAAAAAATATTCTAACAACCACATTTAACAAATATATGTGTAATTGGACACTTGAAGTTAAGAGATATATTGAAAATATTGTGGAAAAGGGGAGAAATTGCTCCTGAGGAGCAATTTCTCCTCGTTTCCACAATATTTTTTACTTGCTGTTAGATATTCATGGTTAGGCAGGGACCAGATTTTCACTTCGAGATAAGCGGTTATTCGAGATAAGCGAGGTCGAGATAACGAGAGTCAACTATATATTCAGGAAACCTGCGGACAGCGAGGGCCTAGATCATCATGTGCATCTATGTAATCTCACCAAGCTCCTTGTTGTCCTGAATATACAAGCACTCTGCAGTAGTTAAAATAGGAATGAGGTGTGTTTTGAAGATTCTATCGCTGTGTACACCCTGGCGAATCACTCACAAATTTCAATTAATTGGTGTAGGTTTCCGGCATTTTTTAAACCGCCGATATGATTCGTTTATGGATCCATAGGACGGGAGGGTGAGGTGTATGGACTTGGTAAGGGAGCGTATACGTACCCAGTGGGCACACAACGTTAAAATGACGTCGTATCAACGTCGATGCGACGTGATCACGTCGCATCGACGTTGATACAACGTCATTTTGATGTTGTGTGCCTGCTGGGTATGGCCTGCAGCTGGAAAATAATAGCGCAGCAGCAGTTTATGATAAGTACAATCATAAGTGCGTCTAACGCGAAGCAGTTCCCCGAACCGCGGAGCGGTTCGGCGTGCAGACGCACTACTATAGACTACCTATGTGACCAGTGGTGTGTGTGACCAAAAATGTGATGGTCCAACAACCGCTTGGGTGGTTCGGTGCTTATCCTAAAAAACAATAAGCGTTCCGTGATTTGGCAGAGATTATTGACACGGCGGCCGTGCCGATAATAGCAACAAAACAGCCAATAACGCCAAGTATTCCAATTGCAAGGGGGGTGAATCACGAGACTTGTGACATCAGCCTACAAAATTTGTGAACGCGGCCATTTTGAATTTTGTCTCCACTTTGAATTTTATTTCTATCCATTCTCCGTCTATTTACAAGCTAAGCATAATTCGTTTTGTACATAAGGTACACTTTAATGTAGATTTTTGGATAACACATAGACTTTACGCTCTTTTTACGTAATAATCTTAAGAAAAACTTCGACACAGGTAAGCGAACGATAGTAAATTGTCGTTGAACCTGTCATCGGCATACACTAGTTTTCGGTATTCGGAAAGCATGACCCCGCCCATCAAGGACCGCGAAATAGATGGGCTGCCTAAAGCATCCATGGCCGAGCTGCTAGTAACTAAGCAGGGCCCGAATTTTATGTGATCGGGTCGGGTAAAAGTCCCACAAATTTGGAGGCACTGCCTCTGAATTACTGAAATATTGTTGACTTTGACGTTATATCGAAATTTATGCAGTGGATTAGAAGTCAAGCGTGGTCTGAAATCAAATTCAGTTAGATCTGGCCAACCCACCTATGAAGCATGTGATGACAATTTGGACGCACGGATTTAGGTAGCACCCATTAAATTCATATTAACAACGTATAGCTTGCAGCAGGGAAATGTTGGCCCCTGATAAAAAGATTACCTCACTACAGTTTATGATAAGCAGACAACAACACATGGCTTGGAGCAGTGAAATATAATCACATGATCGATAAAATATTACCTTGCCGTAGTACATGATTAGCACAGAACAACGTTTGATTTGCGGCAGGGAAATATTAGCAAACGATAAAAGATTACATTGCTACAGTTTATGATAAGCACATAGCAACGTATGGCTTGCAGCAGGTAACTTTTAGCACACGATAACAGATTAACTTCCTGCATTTTGTGATTGACACACAACAACGTATGTCTGCCAGCAGAGAAATATTAGTTCACAATAAAATGTTACTTTGCTACAGTAAACAATTAGCCAACAGAAACGTTAAGTTTGCGACAGAGAAAAATTAGCACACGAAAAACGATTAGCTTCCTGCAGTTCATGATCAGCAGACATCACGTATGGACTTGCAGCAGGGAAATATTAGCACACGATAAAAGATTAACTTGCTACACTATATGATTTATGATGGAATATAACAATGTATAGCTTGCAGCAGGGAAAATTAGCACACGATAAAAGATTACCTTGCTGCAGTAAACTATTAGCATGCAACAATGTATGGCTATCAGCAGGGAAATATAAGCATACGATAAAAGGTAATAAAAGATTACCTTGCTGCAGTAAACTATTAGCATGCAATAATGTATGGCTATCAGCAGAGAAATATTAGCATACGATAAAGGGTAATAAAAGATTACCTTGCTGCAGTAAACTATTAGCATGCAACAATGTATGGCTATCAGCAGAGAAATATTAGCATACGATAAAAGGTAACCTTGCTGCAGTTTATGAATAGCACACAAGAACGTATGACTATCAACAGGGAAATGTTATCACAGGATAAAATATCATCTTGATGCAGTGTATTATAAGTATACAACAACGTATGACTATCAGAAGGGAATTATTAGCATAGGATAAAAATACTTGCTGCAATGTATTATAAGCATACAGCAACGTATGGCTTCCCAGTCAGCATTCTACGTAAATCTATATCGGGCCGTCATCGGCCCGTCAGGGTAGCTGACGGGCCGATGACGGCCCGATGTAGATTTACGTAGAATGCTAGCTGGGAAATTGTTGCAGGGAATATTAGCACTCGATAAAAGATTACCTTGCTGCAGTCTATGATAACAACGTACAGTTATCCGTAGGGAAATCTTAGCTCCTGATAAAAGATTACCTGCTGCAGTTTACGATTAGCATATAACAACGTATGGGTATCAAAAGGGAAATATTAGCACACGATAAAACATTACGAAGGCACGCCTATTCAAATACACTGAAAATTTTACTACCAAAAAAATGTAAATTTTCAGATAAAAATTCTGATATTTTTCATATTTCTGCTCAAAACATAGATTGTTGGTACTCGTTAGAACCGCCTCGTCGAGGCGGTTCTAACGAGTACCCACAATCCATGTTTTTGAGCAGAAATAAGAAAACTAATGCATACCCCTGCAAACCCCAGTTTTACTATATAAAAGTGGGGTTTAAGGGGGTCAAAATTATATAGGCATGTTTTCGTGATGTATGACATTGCTGCAGTTTATGGTAGGCATACAACAACGTATAGCTTGCAACAAGAAAATATTATCACATAATGAAATATTACCTTGCTATAGTTTATGATAAGCATACAACAACGTATACCTTGCAGCAGGGACATGTAAGCACAAGATAAAAATAATTACCGTGCTGCAGTACACGATTAGCAAACAACAACGTATAACTTGCAGCAGGGACATGTAAGCACACGATAAAAATAATTACCGTGCTACAGTACACGATTAGCAAACAACAACGTATAACTTGCAACAGGGACATATAAGCTCACGATAAAAATAATTTCCGTGCTGCAGTACACGATTAGCAAACAACAACGTATAACTTGCAACAGGGACATATAAGCTCACGATAAAAATAATTTCCGTGCTGCAGTACACGCTTAGCAAACAACAACGTATAACTTGCATCAGGGACATATAAGCTCACGATAAAAATAATTTCCGTGCTGCAGTACACGATTAGCAAACAACAACGTATAACTTGCAACAGGGACATATAAGCTCACGATAAAAATAATTACCGTGCTGCAGTACATGATTAGTAAACAACAACGTATACCTTGCATCAGGGACATATCAGCTCACGATAAAAATAATTTCCGTGCTGCAGTACACGATTAGCAAACAACAACGTATAACTTGCATCAGGGACATATAAGCTCACGATAAAAATAATTTCCGTGCTGCAGTACACGATTAGCAAACAACAACGTATAACTTGCATCAGGGACATATAAGCTCACGATAAAAATAATTTCCGTGCTGCAGTACACGATTAGCAAACAACAACGTATACCTTGCAGCAGGGACATATAAGCACACGATAAAATAATTACCGTGCTGCAGTACATGATTAGCAAACAACAACGTATACCTTGCAACAGGGACATATAAGCACACGATAAAATAATTACCGTGCTGCAGTACATGATTAGCAAATAACAACCTTTGACTTGCAGCAGGGACATGTAAGCACACGATAAAAATAATCACCATGCTGCAGTAAATGGTTAGCAAACAACAACGTATATCTTGCAGCAGGGACATATAAGCACACGATAAAATAATTACCGTGCTGCAGTACATGATTAGCAAATAACAACCTTTGACTTGCAGCAGGGACATGTAAGCACACGATAAAAATAATCACCATGCTGCAGTAAATGGTTAGCAAACAACAACGTATATCTTGCAGCAGGGACATATAAGCACACGATGAAAAGATTATTGTACTGCAGTACATGAACAGCAAACAACATGACTTGCAATATTAGCACACGAAAAAAGATTAATGTGCTGCAGTTTATGACAAACATACAACAACGTTCCAAACAGTAATTAACTTTCAGTACATATGGTATTAATAGGACTGTATTTTTTTTTTGGCAAACCTAGTCGTATATGTTTAAGTATTAAAGTTGATATTTTTTATTTGTACCACATCATTGAATAGTTTTAAGTATGAGTGTCATCTTTTTTTTTTTGATTAAACCAATTAAACCATATATAGTTATTGTGTTATTTTTAGCAAGTTTGTTAGTTTGGTATGTAATTTCTGTTTGTTTGATAGTTCATAAATAAAAGTTTCATTCACTTGGTACTGTTCATTTTCTATGAATTTTCATGATTTAGCTCCATTTGCCATGGAAACATTGATTGATTGAATTGAGGTTTTACCGCACAGTCAACCCATCAGGGTCATGTCGAGCCGGTCAATTTACCTAACCACACTTTTCCTGGGCAGGCTTAGTTTTGTAAGCAGTTAACCAGTATTTGTGTACATTCTTTCGCCAGAAACTGACAATTGCCTTTCTTGAATCAGCGGAAGGGAGAGAATGTCCGTGGAAAGCCATGGAAAGAATGACTTGATTAGACAATATGGACTAAATCACTTTCTAAAATTCTTAAATGGCAACATTGCGACTCAAATCCCTAGAGACAGAACTGAATATCGATACCATTTCACTAAATTTGATGAGTTAGCTTTGGGCTTTATACAGCTCATAGACTTCATTGAAAAAAGGCTGAAAATGACATTTTTTAAAAAACTGTTTTCTAGCGGATTGTGACGTCATACTACTAAATTGATTGTGTTATTTTCAATGAAAATTAGACTTGAAATTTCATGTGAATCGTCGACTAGCAGACGATTCACATGAAATGTCTCTTATTTCTATGAAAATTAACAAAATCAATGCTCGGCAGAACATTTATATAAAATGTCGAGTTATATTTTTGTTTTGAAATATAACAGGCAGACGATTCACATGAATTCTTATTTTCCCTGAAAAATAACAAAATTAATACTAGGCAGACGAATTACACGAAAAGCCAAGTCTTATTTTCTCTGAAAATTAACAAAATCAATGCTATGCAGATGATTCACACGAAATGTCAAATATGTGTTGACCTGTGTCGATCTGAGTCTTGGTTTAGCGACTTGTATATAATCATTGGGTTCAGCGGTTCACTCTTTAACTCAAAACTTCATTTTCATGGGAAATCTTGGATAAATTTGATAAATTTAGCATACCGTATTCACCATAAATATTCATATCCCTTACTCTTTACTTTATACTTCTATTCAACAGCCCAGTAAGCATTCTACATAAATCTACAGCGGGCCGTTATCAGCCCGTCAGGGTAGCTGACGGGCCGATAACGGTCCGCTGTAGATTTATAAAGAATGCTAGCTGGCAAATCCATTTAACTGCCTTTAAATGTATGTAAAATTGCTGGGTGAGTGCCAAATTGTGTCAACCCGATCAGAAATCGCGTTCTGCGGTGTCTGATCTCATTACGAAAACACGCCTGTTCAAATATATAGAAAATTTCACCTCCAAAAACTGAAAATTTTCAGATAAAAAACTCTGATATTTTTCATATTTCTGCTCAAAACATAGATTGTGGGTACCCGTTAGAACCGCCTCGCCGAGGCGGTTCTAACGACTACCCACAATCTATGTTTTTGATCAGAAATAAGAAAAATAATGCATACCCCTGTTAACCCCAGTTTTACTATATAAAAGGGGGGTTTGAGGGGGTCAAAATTATATAGGCATGTTTTCGTGATGTGGGTCTTCACTAATTGTTTAGGACTGTCAGTCCGAATACATAGAGTAAGTACGGCAGTTTGATCAATTTAATCCCTCAGAAATCATACTGGATCCGTCCGTGTAATCTTTTGGAATTATCATATTATTGTCAAAGAAATTCATAATTACAAAATCAGAAGTACAGAGAGCTTTACGTTTTTTTTTTTTTACGATAGAAATTATGGAAGCATCCTTGTGCTAGGTGAAAAAAACATTAAAGTCCTGCGTAGGAGATAGTAACTCCTATGTAGGAGATAGTAAGTCCTACGTAGGAGATAGTAACTACTACGCTGGAGATGATAAGTCCTACGTAGGAGATAGTAACTCCTACGTAGGTGATGATAACTCCTATGTAGGACTTACTAACACATACGTAGGAGATAATAACCCTTGCGAAGGACTTACTAGCACCTACGTATTCTCTCCTACGTAGGAGTTAGTAAATCCGAAATCGGTTTTTGTTAGTCCTACATAGGTATTAGTAAGTCCTACGAAGGAGTTTGTAAGTATTGCGTAGAAGTTATCATCTCCTACGTAAGAGTTACTATCTCCTACGTAGTACTTAAATATATTTTTTTCACCTGGGACTAGAACGCTTTCATAAGTGCTTTACCATAGTATAGAGGAAGAATGATATTCTTCGTGTACAGTCTGTTACATCAACTAAAAAAACAAAAACAAAAAAAAAAAAAAAAAAAAAAAAAAAAAAAAACACTTATTTTTATCTATTTGAAGTTTATCAATATATGTATGTACAGTGTATATGTAATTTGCGTTATTTTTATTTTGTAGAAAGTGTCAAAAGTTTAAAATAACAACGTTAACAACGAAGAAACAAAGAAAATCTAACAGAGTAAATAAAACCACAGGTCTCTTGTGGGATTTTTTCAGCAAAATGAATTAATATTACAGATTATGACGCGAATCATGCTCTCAATAACATCAAACATTTGTTCACAACCACAACGGTCGTTTACTTTAATTCCGGTATAAAAACAAAATACCTCCACCTTCACACACACGCGCGCGCGCGCACGCACGCACACACACACACACACACACACAAAACAATTTGTGGGGCACTGCATGGAGAAAAGTTAAACTGCCATACAGGTCTGTAGAAAATCTAGATATTCATTGACAGCGACAAATGCATGTATAAATTGATTACATATAGAAGCCTTCCAGAGACTTCTCTGTTGGTCTCTATGCAAAGAGCAGGACTTCACATTTCTGTTCCAAGTTTTCTCTAATTTATTCTCTGTTACACTGTTCTAAATTTGCAAGACCACGACTTCTCCGTTGGTATTTAACAAGTTTAATAGAGCAGGACTTCAATATAGGTCTTTGCCAAGTTTTGTTAGGGCAGGACATCTCTGTTGGTTTATATATATGTTTGCCAGAGCAAGACTTACTGTTAGTCTATGCTAAGATTGTTAGAGCAGGACTTCTCTGTTGATCTATTCCATGTTTACTATGCAGGGTTTCTTGTTTGTCTATACTAAGTTTGTAAGAGCAGGACTTCTCTGTTGGTCTTTTCTATGTTTGCTAGAGCAGGACTTCTATGTTGGTCTGCTGCTAGAACAGGAATTCTAGGTTGGATTATGCTCAGTTGGTCTATTCCATGTCTGCTAGAGCAGTGCGTCTATGTTGCTCCATGCTCAGTTTGTTAGAGCAGGATTTTACTGTTGGTCTATTTACATATTTGCTAGAGTAGGACTTTTATGTTGGTCAATGCTCAGTTTGTTAGAGCAGGATTTTACTGTTGGTCTATTTACATATTTGCTAGAGCAGGACTTTTATGTTGGTCAATGCTCAGTTTGTTAGAGCAGGATTTTACTGTTGGTCTATTTACATATTTGCTAGAGCAAGACTTTTATGTTGGTCAATGCTCAGTTTGTTAGAGCAGGATTTTACTGTTGGTCTATTTACATATTTGCTAGAGCAGGACTTTTATGTTGGTCTATGCTCAGTTTATAAGAGCAGGACCTGTCTTTTGGTCTATTCCATGTTTGCAAGAGCAGGAATTCTATGTTGGTCTGTTATAAAGTCCTCTTTGTTGGATTAATCCAAGTTTGGTAGAAGTGGTCTGTTGATCTATTCCAAGTTTGATAGAACAGGACTTCTCAGTTGATCTATTCTAAGTTTGATAGAGTAGGACTTCTCTGTTGCTCCATTCCAAGTCTGATAGAGCAGGACTTCTCTGTTGGTCTATTTCAAGTCTTCCCTGATAGTACCGGTTTATTTCAAATTTGCTACAGCAGTTCTGTGTTGGTACAGATAAAGTTTGCCAGAGCAAAGCCTCACCGAGATAGGGCTGCCAGCGTAATTTTGTCATTAACTCATTACACTTTCAACCCTGAATTTCTGTAACAGACTCTTCCATCTCTGCATTTGAATACATCCATTGCTGCCAAAGCGTGACAGTTGTAAATCAGGAACGGAATATAAAAAAGTGTAAAACCTGATGAGACGGCTCATTGTGGGCTGGACCTACACTGTTTACAAAAGTATCTGCCTTGGTCTACAGGGCTGGAATGGTTAACGCGCCTATCACAACTACACCAGACGACATTTTGAATTTTTTTTGTATTTGTGGAAAGAAAATCAGCTTGATTCGCTGTCCGTTGATGCTTCTTCAGCATCCAGTGTTTCTGTTAGCGGACAGCGTTGGTAGTGATCAGACTGTGCGGATGCATTACGAAAACACACCTATTCAAATATATGGAGAATTTTACAACTAAAAAAAAAGGAAAAAATTCAGACAAAAAATACTGATATTTTTCATATTTCTGCTCAAAACATATATTGAGGGTACTCGTTAGAACCGCCTCGCCGAGGCGGTTCTAACGAGTACCCACAATTTTATGTTTTTGAGCAGAAATAAGAAAAATAATGTATACCCCTGTAAACCCCAATTTTACTATATAAAAGTGGGGTTTAAGGGGGTCAAAATTATATAGGTATGTTTTCGTGATGGCACTGACAGATCTGGACCTTAGCTGTCCGCATATGCCCTCTGCCTCCGTTTTGCTTGAGGCGGCTGTTATAAACCGTATTTTCCGTATGTTTTCGGAAAGACAGGCTTTAGCAAATAGTGTAGACCCAGATGAGACGCCGCAGAACGCGGCGTCTCATCAGGGTCTACACTGTTTGCCACTCAATCAGCAGTTTTTAGACACAACTTCGGGTAGTAAATTGTACTTATTCAAATTCTAGAACAAGTATGGTAAGGAGTTGAGGTGTCTGTAGGAATACTTAGGGTAACGTTTCATGCCCACACGCACGTGAAGTGTACGTGCGACTTAGCAGAAGGCAAACATCAAAAGCGAAAAACAAACAACGGAGCTTAACGGATTAGTGAACAAGGAAGTTTCAGCGCGTCCGGGGGTTCGGTTAGAATATCCCCACGCTGTGAGTTGAGTTTTCTAATGTAATAAATTTGAAGTGTAGACAGAACAATTGGCTGTTACATTTAGAAAACGTACCTTTGGACATGTGCGCCAAGCGAAGATTCAGATCAGCCTGCGTTTATTAGGTAGACTGTAAAAAAACAAATCCCCGTAGGCTTTACGGTAAAGTCACTGGCAACTGTACTATTACTTTTTACAGGCAC
Source organism: Anodontia alba (assembly GCA_964016985.1). Lineage (NCBI taxonomy): Eukaryota > Metazoa > Mollusca > Bivalvia > Lucinida > Lucinidae > Anodontia > Anodontia alba. Next base: position 33,225,515 of record OZ024837.1, on the reverse strand, counting down.
CAACTTTTGCAGGAATTATCTCTTAGAAAGGCGTAAGGGTGTGTAGGCTTCAGTTACGTAACGGCGTGGTAGTTCACACTCCTTCTCTGCCCTACGTTACTAATCTTGCCCTACTATACCCTGCCTAGCGAGGTGATTCCTGTAAATATCTCCTGCCTAGCGCGGTGATTCCTGTAAATAATCTACGGGCGTCTGTAAGAATGAACGGTAAATTCGCTGGTAGCCAGTTACTTTGTTATTTTACCGTAAATCTACGTTTACAGAGTAGTTTCTTCATGACTGCATGCGGAACATTACGAAAAAACGCCTATTCAAATATATAGAAAATTTCACTTCCAAAAACTGAAAATTTTCAGAAAAAAAAAACCCTGATATTTTTCATATTTCTGCTCAAAACATAGATTGTGGGTACTCGTTAGAACCGCCCCGCCGAGGCGGTTCTAACGAGTACCCACAATCTATGTTTTTGAGCAGAAATAAGAAAAATAATGTATTCCCCTGTAAACCCCAGTTTCACTGTATAAAAGTGGGGTTAAGGGGGGCAAAATTATATAGGCATGTTTTCGTGATGAGCACAGGCTAATGGGACTTTAATGGTTAACTAATTTTCAGTCTACGACTTGCAAGATGATGTTGAACCATGACAAAGGGAACGACCTGTATCCACTAACCCCTGTTTCAAATGCTAACCAGAAGAAATACGAGAAAGAGAGCCAGTGTCCACGTGCAGTATCAGAGAGCATTCACCATCTAAAAGATGTGTATTCTACAGCTTTGGGTGGTTACCGAGAATGGAGTAACCAAGTGGACCTTGGGCCACCGAAAAGCAAGGCTAAACCTGTACAAGTAAGTAAATTCCTTGATTAATAAAAATGTAAAAATAAAAGTGCTTTACATCACGAAAACATACCTATATAATTTTTACCCCCTCAAACCCCACTTTTGTATAGTAAAAATGGGATTTACAGGGGTATACATTATTTTTCTTATTTGTGCCCAAAAAACATAGATTGTGGGTACTCGTTAGAACCGCCTCGCCAAGGCGGTTCTAACGAGTACCCACAATCTATGTTTTGAGCAGAAATATGAAAAATATCAGTTTTTTTTTGTCTGAAATTTTTCAGTTTTTGGTGGTGATTTTTTTATATATTTGAATTGGCGTGTTTTCGTAATGATAGTACAGTGAGCTCTTGTTACAACGATAGCATTTGTTCCCAAAGCCTTGCCATTTAAATGAATTTGCTGTTGTACCAAATACTTAAAGAGGAGAGTGATATGTAAGAAATGTCTCGTTTTGTTCTTATTTCCTCATAGACCATGTGTTTTGGATATACTGAAGCGATTCTAACAAATATCCAAAACATATATCTTTGAAATATTAAATACAATATTCTTGAATAGTTTGTGACCAACCATACAAATATCCAAAACATATAATTTTGAAATATTAAATACAATATTCTTGAATAATTTGTGACCAAGTGTTACTTCTTAAGCGAATGTTTCGTAACAGTCAAATTGTCATTTTAATGATTTTTTGTTGTATCGAGTGTCGGTATAAAGAGGGTTGTCTGTAATTTTCACCAACTCTTGTGACTTCCTGTTTATGTTCCTGCACACAATTCCTTTTGAAAGCAGTCTACTCCCAGGAAAGCAAATTCTTTCCTTTTAGAGTACACCCCTTGACATGAAAGAGATACAGTCAAATCTCGATAGCTCGAACACCGATGACTCATTTACCATGGCTAATTCGAACTCGTTTTTGAGTCCCTACGAAATTCTTCCGATAGCTTAATAAAACAAATATTTAAGGAAATTTTCTTATTTTATCACAAAATTGTATGTTGTGTATATCGCCTCTTTGAGGCGATTCTAATGAGTACACTCAACATATAATTATTGTGTAGAAGATCGATAGATTTCCCAGAATTAGCGACATTTGCTTCCCGACCTGGCGCCATGATTAACCTTCATTGGCTCGAACTACCGATGGCTCGAACACTTTTCCATGGTCCCAAAGGTGTTCGAGCCATTAAAGTTCGACTGTAAGTCAATTTCGACATAGTGACCTCCCCTGAATGTGTATCCATTCCCATTTAGCGTTCATTTTCTTTATAATTGCTTTTGTCATTGGCAACTCAGTTTAAATGAATATCTGATCGGAGCCTGCACTATTTGCTGTATGCACAGATCTGTCTGTCCAAATACTTAGGATAACACAGTATTTATTGCTGGTCGGATCAGGGCCTTTGTTTACAGTCATTGTGTAGGCAAAAAGGTGTGTGTGTGTGTGTGTGTGTGTGTGTGTGTGTGTGTGTGTGTGTGTGTGTGTGTGTGTGTGTGTGTGTGTAGCATTTTGTCATGTTTTCGGGAAAAAAAATAGATGTTACTAGGATAAAATAATTATGCTTCCATATTTATGGCTAAATGTTTCAGAGCAAGTAAGTTTGAGCAAACAATGAAGACCCAGATCAAACTGCTCCTTGTCTTTCTAGCTGTACTATTTAGACACAATAAAGGGGTAGTCAAACGGACGGTAGAATTTTATGTAAATTAATGGTGCAAAGTGCATATATATTTTGTAATTATGGTATACTTGAAAAAAAAAAGTAAATAATAATAATAACAACAATAATAATCACTACCTACACTACCTATTTTTTTCTAGCATGTTACCCCAAACACACATATTGTTGTATTTGACCATACAGTGCTTAAATAATAATGATATTTTATTGCTATGTAGATCCCATTGGAAGACAAATGGATTTGGGATTATTATAACTCACTCCAGTACACCCTCTATGAGACCGGGTATCCTCAGACTGAAGACAGAACATCTTCACCAAGAACCCACTATACCCGCAATGACGTCACTGTGGTCCTGTTGTCCTCACCAGTGGAGTGCATGGCAATGCTCTTAGAAGGTTAGTTCATGGAAGATAAGATATTTCATGCCGAACGTTAACCCTTTTCTTGCTAAACACGACATGCCCTGTCTTAGCAAACAGTGTAAATCCAGATCAGTTGGCTTCTGAAGAACCAACTGATCTGGATCTGCACTGTTTGTCATTAAATATGTGAATTTCTATCAAAAACTTGGATCAAGTAATCTGATTGGCTGGAAATTATAATAATAAAAATAAGTGGGCGTGGCATCTTAATTTATTCAGTATGATAATGGTTAAAATATGCAACTTCAGACATGTGCATGTACCTTCTGACATAGACATTTGATGGAGGACAACCCAGCAAACATGTATATATGGGACCCATATGGGCAGAATCTGGGCATTTATCCCATTCGGGTCCTGCATGGGCCCCATATAGGCTTTTTTGCCCATATAAGACCTATATAGGTCCCATATTGGTAAACTTTGACCAGCAAACACGTATATATGGGAACCATATGGGCAGATTCGGGGCATTTATCCCATTTGGGTCCTACTTGGGCCCCATATAGGCTTTTTTGCCCATATAAGACCCTTATAGGTCCCATATTGGTACAATTTGATAACTATAAAAATACATTCTAATATATGGGACCCCCGAGATAAAATTGAAATAATCCTGGAAAAGTGATATTTTCTAGATACATAATTGGGGCCCAAATGGCTCCCATGTGATACAGATATTGGACCTCTATGGTTCCAATGTTGACCTCCAATTACTGTATGGGACCCAATCGGGTTCAATATGGGTATTAAGGGGAACAACCCTACCACTATTTAAACATAATATCAAAAAATAGTAAATTTCCTGATATAAATGCAAATAATAATGATAATAATAAAATAAAAATAATAGTTTGTACATTACAAAATGAAAGTATCTATTAAATTTATCTTAACTATTTTCCCGACATGGACGTCGATTCATGGTCATATTTTTATTTTAACTCGTGTGTCCCTATTATTTTTAAAATTGAGAGGTATATATAAATACGCATGATGCCAACATTTCCAATTATTAAAAAAGACGCCTATATCTTTAAGGCACACGTACATAGGTCTCTATCGGTTGGGACCTTACCAGTCCATCAAATGGGCTGGGACTGGGGACTTATAATCATTTAAGTAAAAATATGTAAAAATTGTTTTTTCTGGAAAGATAAATGTGGGTTGATTTTTCCCATACTGGACCCATATAGTTCCCACATGGCTTTGCCCATGTGGGTCCAACATGGAACCCTGTTGCAAATCCCTCATGAGTCCCTTATGGGTTGCCCATGTAGGACTCATTTAAATACCCATTTAGGGCCAATGTGGGTCCTATATTTTTTGCTTGCTGGGAATGTGCTTTCCGAGGTAAACTGATAAAAGAGTTTTCATACCATCTCAAATGCTGCTGTTCGCGTGTCGTGTGTTGAGAAGAGGTGGGCTGGACCGTTGGCCTACTTGAGTGGATCTTATTAACAATGCTTATCCCTTAGTTCTATTTTTTTTTTCTACAGGAATGTGCTTTAACACGAACATTTGTTTGTCTCATCCAAGGTCAGTCGGTGAAATTATACTCAAAATTTCACTATCAGAATTCCCTATTTTCTGATCTTTATTTTTTGTCTCTCCCTTTAAGGTACGAAAGGATACCGTGCGAAACACAAAACTCTTCCTAAACAGTTTCTGGTTATTATGTTCACAAATTGTAGAAAAATCAGCGCTGGTAAATCAACTCCTTCCAGCAATGCCTATATTGTTCGCTAATCTCACTTGTAACGCAGCCAGGCAACAGAGTCACATAGGGGCTACGCGTGTGAGCTAATTTCTTGATTTTTTTTTAAATATCTTGAACATCTGCTTGACACTTGACCAGCTTTCACGTGTTTGTTACATGATCATAGCTCATCCATTTATAGTTTTCTAATAGTTCGCCACGTTTGTGAGTCTGAATAAAACCGGTAGATAATGAAGGAAATAACGAATGCCCACGTAAAGGCGCCAATTCCGAAGACCAAGGTCAGAAGAAAATGCAGAAGGATTAACAGAGTGTCATTGTCGAGTGTGAAAATCCGATTTTCTGATACTATTTGTCAATGTCATTTCCAAGACAAATGGCAGAATTCAGCTTTTTTTAACAAGGCATAAACATTAGCAACACTAGCAACTACAATAATACTGGCGACGAACAGATTTTTCAGATTTTTCTTTATTTATAGGAGGCCGACAATCACCAGAAAACTTCCTGCTCGTACTGTCTTCGACCTGGGTATCAAAGATTCCTTCAGAAACTTACCCAGACCTATATTCCCTGTATGTTCACAAGGCCATAACGTTCAGTCGAGGGGGTCAGTCCTACATCGAAGAGTACGACCCGCCCAGGAAGACAACCTATCTAGTCAATTATTTTACGGGCCCTATTACAAGTGGGCAGAGAAATGACGGCGAGGAAATCGAGGTTTGTTTTTTACGCTTAGCACTGTGGATAAACTTTTCAGCAGACGGCATATTGAATCTTTTTTGTTTTATTTTCCCAGAAAACAGGTTTTGACGGTTCATGCAAATTGTCTGCAATGGTGACAATTTGCATGACATATCAAATCCTGCTTTCTGCAAAAAAAAAATAAGAAAAATATTAATTTGTAGTCTGCTTAATTTGCCCAGAGAGCAGAAAAGGTCAAACAGTTACCACTCTGGACAATTAAGCAGACGACAAATCGATACAATTTCTTATTTTTTCCCTCAGAAAATAGGGTTTAAAAATCTTGCATATTGTGTCTAGGGAGACTATTTTTCAGGGTACCAAAACAATGGGACGTCAATAGTCCCTCTTCTATACACTCGGTCTCTTAACCCATTCAAGCCGAGTGGACCCTTAACTCTTTGGACTGGTTAATACCCAATAGAAAGGGTGTCTGACTGATTTTAATAATTACTATGTTTTATACAACTCCCTTTATTTGATGCAAACAGTGTAGACCCTGATCAGACGCCGCGATCTGCTGCGTCTGATCTGGATCTACATAATTGCCAATGACCCTTTTATGGGACACTGAGCATGAATGTGTTAATGAAAAAATAAACTTTATACTAAAACAAACAAACAAACAAAACATGAACTGTTTGTGTCTTTGTCTAACAGGTCTTCCTTCCGTATCCTGTACCGTGTTCTATGTAATTACCGCATATATAATAGCACAGTTCAGCAATTTCTGAGCCTTCAGATTCAGAAAATTCTAAAAAGTACCAACAACATGTGGGCACGTATTAGAATCGCCTGGACAAGTAGAGACAATTCTAATAAATATCGACATCTTATGCATTTATAAGGAAAATCAAAGCAAATATCGCTTAAGCATCATTACATTCTATCATGAAATCTTCTATTGACCTTTTTATATGGTTTGGCCTTATTTGGTGGAAAGATTACTAGCACTTTTATTTTACGCACGAAAAATACCCTTATACAATTTGCGAACAACGTATGTCCAGATCAGCATGCGCATGCGTACAGTCAGATTTGAGCGTTCTCTGTTCGTCGACATATAGTACAGTATCCATTGATTCTGTAAGCGGACAACGAAGGCCCTTATCAGCCTGCGCTTATGCGCAGGCTGATCTGGGCCTGCGTTGTCCGCAGATTGCATAATGGGCCTTTACGTGTGTTGCACATCATATCAAACAGTTTTAAATAAAATATTTTCCATTTTCGAAATAATATAGATGCTTATTTGCATGTATGTCCTAGTGGCATTTCGACCAAGTTTTGTGGCTTTTCGACCTAGTGTAGCGGCCGAGAAACGTCACATCGTACTTTATCATAGTGCAGATTATATTTTTATTTCCTTTGGGATCATTGAGCCCACTCTGATTATTTTCAAAATCGAATACCGCTTAAGCCGGTGTTAGGGGACATACATTCGAACTTTGCTGGCTCGAACATCAATGGAACCAAGGAAAGTTGTTCCAGATATGGGTAGTTCGAGCCACTGAGGTTAATCATTGCGCCAGGTCAGAAAGCAAATAGCGATAATATAGGGATTTTTTCTCGATTGACTACTATAATTGTATGTTGTGTGTACTCATTAGAATCGCCTGAGGCGATTCTAATGAGTACACTCAACATACAATCCCATTATAAAAAAAGAAAAATTCCCTAAATATTTGTTTTCTTGAGCTATCGGATAGATTTCGTAGGGACTCAAAAAAGAGTTCGAATTATCCACGGTAAACGAGCCATCGATGTTCGAGCTATTGAGGTTTTACTGTATATTCCATGTGAAAGATTTTTTTACTTTTGCTGAATCAAGAACTCGTGGACATTGTTACAAATTTATCAAACCAAGATGTGAAACCAGTGTTCGGCTTCGAAGCTTCTCTCAACATGTTATTACAGAATGGAACAATTTGCCATACGAAGTTGCTACAGCAAAGACAATGAATAGCTTTAAGAATAATTGATTATGGAACAATGAAGAGATGTACAGTTTTAGAGATGTTTATGTCAAAGTATTTGGGATAAATTGTAACCAAGAAAAAAGATCTGTCACCAACACTATCTTATACACGACATTAGAACACAAAAGTCTAGTAACTGCAAGAAGATGCGAAGATGTTGGCTTTAAAAGTTTTTTTTTACCTTACTTATGAGCCGACTAAGTATTCTACGGTATTCCATCACGAAAACACGCCTATATAATTTTGACCCCCTTAAACCCCACTTTTATATAGTAAAACTGGGGTTTACCGGGGTATACATTATTTTTTCTTATTTTTGCTCAAAAGTATAGATTGTGGGTACTCGTTAGAACCGCCTCGGCGAGGCGGTTCTAACGAGTGCCCACAATCTATGTTTTGCGCAGAGATATGAAAAATATCAAAGATTTTTATCTGAATTTTTTAAGTTTTTGGAGGCAAAATTTTCTATATATTTGAATAGGCGTGTTTTCGTAATGCTACGGTATACCGCCTCGTAAACTACACTGCTGTAAATGAAGAGACTTAATAAAACCGAGTCTCCGATTTTTGTTCTTTTGTGTATTCTTGGTTTCCAAAGGAAACCTTTTAGTTTTTTATGCCATAAAATTGTTTCTTTTACTTTCAGAGAAATCTGGACTGTCCTATGAGCAGCTCTGTACAGCTGGCCAACATGGCTGACGACAAAGTCTTGACTCGTTGCTTAATGGCGGATGTCAGCATGGCATTTCCGGAAACACTCGCCTTTATGTATAAGTCAGATCGCCAGCTGACCAGTGTTGACGACAAAATTAAGATAATCAACCTCGATAAAAATTATGGTTTAGAAAACCTAATTAAAGAAGAAGTCAACGAATTTGTTGCGAAACCTTTCATGGACCGTATTAATAAGGTAAGAGATTTTTTTTTTATGAATCCCAATGTACCTTCGGACATATACGCCAAACGAAGACTTCAAATCAGCCTGCGCCCACGCGCAGTCTGATCAGAGTCTTCCTTGTGCGCATGAAAAAACGCTGCACCCTTTTTGTTATCCAAACTGCGATCGGACTATGCTTACGAGTACTAATGGTCGCTCAATAATATTAAATTGCATGGAGCGTATGCTATTTACCATCACGAAAACATACCGATACGATATTGACCCCTTTTAACCCCACTTTTCTATGGTAAAACTGGGGTTTACAGGGGTATACATTATTTTTCTTATTTCTGCTCAAAACACAGATTGTTGGTACTCGCACAATGAATACCCACAATCTATTGAGCAGAAATATGAAAAAGTCAGAATTTTTATCTGAAAACTTTCAGTTTATTGGTGGTTAAATTTTCAATATATTTGAATAGGCGTGTTTTCGAAATGCTGCAATGTCGTCGACCTAAATGGAGATATCTGTTGTCTCTTGATATAAATGAAGAGATAGATAAATAAATAAATAAGTAAATAAATAAATAATTAATAAAATAAATGAATAAATAATAAAAATAAATAAATAAATTTGTTTGAGTTCTTGTTTATGAGTCATTTTGTTGCGTCTCCCAGAGAAAGGAGAAAAAGAAATAGAAGACCTATTAGATAAGAGGAAATATGGAAATAGTGGAGGGTGAGGGAAAAAGCAAATGGCAGTGCTTAGATAGAAGAAATACTATTACCATATTCGACCTAATACGACCTAATTACCGCGCTGTGCGCCAAGGTTTTTCAAAAATACTGGGACAACTTATGGTAAAATATTTACCTACCTGTATTAAGGATACACTTAAAAGGACCTACGAAGAACATATCAAACGATGCTTATGCGATACTTTTGTGTTTTTGTTTTCTTCTGATTTTCTTCATAAAAGCATATGTTGTTGCTATTCATTTTAATTGCATCGATGCAATTCAGATGGGTACCCACAACATATGCCTTTTATGAAGAAGTAGACAAAAAGTACAATGGCTGTTACCTGAAGACTACGGAATTGCTTGACTGTGCGCTTATAACGGTATGTGCGGTAATTAAGTCGAAAACGGTATATATACGCTATCAATACAGAAGGCCCTTTCCAGTTTCCAACATCCTATCACAATTGAATAAATAAATAAATAAAGAAATAAATAAAGAAATAAGTAAAGAAATATCTGATAACATTAGAAATAACCATTTCTTGGATTTTTTTGCAGATTGTGGTAAAACCATCAGGTCCAGAATTTCACGGCAGCATTGGTATAACTTGCCATAACAGTAGCGACGTGACGTCAATAACTTCAGCAGTGACGTCCCTTCTGGAACAGCTCGAACCTAGACACTCTGTTTTGTTGGAGAGTTTTGTCGACACTCTTACTCCAAAAATGACAGGTATGCTGGATATTTCTAAGTATATCAGGAAAACATACCTATATGATTTTGACCCCCTTAAATCCCACTTTTATATAGTAAAACTGGGGTTTACAGGTGTATACATGTACATTATTTTTCTTATTTCTGCTCAAAAACAAAGATTGTGGTACTCGTTATAACCGCCTCGTCGAGGTGGTTCTAACGAGTACCCACAATATATGTTTTGAACGGATATATGAAAAGTATTAGAATGTTTTATCTAAAAAAATTCATTTTTTGTGGTAAAATTTTCAGTATATTTGAATAGGCGTGTTTCCGTAATGTATATGAAACACTAAAAATACCTTAAGGACAGTGGTATGATACATTTTGGAGGCAACTCTATAAACACTTTTTGCCTTCTTTCTGAGAAAGGATGTACTCTGTAATGAAAAAAAAATGTCTACTCTGTATTGAAAAAAATGCTACCAAAATTCTTTCCTTTTAGTGTACACCCCTTCTCTGAAAGGGTTGGCTAGTTGGAAAGCAATTAAACAGGAAGCCCCAAAAGTTACCCCATTGTAAATAAAATGGTGTAACTCTATCAAAATGAGACAGTCGAGTAACCTATAGCGCTCTCTAGGCCGCAGATGACAGATTTATATATATATAAGTATATATATATATATATATATATATTTTTTTTTTTTGGTTATTATACTCAGACATTAGGCTCTGACACGTCACGCAAATTGTCTCCTCAGGGTCTGCACTGTTTGCCAAGTACCATTTAGGGGTTTCCCGAATAAAGTGGGTTAAGCTGAGTTCTGAAAGTCATCATTATCATAAATATAAGCAGATACTCAGAAGATGCCACAATCACGAAGCACAACCTTCCTGAGGCATCAAAAAGAAGGAGAAATGTGTAACAGATAATAACAAACCAAACGCTACATATGAAACCAACGACGCACAAAGAAGAACTGTAGCAGACGAACCTCTTTGGAATGGTCAGTAGGAAAACTTGCTGGGGACTTAAACCATTTTTTTTTTGCACGCATCACAGAAACATTCCTATAATTTTGACCCCCTTAAACCCCATTTTTGTATAGTAAAACTGGGGTTTACTGGAGCCATCTCATCTGGATCTACACTGGTTGACATTCTGTTTTTGATTTCTGGCTGACACCTCTGTTTGCAATAGTGGATGTGACCAAATTCAAAGATGGAATAGTTCACTTCAGAAACTTAGGTGTGATAGGGTTAACTTATATCATTGTTATTACAGATAGTATCAAACCGTGGGGAGGCAGTGGGAACCTGGCTTTCAGAGCGAGGTCTACAGTTTGTAGGGGCCCGGACGATAGAGCTGTGTCTACCCAGGTATTAACACTAAAACATATATTGAGGATATCAGAGATAGGATACACGATATGACATATTTGAACAATTACGACCCCACACCTAAGGGGAGGGAGACATATTGTTTTTGGTGCGGATCCCGTTGGCGTCCGCGTTGGCGTGAGCGTCGGCGTCGGCGTGACACTTTCTTGTCTGCACAATATGTTATGAACCAGTAGTTGGATTCCTACCAAATTTTCATGGCTATACAATTTTGAAAAACAAATAACTGGATAGATTTTGGTGACCATCTCCTAATTTTCAAGATAACAGCAATAGAAGAACTGAAAATTCACGAAGGAGGGACATCTGTATTCTCTGAAAACACGGTTACAATTCAACCCATTTCTGCTGGGTGGATACTTCTACTTTAACTCTTCGGACAATTCCTTTTCCAGTAGAAGCGGTGTCTGGTTACTATGTCCCCCCATCTACGGAGAGGGACATATGGTTTTTGATATGGATCCCGTTGGCGTCGGCGTCGGCTTTGGCGTTGGCGTCAGCGTCGGTGTCACGGTTTCTTCTCTGCACAATACCTTGTGAACCAGAGGTTGGATTCTTACCGAACTTCATGGATAGGTTATTGGTACAAATATCTGATTAGATTTTGGTATACTTGACCTTATTTTAAAGGTAACAGCAGTAAAACTAAAAATTCACCGGTGGGAGGACATGTTTTTTTCTGAAAACATTCTGAGGGATGTTACTATATTCTGTATTATTATCATGTTTTATAGAAATTTCTGTAATTAATACAAACGGTGTAGACCCTGATCGGGTGCCGCATTTTTCGGCACCCGATTTGGATCTACACTGTTTGCCAATGTCCCTTTTACTGGACGCTAGGCTAAACCCTTGCAGCCAAAACATTTTTGAAAACAGTGTAGATCCTGATGAGACGGCTCATCATGAGCCGTCTCATCAGGATCTATTCTGTTTGCCAATCTGCTTGGATTTTTAACTGAGACACCTATTTGGAACAATGGTTCTGGCCTGATTCAAAGCTGGAAGAGTCCATTTCAGAAATTGAGCAATGAAAAGGTTAAGTTGGTTAAACCCACAGCAGCCTGCTGACGTTTGCGATTTTTAAGTTTGGCGCATTCATGATTCATACTTTCAAATGTATGCCAGACTATAGTCGAACTTCAATGGCTCGAACACCTTTGGGACCATGGAAAAGTATTTGAGCCATGGGTAGTTCGAGCCAATTAAGGTTAATCATGGCGCCAGGTCGGGAAGCAAATATCGCTAATTCTGGGAAATCTACCGATCTTCTACACAATGAGTAGTACTCATTAGAATCTTCTCGAAGAGGCGATTCAAATGAGTACACACAACATACAATTTTGTGATAAGATAAGAAAATTTCCTTAAATATTTGTTTTATTAAGCTATCGGAAGAATTTCGTAGGGACTCAAAAACGAGTTCGAATTAGCAATGGTAAACGAGCCATCGGTGTTCGAGCTATCGAGGTTTGGCTGCATATACATTTATTGAAAAGTAAATATTGGCGCAGTTTTTTTTGTCTAGATCGCCATTAGCGCCAAAATAAAATGATCGTCAAATATACAGAGAATATTAAATCGTGTTTCCGTAATATGAAAAATATGACATGAATTCTTTGCGGATGTCGCGTAAAGAACGAGTCCGCCATTCTGTTTATTATATATCTTTTTCTGATGTCCACCATGGAAAAACTTGAAACAACAACAACAACAACAAATACAACGACAACAACCACTCAAAAAAAAACAACAACAAAAAACAAAAACAAAACAACAACAACAACAACAAACAAACAAAAAACAACAACAACAAAAAACAAACAAACAAACACAGACTTTGACAGATCACGCAAATTGTCTTCTTAGAAGAATGTATGTAATACATGAATTTAGGCTTTGACGTTCGTCCAATTCCCTGCGACAAATGCCGTTTATACATGTACAATGTCGAATTAACGTCGATGCAACGTCATATTATCGACGTTAATGCGATGTTGTATAGGCATCATGCCTTTATTTAAATAGCATGTGTCCGCTGGGTTGTCTCCAAAGGAGATAATTTTCATGAAATGTCAAAGCCTATATTCTGGAAAAAAAAAGAAAAAATAATCTATTTCAAAATATCATCTCCTGAAAAGTTTACCCAGCATGCCAAGCTTTAAATTACTTGTGCAGATTATTTGCGGCATCTCATCCAAGTCTACACCTGTGAACGGCGATAATACCGTCTGTCAAAGTCTGGACACAACTCTGCTGGCGTATGGGGTTTCCGATCCGGCGGAAAGGCAATGTGTTGCCGACGAGATCAACACTAAGTCGGAATCTCTCCTAGAATCTCTCATAAAGTACGAAGAGACACTTTCCATAACCGACAGAGGAACGAAGTTCGGACAAACAGACTTGGTAGGTAAGTTGCATACTGTAGAATGGGATACCCATCAGGAAAACATGCCTATATAATTTTGACCCCCTTAAACCCCACTTTTATATAGTAAAACTGGGGTTTACAGGGGTATACATTATTTTTCTTATTTCTGCTCAAAAACATAGAGTGTGAGTACTCGTTAGAACCGCCTCGCCGAGGCAGTTCTAACGAGTACCTAAAATCTATGTTTTGATGAGAAATATGAAAAATATCTGTTTTTTATCTGAAAATTTTTAGTTTTTGGAGGTGAAATTTTCTATATATTTGAATAGGCGTGTTTTCGTAATGTTTGGACAAGACTGTAGTGCTGTATTTGACCTAATAACCGAACTGTGCGCTTAAGTTTTTCAAAATTACTGGAAAACATTGTAGCAAAATATCTTCCTAATAAGGGTACATTTAAAGGAATTTGAGCAGAGGACTTCCTGATGGGCGTATTTAACCCATTTATACCGAATGGGTTCTTCTACCGTCACTCTTCGAGCTGGTCCATTTCCAATAAAAGGGGTGTCTGGTTAGTTTTTATTATCACCTTGTTTTAAAAAAAAATCCTGTATTTAATGCAAACAGTGTAGACCCTGATCAGACGCCGCGTTCTGCGGCGTCTGATCTGGGTCTGCAGTGTTTCTCATTGTCCCTTTTATGGGACGCTAGGCATAAATGGATTAATGATGCTTATGTTGTATGTGTTCTGATTTTTTTTTATAAAAGTATATATAGGTGGACAAAAGTATATGTTATATTGTGACGTCGCCGTTTATATCATTGCATTTCCAGATTTTATTTTGTAAAATCTATTGTCGCGAAGTTATTGAAGATACTTCTTCAAAAATGCACTGGGATGATAAGCAAATTGACAAAATAAATAGACAATATAAAAATTTAAAAATCATGATTCCCTTTGACGTCAACGATAAGTTACCGCAATTTTCATCAATGTTAAAATCTTTGGTAAAAGAAAGCAACAAAATATTTTAATTTCATATAACTAAAAGCAATTGCCTCTTATTTTGTGATATCTCCAATATGATAGCTGTCGTAGTTTTGTGACAATACCTTTTTACAAAAAAAATCTGGAAATGAATTGATTTAAACGGCAACGTCACAACGTGACGCATAATTTTGTTCACATACTGTACCTTCTGACATGTTTGCACAAAGAAGACTCAAATCAGACTGCGCATCCAGGCTGTCTTATCAGTCTTCGTTGCCTGCATTGTTACGGCCTAGCATCCTACCTTTCATTATCTGCCTATTCAATCTCTGACAACTGCGTCAGGGTGTCAACTGTTTGGCTCAGTCGTAAGGGTATTAGATTTTTATCCGTGCAGACCTGGTTCGAATCCTACGATAGGCGGGAAATGTTTTCAGCTATTCTTAATTTCTTTGTTACGACTTTCATGTCGTCAGACGAGCCTGAAGAATCTTTGCACCATTGGCTATCCAAAATGCGCTCAGTGAAGATTCAGATCAGACTGCGCGTGTGCGCAGTCTGATCTGAATCTTCGCTGGGCGCACATGTCCGAAGGCACTAGTACCTTTCTGACGTTCTGTTCATTTTAATGTAATTTCTCTAGGTTTGGACTTTATAATAACAAGAAGAAATGACATACTTACTCCCGTCGGTATAGAAGTGAATAGCCACGATTGCACGATCAATTGTCAGATATATGAGTTTGTAAATTCTTACATGGGCTACGACCAGGGAGAGTGCGTGCGACCGCTGGTACAGACAATGATAAAACGGTATGCATTTTACTTATGCTATCCCCCTCACACATACACACACACACACACACAAACACACATACAAACACACTAAAGGGACTCTAAAGGGATGTGCACTTTAATGTCCAAATATGATATTGGTTTGAAAATAATTTTGCAAGATCTTTTTGGACCTGAATTTTACTTAGTCTTATAGAATAAGTAAAATCCAGGTCCGAAAAGATCTTTTTGAAAAGATTGCTCAGAAAGATTGTTGGCAAAACTGATTTTTCGGAACAGTTTAAAAAGATTGTCACTCGCTACAAAAAGACAGGTTACACCATAGGATACTGCGGCAAACTGCATGCATGGTTGTTAACCATATTATGGTTGATATCTTTCCGTCTTTGATTGCACGAAGGTGAGTTTGACCTCAGACTAAATGACGTTTCCCTCCTCAATCATGCGTATGTCGTGTGTTGGAGGGCGTAGTTTCCATGTCTTTTCTATTATTGTTGGCTTGAGATGGCTGTATTCATTGGTTGTGGTATTTCCTGGGTATTCTACATTGCAAGTTTTATCATTTTTAACCATTCAGAATGTCTAATAGAAAATAGAACAGAAGATGTCTAGGAAGAGCCTCAATCTCATAACATAGTCTACCAATAACACCAAGACGAAAAGCAGAAAAAAACTTGATGCGTTATGAAAACACGCCTATCCAAATATATAGAAAATTCACCTTAAAAAAATGAAAATTTTCAGATAAAAACTCTGATATTGTTCATATTTCTGCTCAAAACATAGATTGTGGGCACTCGTTAGAACCGCCTCGGTGAGGCGGTTCTAACGAGTACCCACAATCTATGCTTTTGAGCTGAAATAAGAAAAATAAGGTATACCCCTGTAAAACATGTAAACCCCAGTTTTACTATATAAAAGTGGGGTTTAAGGAGGTCAAATCTATATAGGCATGTTTTCGTGACTGGCATACACAGGTCACAATTCAAAGACGAGCAAAGCAACCATGTCCAGCAAAAGTGCTGATAGGCTGCGTTGAAACGCAAAATAATCTGGGTCTTCGCTGTGCTGTTTGCATTCGTCCAAAAAAGCCAATTTTCCTAGAGGAGACTCCTAATGAAGCATTATATCAGTTTCCATTTGCCGATTCTTTACGTTTTAAAGAGAACTGTTTACTCTTAGTAGATATTTTAGGAAGGACATAACTTTTGTGACTTCCTGTTTGCGTTCTTGCAGGCCACGCTCCTTCTGAAAGGGGCCTACTTTAAAAGAAAAGAATTTGCTCCTTCCTTTTGAAGAAGACCCTTTTCGGAAGGAAGCCAAACCGATTTTGTCTATTTTCTGTGGCTGTAGGTTTTTCAGAACATCTTCTATACTACTACATGACAGATTTGCCTTTCCGAAAGAATACCTGTTCCCATTATTACGCCGTGTGGCGACCGTAAAACATCTCTCGTACTTCACCATTGTGAGATTATAATGGCCGCGCCAAGGGAAAAGATGTCTTCGAGCATGCGCAAAATGCACAGATTCAGATTCACCCCACGCATGCGCAAAGGCTCATCCGGGCATTTGCTCTTCATCGGTACATTATATAGTGTTCAATGATTCTGTTAACGGACAGCGAAGGCCCTGATCAGTCTGCGCAGATGCACAGGCTGATCTGGGCCTTCGCTGTCCGCATATGCCCGAAAACTTGTTTTCGCATGGTGCTGTCCATATTATTTATTTCCTTTGGGATCATTGAGCCCATTCTGGTTACTTTGAAATTCGAATATCTCTTAAGCTAGGGGGCGTACACAGCCTCGCAAACTACACTGCTGTATATGAAGAAACTTAATAAAACCAAGTCTCCGATTTTCGTTCTTTCGTGTATGTTTTGTTTCCAAAGACAAAATTTTAGATTTTCATTTCATTTCTAATCAAATGTCTTTCAGATCACAGATGCACGTCATGACAGGCAAAACACTTCTAGTTATCGGTGGTGGCGCATATAGCAAGAAGGATATCTGGCCGGATGCTGCTAAGTATGGAATTAACGTAAGTACAGTTGCCTCTCGTTATCTCAAACACTGATAACTCAACATGTTACTTAAGTCAAACTTAATAAAGGGCAATATTTGTTTAGATTAATTGATTTTCCTTACGTTTCATCTCCTTCTATATATAACTACTGTTATCTCAAACTAACAAGTGGGGTCTTTTGGGGTTGGAGATAATGAGAGTTGACTGCAATTACTTGATTTGTAACCTACTTACCTTCCATTAAATACAGTGAGTCGCAACGTCAGAAAATGTACCTTCAGACATGTACACCAAGTGAAGATTCAGATCAGACTGCGCATTCGCGCGTTGACGTTTCTACTATGGGGAAAACGTTAATGTCATGTTAGAATTTGTATTTAAAATTAAGGGTCTGACCTATAAACATGCCAAATTTATGGAAATATTTTGGTCAGACATTTCCCGACTAGTTCCGGCAAATACAAATACCGTATAAGGCGGCTAATGGAGCACGCCTCAAAAGTATCGGAACCGCCATTTTTTAAAGAAGTTTTTAAGACAACACAACCAGTCGAACTCAGTGGGACGTTTCGCTCCACGTGAGAGCAGGCCGAATTTCGGCCTGCTTTCACGTGGAGCGAAACGTCCCGTAATGTAATTCTGATCAAAGTCTCGTTGTCTGCATGAAGAAACTTTTCATCCTGAAAATCATGAAAATATTCCAAGCCTTAGATTCCTTGCCGGACATTTAAATATCTGGTCCCGGAATTTAGTCCCGGCTTTTTCTGATTAATCCCGACAACAAATGCTACTACCCGAGAGTTTGCGGTACTTTCCGCTCCACGCCCAAAAAGGCCAATTTTCTTGGAATTTTTTCATTGTTTCAGTTTTTTTTGTTCTATTTTCTAACATTCAAATAACGGCGGTTCATGGCACACGCATATGTTATTTTAAAGAAAAAAAAAACATGGATACGGATTAATACAATGCGTAAACTTAAGTTCCAATTAGACAGAAAATCACTTGAAATAATATATACGGTCTTCATCAGACCAATACTTGAATATGGCAATGAGATTTGGGATAATTGTATCCAGTATGAAAAGGATGAATTAGAAAAAATCCAAATCGAAGCGGAGAGAATAGCAACTGGGACGACAAAATTAGTTTCAATAGAAAGTCTGTACAGAGAAATTGGTTGGGAGACATTAGAAACTAGAAGGAAAAAACAAAAACTTGTTCTCTTCTATAAAATGGTTAGTAACTTGACGCCATTCTACCTATCAACACGTATTTCCTCTACTATTGCTGAAACTTCTCGTTACACACTTAGAAATTCAAGTGACATCAGAACAATCAACACACGACCTATCCAATACTACAACTCTTTTCTACCCTCTACAATCAGATAATGGAAGTCCCTTCCCGAAGAACAGAGAACCTCAACTAATCTTCTGTCTTTTAAAGCCCAGACAATTGAACATAAGACAAGCATACCGAAGTATTATAACTCCGGAGATACTCAGTCACAAATATTACATACTCGCATTCGTACTAAATGCATTTGTCTCAATTATGACATCTATCTTAGAAATCTTACAGAATCACCACTTCTCTCATCCGAGCATTACTTTCTGTAGCGCCATAGGTATCACCTGCAACGACACGAGATGTTAAATAACATATCACAAGTATGTCACGTATCTATATATATGTGCTGTTATTTGGTGACATTTCCCTATCAAACAATGTAAACGGCAGAATATTCTCACACGTGCAAAAGCTTATAAGAGACTCTAAAAGATTCAAATAATTATGTGCTTAATTTTTCTCTTACTACTGTTACTACTGTACAATATCTAATTTTTTCTTAACACCATGACTGCTAGGTGCTGACAAGAAACCCGATATGTAATACCCTATACACTATGTTTATTGCGATAAATGATACAACTATAAAGTAATCATATCAGGCCTTGAAATCTTAAGTTATGCACTATCAACGAACATTCAATATAATTATTTAATCTCTCGGGGAGAAGAAATGTGGTAGAATTATGTGCACATGTCGTTCCGCCCCATCCCCTGTCCCCTCCCAGCCCCCCGTACATGTACCTGTATGCTCCTGCTGGATGATCCTGCTGCTTTCTCTGTTATGCTTGTTTCATGCGCCTTTACATGTAGCGTATTGTTCGAAATTCCTTTGATTCTTGCTGTTCGCATAACAACTTTTTGCCTCCTTATTGTTTCATATCTTGTTATTGCCTCGCTAACTATATCATTATTTGTCCTGTGCAAAGATGTTAAATGCCTCTTTACTGATACTTAGTACCATAAGTACGAAACAATGTTTCATGGGTACACCGGCAAATATTTAGGTCCCACACGACCTGCCAATAATGTACATTCTTTACTTCTATAGCGGGATAGGGATTCAATAAGCATGTTGCTTCCATTCCAATCCCATTAATGTGTCATTGTATATGTTAGTTGATTGCTTTGAAATAAAATATGTTTAAACCAACACTACACTCAAGTCGCCTCACCACAACCTGGGTTTGATCAGGCACATTTAAAAGCGATCGGGTTTCGACCTTGCCACACCCTTGCGCCTATTCACATACACCCGGCTTCCCACGCCTCAGTTCAGCCCAACTCTTCCTAACTTCAACTATCCTACAAACCTGATGGCTTTAGATGATTGGTAGATTGTTTTGGTATTTCGTTCGACCTGGCCATAGGTTATGGATTATGGATTCGCGCCGTTTATGTTGCCGGCTTATGCTATTTGATGTTTTTGGCATTTCTTTATTTTATTTGCTACGTATGTTTGATTTTATCATTTGAAAATTTATTATCTTACTTGCTTTAATGAGTCGTTTCACTGAAATTGTTTTAGTTTATTTCAACGTCTCTCGTTTTGTTTGCAAATAGAACTTCTGACGGTTATGGTGCACCTAAACACTTCAAGGCATACAAAAGATGGAAAGTGGTGTTTTATTTTTGGGACAGTTTTAAATCTCGCGAACATGTCCATATATAATTACCCTGAACCCGGATATATCCTTCATTTGCAAACAATGTAGATCCAGGTAGTTGGCTTCAGCTTCTGAAGAAGCCAACGGATCTGGATCTGCACTGTTTGACATTCAATAGGTGAATTTTTATCCATAATCTGGATTAAGTGATCTTATTGGCTAAGAATTAGGGGTGGGCTTGGCATTTTTAGCTCACCTGAGCTATGCTCAAGATGAGCTCTTGTGATCACTTTTCGTCCGTGCGTCCGTCCGTGCGTCCGTCCGTTAACATTTTCAAACGACTTCTCCTCTGAAGCCCCTGAGCCAATTTTGCTCAAATTTCATATGAAGCCTCCTTAGGTTGGGGAACAAAAAATTGCTAAAATGGTCGCGGTCCATTGACCAAGATAGCTGCCATGCCCATATATGGTAAAAACCTTTAAAAATCTTCTTCTCCAGAACCGAGGATGCCTTGGGGCTGAATCTTTGCATAAGTCATCGGGGACGGGAGATCTACCAAAATTGCTAAAATAAATGTCGTTTATTTACATTTGACCTTTTTACGGCAAGGTCAAGTTTGCTTCCCTATGCATTTGTATGGGAAAAACCTTTAAACATCTTGTTCTCCAAAACCGAGGATGCCTTATGGCTGATTCTTTACATATATCATTGGAAACTGGAAGTCTACCAAAATTGCTAAAATAATGGTCGTACATTGAAATTTGACCTTTTTATGGTAAGGTCAATTTTGCTTCCTTATGCATTTGTATGGGAAAAATGTTCAGAATTTCAAACGACCTCTTCTCTGGAGCCTCTGGGCTAATTTTGCTCAAATTTCATATGGAGCCTCCTTAGGTTAGAAGAATGAAAGATTGCTAAAATGGTCGCGGTTAGTTGACCATGATGGCCGCCATGCCCATATATGGTAAAAACCTTTAAAAATCTTCTTCTCCAGAACCGAGGATGCCTTGGGGCTGAATCTTTGCATAAGTCATTGGGGACGGGAGGTCTACCAAAATTGCTAAAATAAATGTTGTATATTGACATTTGACTTTTTTTATGGCAAGGTCAAGTTTGCTTCCCTATGCATTTGTATGGGAAAAACCTTTAAAAATCTCGTTCTCCAAAACCAAGGATGCATTGGGGCTGAATCTTTACATATATCATCGGAAACTGGAGGTCTCCCAAAGTTGCTAAAATAATTGTCGTACATTGACATTTGATCTTTTTACTTTGAGGTCAATTTTGCTTCCTTATGCATTTGTATGGGAAAAATATTCAGAATTTCAAACGACTTCTCCTCTGGAGCGTCTGGGCCAATTTTGCTCAAATTTCATATGGAGCCTCCTTAGGTTGGGTGAATGAAAGATTGCTAAAATGGTCGCAGTTTATTGACCAAGATGGCTGCCATGCCCATATATGGTAGAAACCTTTAAAAATCTTCTTCTCCAAACCGAGGATGCCTTGGGACTGAATCTTTGCATAAGTCATTGGGGACGGGAGGTCTACCAAAATTGCTAAAATAAATGTTGTATATTGACATTAGACCTTTTTACGGCAAGTCAAGTTTGCTTCCCTATGCATTTGTATGGGAAAAACCTTTAAAAATCTTGTTCTCCAAAACCGAGGATTCCTTGTGGCTGAATCTTTACATACAATGTATATCATCGGAAACTGGAGGTCTACCAAAGTTGCTAAAATAATGGTCGTACATTGACATTTGACCTTTTACCGTCAGGTTAATTTTGCTTCCTTATGCATTTGTATGGGAAAAATATTCAGAATTTCAAAACTTCTTCTCTGGAGCCTCTGGGCCAATTTTGCACAAATTTCATTTGGAGCCTCCTTAGGTTGGGGGAATGAAAGATTGCTAAAATGGTCGCGGTTCATTGACCAAGATGGCCGCCATGCCCATATATGTTAAAAACCTTTAAAAATCTTCTCCTCCAGAACCGAGGACGCCTTGGGGCTGAATCTTTGCTTAAATCATCGGGGACAGGGGGTCTACCAAAGTTGCTAAAATAATGGTCGTACAAGTTTGCTTCCCTATGCATTTGTATGGGAAAAAACATTTAAAAATCTTATTCTCCAAAACCGAGGATGCCTTATGGCTGAATCTTTGCATATATTATTGGGAAATATCTGCATGTCTGCAGTGGCTATGTCACTCAGGTGAGCAAACCGTGGCCCGTGGGCCTCTTGTAATACATTCAGCATGGCAATCGTTAAGAAAGGCTAATTACTTTGTTAACCCTGTGACCATCATAATTCCAGCAGCCGAAATTTTGATTTATTGTTTATTTTTCGAGGAAAATGAGGTTGGTGATTTCATGTGAATTGCCTGCGTTGCGTAACTTTCCCCTAATAATAATAATAATAATAATAATAATAATAATAATAGAACGGTGTCTTCTACAACTTTGGCTAAATCTTCAAGGGCTAAAACGATAGAAGCGGATAAAAAAGAATATAGATACGGCCAGCAGAATATTTTCAAACAGGAAATATGTCACAATCACAAATATACGACCTGCAGTAAAGCTTCAATGACTCAAACACCGATGGCTCGTTTACCGTGGCTGAACATGTTTTTAGAATCCCTAGAAAATTTTTCCGACAGCAAAAGAAAACATTTTTATCGCACCTGCTTGTAGCAGGGTGCGATATAGGCGTCAGATTTTCCGTCCGTCCGTCCGTCCGTCCGTCCGTCTCTCAACATTTATTTCGACGTTCGACATTTATGTCAAAGTTAGTATTTTAATCAACTACAAGACTAAACAACCATCAAACCTTGCATGAAACATCTCCCTGACCTCCCGACTTTGCGACATAGGTGCCCACTTTTCCATTCGTCTGTCTGTTCGTCTGTCCGTCTGTTAACAGTTCTGTTATGTCGAAGTTCGACATTTATGTCAAAGTTAGTATTTTAATCAACTTCAAGACTAAACAACCATCAAACCTTGTATGAAACATCTCCCTGACCTCCTGACTTTGCGACATAGGTGCCCGCTTTTCCATTCGTCTGTCCGTTCGTCCGTCCGTCTGTCTGTTAACAGTTCTGTTATGTCGAAGTTCACCATTTACGTCAAAGTTAGTATTCTAATCAACTACAATTCTACAACAACCATCATACCTTGCATGACACATTTCCCTGACCTCCTGACTTGGCAGGTATGTTGACCCAGTGACCTTGACCTATATTTTGCGCTCCATTGACTTTGACACAATTTACATTGACGTTCCAGATCTTCTCAACCATAAGGCGTACAACTACCAAACCTTGCATAGTACTTCTCCTAGATGTACTGACTTGGCAGGTACCTTGACATGGTGATCTTGACCTATATTTTGCGCTCCAGTGACTTTGATATATTTTGCGTCGACGTTCGATATCTCCTCAACTATAAGGCCTACACCTATCAAACCTTGCAAAGTGCTTCTTCTGTACTTCAATATACTGACTTGGCAGATACCTTGACCTGGTAACCTTGACCTATATTTTGGCTGCAGTGACTTTGACATAATTTACGTCAACGTTCCAGATCTCCTCAAGTGTAAGACCTCTAGCCACCAAACCTTGCATAGTGCTTCTCCTAGATGTACTGACTTAGCAGGTATCTTGACCCGGTGACCTTGATCTATATTTTGCGCTCCAGTGCCTTTTACACATTTTATATCGACGTTCAATATCTCCTCAACTATAAGGCCTACAACCATCAAACCTTGCATAGTGCTTCTCCTCAATGTACGGACTCTGCAGGTACCTTGACTGGGTAACCTTGACCTATATTTCGCGCTCCATTGACTTTTACACCTTTTACGTCACCCTTCCATATGTCCTCAACCTTATATAGCACTTCTTCTCGATGTACTGACTCGGCAGGTACCTTGGCCTGGTGACCTTGACCTATATTGTGCACTCCAGTGACTTTGACACATTTTATGTTGATGTTTGGTATCTCCTCAAATATAAGACCTACAACCACTAAACCTTGAATAGTGCTTCACCTCATTGTACTGGCTTGGCAGGTACCTTGACCCGGTGACCTTGACCTATATTTGACACATTTTACGTTGATGTTTGATAACTCCTCAACTATAAGGCCTACAACCACCATACCTTGCATTGTGCTTCTCCTTGATGTACTGAATTAGCAGGTACCTTGATCCGTGACCTTGACCTATATTTCGTGCTTCAGTGACTTTTACACATTTTACGTCAACGTTCCATTATCATTGGGCTGTATGATACGAAAAGTCAGTGCTGAAGATATAGCCATTAGAGGGAATGGGACTGGCCTGGAATATATGTGCCCCACTAGGCACTTTGTCTACATTTTTTTTTTCAACCCAGTTTTCCAAGTAAGCACTGCTAAGAATGAAATGTTGTGTTGAGGTTTTACGGCCCAGTCAACCCAATGGGGTCATGTCGAGTGCGGTCAGTTTACCTAACCACACGTTTACTGGGCAGGCTTAGTCCTCCAAGCGGTTAACCAGTATTGTGCACATTCTTTCGCCAGAAACTGACAACTGCCCTTCTTGAATCAGCGGAAGGGAGAGAATGACCGTAGAAAATATTTCATGATCAATCTCCACGAAAGAATGTTGCCGACCTCGGCGGGGGTCGAACCCGCGACCTCCTGGTCTCCAGTCGGACGCGCATCCAACTGCGCCACCGAGGCCGGCATCTAAGAATGAAATAAATTTATTTAATAACCACGTTCTGATTGTGGCTCCTGTGACTTTTGCCCCAGCAGGTGCGATGACGCCTTCCGCAGAATTTGTAATTCAGGAATATTTTCTTATTTTATCACGAAAACTTATGTTGTGTGTACTCAATAGAATTGTCTTATCGAGATGATTCTAATTAGTGCAATCAATATACCATTATTTTTATAGATAGAAAAAAGGGTGATCCGATCCCTAAATTACCCCCATTTGTCTCCTAGCCTGGTGCAAGACTTAATCATCAGTGGCTTGAACTACCTATGTCTAAAAAAATAACATGGTTCTAAAGATACTCGACCATTGAATTTCGACTGTAATTAAAGTTGACCTTGACATTGATGTGTTTGTAATTGAAGGTCATTCTTGTGGACGCTGACCCGAATCACTTTGCGAAAGACAAGGTTCACCAGTTCATTCAGTATGACTACAATGACCATACCTGTGATCCTTTTCATGCAAGAAACATCGTTGATCAATTAAATAACCTTGACCTTGACATTGATGGTTGTCTGACAGTCTGGGAGGACTGTGTGCCGCTTACAGCAAATATTTGCAAAATAATGGGATTAACAGGTAAGTTGAGTACAACCGGAGACATCACAAGCGTGAAAGGTTCAGATCATCTTGCACATGCGCAAAGTATCATTACAACATGGGCCGCATCAAGCGAAAAAGTGCCTTCGAATATGCGCAGAATACCAGATTCAGATTCATCTCATGCATCCGCAAAGTCTCATCCAGGGCCCAGTTGTTCAAAGCGTCGTTAGCTTAACAAACTCGTTAAGGGTCATTTCGTTAACTGTTTTAGCGGATTCAATATAAATTATTCTGATATTTTTGCTGAAAAAAAATGTGAGTAGCTTTTGCAAAACGATATCGTTAGCTTTAAACATTTGCTCTCCATTGAGACATTCTATAGTGTCCAAACATTCTGTTAGTGGACAGTGAAGGCCCTGATCAGACTGCGCAGATGCACAGGACGATCTGGGCCTTTACTGTCCGCATATGCCCAAGGACACGTTTTCGCATGGCATGGCCACAATTTTTGGGAAGACCAGACTTCAAAGCGCCTTCAGGCGGACAGCAAAGACTTTTTGCGCGGATGCGCGGATGTTCTTCTTTGTTCTCGCGTCGGTTGTTTCATACGTTGCATTTGTTTTGTGATTATTTTTTCCTCATCTCCTTTCTTTTTGTGCCTAACACTGTGCCTCGTTATCGTGGCATTTCCTCGAGGGCATTTCCTGTGTATCTTTGCCTCGTTATCGTGGCATTTCCTGTGTATCTTTGTCCGTTATCGTGGCATTCCCTGTGTATCTTTGCCTCGTTATGCATGACATAGGTATATGGATTAATTAAAGGCTCCTTATTCCTAAGAAAGGTTTAATAAATTGACATATGGTGTTAATACGATCATAAAATGTGGTATCTGACAGCCTGTAAAATTTCAGTAAGTCTCTCGTTTTTGAAGTGAATCAAATATGAAATGATTTTTAATCATCTCTGAATTAATGTTAGCAACATTTAGATTCGATAAAAATCATTTCATTTTTGATCCAGTTCAAGAACGAGAGACTAACTAAAAGCTTACAGGCCGTCAGATGCCACATTTTATGATTATATAAATATTTCTATAAACCTTTCTTGGATAATAAATGTCAATTTTTGAGGAATATGGAACCTTTAAACAATGTTAAAAATCGTTCTTTTTTCTGGTTTTGCTTTAGTCCTTGAAGCACATAAGCGCAAAAGGATTTCTTCTTTTGTACCGACCTCCACAGAAAAACACGGCTGTCCCTGTCACTGTATACATAGATATGTAATTCTCCTTATATCTACTCTACTTTCGCCGTTTTCAGAAAGTCGTTTTTTTTCTTTTGTTTCTTTGTTTTCTTTTTGCCTGGTGATTTGCACGGTAGAAGTAAATATACAAAATACGTCATGATTCAAAATACAACATTTTGTCGTAAATCTCATAAGTACGTTTACGTAACTTCCTTTATTCTATTCATCGGTTTAAAACGATCCAATATTTTTATTTTTCCCATAGTAAAATGGTTGCAAATTATGTAAAAATCTATAGGATATGTAGTTAGTTGTAGTTGTTCAACAAGTTACACATGTAAAAATTAACATTTCTGAAATTTTTGCATTACTTTACGGACCATCAATAATTAAAAGCCAGTAGGGAAAAGGACAAAATATTGGCTAATAAGAAAATTTAGTGTACTATAGAAATTGCAAAGGTCAAACTCATTTTTGGTTTTTAAAAGTAACTGTGCTGTAAATGTTTGAAAACGAAGCACAGAAACAGAAATGATGCAACGTATATGTCGTTGTAGGCAATGATTGCAACGCAGCTATGATAGCCAAGAAAAAAAGCTGGACACAGGAGGTACTGAAAGGGAAAACTGATGACATTCCTCATTGGCCAAGAACATACCTGTATACAGCTAAGACACAGCCAATCAGAGGAGAGGAAGATATACAACACGTGACAGAAAAGTACGGTGTACTCCGGTAAAATTGCGCCATAACGTTTAGTATGCTGGGTAAAACATTCATCAGACTGCATTATAAAATGCATCAGGAAAACACGCGTATTCAAACTTATAGAAAATTTCACCTCCAAAAGCTGATAAAAAAAAAAAAAAAAAAAAAAAAAAAAAAAGAGAGAGAGACAGACAGAGAAAATATCACCAAATTGTCATCTGCTAAATTAGCCAACACAATTAAGGAATTTTATATTGTTCTCCTAAGTGAAGCACTACCTAAGGCGGAAAAATTTATTTACAAATATTGGTGAGATCAGTGTTCATGCAAACGAAATTGTATCATCTTTATGCTTTCTTAATATGCATTGTGTATATCAAGGACATACACATATTTTAAACGGAAACATGTTGCACACAGCAATGGTGACAGTTAGGTATCCATTTGAAAGATTTCGGAATTTTCCGTGAACAGTCGGATATAAAAAAAAAAAGGTCCACCCAAACTGGATATTTAGAACGTGCATTTGCATTGTTTTACTGTGTTGAAAACGAAATGCAAATGTTTTAGAAATGCTTCTAATGAAAGTCGAGACATTCTGAAAGGCAGTATATGATTATAAATAGGCCACGCCATGCGAAAACGTGTCTTCGGATATTTAAGGACAGCGAAGGCCCGGATCAGCACAGCCTGATGAGGGCCTTCGCTGCCCGCTAACAGAATCATTGTGTACTAGAAAAGACGAATGGAGAGCAAAGGCATGGATGATACTCTGCACATGCGCAGGATGATCTGAATTTGCGAGTGTTTACGCATATTCGAAGGCAGTTTGTCGCTTGACGCGGCCCAAGCTGTAACCTATTGTGTTTTAGAGAGGTTCTGTGTTAAAAAAATCCTCTTTATTCTGCCGTTCAAATAGGAGTTTAAAACTTCTGAGGGGTTCGACTTGATGAAAGTATCGTTCTAACCCTGCGATTTCGAAAAGACATGCCTGAGCAAACGGTGTAGACCCAGTATTAAGTAATCAAACAGACAGGCCAGGGCAAACAGTGTGGAACCAGATCAGACGCCGCAGAACGCGGCGTCTGATCAGAATCTACACTGTTTGCCATTCATACAGCGTTTCTAGACAAATTCACAGGTAATAAAATTGACAATATAAAACAGGGAGTGCGAATATTTAGTGTAAATACATTATCTAAATGGTATAAAATTTATCCAGAATTTCCCAGTTTACCTTTTTCTTCTGCAGCTTTTCTTTTCCTGTTGTTCTCAAGCTGGAATACGGATCAAGTGCAGTTGCCGTGTCCCTAGTCCACAGCCTCAATACTCTCAGAGAAAAGTACTTCCATGTTCAGAATACTCTCAAACATGAAGAGGACTTTGGCGGTATTGGCCTCGGCTTCGGTAACAACATGGCCATCATGGAGTACCTGGACGGTACAGAACATGACGTTGATATTGTCATATACCAGAGAAAAATAATAGGAGCCTTTGTATCAGATAATGGTCCAACTAGAATACCGCATTTTACAGGTACGATGGAGATGAGAGCATCAACGTGAGAAACCGTACTACAGTCGAACCTCAATGGCTCGAACATCTTTGGGACCATGGAAATTTGTTCGAGATGTGGGTAGTTCGAGCCACTGAGGGTTAATCATGGCACCAGTTCAGGAAGCAAATAGCGATAATTTAGGGAAATCTTTTCGATTTTCTACACAATGATTGTATGTTGAGTGTACTTATTAGAATCGCCTCGATGAGGCGATTCTAATGAGTACACACAACATACAATTCCATGATAAAATAAGAAAAAAACCCTAGGTATTTGTTTTCTTGAGCTATTGGAAGAATTTTGTAGGGACTGAAAAAAGAGTTCGAATCATCCACGGTAAACAAGCCATCCGTGTTCGAGCCATTGAGGTTATACTGTATTTGACATGTGCTCCCAACGAAGACTCAAATCAGCCCTTGCATCCGCGCAGTCTGATCAGTCTTCTTTCTCCGCATGGAGAATCTTTGTATCTTTGGCTATTCAAAATTCGCCCAGTGAAGATTCTGATCAGACTGCGCGAATGCGCAGGCTGATCTGAATCTTCACTGAGCGTACATGTTTGAATTACCATTTCTGACGTTGCAGCTCATTGGACCGTCTTTACTTTAAATATTTGGTTACCTTAACTCCTTATAATAATTGTCCTTAACCCTTCAAACGCCAAGAAAACCTGCATCTGAAAATGTCGTCTGTTTATGTCGTCTGCTGAATATTCTTGCAAACTTTTCAAACCTATTTTTGCATACAGGCAAATAGTTTGGACCCTGATCGGACTGCTGGAGCAGTCTCTAGGAGCAGTCTGATCTGGGTCCACACTGTTTGCAAAAATGTCTTTTAAAATCACAAGCAGATGACAAAGCAGACGACAATTGTTGTGACTGGCAGTTTAAGGGTTAATATGTATCAGTTCATTTTAGTACCTGTTACTGTGCTAAAAGACTGCTGCAAGGATGATAATTTGCAGACCATGATCACATGAGGCGTTCTGTGACGTCACCTGGATCTGTACTGTTGATAGCTTAGGTCTCTTTGAGATCAACGCGTGTGTCCAAAATATTGAGATATCTTAATTTCTTATAATACTGGTCCTGAAATAGGATTAAAATCATTTGGCTACCTTTTGTTGCGCCTAAAGACAGCTTGATGCCAGGAAGTGGTTTTACTACTTTTTCTATAAATCAGGTATCTGTTTTAATATGTCAATAAAGATAATTTATATGCTACATAGATATCTTAATTGACAATAAGATATCTAATGTGCTATATACGATATCTGATATGCTATATAAGATATTTAATATAGGATATAAGATATCTAATTTACTAAATACGGTATCTTCTTTATTCAATTAAATGAGATATCCCATTCTGTATATCAGATATCTTAATTTAGTATGTCAGATATCTATATTAGTATATAAGATATCTTTTTAACAAATTAAATATCTTATATGGTAAATAAGGTCTCTTGTATGTGAAATTAAATTAATTATCTTATATATTGTATCAGATATCTTATATAGGATATAAGATATCTAATATATGATATAAGATATCTTAATTAGTATATCAGATATACTATATCCTGTATTAGATATCTTATATCCTATATAAGATATCTGATATAATATGATATATATTATTTTGCATAATAACTAGTAAACTAGTCATTTTTTTTAAATTTTTTGAAAAGCCTTTGAAAATGAAGGAAAACATCCCATTATGACATCCTTACACCTAAAATATAAAGATGCATTCATTTGGATGAAAACAATATGCAAAAGTGTGAAATAAGGAAAAATGGTCAAAAAAGTCAATTGTTTTGAATTTTTGGACAGCCTTTGAAAATGAAGGAAACTATTACTATTTGAGATCAGGACAACTGAAAAATAAAAAAAAAATCCTTAATTTCAATGACTAATATGCAAAAGTGTGAAATCAGTAAAATGTGTTTTTGGTTTTTTGTTGTTGTTTTTTTCGACAGGTCCGCGATGTTAGAAAACTTCATTTTTGATTGTTTAGAAAGCCTTTGAAAATGAAGAAACACATCACTTTTTGACAGCAGGACAACTAAAATTAAAAAAAAAAAAAAAAACAAAAAAAAAAAAACAAAAAAAAAAAAACAACAAAAAAAAAAACACAATTGTTATGAATTTTATGTGTTCAAGGGCTAGTTGGCCTAGTGCATTTGACATAAAATTCTTTCTATCTGTCTATCTTTAAAACAGAAAATCACTCATTTGAATGTAAAATATAAAAAGTGTGAAATAAGCAAAACAATTAACTTTTTTCGACAAGTCCGAGGTGGTCGCAAAATTCCAATTTATTTTAGTCTTGTAAAACCTTTGAAAACAAAGGGAAACATCACTTTTTGACTTCAGGACAACTGAAATATAAAAATCAACTCATTTGGATGAAAAATATGCAAAAATGTAAAACTATCAATAAATGGCTTTTTCCTGACAGGTTCGTGAAGCTCGAAAAATTCTGTTTTGAACATGTTTTTTTTTTTTTTTTTTAAATCTTTTAAAATGAATGAAAACATCACAATTTGGCACCAACAACTAAAATAATATTATAAAAATTCACTTATTTAGATGAAAAAAAAAAGCAGATGTGCGAAATTAGAAAAAATGTCTTTTTTCAACAGGTCCACGGTGGCGAAGAAATTCTTCTTCTTCTTTTTTTTTTCTAATTTTTTTTTGAAAAACAAAAACTTTGAAAGTGAAAGAAAAGATCACTGTTTCACATTAGAACAACTGAAATATATAAAAATCACCCATTTGGATGAAAAATGTGCAAAGTAATGCAGCCATTTTGGTCAACTCGTACTCAGTTGGCCAATTCGTTCTCATTTTGGGACTTATTTTGGGACTTATATATATATATATATATATATAAATATATATATATATATATATATATATATATATATATATATATATATATATATATATATATATATATTTATGTACTGGACGGTTAAGACGCAAAAAGATTGCTTTATTTTTCGTTTAACGGGGTTGCAAAGAGTATAGTTATTATTTTGATCTATATATAGACAAACATAAAAAAAAAGATAGATAGATAGATAGATATTTATATAGATAAACAGACAGACAGACAGATACATACATACATACATACATAGGATTGGCGAACGGACGGACGCTCAACTTCCTGGTTTTAGGGATCATTTTGAATGGTAAATTACATGCTTGATTAGGGGCTAACTCTTACCGTGTTAGGGACTAACAATGTATTCTTAATGGAATAAAATAAACGACAAAAAGATTATAAAAACGATTACAAAATGAAGCCTTTAACGACAGACAGACATAAGGGCGGACAATTGAACGCGCCAACAACATCACCTTTATACGAGTACAAGGTGTTATAATTGTTGACAATTGCTGACTTGATCCACCAATCAACACCTATACATTTTTGTACGTGGTAGAGATATATCATTTTGTTTGGTGATTCAGACCTTGATCAGTCAACTTTCATTCACAGAGAAATTAAACTTAGTGCTCAAAGCGCAAAAAGAGCCCCTATGCCATATACATCATTAAGCCTCAGTAAATAAAGCCATAATTTAATAAACAAAACCTAAATGAAAAAGAGTTGTAAAAACTATTCAACCTCTATGTTTATATATATATATATATATATATATATATATATATATATATATATATATATATATATATATATATATATATATATATATATATATATATATATATCTTCTTCTCTAGGCATTTGTTTATAGATAATAGTTGAAATGCATCATTTTGTATTCGAAATAAGATTTTTTTTAATATTTTAAACGTTTAGAATCTCATTAAATATTTCAAAATGGTAACGCCCTTGGTAATACGTTTCAAATCTTTAAACATATTTAACTTTCATAGCTTTAGTCTGAATGTGATACAACTAACATCAAAATAAATTTTGTCCAAATCTTTCATCTCAGACACATTCTTTACAAACCTAATGTTTCCCGTTAATAATACAATAAACCTTGTCATGCAAATAAATTAAAATGCCACGCCATGTTCTATTTTTAGCCAATCAGATTACTTGATCCAGGTTTTTAAACATGTTCATATTTTAAATGACAAACAGTGCAGATCCAGATCAGCTGGCTTCTTCAGAAGCCAATTGATCTGGATCTACACTTTTTGCAAAAGCAGGGTATATCCGGATTCGCAGGACATGTGTTAAGGTGCTTCGCTGGACTGATCTGAATTTAGAGTAACCCCATTTATGAAGAGGCCTTGTGTGGAACAAAACGAACAGAGTCACAAAAGTTGACGAAAAAAACTACCAAGTTTATCCATTCCCCTTTTGCGAACTGGCTACGCGTGATAGATGCTTGTTTACACGAGGACAAACATTTTTACTTCCTGTTTGCTGTTAGTTACCCTCGATGCCTCAGTCGAATGCTCATTTGACTGGTGACCAGGAGGTCACGGGTTCGATCCCGCCGGGTTTGGGAAAAAATCTTTCTTGAAGCTCGATCAGGAAGTAATTTCTACGGTTATTCTCGCCATTCCGCACGTTCTAGAAGGGCAGTTGTCAGTTAC
Source organism: Anodontia alba (assembly GCA_964016985.1). Classification (NCBI taxonomy): domain Eukaryota; kingdom Metazoa; phylum Mollusca; class Bivalvia; order Lucinida; family Lucinidae; genus Anodontia; species Anodontia alba. The sequence goes on along the minus strand of OZ024837.1, from coordinate 33,191,851 downwards.
CGGCGAAAGAATGTGTACAAGCACTGGTTAACCGCTTGGAGGACTTAGCCCAGAAAAACAACCGGATCGACAGGACCTTAACATGGTTATGCAGCCTCGCAAACTACAGTGTTGCATATGAAGAGACTCAGTCAAACCGAGTCTTCAATTTTCGTGATTTTGTGTGTTCTTTATTTCCAAAGGCAATTCTTTTTTTACTTTTATTTTAATAGGCCATTAAACTCCAAACAAACCGACCTGTTCGCTTTTTGCACATCACGCCCCCTCCCCCCCCCCACACAGCCCACACCCCCACACACACCATGAAAAGTGGAGTAGTTATTTCCTTTTAGAGTAGTACCCCTTTCAGAAGGGAAGCAAAACATTTTTACAGTGTTGCCAATCTTGAAAGTGTATCAGTTTCCCATAAATAATACCTGATCAAAACGCAGATGTGCGTTTGTATTAAGGCTGGCTAATCAGAGCTGAAAAGCTAATCGATTACCAGTCCTGCCATTATGATCGATAATCGATTAGTAATCACTGAAGATTTAGTCATACTTTTACCTGTCTGAGCACGACTCTTATCATATGTTACACTTAATGTATGTATTCGGTCAGACAGGTTTGAACAAACAGTGTAGACCAAGATGAGACGCCGCAAACGCGGCGTCTCATCAGAGTCTATACTGTTTGCCACTCATCCAGCTATTTTAGACACAACAGTGGGTATTAAATTGTACTTGTTCAATTAGATAAAGTATGGTAAGGAGTTGAGGTGTCTGAATACTAAGGCTAAATACGGTAAAGTAAATGACACAGAAGCATTATGTTCGATTATCAGTAAATCTGTTATGATAATCGTTTTTGTAGAATTTATCGATCAATTAATCGATTATCCAGTTAATTGCACCAGCCTTAGTTTGTACTCCAGGAATACAACTTTAGACGTACTCGTATTTTGTCAGTATGATGTTCATACATAAATTTCCTTTTTATTTAGAGACGGCCGCTACCATGCCATCCACTCTACCAACAGACAAGATTTCACAATTGATCACTGCCGCATACCAGTGCTGCACGGAAATAGGTAACTTACTGTTTTGTTTTTTTATTTGTATTGGGAAATGATGAGGACTGGAACCAGCAAAAGTACATAAGGCTATATCTGATAAAAAGTTCGACTGATTGGACATTTATAGACAAGACTGTTTGGATTATGTCAGTTTTATACAAAAAATGCGTTGCAGTTTATTGCAGACTAAATTTAGATATTTTAGTATGCTATGTTTGAAATATCAAATCTGGCCCCGAAGTTATAAAACTTTTTTTTTCAGGCTCAACTTAGCTGAGCATGAAATTTATATGGCAATAACTATGAAAATGCCAACAGTTGGTATTTTTATATTTATTAGCAGAGACAATTTCTTTCTCAGCTATATTTAACAAGAAAAAATTGCATTTGTTAGTAATTTGAGATTCATTAGCAGATCAAATTTCATGCTCAGCTGAGTTGAGCACGAAAATGTTTTATAACCTGGGGGCCTGGTAAAATTCCTTGTTTTTTTTTTATTTATGTGTTACTCAAAATGACGATATGTGTGTTCAGAATAAAAATGTGCCCAAACACGGAAAGATCCCTTCTTTTTGTGATGTGTCTTGTCAGAAGATGGCTAACCTTTAATTTGAGACCAAAATTGGAAGTCAGTAAAAAATAAAAAATGTTTTGACGCAAAATCGATCAGCCGTCACAGAACAAAGCCTCTAATCATGGTCCACATGGTTTGCAACTAATGCAGTTGTTTTGACCTATCGAAACCTGAAGTTATTGGTGACTAAGTGCGTAGTTAGAAAAAAATTGGGTAAACCTTAATGCTCTGATCATACTAGTAAAATTGTCATATGTTATAAACGAAAGCGGGTATAACATTGACGCCATCAGAAAGTCTGCTTGCTTTGCGGTTAATACACTCACGCTTGACCACTTTGCGTAGCTCTTTTATTGTACGCCGATGGGTCTGAGTTCAGACTATGATGTCCCCGACTTAAAAACTATTCTTAAAGGATCTGGGCGGGAACTTGTTTTGTCTGTTTCTCGGCTCACCGGATTTCAGCTTATGTTTTTCTTTTGCTCCAGTATTCCAGTGGTGTTGTTTGACAACCCAGGGATCTCCAAGTGTGTCAACACTTTGTTTTTATTGAGTCTTCCTCTTTGCTTCATTATAGGCTTATCTGTGATTTATTTGTTGCCCGTAATTATTCATGGATAAGTTAAAAGACCTCCACACGGTCCGAACAAATATATGTTTTTACCTCTTTGGAAGCTGCAAGCGGTGTTTGGGATCCCGTGAAGCTAGCTTAAGCACCCTCCTCCAGTAATTCATTACTAACCGTTCCAAGGCGATACACCACAACCTCTTAATAACACTATTGTTGGGGTCCATAGCATAAACCGTGTTAGTTAAACAACCGTGTTATATCCAAACAAGAATGTATAGATTATATTGAAAAATGACCAGTTATGGTCAGTTTTCAATATAATCTATACATTTTTGGGATCCATTTTGAACCGTGTTATATACCAAACCGTGTTATAATGAACCGTGTTATAAAGAGGTTATAGTGTACTTTCATTGTGGTACTTTTTGTTAATTGTTATGTAGTGTTTTACTTTCTGATGTATTTCTTTTAACAATTATGTAAGTAGATAAGTTTGGGTAACAGAGTTGCCGGCCTTTTTGGGAAAGAGTAACCGACTATGCCTGCCATCTGTTAATTTTGTGGCTACTTAATTGTATTTGTCTGTGCTTTTTTATCGGTGGGGGGGGGGGGGGGGGGTGGGGGGGGTTGATGTGGATCTGATTGTATCAGTTCCTGGATTTACTAAATAACTTTGGCACATCAACAGGTAGCAGAATTGACATCTAAAAGGAAACCTTTTAGATTTTAGTTTAACTTCACTGCAGCTGATGTTAAGAGCCGTGTGGCGGCCGTAAAACGTCTCCCCGTACTTCATCAAAATGCAGATAATACATTATTTCCTTTGGGATCATTCTGGTTACTTTGAAAATCGATTACCATTTAATCCACTGCAAGGGGCGTATGAAGCATAAAACCCCCATATAATTTGCATATGAAGAGACTTAATAAAACGTAGTCTTCGATTTTCATTCTTTTGTATATTCTTTGTTTTCAAAGGCAACTTTTTAGATTGTTGTATACAAATTTTAGGACAAGTTTGGCAAGACGACAAGATGTCCCAATAGTCCCGGTAAATACAGTAACCAAAAAGTAAAAATCATATCATCACGAAAACATACCTATATAATTTTGACCCCCTTAAAACCCCGCTTTTATATAGTAAAAGTAGGGTTCACAGGGGTATACATTATTTTTCTTATTTTACCTCCAAAAACTGAAAATTTTCAGAAAACAAAACTCTGATATTTTTCTTATTTCTGCTCTAGACATAGATTGTGGGTACTCCTTACAACCGCCTCACCGAGGCGGTTCTAACAAGTTACCACAATCTATGTTTTTGAGCAAAAATAGCAAAAAAATAATGTATACCCCTGTAAACCCTAGTTTTACTATATAAAAGTGGGGGTTTAAGGGGGTCAAAATTATATATGTATGTTTTCGTCATGCGCAAGATGCGCAGATTCAGATCAAACTGTGCGTAAGCAAAGAATCATCAGGCCTTTGCTCTATGTATACATTCTGTAATATCCAATGATTCTGTTAGAGGACAACGAAGGCCTTAGTAGATGTGCTGGCTGATCTGGGATTTCGCTGTCCGCATATGTCGGAAGACACCTTTTCGCATGGCGCGGCCCATATGTTACTGTAATTGTTATAAATACTTTGGCACTGGTAGTACTTTATGAATATTTGTTTGTTTGTCCATAAGCATCACGAAAATATAATTTTGACCCCATTACACCACACTTTTATATAGTAAAACTGGGGTTTACAGGGTATGCATTAATTTTTATTTCTGCTCAAAAACATAGATTGTATGTACTCGTTAGAACCGCCTCGCCGAGGCGGTTCTAACGAGTACCCGCAATCTATGTTTGAGCCGAAATATGAAAAAAAAAAAAAAAAAAAAAAAAAAAATCAGAATTTTTGATCTGAAAATTTTCATTTGTTGGTTGTAAATATTTCAGTAAATTTCAATAGGCGTGTTTTCGTAATGACTGCAGGTGACTGTGTAAAACTTTCTGACTGAATAACAAACAGTGCAGACCATTATCGTTTTCAGCTTGGTCTACAGTTTAGGATTCGGCATGTTTGCTTAGAGTTAAGGGAAAATAGAAAACATAACTACAGTTCTTGTTCCTGGTGAACAGCGAATGACACGAATACATTTTGTAAACTAGTCTTGGCGTTTGTTTCAGGGATAGGATAATGCCATTCTTTTCCACCTCTACGTTGTTACATTTCAGGTTTAGCCAACGGTGTATTTAATGTTGAACTGAAAATGACCCCAACTGGACCAAAGCTCATTGAAATCAACGCGAGAATGGGCGGATTCTATCTCCGTGACTGGATAAAACACATTTACGGTGTTGATCTCATGTTCTGTGCCATGCAGATTGCCTCTGGTATAACGCCATTTATTCCGAAAGTGACACCGAGATGCCATATGATGGGCGTAATGTTGATTCCATCTGTGCACCGTCATTTTCTCGAAGAAAACTCACAGTGCAACAATGTCGTAAAAGGCATGCATCTTAATGGAGATATCGTTTGGAATCAGTTTGATAAGGAGGTACCAGAACATGAGTGTGAAACGCATGAAGAGCCTATAGCTAATATAGCAGTCTCAGCTGAAAAAGTTGAGTGTGCGAAACGAAAACTTTTGTCTGTATGCGGATTGCTGGGAATTAATTCTAGAAGCTATAGCGTGGATTACTTCATAAAACACTTTTAGCGTATTATGAATTTACTTTACACTTTCAATACTGGGTAAGAAATCGCAGCAGACGTCATTTTGAAATATTTTCTTATTTTTCCCAAAAAATAGGCTTTGGCCTATATATTTTTCCCAGACAGTTCGAGCAAATTATGAGATAATTTTCATGAAATGTAAGTTCCCAGAAAATACGCTTTGGCATTTCATGCGCATTGCGTAAGGAGATAGTTAACATGCAATATCAAAGTAAATAAATAAACTTAAGAACTGATACAATCAGATCTACATCAAATTCTCAATATTGAAGGGAAAGTCTATTTTCTTGCTGTTTTGCCAGAGGATGGTGAATGTTTACATCACTTAAACATGCCTATATAATTTTGACCCCCTTAAACCCCACTTTTATACAGTAAAACTGGGGTTTACAGGGGTATACATTATTTTTCTTACTTTTGCTTAAAAACATAGATTGTGGGTACCCGTTAGAACCGCCTGGCCGAGGCGGTTCTAACGAGTACCCACAATCTATATTTCGAGCAGAAATATGAAAATATATCAGAGTTTTTTATCCTAAAATTTTCAGTTTTTGGAGGTGACTTTTCTATGTATTTGAATAGGCGTGTTTCGTAATGACTTGTGTTTGTGCCAGCATATATACTGTAAATAGACAGCAGAAACGAATCAACATTCATAATTCTAGACAATATGCATTTTAAAACTGAATTATATCCGTTTTTCTTTTTTTCTTATTTCAAAATCTTTCTGTAGTGTTTTTTTTTTTTTTTTTTTTTTTTTTCGTCCACATCTTTATTTTATTAATTTATGCATGTAATACATATACATAATAGATACTGATATATTGATAAGCTTTCATTCTATCTCTCATCCTTCTTAAGCTATATGAACTATTGTTTTGTCTGTCAGAGTACAATAATATTTCAGTATTCATATACAAGGAGACTCTTTTAATTAATAATGTCTGCTTTTGTATATGAAACAACTTTTCATTGGCTATAGTCCCTCTTCACAACCACAAAAACTGTTTATACTTTCTGCTTATTTTGATATAGGAACCATGAGTTATCAAAACTGTCTTTGTGATTTGAAAAAGGATCATGTTCATATATATACATGCAGTTGATTATACTATACTAACCGAACTTGATGAAGACATAAACATTCTAATCTGCTCTGCATTACTTGTCTGCTTACCTGAACATAAACATAGGGCTGTATGGCTTATGGCTACAAAAGATATTAAGTTTAAGAGTTTGGGTATCGGCTACATCTTTATTAAGTTTAATGGTTTAATAGTTCCTGCAACTGCCTTTTTTCAAGATGATGTTTGTGGAAAAATATTGTTTTTTTTTTTTTTGTTTTTTTTTTTGTTTTTTTTTTTTGTTTTTTTTTGTTTTGTTTTTTCTGGCTATGGCGTATCAGTTGTACCTTCCATTATGTGACTTAAAAGTGACCATTTGGCTTGAAATTTATTCTGTTTATTATGAATTTTTGAGATGTATTTCTCATTCTGATATTTTCTTTTCAGGTAGGTAATAAAATTTTCCAGCCTAATGCTATTTGCCAAAAACTTTGTTTTGTAGATAAAGTACTTACCTAATAGCAGTATGTAGTTAAGTAGTTCATTATTTTCTTGTTTAGAAAAAATAACATTCTTTATGGTTAAATAAAGTATAACATTAGCTTGAATTCTTAACCAATTCTTCATAGCCAACCAAAATTCTTTCACCTTATTACAGTTGAAAAGCACATGTATTATTGTTTCAGTTTCCAGGCTGCAAAAAGTGCATCTGTCATTGTCTACTTTATTTATTTTGTGAAGAAAAGATTTTGTAACTAGTATATGGTTATTTACTTTAAACTGAAACTCTTGTAATTTTACTTCTTTGATATTTTTAATTGTATCATTATAACTATTCCATTCTTCCTGTGTAATATTTCCTAATATATTAACCCACTTTTGAGATGGTGGACTTGAATCCTGGTTTCCAACAATAATATTATATAATGTTCTACTACCTTTTTTGTCTTTACATAATAATTTAAGATAACAATTTCGAGCAACATTTTGTTTCCTGTTCTTACATACAAAATTATTTTGGTTGATTTTAGTTTTCCAGTACGTAGGCAGCTTTCTTAAGATTGATTGATAGTCTAAAAAAGTCCCATGTATACCATAATTTTCTTTCAGTTCATCAAATTGATAAAAATTTCCATCTCCATTAAGTAAATCTATTACATTTTTAATACCTTTATCATGCCATTCTTTAAAATATAAATTTTGTCCCCCATTCATATTTGAGTTAAACCATATTGGGCAATATAAAATATCTTCAAGTGTCTCGATTCTGACTGCTTTGCAAAAGTTATTCCAACTTATTAGTAAATCTTTCCAAAATGGGTTTATTAGCTCATTTGCCTTTATGCCTGCATAATTATTTCCTTTAGTAAAAAGACTATCCATATTTATGTATGAAAGACTGCTCCATGTGCAACTGGGTTGTGAAATTAGTCGCCTTAGCCATGTAACTTTTAATGCTGTAACAAAACTGTCTATTTGAATCATTCTTAAACCCCCTTGTGTTATATCTTTAATTATAATTTTTCTTTTTATCTTGTCAGGCCCAGAATTCCACAGGAATTTATAAAATAATTTATTTAGGCTTTGTACTAAATTTCCTGGTGGGTTGGGTAGAGCCAGAAATAAATGAACAAATTTTGATATGGCTAATGATTTAATAACAGTTATCTTTCCAGGCAATGTAATTTTTCTTCTTGACCAAGACTTGATAATATTTTCCACTTTTTTAAGGACATCAGTTGCATTTTGATCCCATATGTCAAAAACCTCTGGAGTAAAAGTCACTCCTAGGATTTTAAAAGGTTCTTGATTCCAGTCTAAATTATATTCCAAGCATAACTTACGATTTGATCTATTCATTGATCCAATCCATATTGCTCTTGTTTTTTCAACATTTATTTTTAAACCAGACATTGAATAAAATAATTTTAATTTATCTAAAGATTTTTTTAGCGATATTTCTGATCCGTCTAAGAATATTTGAGTGTCATCAGCATATTGACTCAATTTGAATTCTTTATTTTCTATTATTATCCCTTTGATAAGATTGTCTTTTCTGATCATTTGGCTTAATACCTCTGCACATAGGAGAAAAATGTATGGGGAGATAGGGTCTCCTTGTCTACAGCCTCTTTGTAGTCAAAAAAACTCTGACATATGACCGTTTTGTAATATACATGACTCAGAACCAGTCTGAAATAATTTGATCCACCGTTGAAAGGATGGTCCAAAATTAAAGTATTTGAGTGTTTTGTGTATAAATTTCCATGAAACGGAATCAAATGCATGTTGAAAATCAATAGAAAGTATCAAACCTGGTAGTTGTTGTTGTTTTGTCTCAAAAAGAATGTCATAAATTTGTCTTATGTTTTCTCCTATAAATCTTCCAGAAATAAAACCTTTTTGATCTTCATGTATCAGTTTATGTAGTACAGTTTTAAGGCGTGCAGCAATAACAGAGGAAGCTAATTTATAGATTACATTAGGAAGGGAAATAGGTCGCCAATTCTTCAGATAGAAGGGTGATTTATTTGGTTTTGGTAAGCAGGTGATTATACCTTGTTTTTGAGTTATTGATAATGAACCAGTTCTATAACCATAATTTAATGAGTTTAATATGAAAAATTTCAGATCAGTCCAAAAAAATTTAAAAAATTCTGCAGTAAATCCATCATTTCCAGGTGTTTTTAAATTTTTCATATTTTTCAATGCCTCTGCAAGCTCTGAATATTTAATATCTCCTTCCAATAATTCAGCTTCATTATCAGTCAGTCTAGAACTATTTTCTCCTATTTTGGATTCAATTGGAGTATCATCAATAATGATATTTTCACTGTACAAATTTTTAAAGTATGTTTTCTGGCTGTTTAATATTTCATCTGTGCTCAAACATTCTTGGCCATTTTCCTCTATTATTTTTGTGATAACTTTATTTGTGAAATTTCTCTTTTCAAGATTAAGAAAATAGCCAGAAGGTTTCTCTCCTAAATCCTCGTATCTACACCGTGATCTTAACATGACTCCTTCAATTTTACTTTTTCTTATTTCATGTAATCTGTTTTTCTTATCATTCAGTAAGTTAATGTCTTCTTGACTGACTGTTTTCAAAGTCTCAGTAATTTTGCTTTCTAAATTTAATATTTCATCTTCTAGCTGTTTTTCCTGTCTACTGTTTTCCTTCTTTTTTCTTGAGCTGTATTTTATTGTTTCCCCCCTGATAGCTAAAAGTATCTTTTCCAACAAAAGCTTGTCATTTATAGAATACGTATTATGTATATTATTATTATTGTTATTAAAGATATTGTTATTATCATTATTGTTACTATTGTTATTATTATTATTATTATTATTATTATTATCTAAGTTAACTCTGTTTTGTTGAATATTGACAATTTTATATGTGTTTTTCACCTCTTCTACTGACTTCTTTACAAGTTGAATATAATCTTTATCTTTCAGAAGTGAATTATTGAATTTCCAATAACTCTTTCCTCGTTCATTTTGATTAAGTTTTAATTTAAGTATAATTCCTGAGTGATCTGTTCTGTATCCTGATACCACATTACAGTCATAAACAAGCTTGAAGCTTTCCTCACTGACCAGGAAGAAGTCCAAACGTGCTTGTTTTTTCTCAGGATTAATTTTCTTCCATGTAAAGCCTTTGCTGTCATGTTAACTTCTAAATATATCAATATAATTATCTTCATCAATAAGTTTTAAAACTTCTGACCGTGCTCTTGGATTATTAATATGACGATAATTTTCAGTGTCAACATCCGGATTCAGAACTAAATTCCAATCACCACAAAAAATGACGTTTTCATTTCCAAAATCTAGTACTTTTTGTAGGTCCGCTGTTCACAGTGTATCTTTACGTTTAGACTACGGTCAATCTTTCTGTAGTGTTGATATCATGTTCTGCTTCATGCAGACTGCCTCTGGTATAACGCCATCTACAGTCGAACTTCAATGGCTCGAACACCTTTGGGACCATGGAAAATTGTTCGAGCCATGGGTAGTTCGAGCCAATGAATGTTAATCATGGCGTCAGGTCAGGTCAGGAAGCAAATATCGCTAATTCTGGGAAATCTATAGATCTTCTACACAATAATTGTATGTTGAGTATACTCATTAGAATCGCCTCGAAGAGGCGATTCTAATGAGTACACACAACATACAATTTCATAATGAAATAAGAAAGCTTCCTTAAATATTTGTTTTCTTGAGCTATCGGAAGAATTTCGTAGGGACTCAAAAACGAGTCCGAATTAGCCATGGTGAACGAGCCATCGGTGTTCGAGCTATTGAGATTCGATTGTAATCCGAAAGTGACAGCAAGATGCCATTTGTAAGCGTCATGTTGATTCTCTCTCTGCATCGTCTTTTTCTCGAAGAAAACTCATAGTGCAAGTATGTCGTAAAAGGCATCCTTGATGGAGATATTGTTTGGAATCAGTTTAATAAACAGGGTCCAGAGTATAAGTGTGGAGCTCGTGAAGTAACTTTTAATAGACTTTCCTATTAAACAGGGCCCAGTTGTTCAAAGCTAACGATGTCGTTAGTTAACGATTCGTTAAAATTTACATCAAGTGATATGCAAATATGCTGTAATTTTTTGCTGAAAAAATGTGAGTAGCTTTTGCATTGCAAAAGCTACTCACATTTTTTCAGCAAAAAATATCAGAATATTGTGTACTGAATCCGCTAAAACAGTTAACGAAATGACCCTTAATGAGCTCGTTAAGCTAACGATGCTTTGAACAACTGGGCCCAGAAATTTAGTTATTCATAATCCCTAATCATTGCCTATTTTGCACTGAACGGTTAGGGGTAGGCCGGGGGCGGGGGTGGGGTGTGGGGGATGAGGAAGGGTGGGGCGGGGGGGGGGGAGATACCGTTGCCTGGACAGCTAGGCCCCAAGGAGTGACAAGATACGGTTGCCTGGGCAGCTTGGCCCCCAGGAGTGAATGAAGATCTCCTGGCATGGCCAGCGTGCACCCCCACTACCTAAACAAAATCAGTTTAGAAAGATATTTTAATCACTTAAAATAAAGATCCTATAATAGAAGCATGGGTAAACAGATTTAATATACAAAATATATCTTTTGCTGGATGGAAGGAAATAGGGGCCCAGATATCATAGCATTTCAAAGCTTACACCTACCCCAGAAAACCTGATAATCTCTATTCCAAAAAAACAGTTTATAACTTTTAATAGACTTTTCTGTTAAACAGTCATTAGAATACTATAACATCTACCATTACCGATTTTTTCTGAACGGAAAGGGGTGAGGTATTTTATAATCTCTTTAAACAAAAATTCTTATAATAGAAACGTGAGTAAACTAATTTTATATCCCAAGCTATATCATTGACTAGATGGTAGGAAATAGGGGTCCAGATATCGTGGCCTTTCGAAGCTTCCTTTTAATAGATTTGGATAACTAGGCCATACACTTTATCATAAATAGAGATAAACGCAAGGGTTTAGGCAAAAATGACACAATTCAACCGCAAAATATAAGTCAAGGTCAAAAAGTGGCACTTCAGGGTTTTAGTCCATGTAAGGAAGAAAGCACATACCATGGCAGTCAAGGTCAAAAAGTGGCACTTCAGTGTTTTAGTCCATGTAAGGTAGAAAGCACATACCATGGCAGTCAAGGTCAAAAAGTGGCACCAGTGTTTTAGTCCATGTAAGGAAGAAAGCTATTGCCATGGCAGTCAAGGTCATAAAGTGACACTTCAGTGTTTTAGTCCATGTAAGGAAGAAAGCACATGCCATGGCAGTCAAGGTCATAAAGTGACACTTCAGTGTTTTAGTCCATGTAAGGAAGAAAGCACATGCCATGGCAGTCAAGGTCATAAAGTGACACTTCAGTGTTTTAGTCCATGTAAGGAAGAAAGCACATGCCATGGCAGTCAAGGTCATAAAGTGACACTTCAGTGTTTTAGTCCATGTAAGGAAGAAAGCACATGCCATGGCAGTTAAGGTCATAAAGTGACACTTCAGTGTTTTAGTCCATGTAAGGAAGAAAGCACATGCCATGGCAGATGATTGTAGGTGTTATGGTTAAATCAAAATTGGAGTTAAATGTTCGGGTTAACATAAAAATGGCAAAGTTATTAGACTATTTGAATAGGTAAGAGCAGGTATTACTACAGTTCTAATTTGCATTTAAAATGACTTAATAGGTTTTATGGTGAGTTTGCCAAGTGTGTGTGTGTGTGTGTGTGTGTGTTTGTGTGTGTGTATGTGTGTGTGTAAGGGGTGGGGGGTTGGGTTGGGGGATAGGGAAGACAAGCTACCTTCTTCACACCAGGAGAGCAAGCTGCCAATGCCAGGGTATCTTACCACCCCACTCCTTCCTGTCCAAAGAAAGACAGGTAAAAGTAAATGACCTGTTCAATGGAAAATTCTATTAAAAGTGATAAAATCTCTTCTGAATAGTGTCTGCAAGGTTTTATGATGATAGAAAGAAACTGCTCGGGCTACAGTATTTTAGCCCTAATTCCTTCCTGTAAAGAACAAAAAATAGGTTAAAGCAATAATTACTACAGTTCTAATGTCTGTTCGTTAGAAATTTTATGTTTAAAATGATTAAGTAGCTTCTCTGATCTGAGTTTGCCGAGTTTCAAGCGGTTGGGGCAAGCTTCCCAGGCTATCTTCACCTCAGAAGGATAAGCTGTCTGGATCAGGGTATCTTACATTGTACCGCCTCATCCCCGTTCCTTCCTGTTCGAATAAAGATCGGTAAAAGTAGATACTGGGATCATTTTAAAGACCTGGTTAGTGGAAAATTCAATTAAAAAAGATAATAATAATGTTCTGAAATTTGTTAACTAGATTTTCTAAGGTTGGAAGGGAACTGCTCGGGCCACAGTAGTTGGACCCAACTTTTTCCATAAAGAGAAAAACAATTAAAAGCAGGTATTACTGCAGTTCAAATGTCTGTGTATTAAAAATTTGTTTAAAATGGTTTAATAGCTTTTATGATCTGAGTTTGCTAAGTTTTCATGTGTGTGTATGCGTGTGTGTATGTGTTGGGGTAGTGTGTGTGTGTGGCTGGGGGGTGGGGTCGGGGGCAAGCTGTCCAGGGTATCTTCACACACCGGGGGTGGGGTTGGGGTGGGGGCAAACTGCTCAGGCTAGGTTATCTCACCCTCCACCTGTCCCCCCCCCACCTCCCCTCACACACACCTTCCTGTCCGAAGTAAGATAGGTTGGATTTATTCTTATGACCTGTTGGTAAACTGAAAATAATATGAAAAAGATAAAAATATTTTTTTCTGAATGTTGTTTACAAGATTTTCTGAGGTTGGGAGCAAACTGCTCTAGCCACAGTATTTTTGGCTCCAACTGCTTCCCGTAAAGAGAAAAATCGGTAAAAGCAGATATTATTACACTTCTTATGTCTGTGTATTTGAATTTGTTATTAAAGCGATTAAATATCTTTTCTGATCCGCCAAATTTCCAATGGTAAGGAGCAAGCTGCCCAGGCCAGGGTATCTTCACCCCCCCTCGCGGCGCGGGGCAGGCCGTCCTGGCCAGGGTCTCTTAATCCCCACCCTTTTCTACCCACGACAGAGAGGTTACAGTAAATATTAGAATTTTTAATGGCCTGTTCAATCGAAAGTTCTTTAAAAAAAAAGATAAATTGATTTTCTGAATTTCATTAACAAGACTTTCTAAGGCTGGAAGCCAAGGCAAAGGTATCTTGGACCCAACTCCTTCTCATAAAGACGAAAAGTAGGTAAAAGCAGGCATTACTACAGCTTTAATGTTTGTGAATTATATTTTTTTCTGTTTAAAACGATTTAATAGCTTTTCTGATCTAAGATTGACAAGTATCCAGGGATGGGGGCAAGCTACCTAGGCAAGGTATCATCACCCCAAAGGGAACAAGCTACCCAGGCCTGGGTATCTTATCCTCACCCCTATCTGTCCAAAGAAAGATAGGTATTAGAAAATACTTGAATTATTCTAATGATTTGTTAAATTGGAAATTCTATTAAACAGTGATAAAATATCTTTCTGAGCTGTGTCTATAAGTTTTATGGGGTTCATCACGAAAACATACCTATATAATGTTGACCCCCTTAAACCCCACTTTTGTATAGTAAAACTAGGGTTTAAAGGGGTAAACATTATTTTTCTTATTTCTGGTCAAAAACATAGATTGTGGGTACTCGTTAGAACCGCCTCAGCGAGGCGGTTCTAACGAGTACCCTCAGTCTATGTTTTGAGCAGAAATATGAAAAATATCAGAATTTTTTATCTGAAAATTTTCATTTTTTGATGGTAAAATTTTCAGTATATTGGGATAGGCTTGTTTTCGTAATGTGGGGAGAGACTGTTTAAGCCACAGTATTTTTCCCCAATCTCTTCCGTAAAGAGTAAAATAGGTGAAAGCATATCCTACTATAGTTATAATGTTTTTTTTATTAGAAATTGTCTAAAATGATTTAATATATTTTGTGATCTGATTTTGCAAAGTTTCCAGAGGTTCGGGGAGGGGGAGGGAGAGTTGACGGAAAAGTTTTACCCTTATTGAAGATCTGAGAAGGAATCCGTCTATTTTCCTTCCACCACTCCAGATCATTGCGAAAACATGCCTATTTAAATATACTCAAAATTTTACCACCAAAAAATGAAAATTTTCAGATAAAAAATTCTGATATTTTTCATATTTTTGCTCAAAACATAGATTGTGGGTACTCGTTAGAACCGCCTCGATGAGGCGGTTCTAACGTGTGCCGACAATCTATATTTTGAGCAGAAATAAGATAAATAATATATACCCCTGTGAACCTCAGTTTTACTATATAAAAGTGGGGTTTCAGGGGTCAAAATTATATAAGCATGTTTTCGTGATGTGATTGAATTTTTTGGCAACATTTGTAACATTTCGATGACAGTTAGAATTGTTAGGAAGGAATTATTAGTTTTTGGCATGTAGAATACCATGTTCATCATATTATACAGTGAAAATAGGACATGCTGGGATATATATTATTACGCGGATTTTCAAAAAATTGTTTTGGTTTATAATCTGATTTCAATGGATTTTCGTAATTCTATCAATCTTCTATACTGCATATACATAATATGACCTAATCAATGACTAACCACACTTTCAGGTGTTTTGGATTTTTCTGCGTGAGTGTCTCAAGGATAATTCCTTTTAAGATCTATTTATATTTACTACACCTGGCATTTATGCTGTGTGACGGCCGGAATACAAGAAGCCATCATGAGTGTCCATGCAAGATAGGGTAGTCTAACCCTCGGGGTAGGAATTTCAATCAGGGACGAGGCTTGCCGAATCCTTGGTTGAAATTCCTACCCCGAGGCTGAGATTTCCTGATCCTGCATGGACTGGCTCATGATGGATTTTTCTTCTCCCGCCTTTAAGCGGATTGTTCCCAGGACCAGCGGGCTTATCATATGGTCATGTGAGACAGAGGTTTGTCACATGGGCAAAAAGCCCATCTCATATAGGCAAAGGAAGGAGAAAACGTATTCCAGTACTTTACCATAGTGTAATTTATATTTTCTGGCCATTTGTGATCATTGAGCGCATTCCGGAATTTCAAAAAATCTATGACGGTGACTGATTAGGCCTAGTTAACCGAACTATGTCTGGCCTGGAAAACCGGATACTTTAGGTGTTTTTTGTGTGTGAGTGTGACTGCGTTCATTTTTCTCAAGCGTTCCTTTTTTGTGTTGAGGTTTTACTGCCCAGTCAACCCATTCGAGTCATGTCGAGCGCGGTCAGTTTACCTAACCACACTTTTACTGGGCAGACTTGGTCCTCTAAGGGGTTAACTAGTATCCATTCTTTCGCTAGAAACTGACAACTGCCCTTCTAGAATCAGCGGAACGGAGAGAATGACCGTAGAAAATATTTCATAATCGAACCTCCTCCACGAAAGAATGTTGCCGACCCAGCAGGGGTCGAACCCGCAGTCTCTTGATCATCAGTCGGACGCGCATCCAACTGAGCCAGTCCAAGGCCGATAAGATTCGTTCCTTCATGTTCTATTTACGCGTTTTGGGGACAATTGTTTCCAGTCGAGCTACAGTATTCAATTGCCAAAATTACCTAAAAGTAGTTGTCCGCGTGATTATCCTTGATCAATGAAATCAAACTGCGCGTTTTTAAGAAATCCAGGAAACGGTTATTTATAGTGCGCTATCCGGTCACTGTGACGTCAGAGTTCCATGTAAATAGGGCTATCTGTAAAACCTGGACTGGGATATGGCAAAAAGGGCGGACCCAGATCAGACGCTGCAGAACGCGGTGTGATCAGAGTCTGCACTGTTTGTTTAAATTACAGGAAATTAAGGGTTAAAATGAAACAGTCTTAACTCCCCGTTCAGGACCATTTCCCAGCCTACACTCAACGACAATCGATCCATCAATACTCTCAGTGCTTTGATTTCAATACTATTAACCCATTCTAGTCTGGATGCCTCCAAAAGGGTAATTGGCAAACATTGCAGACCAAGATCAGACGCCGCAAACTACCAAAATTCTTTTGACTGGTCTATTTCCAGTAGCAGAGTGTCTGGTTAGTTATTATTATTATTATTATTTATAAGAACGTTTTTATTATTTTATAAGAAAGTCCTATATTTAATGGAAATCCTGTAGACCTGCAGCGTCTGATCTAGGTCTGCACTGTTTGCCGATTACCCATTTTGAAGTCTCCAGACTAAATGGATTAATTTTCCAGCAATAAAACCGTCTTTCCGAAGGATGTGGAAAGCAGATTAGGTGTGTTAACGTAATGGATAAGCGTTTTCGTTTAAAGTGATACATAAATTTCAACAATTTGGATGTTCCAAATGCTCGGTCTGATCTGTCATACAATTTGACCCCTAGCCCCACCCAAGGATATAACCCAGAGGCAACTCTAGCACAGAGTTGAAGGTTAAGGTCGCGGTAAGTAGCATACCAAATTTCAACTTCCTAGCATGGTACCCAAGTTATGACGTCCAAGAGAAACGCGTACGGAAATGTTAATGTAAATTTAAATGTTAACTTAAATACTTCTTATACGCTGGTTACGAACGTGACATGTGCACGTATAAACGTAACATGACGGCGGATCACTCTATGACCCAGCGCTGCCTTCGGCATGCGGGGGCATAAAATAAATAAATAAAACAAAAAAAAAAAAAAAAAAAAAAAAAAAGAAAGAAATAAAAAAAATATTTATGCTTCATATTCGGATAAGTATTTGTTGAGCAAACAGTGTAGAAGATCAATAGGAGCAGTTTGATCGGGGTCTACACTCTTTGTCAAGGTATAACTCTACATGAAAAAAAAAGGTTAAAAAAATACAACAACAAACCATCAGAATCACTACCTACCTATTTTGTAACATGTTACCCAAAACGCACACATTTTGGGTCGATCGTTTACAATCGAGCCAAAATATACATACACCAAAATTCTCTAATGGTTGTTGTCCACGTGATAAAATCAAACCGCGCCATTGCTCGAAATGCAGGTGCCATGTAAAGAAGGCTATCTGTAAAACCTGAACTGGAACATTCGCAAACAGTGTAGATCCTGCTCAGACGCCAGAGAAGGCGCGTCTTATCAAGGTCTGATTTGTTTGCTTAAGTTACAGAAGTTTAGGGTTAAATGAAACAATCTTAACCCTTAAAGCACCAAGAAAAACTGCATCTGAAAATGTCGTCTCATTATGTCGTCTGCTGAATATTCTTGCAGACTTTTCAAACCTATTTTTGCATACAGGCAAACAATGTGGACCCTGATCAGACTGCTCTTAAAGGAGCAGTCTGATCTGGGTCCACACTGTTTGCAAAAATGACTTTTAAAATCACAAGCAGATGACAAAGCAGACGACAATAGTTGTGATTGGCGCTTTAAGGGTTAAGTCCCCGTTCAGGACCATTTTCTCAGCCTACACTCAGAGACAATCGACCCACAAGTGTTGTAAGGACTTTTATTTGGCGATGGTGACGTAAAAACAAGAATGCCTAAACTGTATAAGTCTTATATTTAGGGAATTGGATGCATTTTCAAATCTGTCAACATAAAATTGCTCGCTTCTGAAAAGGGGTCTGCTCTAAAAAGAAAGAATATGCTCCCTGACGTTTGGTTTGTGTTGAGGTTTTACGGCCCAGTCAACCCAATTGGGTCATGTCGAGCGCGGTCAGTTTACCTAACCATACGTTCACTGGGCAGGCTTAGTCCTCTAAGCGGTTAACCAGTATTGTGCACATTCTTTCGCCAGAAACTGACAACTGCCCTTCTTGAATCAGCGGGAGAGAATGACCGTAGAAAATATTTCATGATCAATCTCCACGAAAGAATATTGCCGACCTCGGCGGGGGTTGAGCCCGCGACCTCCTGGTCTCCAGTCGGACGGCGCATCCAACTGAGCCACCGAGGCCGGTAATTGTAGACAGAAATCGCAAAAGTTGTCACCCTTGCCAAAAAAAAAATAAAGATAAAATATGTCAAGTATATCCATTCTCCCTAAGTCTCAGTTTTTTCATCGTCAGTTGTTATTGACAATTCTTATTATTACAAAGGAAAGTACAAATTATAATCCGATTTTACAGCCGATCACTCCGACATTTAACAGAAAGGCCCCGCGAATATCTACGATCGCTTTTTGAACAGCAAAATCTCTGACCAATCAAAGTCGGAATAAAACCATATAGCCGCGTCTAGATCTGGTACTTAAGAGAACTTTCGTGGAAGCGAAGTTCGCTTTCTGAACAGCAGTATCACTTACCAATCAAAGTGGGAATAAAACCATATGACCGCGTCTAGATATAGTACTTAAGAGAACTTTCGTTGAAGCGAAGTTCCATTACGAAAACACGCCTATTCAAATATATTGAAAATTTTACCACCAAATAAGGAAAATTTTCAGATAAAAATTCTGATATTTTTCATATTTCTGCTCAAAACATAGATTGTGGGTACTCGTTAGAACCGCCTCGCCGAGGCGGTTCTAACGAGTACCATAATCTATGTTTTTGAGCAGAAATAAGAAAAATAATGTATACCCCTGTAAACCCCAGTTTTACTACATAAAAGTGGGGTTTAAGGGGTCAAAATTATATAGGCGTGTTTTCGTGATGGCTTTCTGAACAGCAATATCACTGATCAATGAAAGACGGAATAAAACCATGTGGAAGCGAAGTTTTTTTTTTTTTTTTTTTTTTTTCAGCGATAATGTCTACCCATTGCTTTGTAAAGACTTTTCGTGTGCCTTTGAAAGATAATACACTCTGTCAGTAATAGCTGAGGAATGAAACACCCGTCATGTTTCTTGTTCCGAGATCGTTTGGCTATTATTGTCACGGGACATAGTGTCACATAACTTGGATTACGAGTGTATTACGGAAAAGTACGAAAGCTGCATGACATAGGCTAAAATATTGTTCGTATTCAAGTGTAATTCACTCTTCAGTCACATCTTTTTTTTTTTCAATTGACAATCGTTTTGACAAATCTTAACATCACGAAAACATGCCTATATAATTTTGACCCCCTTAAACCCCACTTTTATATAGTAAAACTGGGGTTTACAGGGGTATACATTATTTTTCTTATTTTTACTCAAAAACATAGATTGTGGGTACTCGTTAGAACCGCCTCGTCGAGGCGGTTCTAACGAGTACCCACAATCTATGTTATGAGCAGAAATATGAAAAATATCAGATTTTTTTTTATCTGAAAATTTCCAATTTTTTGGTGGTAAAATTTTCAGTATACTTGAATAGGCATGTTTTCGTAATGATATCATAAAGCGAACAACGAATTATATGCAGGTTTTAGCCTGTATGGCTACACTATACATTTAATTGTAAATCTCTCTTAAGTCTCATTTTTTATCGGCAATCGTCATTGACAAATCAGCCGGCCTCGGTGGCTCAGTTGGATACGCGTCCGACTGGAGAACAGGAGGTCGCAGGTTCGAACCCCGCCGAGGTCGGCAACATTCTTTAGTGGAGATTGATCATGAAGTATTTTCTACGGTCATCCTCTCCCTTCCGCTGATTCAAGAAAGGCAGTTGTCAGTTTCTGGCGAAAGAATGTGCACAATACTGATAAACCGCTTAGAGGACTATGCCTGCCCAGTAAACGTGTGGTTAGGTAAACTGACCGCGCTCAACATGACCCCATTGGGTTGACTGGGCCGTAAAACCTCAACACAAACAAACAAATCAATGACAATTCCCAATATTATAAAAGAAAATAAAAATTATAGACCGGTTTTAGACTGTGTGGCTACATTATATTACTGTTCGTATTTAATTGTAATTTTCCCTTTGCCTGAGCTTCCAATAGTGTCAATTTCAATCTCTGGAAAGCCGCTTCTTCCCTGCTGCTTAACCTTAATTCTCCTGTCACCAACAACACCGACCTTCCCTTTGGATTTCTGTGAACAATGAGAAAAAATAAATAAATAAATAAATAACAGTCTGCTCTTCTGCTTAATAATATATACCACATGTATACACTCTTAACCATGCACGCGTATCATCCCTTCGTAAAAATTTCGATAAAAGAAAACAAAAATCTTCAGAAAAGAACATCTAAATATTTAATACGAGTATAACTGAAGATGTCCAATTGGCCGAAATTGGCCAGCATGGCCAAATTAACCAATTTATGCCTAGCGCCCCATAAAAGGGACATGAGCCAAACAGCGGAAACCAAGAACAGACGCCGCAGATCTGAGTATACCATCACGAAAACATGCCTATATAATTTCGACCCCCTTAAACCCCACTTTTATATAGTAAAACTGGGGTTTACAGGGGTATAAATTATTTTGTTATTTCTGCTCAAAAACACAGATTGTGGGTACTCGTTAGAACCGCCTCGATGAGGCGGTTCCCGCCTCGATGAGGCGGTTCTAACGAGTACCCACAATCTATGTTTTGAGCAGAAATATGAAAAATATCAGAATTTTTTATCTGAAAAATTGTCATTTTTTGGTGGTAAAATTTTCAGTGTATTTGAATAGGCGTGTTTCGTAATGCACTGTTTACATTAAAATACATGACGTATTGTAAAAGAATGATGAAAATAAACTAAAGGAGACACCCCATAAACTAGAAATGGACATGTCCATTAGGTTGGTAGAAGAGTCCACCCGGCATAAATGGATTAAATTCGAACTTCAGCTATTTTCATGTTTAATGCCCTCAATGCTTAATATTTTAGAATCTATTAATTTTCACTATGGCTCGCGTTAAAGCATCCTCGGTAACCCAGGTGAGACCCATTACGTTACACTGTGATGAATGAAGTGTAACGTAATGGGTCACACCTGGGTTACCGACGGTAGGATGGCGTTAAAGCCGCGTGATTGCCATTAAGCGTCTCCCGTACTCCATTAAGTATAGTTTGTATTTTCAGTCCTTTGTAATCATTTATCAAATTATAGAATTTTTCGTGTTGGTCATGGATGAGGCTAATTGGTCGCTACTAGGTAGTCTGACCAAGAAAAGTTCGATACTTTTTGTCATTACCGTTTTGGTGTGCGTATTAAATGCGGTCGTTTCCCAATGCATAATGATATTTATGAAAATATAATTAAATTTTATTTGCATGTGAAACAAAACAGTTCTGATTCATTACTGGGATAAACATTAGAGGTTAGTAAACAACTGAATAATGATGATTATAAATCATGGTTTACTGGCGTTACAACTATTTTAAACGAAACAGAACTTGATGAGGAAAATATGACACTAGTCAAACACAACCTACGAAGTCTATAAAAATATTTGGTCGACTAAAAATGTGGGGTAAGAGAAAAGTCTACGAAGTAACACAATCACAGACCGCAGCCCTTCCCAGACCCCAAGAGGAAACCAAACAAGCGCAAATCGAACCAACTTACGAAAAGCATCAAGACTAGCTCTCTCTTCCTAAGTTCTGTTAAATGAGGAAGCTATTCAGAAACAGGGTAAACTTCGAACATTTGCATTATTTACACCAAAATTTGAGGAAGAATTATACCTAGGAATATATAACTAGGAACTGATGATGATGATTGTATATATATATATAAAAGAACATGCTTGACAAGAGTCAGAATAAGTGCTCACAGACTAGAAGTAGAATCTGGAAGATATAAGAAACAGCCTGTTTCAGAAAAAATATGTAAACTGTTTAAATATAGATCAAGTAGAGGATGAAGTACACTTTTTATGCAACTGTTCAGCATATAACATTGAAAGACAAACTTTTTTCGCTTCAGTTATTGCAAATACTCCAAACTTCAGGTTACTTAATGGAAAAGAGAAATTTATCTGGTTGATGACATGTGAAGATAAAACCGTTGTGCCTGATTTTAGCTTATTTTACCTACAAATGTTTCGAGAAGAGAAAAGGGTTTTAACATAGTCCTTTTTTCCAAATTAAAAAAGAGTATTTGATTTATTGAGGGTCTCTCTCTCTTTCTCTCTTTCTCTCTCTCTCTCTTTTATTCTGTAACGTGGGGGTCATGCCTTCTGACATATGCGCCTGGCGAGGATTCCGATCGTCCTGCCTATCCGCCCAATCTTGGCCGCAGGGGGAGGCTTGGCGTCCTTGGCTGTCTAAAGTGTGCCAGGTGACGACTGACCAGATTGCGTGAGTGCGCAGGGTGATCTGGGTCTTCGCTGGGTGCGCATGTCAAGGGCATGTTTTCTGACGTTATTGCTCAAATGTATGTTGTGCTTGTATCGGAATCATAAAATCGTAATGATACTTATTATATACTATAATTATGATTGTACAGCATGTATAATGGTCCATAATTGTTGATTAATTATCTTATCTTACTGTTGATATATGTCGTCGTAGAGGAGCACATAAATATAACGTCGTAGTCTGCGTCCAGCGAGGACTCGGACCGGTCCATTTGCGCGGTCTGGTCGGAGTCTTCGATGTTCACATTTGGAGGTTTTGTGTCCTTGGCTGTCTAAAATGCGCTCGATGCAGATTCTGATTAGACTGCGCGGATGCGCAGGATGATCCGAGTCTTCAGTGGGCGCGCATGTCAAGGTTGAGTTTGCGGACTGTTCTGCTCAAATGTGTTGTTGTTTTTTTTTGTTGTTTTTTGTTTGACATCACGAAAACATACCTATAAAATTTTGACCCCCTTAAACCCCACTTTTATATAGTAAAACTGGGGGTTACAGGGGTATTCATTATTTTTCTTATTTCTGCTCAAAAACATAGATTGAGGGTACTCGTTAGAACCGCCTCGCCGAGGCGGTTCTAACGAGTACCCACAATCTATGTTTTGAGCAGAAATATGAAAAATATCAGCGTTTTTATCTGAAAATTTTCAATTTTTTGGAGGTGAAATTTTCTATATATTTGAATAGGCGTGTTTTCGTAATGATCAGAATCATAAAAGCGTAAGGATAACATATGTACTATGTGAATGTATATCATGTATAATGGTCCATGATTGGTGAATAAATACGTATCTTATCTTATCTTATATGATATAGCGTTCGAAAGGAAATATTTCCTCCAAGAAGTTCCAGATGATATTTCCCCAAGAAATTACTGAAAAATAGCTTCAGATATGCAATATAAATCCATATGAAATTAAGGTTATAATGTTCATGTTACACGACAGGCTGCGTGCTTAATATTTACCATAATCAAGGTAAGTTTGAGGCGATTCTAATGAGTACACACACAACCTACATTTTCATGATAAAATAAGAAAAAAATCCCAAACAATAGACCTCAGTGTTTGCTTTCTTGAGCTACTGGAAGAATTTCCTAGGGATTCAAAAACGATTTCTAATTAGCCAATGTTAACGAGCCATCGATGTTCTAGTCATTGAAGTTTTACTTTACTTACTCCTCTTGTCAGGTCCTGGACATGTTTAGGATTTACTGAGTAGAATTCTTCAAGAGCTTGCTTGTAACTACCAGTCTTCTCAAATCTAGTTGAACTACGGGTTGACCTTGCCCACGCAAGAAGCCTGGTTACAGCTCTCATACCTAGTCTGACAGCTATACATGCAAACAAAGAAATGCGTCTATTATTATTACAGTCGACTCTCGTTATCTCGAATTCCAAAGAATTCCCTGAAATACTTCGATATATCCGTACCTCGACATATCAGATTTGCAGAAGTGAGGAAAAATAATTCGAACAACCACATTTGACGAGTTTATATGTAATTGGATTCTTAAATTTAGAGATATATCGAAAGTATTGTGGAAAAGAGGAGAAAATTTCTCCTCTTTTCCACAATATTTTTTTTTAACTATTGTAAGATTTTCATGTTTAGTCAGGGAAAAGATTTTTCACTTCGAGATAAGTGGTTTTTCGAGATAAGCGAGGTCGAGATAACGAGAGTCAACTGTATTATTATATTCGGTGAGAAATATGCATTGCTTGCCAACACATGCACTTAAAGTTTAAACACCAACAGTATTGAAAAATAAGACAAAAACAGAAATAACAAGGAAATTCACAGAATTCAATTCCCCCATCTTTTAAAAATCTCCAAACAATGACCAGGTCAACAATGTACCTAAGTGACAAAGTGAAAACAGTACTTCCGGTTATGTAAGTGATAAAGTTAAGATAAACACGGTGATGTCTATGCAAACTTATCAAGACGTGAAATAACATAAGGAGAACTTGAGCACACACGTTATTGAGGCACTTAAAGAGAATACTGTCTATTACGATTGTAAACAGTACCCCACCCACCGAAAATTAACGATGAAATTTTAACAAATGGACAAATTTCTACAGAGAGAAGTAGGTCAAGCTGATAAAACTAACACACCCATTAGTATGGATAAGAACAAAGATAAGAGTAGTATTACTACATGAGCCACTACAAAAGGTCAAGCTCAGGAGAGCCCTAAACCTGGTCCTCAGGCTAAGTGTTCGGGTGCAAGTGCCAAAGCAGTTACTTATGATGTCCAAAGATTAAATAAATAAATAAATAAATTAATAAATAAATAAATAAGAATAAAAAAATAAATAAATAAAAAAAATGAAAAATAAATCTGATAAAAACAGCTTTTTGATATCTGCAAATGCAATGAAACTTCTTTCAGTATTGCCCCAGCAACAAGAACACACATTTCACCATACCGTAAAAAGGTCAAAGGTCACCCTAGTATCATCATTTGAACAAACTAAGTAGTCTTTGAGTCCCCAATGCTGTATACCAAGATTCATCCTCAAAGTTTTCTTAGTTCTGGAGAAGAAGATTTTTCAGTGTTTTACCATATACAAGCATGGCAGCCATTTTGTTCGATGGCAAGGAACCATTTCAACTAGTTGTCAACATGCTTTCCACAGAAGACCCCATGTGGAAGCTAGTGAAAATTGTTCAAGCGGTTTCAGAGAAGAAGACGTTTGAAGCTTTTACAATTTTATACATGTACATCACCCAGGGGCAAGGGCACTTAACGCCCAAAATTTTAATGGTAGCTAAACAGTTTTACTTCTTTAATCATACATTATTAATTTCATCCATTAGTTTTTAATACATATTAAGAAAATGATTTGTCAACATTTTCCCCATACAATGAAGGGGGTGCGCGAATTTGACCTTACCGTAAAAAGGTAAAAGGTCAACCTACAACCATCATTTGAACAAGCTCGGTAAAGATCTTGAGTCCTGGATGCTATATACCAAGAGTAAGTTCCAAAGCTTCCTAGGTTCTTGAGCAGAAGATTTTTAAGTGTTTTTACCATATATGGTCATGGCAGCCATGATATTCAGTGTTGCAGAACCATTAGAACAAATTATCAATACCCTTTTGACAGTAGTCCCCAATGTGAAATCTGGTGAAAATTGCTCGAGCAGTTTCAGAGAGACATTTAAAAATTACACAATTTTATACGTGTATGTAGCCCGCCCGGGGCAAGGGCAGATAACCCCCCTAGGGACACAAGTTTGATAGTGACTAAAAGTTATACTACTTTAATTATTCATTGTAAGTTTCAGCTATTAGTCTTTAATACATTTTGAGAAAATGACTTTTCAACATAAGGGCAAACTCTGACCTTGCTGTATATGGATCAAAGGTCAACCTACGATTATCATTTAAACAAATTGGTAAACCTTGAGTCTCCGATGCTATACACCAAGATTCAGCCTAAGTTTTCTTGGTTCTGGAGAAGAAGAATTTTAAGTGTTTTGCCATACATGACGGCCATCTTGTTGAATGGCACAGAACATAAATTATCAATAACATTTCAATAGAAGGCCCCATATGAAATCTGGTGAAAATTGGTAAAGCGGTTTCTGAGAGAATGTTTAAAAATTACACAATTTTATGCATAAACATAGCCTAGGGGCAAGGGCAGATAACCCACAGGGGACAAAATTCTGATTGTAATTAAAAAGTTTTAATAATTTAATCATACATTGTAAGTTTAAGCCATTAGTCTTTAACATGTTTTGACAAAATAACTTTCCAACATTTTCCCCATACAAACGTGTAGAAACGCAAATTTGATCTTGCCTTAAAAAGATCAAAAGTCAGCCTGCAACCATCGTTTGGACAAACTTGGTAGACCTAGACCAACATTCAGCCCCAAAGCTTTTTCGGTTCTGGAGAAGACGCCTTTTAAGTTTTTTTCCATATATGGGCATGACGGCCATCTTGTTCAAAGAAGTTCATTCAAAGAAGTTTCAATACCCTTTTGACAGAAGGTCCCACGTGAAATCTGGTGAAAATTGCTCAAGCGATTTCAGAGAAGAAGACATTTAAAATACACAATTTTATACATGAACATTGCCTCCGGGCGAGGGCAGACAGCCTCATGGGGATAAATTTTTGATTGTGACTAAAAAGTTTTAATAATTTAATCATACATTGTAAATTTCAGCTATTAGTCTTTAATTCATTTTGAGAAAATAACTTTTCAACATTTTCCCCATAAATATGTATAGGGACGCAAATTTGACCTTGCTGTAAAAAGGTCAAAGGTTCATCTTCGGTCATCATTTGAGCAAACTTGGTAAACCTTGTGTCCTCGATGCTTATATACCAACATTCAGCCCCAAAGCTTTCTCGGTTCTGGAGAGGAAGATTTTTATGTGTTTTTACCATATATGGACGGGCAGGCGGACTACGGACGGGGAGTGATCACCATAGCTCATCCTTCGGCTCAGGTGAGCTAAAATCAAATACAGAATCGACACTTAAGCACATGTTCATAAATGACATCGGTGTAGATTCTGGCAAGCTGGAAAAGATGTATTTCAAACATGGACACCGAAAGCCAACTAAAGCTACTGGTGCCCTGCAACCGATAAGGCCAAATAAAAAAAATATGTGTGTTTAGGGTAACATTTTAGAAAAAAATAGGTAGGGCAGGCAGGGATTTTTTTTTTTTTTTTTTACATTTTTTTTATGAAGAATAATACCATAATTACCAACTATATTTGGACTTTGCACATAATGCACATAAAATTTTACCATGTCTGTTTGATTTTCCTTAAATGTTTCTAAAATTACTGATAGAATGGCAAACAGTGTAGACCCTGATCAAACTGCTCCTTTAGGAGCAGTTTGATCAGGGTCTACACTGTTTGCTCAGCCCTCCTTATCGGAATGTTTAGCACATTTTTTTTTTTTTTTGAGAAAACATGAAAAAAATTGCTAGGTTTCATCAGGAAAATTAGGTAGGGTAGGGTTACCCTAAACACACATTTTTTTTTATTTGGCCTAATTCCGAGATTCGCTTCTTATTGGGACAGAAATTTGTTAAATTTCCAAGGCGACGAATTGTATCGGACTAACTAGGACATACAGAAAAAAACTCCTAACAAGAAGTTCAAAGGGTTGAATGTATTCCTGCATGTGAGGTGGGTCAAAAGAGATATTTAACATGACTGTGTAAAAACTGTTTCTTACCATTCATGATATATATAAACTGCAAGACACAATAACACCATCATGTTGACAATGTAGATCCCAGTACATCCCATTTTGTATAAGGGAAAGGGTAGGTGGGGTCGCAGGGGCCTACAGTATTATACAGTTTTGTATATTTCTGAATGAGACGGTTCTAGTGGGCACCTGCAGTCTGTGTTTTAATTTATGCAAGAAATATGTAAAATATTTCATGAGGAAAATTTCATTTTTACGGCCGTAAAAATCACATCACGAAAACATGCCTATATAATTTTGACCCCCTTAAACCCCACTTTTATATAGTAAAACTGGGGTTTACAGGGGCAAACATTATTTTTCTTATTTCTGCTCAAAAACATAGATTGTGGGTACTCATTAGAACCGCCTCGGCGAGGCGGTTCTAACGAGTACCCACACTCTATGTTTTGAGCAGAAATATGAAAAATTTCAGAGTTTTTTTTATCTGAAAATTTTCAGTTTTTGGAGGTGAAATTTTCTATACATTTGAATAGGCTTGTTTTCGTAATGTCACATAATTATTTGTGTGGATATGTTGATATGATGCATTTTCATACAAACTATTCTGGGGGCTGTAATAAGCTACTGTTTTTTTGTTTTTGCTCTATGAACTCACCATTTCAGCTGGCAACTTAACAAATTGAAAGTGTAAAATTTGATGAATAATATTCAAAAGCAGCCTCGCAAACTACAGTGTTGCATATGAAGAGACTCAATCGAACCGAGTCTCCGATTTTCGTGATTTGTGTGTTCTTTGTCTCCAAAGGCATTCCTTTTTGACTTTTATTCTTGTATAGTTTTGTGACAACCTGTTTCAAGTAGTTTTTGACTTCATGAAAAGATATTTAGTTACTCTTTATGAATACATTTTCTTTTACTATAACTACTATTACTATAAAATCTACCTATGCATTCTAGAGAACCCGTGATATCAAGGTCAGGTCAGTTAGTGAGGGCAAAAACCATGTGTGGCTTTAATTCTTGTAAGCCTAAAGCCGGGACTACCGAATATTTGTCGGGAAATGTAAAATGGAATGTGCTTTTTGGATGAAAAATATGTTAAATTAAAGAAAACATTTATGGCTTTGACTCCGGCTAAAAAACAACAACAACAACAACAACAAAAAAAAAAAAAACAAAAAAAACAAACAAACAAACTAAGAATATCTGGACTGTTTATTAGAAGTTGTAACCTTAACTTTTGTTAATCGATGAAAATGACCCTAGAGCGGAAGTTTGTATTTTAACTATAATTGTGATCGTGCTACCAGCTTTTACCTCAACAAGCGGCGTGTGATACGGAAATTGGGTTAGGAAAGCATATGAATGACTAAGCCCGGGATGTGTATTGAAAATCAATTGACATGTGTTTTATATATTTTAAAAAGTGTAACGTAGCCGCTACAAGCCTATTGTATGAACCGGTGATCGTATAGTGTTTTCATTAAACTAAAAATAAAAAAGTGCGTTGTGTTTTCTAAAGTTTTATTTAAACTAAAAGTTACATCAGAGAATATACAATTCTCTATCAAAGATTCAGGCTCAACGCATGGCTGAGCTCGGCGCACCCAAATATCGAGACGTCCTAACCTGACCACCGAAAACACCGAACTGAAGAGCTGATCCAGCCACGACTATTTATATGTTTCACAACATTCCATAGAATATCACTCCTAAGGTTGCTCCCGGCCAAAACAGCAAATTATGCAACTTTAATGTCACATGAATATTAGTGGGTTACTTCGCAATAAGCCTGTGCAAAGGCCAGTCACCAAAAGAATGCTGTAGTTGTATATGGGCAATTCACATGAATTCCCATAAATCTTAATTAACTGTTAATCAAACAATATGGCTTAGTTTCAGAACATTTTATAAATGTTCTGTCTATTAAAATAATTTCGAAAATACTAACTATCACCATTTTATGCTTATATCTTTAAATTCACCATTACTCCTACAGCAGACTTTAGGTTCCTTATAACCAGTGCATAAAATACATTGGACTGCGCATAAACAGCACCTGCTGTTTAATCATCACATATTTTCAAAGGCTATGAAATGTCACAGGGACTCTGCACCAAAACAATTGGCTTTAACCTTTCAACAAACGGATTTGAATGAAGTCCAACCTAAACAATCACATGTATACTAGGTGGCTTCAGTACATTTTAACATTTTAACTGTAAAATAATTTTAATATTTCTGCATCATAAATTCAACTCAGAATAACTGTAAAAGATTCATACAGTTATTACGGCCCTACAAACATCGTTTAGTTCATCCCTACATCTGTTGTTTTTACGACCCTTAAACATCATTTAACTCATATGACAATCTGCGTAGATACTGAGCAACCTGGGTAGATACTGACTATGTTATATACCTCCCATGCTCAAGTAAATCAATTAATCCCAATTAATTAATTTACTCTATGCATAAGCTGACCATACTCTTCAACAACAATGCATGTATTTATACAATCATTAAAATATTTTAACACATATGACACAGATAATGTGTCCAGAATACAATCACATACATACACATCATTGATCAATACTCCCATGATCAAAGTACATACGTATGTTTTGAAAAGAAAATCAATCCCACTGACCAGGATTTCATATCCATAGTGACCAGGATTAATGACCAGGATCTTTATATACTAACACAA
Source organism: Anodontia alba (assembly GCA_964016985.1). Taxonomy (NCBI): domain Eukaryota; kingdom Metazoa; phylum Mollusca; class Bivalvia; order Lucinida; family Lucinidae; genus Anodontia; species Anodontia alba. The sequence continues at coordinate 33,161,255 of OZ024837.1, read as the reverse complement.
TTAAGAATTACGATTACAAGTGATCAATGATGTATTTTTCGTTTAATCACTGGCGAACAGGATTTCACTCATCTCTGTCCCTTCACCAGTGACAAGGATCATAACCTTTCAAAATCAATACACATTGACACTTCATCAGGAAAAACACCTGATTAACAATGTTAATAACTCATTAAAATTAACAGTTTATGACTATGATGTAGTATTTTTTAAAATGACAGTTTATATATCAGGATGTTACCCCATCTAGTTTTCAGTTTTTACATTCTGGTTTCTGATTTATCTTCAAATCTACGACCTGTGGTTTTCTCGGTACGTCTATTATGGGCACACGAAATCGTTTGTTCACCACATAGATACCATCTTGTCCACTAGTCGAGTTTCCATGTTCGTTCATCACCATGTATGTAGGGTAAGGTTCCCTATATACACAACAGCCATAGTGACATTTAGTCACTTTAACCTCTTCCTTCAGGTAATTACAACATCTATAATGGCATTGCATTACCTGCATGTCGTCTGTCTGTAAACAAAACAAAGTTACTACTACTTTTCTTCACCTAAGCATAACCTTTAGGGTTATACCAAGGACTTTATTTCCCTTAAAGTCACTTAGGTACTACTAATTATACTCTTCGTCCAAGCATGACCTTGAGGATCATGCAAGGCACAAAATTAAAACATATACAGTTCAACAATGACATATATACACAATGTGGGTTGTCGACGTTTTCTACTCAACCATTCATTTGTGAGTAATCGCTACTTCATAGCGCCTATAGAACCATCTCCGTTCTGTGACCATGCCATAGCGGCATCTGTCCGTCTGAAGGCATCTCTTTGACCTTCAAAAGCGTTATTGACGTTTCCTTCGGTCTGAAGGACAGACATTTCGACGTGAACTAACTACATTTACTTCCATGTCACTACCAGAATTATCAGACATTGAAGACAAGGGAATGGACTTATCAGAGTACACCTCCTCATTAACCTCCATGTCCTTGACTTCCGTCTCTTCATTTTGATTCTGTCTCATTTCTCTATGTCTTAACCTTTTTCTCAATTCCATTAAAGATATGTGACTTGAATCAATAATATGCATCTCATATAAATTATCATTGACGTCAAGTACCTTTTCATTCTCTACTTCTTCGTTTTCTTGACTATCTAAAGCTTTACTTACGTTATCAGGGTGTCTTGAAAGTAGGTCAGCACATGTGTTTGTTGTCCCTTCGATATATTCTATCGAAAAATTATAACCTGACATACTCAAGGCCCAAAGCTGAATTTTCTTGTTTTGCATTGGTGATTCAAGCGAATATTTTAAAGGCTTGTGGTCTGTTTTTATAAGGAATTGCGCATTATGCAAATAGTAATCTAATTTCTGAAGTGCAAAATGAATTGCAAAAGCTTCTTTTTCTACCACTGACCATTTACATTGAGATTTACTAAGTTTATGGGACAAGTAATAAATTGGTTTTTCATCACCGTCACACTCTTGTGTAAGACACGCACCAATACAAGTATCACTCGCATCAGTATATAAGACGTAAGGTTTATTTGAATCTGGATATACTAAAAGTGGGACAGCTGTTAAACTGTCTTTCAAAAACTCGAAAGCTTTTTGATGTACGTCCGACCATTTGAAATGGGCGTACTTTCTCGTTAAAGCAATTATTGGTTCAGCTATTTGTGAGAAATTTGGTATAAACCTCCTGTAATATGAACACATGCCAATAAATGATCTTACCTCTCTAACACAAGTTGGTACTGGTAAGGATCTAATCGCATCAATTTTCAGCTCATCTGGTTTTATTCCACATTCATTAATAATGAATCCAAGATAATGGGTTTCCATCTTAAGAAAACTACTTTTCTTTAATTTTAATTTTAATCTATGTTGCCTTAGCTTCCCAAAGATTATACTTAAGTGCTCCAGATGATCTTCCAAAGTCGAGCTGAATACCAGGATATCATCTAAATAAGCTGTTGCAAAAGCATTACAACCTTGTAAAACAATAGACATCAATTCCTGAAATACTGCAGGAGCATTCGAAAGGCCAAAGGGCATGACATTGAATTCAAATAACCCCTTGTGACATGTAAAGGCTGTCTTTTCTTTATCTCTTTCATTCATGGCAACCTGCCAATATCCACTTTTTAAATCTAGTGAAGTGAAATACTTTGCTTTACCCAGTAAGGCAAGAATATCGTCTATTAATGGCAAAGGAAAAGAATTTTTCTTTGTTATCTGGTTTAACTTTCTAAAGTCTACACAAAATCTCTTACTACCGTCTTTCTTATCAACTATAACTACAGGAAATGACCAAGGCGATCTTGACCTTTTAATTATGTCTGCATCCAGCATTTCTTCGATTGCCTTGTCAACTACTTCTCTACTTTTAATTGGAGTTCTGTATGGTTTCATTTTAATTGGTTTACTATCGCCTACGTCAATTTGCATTTTTACAGTCTCCGTTTTCCCTAGTTCAGAATCTTTGTTCGCAAATAAGTCATGATTTTTAATAATTAATTTTTCAATTTTTGATCTGTATTTCTCAGGTACATCTAAGTCTTTTAAATTTAATTTATTCTCATCGATGTTATTTTTAATAACTGAGCCTACCTGTTTTACATTATTTTTGATTCCCGTGATTTTAGCTAACAGACCATGTCTATAAATTTTGATAAATTTATTTGTGTTATTTACTATTAATAGTGGCAATGATCTATCTTTCGCCAACGTTGAAACAGTATTTATTATCTGTAGCCCTGGTTGATTTACTATAAAGCCTTTGTCTATCTGTAAGACTTCATAAGATTCTCCTATAGGTAATTCTGGATTTTCTCTTACTTTACCATGACATATCATAGCTGTTTGTGGTTTAATTAAGCATGTCTTTTTCATTCTGACAGTAGAAGCAATATGTATATCTTCTTCCAAATGTACATAATGTTTTCCGTTAATTCTGAGACACTTTAAATCAAAATAAATCCAAACGTTATTTTGTTTGAGCCAGTCCAAACCTAATATCAAATTTCTATTCAAATCCCTAATCACATAGAAGTCTTGAAACATTTCGGTTCCACCGATACAAATTTGTACAGTAATGCAACCGTCACATACTAATTCTGAGCCATTTGCGGATTGCAAACTAACTTTCCTTTTATTCAGCTTAGGCTTATTTTTCATCTGATCGTAAATCCTACGGTGCATTAAAGAACATTCTGCTCCAGTGTCTACAAGAGTTCTAAACTTTTGCTTACCCATTGTTACTATGCATGAATTTGGACTGCCTGAAACACTAATTTTATAAATTTTTTTAGATAAATTTCCACTATAACTACTACAACTACTACTCTTTGCATCGACCTCATTATGCAAAGAGCTTCTTAGTTTCCCGACTGATCTTGGTTTTGACCTCTGGGTCTACCATGACCCATTGGTGGTCTATTTTGTTGCTCTTTTCTCTTGCACTCCCTACTTATGTGGCCCTCTTGTCCACAATTCCAGCAAATAACCTTCCTTTCCGGTTGTGCGCTGTTAACCTGCCGGAAATTATGGTTATTCCTGTACTTAAATCTTTGACCTCTGGAGTGGTCAATTTTCATGGGGACTTCCCTTCTTTGAGGCGTACCATGTGTTAATTGTACTCTAGCCCTAAGGTTTTGCTCATTAGTGGCTATCGCAATCGCCCTCTGCAATGTGTCTGGTTGATCTCGTAAGATCTTCATCTTTAAATTATCTTGGGTGAGCCCATCTATAAAAATATCAATCAACTGACGTTCTACCGCGTCTCCCCCTTGGTTGTGATACGCTTCTTCCGCCAGAGAAAGAATTCTCTCTGCGAAAAGCTGGATATTTTCCCCTGGCTTCTGCTTTACCGTACGTAACAGTGACAAAGCCATTTACCTATCCGTTACATCAGAAAATCTGACTGCCAATTGTTCTTTTAATTGATCCCAGGTGTTCTGTGGATTTGCTAACATGTACCTTTGAATGAAGCCACTGACTGCACCCGAAGAAGATTGATAAGCTATTAATTTTTTTCGTCTGTCGCATACTATGTTTGCCAAAATAGCATATTTCTCTATAGATTTTACCCATTCTCTATAATTTTTAGGATTACCGTCAAATTTTATCACTGACGACGAAACTCCCTGTGTTGTCAGAGCTTGTGAAACATTTGCTAGCTCCAACTGAATATTCTGAAAAGCTTGTGCTGCAGGGTCTACATGTTGAGCCTGTGCTTGAAGTTGTGGTTGACCCTGTCCTTGTGCTTGTGCTTGTGCCATCTTTAATTAATTAAAAAAAATAAAATAAAATAAGAACTTTTAATTATTTAATTATTTATCTGTTAAACTTTCATTGGTAAACTCTTCACCAATACACATAACCCCAAAACAAGGTAAAAGAAAACAACACCTACCTGAGTTTCCTTTGTCTGTGTCTTGTCCATTTTCTGTTTTCTTCGAAAGGTCCCTTTTCTTTTAATCCTGGTCACGGCACCAAATCTAGACTGTAACGTAGCCGCTACAAGCCTATTGTATGAACCGGTGATCGTATAGTGTTTTCATTAAACTAAAAATCAAAAAGTGCGTTGTGTTTTCTAAAGTTTTATTTAAACTAAAAGTTACATCAGAGAATATACAATTCTCTATCAAAGATTCAGGCTCAACGCATGGCTGAGCTCGGCGCACCAAAATATCGAGACATCCTAACCGGACCACCGAAAACACCGAACTGAAGAGCTGATCCAGCCACGACTATTTATATGTTTCACAACATTCCATAGAATATCACTCCCAAGGTTGCTCCCGGCCAAAACAGCAAATTATGCAACTTTAATGTCACATGAATATTAGTGGGTTACTTCGCAATAAGCCTGTGCAAAGGCCAGTCACCAAAAGAATGCTGTAGTTGTATATGGGCAAGTCACATGAATTCCCATAAATCTTAATTAACTGTTAATCAAACAATATGGCTTAGTTTCAGAACATTTTATAAATGTTCTGTCTATTAAAATAATTTCGAAAATACTAACTATCACCATTTTATGCTTATATCTTTAAATTCACCATTACTCCTACAGCAGACTTTAGGTTCCTTATAACCAGTGCATAAATACATTGGACTGCGCATAAACAGCACCTGCTGTTTAATCATCACATATTTTCAAAGGCTATGAAATGTCGCAGGGACTCTGCACCAAAACAATTGGCTTTAACCTTTCAACAAACGGATTTGAATGAAGTCCAACCTAAACAATCACATGTATACTAGGTGGCTTCAGTACATTTTAACATTTTAACTGTAAAATAATTTTAATATTTCTGCATCATAAATTCAACTCAGAATAACTGTAAAAGATTCATACAGTTATTACGGCCCTACAAACATCGTTTAGTTCATCCCTACATCTGTTGTTTTTACGACCCTTAAACATCATTTAACTCATATGACAATCTGCGTAGATACTGAGCAACCTGGGTAGATACTGACTATGTTATAAAAGTATTCCACCATGAAAACCCAGGACCCAGTTGTTCAAAACTAACGATGTCGTGAGTGAACGCATAGTTAAAATTTTGATCATTAAATATAGCATATAGGCTAATATTTTTGCTGAAAAAATGTAAATGTGAGTAGCTTTTGCAAATGCAAACGCTACTCACATTTTTTCAGCAAAAATACCTGTGAATTAGACATTGTTCTTACTAGAACAGTTAACATTTTGACCACTAAAGAGCTCGTTAAGCTAACGATGCTTTGAACAACTGGGCCCAGGTAGTTTAAAGATTTTTATTGCGGGATACAAACGTGAGGTGTGTGAGGTGTGTTGAAGAGTAAGCAACCTTGTCATAATTACCCTGTGCCATTACGAAAACACGCCTATTCAAATATATAGAAAATTTCACCTCCAAAAACTAAAATAAATTCAGATAAAAACTCTGATATTTTTCATATTGCTACTCAAAACATAGATTGTGGGTACTCGTTAGAACCGCCTCGCCGAGGCGGTTCTAACGAGTACCCACAATCTATTTTTTGAGCAGAAATAAGAAAAATAATGTCTACCCCTGTAAACCCCCAGTTTTATTATATAAAAGTGGGGTATAAGGGGGTCAAAATTATATAGGCATGTTTTCGTGATGGCGTTTGTACGGACCTAGAGACAGGCATCAACAATATAGTATAGACCCGAGTCAGAATGGTCAGGGGCTGCACTGTTTGCTGATTCAATTGGATACTTAGGACATACGCGTTATCTTAGTATATTTATTTTGCTCAGATTTTGGGGTGCATACGCCAATATTTGGTGAGTCCATAACTGTCAAATTTTAATGGTGAATCAGTTTTCAATTCAGAATTAAACCGAAGGCATTCTTACACCTGGATGTAATGCATATTTTAGTAGGAGAAGGTGAAGTGGGATCTCAGATAGTCCGGACGGGAGTGTATTATTCGCTTGGGGGAGTGTGTGCTGCTGGTCTTCACTGTAATCGTCTCGCGCAAACGATTGGAATGAGGATTTACGGCATGTCATGCATTGTGTGAGGGTGTGGGATTGTCCAGGATTGTAACCCGACAATATATAATACTGTGCCTAGTTTAAATATTTTTTGCCTTAAACAAGAAATCTTTATATTTATAGTCAGACAACATATACGCATAGCAAAGATTTTTAATGAATATTAAACGTTGATAAAGCAGTGGCAATTTATGTACACTACACTTTTGTCTCGACTACGCTGCAGTCTGGCGTGTTCTGAGTATCTTGCATGGTCCAATAATGGAGCTCAACGGCAGTACTTAACCCTTGTCCTGCTGAATAAATGAATTTTCGTAGAGATTGATCATGAAATATTTTCTACGGTCATTCTCTCCCTTCCGCTGATTCAAGAAGGGCAGTTGTCAGTTTCTGACGAAAGAATGTGCACAATACTGGTTAACCGCTTAGAGGACTAAGCCTGCCCGGTAAACGTGTGGTAAGGTAAACTGACCGCGCTCGACATGACCCCATCGGGCTGACTGGGCCGTAAAACCTCAACACAAACACAAACAAATAATACGACCTCGTTGAAAAGGTAAAACTATGGTAGTAGAGGAATTTATTTATAATAACACTAGAGCCTGCGCACGAAAAAACCTATAATAAGACTTGTGCAGTCTGATCAGAGCCTTCACTGATCGCATAGGTTTTTCTACAGTCTCCAGGCTATCCAAAGGGAAATAAAGGGAAAAACTCTTATGATACTAGGGGATGTACAGGATGAGCTGAGTTTTTGCTGCTGGTCACACAGGAGGTTGCGGGTTCGACAACACCACCCCCTCTCCCCCTCTAGGTCGGCAACATTCTTTCGTGGAGATTAATCATGAAATACTTTCTACGGTCATTCTCTCTCTTCCGCTGATTCAAGAAGGGCAGTTATTCTGGTGTCAGCATGTACATGAGGCCCTCTTCAAAGCATTTAGCTGAAATTTGTAGCTCACCTGAGCTTAACGGTCAAGTGTTTATCGTACCTGAGCCTAAGCCCATCAGAGACTAAAGCGTTTAGCTGAACGCAACTGAAGTGTCAAGTTTTCTAGACCAGACTAGCTAGTTTCGACCAGTCAGGCCTCAACACTTACCCTCATATAAAGTTTCAAAAAATCCCGGAAGAAGCTCAATGATCATAAAGGACCAGAAATATAAACTATACTATAGTGGAATACGACATTATACGGTAGACAGAAGGCACTAACACCAGCTGTAGTGAAGATAAATATATTCTAATAGGAATGCTCCTGAAAAAAAAATGAATATATTCACAAACTGAAAACAACTGAAGTGTCAAGTTAAGTTTTCTGGGCCAGACTTGCTAGTTTTGACCAATTGATCTCATCAGTGACCCTCATTTCAATAGTCCGGGAATGGGCTCAATGAAAAATGACAATAAAATATAAACTACACTATAGTGAAGTACGGCCAAACGTTTTACGGCTGACACACAGCACTAACACCTGCTGTAGTGAAGATAAATAGAGCCTAAAGGAATGACTGTTAAAAGCAATGAACACACTCACAAAACTAAAAACAGTTGCAGTGTCTAGTTTTCTTGGCCAGAATAGCTAATTTGGGCCAATTTGGCAGCATCGGTGGTCCTTATATACATTAAGACTACTTACGAGCACCTATCCTTGGAAATCGCTTGTATCTCTGTAAACCGGTGGACTGATCTAAAAGTAGAATGTAAGAGTGTCCTCTAAATAAAACTGTGTATCGCATGACAAATAAATCAAACATTTACGTATGTAAAATTATTGAAAGAAAAGCGAACGTGCCAGCATCTACAAATTTTACATAATTGTTTCGATTATGCCTTTACAGTATACAGTACAATGTAAAACTTCAATGACACAAGCACCGATGGCTCATTCACCGTGGCGGATTCGAACTCGTTTTTGAGTCCCCAGAAAATTCTTCCGATAGCTCAAGAAAACAGTTACAGTCGAACTTCAATGGCTCGAACATCTTTGGGACCATACAAAATTGTTCGAGACATGGGTGGTTCGAGCCATTGAGGGTTAATCATGGTTCCAGGTCAGGAAGCAAATAGCGATAATTTAAGAATTTTTTTTCTCGATTTTCTACACAATAATTGTATGTTGAGTGTACTCATTAGAATCGCCTCGATGAGGCGATTCTAATAAGTACACACAACATACAATTCCATAAGGAAAAAAGTCCCTAAATAGTTGTTTTCTTGCGCTATTGGAAGGATTTTGTAGGGACTGAAAAACGAGTAAACGAGCCATCCGGGTTCGAACCATTGAGGTATTACTGTATTTAGGATTATTTTTTAAGGAATTTTCCTTATTTCATCATGAAAATGTACGTTGTGTGTACTCATTAGAATTGCCTCATTGAGGCAATTCTAATGAGTACACACAACATACCATTATGTTATAGAAGATCGAAAACAAAAAACAAAAAAAAAAAAACATCCCTAAATAACCCCTATTTGCCTCCTGACCTGTCACTATGATTAATCCTCAATGGCTCGAACTACATGTATCCATGTCTAGAACAAATTGCCATGGGCTCAAAGATGTTCGAGCCATTGAATTTCAACTGTATACCGTCAGCATTCGGCCAGACAGGTTTGTGCAAATACTCTTGGCACAAATCAGACGCCGCTGTGAGGCGCATACCAATGTTGGAAATCATTTCTAATAGGTGCATACAACACAGATTTTCCTCAAGAAATGAAAATGATCTTAGAAATATTTATCAGCTTATGCTCGTAGATTTAGAACAATGGTATTTTTGGAAAAGAGTGAAAATCTAGTAAATAAGAGAGATTATTATACAGTGAAGCCTCGTTAAAAACGACAGCATTTGCTCCCAAAGATGCTTTCATAAAACAGTCGATCCTCAATGGCTCGAACATCTTTGGGACCATAATGAAATAAGAAAATTTACTTAAATATTTGTTTTCTGGAGCTATCGGAAGAATTTCGTAGGGAGTAACAAACGAGTTCGAATCAGCCATGGTAAACCATTACGCGAACACGCCTATTCAAATATATATAAAATTTCACCTCCAAAAACTGATTTTTTTCAGATAAAAAACTCTGATATTTTTCATAATTTTGCTTATAATATAGATTGTGGGTATTCGTTAGAACCGCCTCGGTGAGGCGGTTCTAACGAATATCCACGATCTATGTTTCTGAGCAGAAATAAGAAAATAATGCAAACCCCTGTAAACCCCAGTTTTACTATATAAAAGTTGGGTTTAAGGGGGTCAAAATTATATAGGCATGTTTTCGTGATGCGAGCCATCGGTGTTCGAGCTATTTAGGTTCTAGTGTACTATGAATTTGCTGTTGTAAAAAACCTTTATGAGCAGAATAATATGTAAGAAAAGCATTGTGTTATCCTTATTTTCCCATAGAACATATGCTTTGGACATTTGTTAGACTCGTTTCAATGATAATAGCATTCATTCTTGGCTTGAGAAAAATAACGCGAACCAGTCTAAAACTGGCAGGGATACTGCAAATTCCAAGGTAATATTTCTCAATGAGCTAAAATAAAGTTTATGAATGAACATCTCCTTAAAATATGTAAGCATACCTATATACCGTTATACACATTTTTATTATATACAAAGTAATGAAATATAGAGAATTATTAATGAAATAAAATGCATATTTTCACTAGTGAAATATAAGCTTTATATTTTCACTAGTGAAAATATAAAACTTATATTTTCACTCCTCTGAGCAGTGAAAAATATAAGATCTGGATCTACTTTTTTCTTATTTACATTAATGTTTTCATTACACGAGATGAAAATTTTTATGGTATTCACTGAAAAAGAGTAAATTTTCTTTTTATTTTATCTTTACACGCCAATGCGCATTTCTGACGTCATATCTAACGTCACCAAACAAAACAAAACATGAACGTCATGGCGCCAAGGGACAAAACTGCGTGTCAGACTTTCCCTTGCAAATGCAAGATTTGCATCTCTTCTATCGAAAGTGATGTATATAATAAAAAGAAAATTCAAATGTTTGTCGTGAATATGACTTTTATTTCATCTCGTGAAGTGAAAAAATGTATATTTCATTCGTGCCTTTGGCACTCATGAAATATACATTTTTTCACTTCACTCGATGAAATAAAAGTCATATTCACTCCAAACATTTGAATATCCTCTATATATTGATAAAATAGTGCAATTAAGTAATTTTGGAAAGTACCATAAAACTTTCATGCTTATGTGGTCATTTTGGTAACAGTACTTGGGCCTACTTGGTCTGAGGCAGTTTTAGTGCGGACAATTTTGGTTGGCGAAAGCAAACAGGTAGCGAACTCGCAAGTAGTGAAAACGTATAAGTAGCGAACCTCTGTCCGCGAAAGTGAATGCGGTTGAAACTGTACAGGTTACGAAATCACAAGTTGCGAAACCTCCGTAAACCATTTGAACAATTCTATAGTTTCTACAACAACCAAAATAAGAGGCAAGATATTGTCATTCTAATGAACTGCTTGTGCTTGCATCCTCAAATGAGTGTTCATTCCGGTCAATTTCGATAAACTTATTTCGTTTTTGTCAGTTTGTATGAACTAAAATCATGTTGTGTAAATTGCCGTGTTGATCATAATAAAAATGATATTTAACAGTCTGCTGTATTTGCTCAGAGAGTGCTAACGAGTAATTTTGGTTGTCATATAATGTCAGTTATTCTGTATCTGCATGTCGCATTGTATATTGGTTCACAATAAACAGAGCAGTTCTCTTCCTCTTAATTTTATTTATCCCAACAGACAGCAGAAGAGCTTTCCTTTGGATTGTGTTTAAAGAAGCCAACTTGTTAGTTCAATCTTTACAATCATTCCTGTTCAATAAGTCATATCCCAGCTGGCACATAACGTTTATACAACGTCGCATTAACGTCGATGCAACGTCATGACGTTGCATCGACGTTAATGCGACGTTCTATAAACGTCATGTGCCACACATTAATGTAGATGCAACGTCAACGTCATGACGTTGCATTGACGTTAATGTGACGTTGTATAAACGTCATGCGCCCCCGCATCGACGTTAATGCGACGTTGTTAAAACGTCATGCACCCACGCATCAACGTTAATGCGACGTTGTATAAACGTCATGTGCCCGCTGGGATACTTGCATGAACACTAGAGCCGATAACGTATCTTCTGAGATATGCGATCAACGAAGACTCAAATCAGCCTGTGCATCCGCCAGAAAACGTTAGAAAACTTAACTTTGGATATGTGCGCCCGGCGAAGTTTCAGATCAGCCTGCGCATTCGCGCAGTTTGATCAGAATCTTCACTGACCGCATTTTGGATAACCAAGGATGCAAAGGTCCTTCATGCGGACAACGAAATCTCGGATCAAACTGCGCGGAAGCACATGCTGATCTGAGTCTTCGTGAAGGTGCCTATAAACTATATCGTATGGAGGTAACGTACCGTGAACGAATGACAAAAATTTGACAAAGCTCGAATACGCACAAATAAGCACAAAAACTTGACGAATGTGTTCATCGGGGCTAAACATAACGGACTGAAAACTAATTTGAAACGACACCAGAATGAGTCCATTACATATTAACGAACCAAAGCGAATGCGAAACGAATATTAACGAATACCAACGATCTCTCAACGTGCTGTGCGTGCGCTCTGTGTATAGTATGCATATTCGAACCTATCACGCGACGTACAGGTACACAAACCATTTGCTTCGACAGATCGTGTGGACTGGATGGCCGAATGGTTAGCACACTCGACTTTCAAGCGAGGTATCGTGGGATCGAATCTCGCTCGGGTCGAGACAATTTTCAGACCATTAGTAAGCCTAGCCTATACTCGACGTGCCCTGGGTTGAGTATAAAGGGGACAGGGGAGCGCTAGGTGACAGACAGCGGCATCAAGTGTGCATGGGTGAACCATAAAAGCAAGGCTGCACAAATACATGTACATAACAATCACCGACACCTGTATGTGCCTCGGGTGCCTGGTAGCGTTAAAAATCCGCACAACAAGAATCGACAGACCGTCTTCTAGCCTGTATATAGGTATGCAATGAATTTCAGTTTGGATGCAATCGTCCTGTAGCACTGCTAAAATATACTGGCGCCGTAGTCTCGCCGCACACTCCATATATATCTTAACTTTTCGAGCTACTAACAAAAACTGTCGAAGTGGCACTGAAATATGTTTTATATAACCCAATGGGTAGGTCAACAAACCTTTGCACAAAAACGCGTCGAACGCTAGCGATACGTTGAAAGAACGCTGCTAATTTGTTACTAATACGTGAGAAGTTCGTTAAAAAGTGACCACAATTTTGTTAGACGAATGCCACCGTAGAGGTAACGAACCGCTGTCTTGCTGCGGGCGAACAAACCGTTTGAATTGCGTTCATCGAACAAAACCGTTGCGTATGGGCTGTTCACTGGAACATGTCGAAAAATTTTGTGCTTGTACAAAAATTTTCGACGTACTGAGCGAACAACAACGTACGCGAACGTACTTCAACGAACTTAAACGAACTTAACCCTTAAAGCGCCTATCACAACTATTGTCGTCTGCTTTGTCATCTGCTTGTGATTTTAAAATTCATTTTTGCAAACAGTGTGGACCCAGATCAGACTGCTCCTTTAGGAACAGTCTGATCAGGGTCCACACTGTTTGCCTGTATGAAAAAACTTGGTTTGAAAAGTCTGCAAGAATATTCAGCAGACGACATAAACAGACGCAATTTTCAGATGCAGTTTTTCTTGGCGCTTTAAGGGTTAAAACGATGAGCTAACGAACATCAGCATATGCCAACGAATGCGAAACTATATCCGTACGTTGGCATACGCTGGGCCAATTCGATATAGTGTAAAGGCGCCTTTAGGCGCACTTCTCAGAAGGTACATTTTCTCGCGTTGGGGCTCATGTGTAGATATCTAGCTTACCTTTGGTACCTGGAGCGGCCTGGACTGTAGCCAGCAGAGTGACACAAAGAGCAACAACCAGAAACATCTCTGGAAGGATGAACACAGGTCATACACAATTGTGAAACATAATATGGGCCGCGTCAAGCGAAAAGATGTCTTAGAGCATGCGCAAAATGCACAGATTCAGATTCATCCCACGCATGCGCGCGCGCAAAGTCTCATCCGGGCATTTGCTCTTCACTGATACCTTCTATAGTGTGCAATGATTCTGTTAGAGGACAGCGAAGGCCCTGATCAGACTGCGCGGATGCGCAGTCTGATCTGGGCCTTTGCTGTCCGCATATGTCCGAAACGCGTTTTTGCTTGGCACTGCCCAAACTATTTTTATCATTTGAGGACACCGTCTAAAAGGTGAATTGATATATCTGGAGATTTTGCAGCCATTTTTCACCCGGGAGACAACTTTTATGATTTCTACTTTCCTTTTCTGCATATCATCCACTTCTTGGTCTACTGTGTAAGGAAAGAAGTGACTCCCTCTGAAGTATGTTACTACAACAGTACACATATTGGGCCACGGCTGAGAAAAGGGACCTTAGAATATATATGCGAACAGCGAAAATCAAGACCAGCCTGCACTTCCGCGCTATCTGGTCTAATTTCTTTGCTGCTCGCCTGCATAATATAGGGACTATATAGAAGAAAAAAATACTAATGGCGAATATATTTTAACCCGACGCGTGGCTGCGCAAACTGATTAGGGGCTTTGCCATTCGTATATGCCCTACGGGCCCTTTTCTCAGCTGGAGGCCCAAGTGTACTTATTGCGAGCACTCGAACAGACAGACAGACTGGCACGGCCGAAATTGGCATAGGTTTGTTACAACGCAACATATAGACAGGTAGATGCCACGTTTAAACCTCCACCTACCTCGACGCAACAGTTTTACAGCTGACGGTTTCAAGGTGGTACAGTCGACTCTCCTTATCTCGAAGTCCAAGGGACTCTCTTAAATACTTCGAGATATCCGTACCTCAACATATCAATTCTGCAGAACTGAGGAAAAAAATAAATCGAACAAATTTCACAAATGATATGTTATTTGATATGTAATTTGACTCCTGAAGTTAGAGATATATTGAACATATTGTGGAAAAGAGGCGGAGCAATTTCTCCTCTTTTTCACAGTATTTTGTTACCTGTTGGTAGATCTCTGTCTTAAAACAGGGATTAGATTCTCCCTTCGAGATAATCGGTTTTTCGAGAAAAACGAAGTCGAGATAACGAGTCGACTGCATTATTGTAGTTACTCTCCGAGTGTTTGTTCCATTTTCATTTGAGTGGCCCTATTTTATGATCTCCTTTCGTCACATTCAACCCTTCTGTGGTACCATCATGAAAGCACACCTATACAGTTTTGACCCCCTTAACCCCACTTTTGTTTACAGGGGTATACAATATTTTTCTTACTTCTGCTCAAAAACATAGATTGTATGTACTCGTCAGAACCTCCTCGCCGGGACGGTGCTGACAAGTACCCACCATCTATGTTTTGAGCAGAAATCTGGAAACATTTGAAAGTTTTCATTTTTTGTGGTAAAATACTCAATATATTTGAATGGGCGTGTTTTCGCAATGAAAATTGTGGTTATACCTGGGTATTCCAATGTTTGAGCCATGTTACGAGAAACCTCCAACACCCCCGCCCCCGCCCCCCTCCACACACACACACACACACAAACAACTCTTTGACAACTTTCCGTCGAATCGACCTTTCAGCGCACATCCCGACCCTTAGTGAGGTCCCATTTCTAGCTCTTTAGCTAAGTTTCCCTTTTTCCCTACGGCTTACGTGAGCGAACAGAATATATTCTGGCCAGACTGCGCGGATACGCATGGTGGCCGGAACTTTTGCAGTTCGAGTATGATTAAAAGGCACTTTTCCAATTACGCGGTTTATTTATTCTATGATGTTTGCGCCCAACTAAAAACGCAGATCAGCGTGCGGATTTGAGTCATAATGCCAGTCTTTTCTCAAGACTCGAGTCATTATGCTCTTGTCTTTTCTTAAATACGTATAAATGGCCGTTGAAGACTTTTTAGCATTACGAAAACACGCCTATTCAAATATACTGAAAATTTTACCATCAAAAAATGAAAATTTTCAGATAAAAAATTCAGATATTTTTCATATTTCTGCTCAAAACCCACAATCTATGCTTTGAGCAGAAATAAGAAAAAAAATGTATACCCCTGTAAACCCCAGTTTTACTATATGTTTTCGTGATGGACTGTGCGGATATACGTGCAGAAATGAATTTGCGCTTGACGCACGTATCATATGGTAAAGTGTCTCATACAACACTTCTAATGGTATGGCCACATCTCAAGATCCTCTAGAATGCCGGCGACAACCCAGTAAACATTCTACATAAATCTATAGCGGGCCGTTATCGGCCCGTCAGAGTAGCTGACGGACCGATAACGGCCCGCAGTAGATTATAAAGAAAGCTGGCTGGGAAGTCTGCAGCGAAGAGAGTGAAAAGAGCGAGAAGAATTTTTAAGTTGAAGTTTTAAGGCCCAGTGAACCCATTAAGGAAATGTCGAGCGGGTCAGTTTACCTCTTTTTCCTGGGCAAGCTTAGTCCTCTAAGTCGTTAACCAGTGTTTGTGCACAGTCTTTCGCCAGAAACTGACAACTGTCCTTCTTGAATCAGCGAAAGGTATAGAATGACCGCAGAAAACATTTCATGACCAATCACCGCGAAAGAATGTTACCGGACCGGTGGGATCGAGCCCGTGACCTCCTGATCACCAGTCGAACGCGCATCCGACTGAGCAACCGAGGCCGACAGCAAGAAGAAGAAATAGGCATAAGAAGTGATGTGTAGACTATATAAAAATTGACAGGTTTCTGGTTTGGTAATTCCCTCAGAGCAGCGGAAGACAGCGAAAGATAGAAGAGAATTGTTGCTCTGTCGTCAGTGGAACCCCAACGACCTTCAAGGTTATTAAAAGACACAATTAACTCTCTTCAGTTTTTATATGCGTAAAATTATATACTGACAAAAAACAATGTAAAATGCGATAAAAAGCACGAACTTAATCGTACGAGCACGTTCTTAACTCAAATATACAAAATGTAATAAACAATAACGTACCAATAACTTTAGATGTCACCTGTTCTATCTAGGGGAATATATGACCGCATAAGTTTCAATATACTCTGAAATTTACGGGTAACTTAATGCCTTACCGTATTTGTTCATCTGTTTGTACACCTAAGTGCCATTGTATGCGTCACATAGTGAGAAAACGTACTCGCGTACACATTACCAATACACGCTTTTTAAAATATATAGAAAATTTCACTCCAAAAACTGAAAATTTTCAGATAAAAAAACTCTGATATTTTTCACATTTCTGCTCAAAACATAGATTTTGGATACTCGTTAGAACCGCCTCGGTGAGGCGGTTCTAACGAGTATCCAGAATCTACGTTTTTGAGCAGAAATAATAAAAATAAAGTATACCCAGTTTCAATATATAAAAATGGGGTTTAAGGGGTCAAAATTATATGGGCATGTTTTCGTGATGATTTGCGGCCAGCGAAAACTCAAATCCTCCTGCGCATTTTCGCAGTCTGATCAGAGTCTTCGTTGTCCGCGTGAAGAAACTTTGCATTCAAGACTTGGCTATCCAAAAAGCGCTCAGTGAAGATTCAGATCATGTGCGAATGCACAGGCTGATCTGAAGCTTTGCTGGGCGCACATGTCTGCAGATACGTTTCTTGACGTTGCGGTTTATATGTAACTGACGATGTGTCTAAGAGCTGCTGGATGACCCGGATCAGGTGCCACGTTCCATGGGAAAAGAGTACAACTGAAATCAAAACAGCATACAGTAACCTTTCTGACCTAGCGAACAGTAATTACTTCCCTTGTAAACGTCGTAACTGAATCGCGATGGACGTTTTCGGCCAAAATATTGTTCACAGCTGCTTAGCACCAATAAATAGCAAAATACAACATTAATTGCGTTAAGAAATGCGAGTTTTATTTTTCATGTGTAAATCTTACACTAGGGGAATGCAATTAATGTAATTTAACCGAATATTAATGTAAATGAATCAATGGATCTGTGCAAAGATGTGTGTGTAGTCGATATTTTGTTATATTTTATTTTTTACAACATTCAGCCTCTTCTTTTTCTGTTTTCACTGTGCTTATCAGGTAGCCAGATCCAGTGGCTAAATACGGAACAGGAGTGGTAGGCGTCACATTCCCTTATACGGGACCGATGAGGGGAAATATGTTGTTACATGTAACAGATATGTTGTTTACGTATCAAATGCGACGAAATTCCGTATATATTCCTGATTTTATTCCCCAGCATTCGACGTATTATTTTTTGTTTCAGCCATGTTTATCAGCTATATTCAGATCCGAAGATAAAATACTGAAATTAGGTTGGCGTCACATTCCCTTATTAGGGGCCCAGAATGAGAAAATGTTGTTTCACGCATCAAATGCTACGAAATGCCGTATATTCCATTCTTTTTCCCAACATTCGACCTCTTTGAACTTTTTCTTTTTTGTTTCTGCTATGCTTATCAGCTAGTTAGATCCCGTAGTTAATACAGATTAGGAGTGGTTGGCGTCACATTCCTTTATAAGGGGCCATTAATGGGAAAATGTTGTTAAACGTATTAAATGCGACTAAATTCCGTATATTCCAAGTTTTCCCCAACATTTGACTTCTCCTTTTTTTTTTTTTTATTGCCCCCGCATCGGATGATGCCGGGGGCATATAGTTTTTCGGTTTTCCTTACGTTCGTACGTGGTTACGTGCGTACGAATGTACGCCCGTCTGTACGAATGTGTGTACATACGTATATGATCCTGTTAGACTTAGGTTATAAGCGCTATTTGCAACCTTTTTTGGGGTTGTCTCGGTAGCGCAATTGGTAAAGACGTTGGACGCTGCAGTGCTAGGCGCCGTCGCCGCATTGGTTAGAGCTTGCATGGCGTGGGTTCGACCCCAGGCAAAAGCACTTAGAGACAGGTTAAGGCATTTGTACCAGGTAGAATTTTGCAGTTTTACAGCCAGGTACCCCATAGCGGGGGCATCCGTGTACTGTGGACATATTTCTAGTGTGTTTCAGCTATGCTAAACAGCTAGAGAGATCCCTTGGCTAAATGCAAATTAGGAGTGGCTGGAGTCACCTTCTCATATAAGGGACCCAGAATGGGGAAATGTTTTTTTTTTTTTTTTTTTTTTTGTTTCAAATGTGCTTATCAGCTACCCAGACACCAAGGCTAAATACGAATTAGGAGTGTTTGGTGTGACATTCCCTTGTAAAGGACACAGAAGGGGAAAGTATGTTGTTGCACGTAAGAAATGGGGGGAGGGGGTGTGGGTGGGTGGGGGGAGGAGAGGGGAGGGGAGGGGAAATCCGTATATTCGATATTTGGTTAGTTTTTTTCCAACATTTATCTTTATTTATGGTTTTCACTTTGCTTATGAGCTAACCAGATCCGTTGGCTAAATATAGAACAGGAGTGGATGGCATGACATTCCCTTATTTGGGGCCCAGGAGGGTAGACTATGTTCTTACATGTATCTAATGCGACAAAGTACTGTATGTTCGATGTATTATTAATTTTTTCCACCTTTCATCCTCTTCTTTTTCTGTTTTGCTTATCAGCTAGCCAGTTCCCATGACTAAATAAAGAACTGGTGTGGTTGGCATCACATTTTATTATATGGGGCCCAGGCTCGTGTTGTGGGGTAGGGGTGTGCGGTTACTTCCTATATACGGCATAATACGAATGTGCGTGCCGAATGCCGCGCCCCCCCCCCCCCCGCACCCCCCACTCCTTTTTTAGCTCTGCCAGGTATATGATTGGCCCCCTTTTTTCAACAAAAAGTATATGAATGACTTTTTCGAGACTGCTTTTATTTATTGGGCTGAAATTGTCATAGTGTGACATATATAAAACTGATTTTGTTGTGTTGTACTTGTAATGTTTGTTTCTTTGACTGATTTCTTGCATAACTGCAACTGCATGGTAAACAGACATGGTCATGTCAGGACGGTCAGTTAGGTTCACGAAACCTTTCCTTAAAGCGGCTAACCAGTACTCAGTGCATATTCCTTGCCAGTACCTGACAACTGTCCTTCGTCAATCAGCAGAATGGAGGGAATGATCGTAGAAAATATTTCATAATCTCAACTAAAGAATGCTGTTGGACTGGAGGATCGAACACCAGACCTCCTGATTGCCAGTCGAACGCGTTCCCGGCTGAGCTAGCGGACATTGAAACAGAATATGCTGGAGATCACTGTATCTATTGTAGCACATGTTGAATTTTAAATATTTTTTCTCAGATATCCAGCCTCTTATTTTCTCATAACAATTATGACTTTCAAGTATGTAAGTAAATATACCAGCTGCATAGAAATAAGGAAGTGATTTTGTATACAAGGGCCAATATATTGAAAATAGGTAAAAATATCGAAAATCAGGATTGTCTAATTTCAGTAATTTTTTTACGGTGTTCCTATCTCTTATTATCTTAGAATTATTATGTGCATTTGGTAGCTAGGTATCCTGGGTACATCATAGATGGATGGAATTTCCATCACATTCCCATGTATGGGGGCTACAGGAGACCAATATGATGTAATACATAAAAAAAAAAAAAAAAAAAATAGGAAAATGAAGTGTTCGCTAATTTAAGTTTTTTTTTTTTTTTGGTATTCCAACCTCTTATTTCATTCAAATCATTATGTGCATTTAGTAGCTACGTACCCTGGGTACATCCTTTGTGGGGGTAGATTCCGTCACATTTCCTAGTATGGGGGCTACAGGGGGCCAATATGTTGAAAATATGCTAGAAATACCGAAAAATCAAGGGTTTGCTAAATTCAATTCAACTTTTATTTTTACTGTTCCAACCCCTTATTTTCTTAAAATGGTTATATGCATTTAGTACCTAGGAGCCCTGGGTATAATCTGTGTGGGGGTAGATCCCGTCACATTCCCTTGTAATGGGGCTACAGGAGACCAATATGGTGAAGATACGTCAAAAATATTGGAAAATGAAGTGTTCGCTAATTTAAGTATTTTCTTTTTTTTTTTTGTATTCCAACCTCTTATTTCATACAAATGATTATGTGCATTTAGTAGCTAGGTACCCTGGGTACATCCTTTGTGGGTGTAGATTCCGTCACATTCCCTAGTATGGGGGCTACAGGGGGCCAATATGTTCAAAATACGCCAGAAATATCGAAAAATCAAGGGTTTGCTAATTTCAAGTTTTTGTTTTACTGTTCCAACCCCTTAATTTCTTAAAATTACTATATGCATTTAGTACCTAGCAACCTTCGGTATATCCTGGGTGGTGGTAGATCCCGTCACATTTCCTTGTAAATGGGGCTACAGGAGACCAATATGGTGAAAATACGTCAAAAATATAGGAAAATGAAGTGTTCGCTAAATTAAGTAATTTTTTTCGGTTTTCCAGCCTCTTATTTTATTCAAATGATTATGTGCATTTAGTAGCTAGGTACCCTGGGTACATCCTTTGTGGGGGTAGATTCCGTCACATTCCCTAGTATGGGGGCTACAGGGGGCCAATATGTTGAAAATACGCCAGAAATATCGAAAAGTCAAGGGTTTGGTAATTTCAACTTTTTGTTTTACTGTTCCAACCCCTTATTTTCTTAAAATGGTTATATGCATTTAGTAACTAGGAACCTTGGTTATATCCTGGGTGGGGGTAGATCCCGTCACATTCCCTTGTAATGGGGCTACAGGAGATCCAATATGGTGAAAATACGTAAAAAATATAGGAAAATGAAATGTTCGCTAATTTAAGTAATTTTTTTCGGTTTTCCAACCTCTTATTTCATTCAAATGATTATGTGCATTTAGTAGCTAGGTACCCTGGGTACATCCTTTGTGTGGGTAGATTCCGTCACATTCCCTAGTATGGGGGCTACATCGGGCCAATATGTTGAAAATACGACAGAAATATCGAAAAATCAAGGGTTTGCTAATTTCAATTTTTTTTACAGTTCCAACCCCTTATTTTCTTAAAATTAGTATATGCATTTAGTACCTAGCAGCCCTGGGTATATCCTGGGAGGGTGGTAGATCCCGTCACATTCCCTTGTAATGGGGCTACAGGAGACCAATATGGTGAAAATACGTCAAAAATATAGGAAAATGAAGTGTTCGCTAAATTAAGTAATTTTTTTTCGGTTTTCCAGCCTCTTATTTCATTCAAATGATTATATGCATTTAGTAGCTATGTACCCTGGGTACATCCTTTGTGGGGGTAGATTCCGTCACATTCCCTAGTATGGGGGCTACAGGGGGCCAATATGTTTTAAAAACGCCAGAAATATCGAAAAATCAAGGGTTTGCTAATTTCAAGTTTTTGTTTTACTGTTTCAACCCCTTATTTTCTTAAAATGGTTATATGCATTTAGTACCTAGGAACCCTGGGTATAACATGGGTGGGGGTAGATCTCGTCACATTGCCTTGTAATGGGGCTACAGGAGACCAATATGGTGAAAATACGTCAAAAATGAAGTGTTCGCTAATTTAAGTAATTTTTTTCGGTTTTCCAACCTCTTATTTTATTCAAATCATTATGTGCTTTTAGTAGCTAGGTACACTGGGTACATCCTTTGTGGGTGTAGATTCCATCACATTCCCTAGTATGGGGGCTACAGGGGGCCAATATGTTGAAAATACGCCAGAAATATCGAAAAATCAAGGGTTTGCTAATTTCAAGTTTTTGTTTTACGGTGTTCCAACCCCTTGTTTTCTTAAAAATTAGTATATGCATTTAGTACCTAGGAACCCGTGGTATATCCTGGGTGGGGGTAGGTCCCATCACATTGCCTTGTAATGGGGCTACACGAGACCAATATGGTGAAAAAACGTCAAATATATAGAAAAATGATGTTCGCTAATTTAAGTAATTTTTTTCGGTTTTCCAACCTCTTATTTCATTCAAATGATTATGTGCATTTAGTAGCTAGGTTCCCTGGGTACATCCTTTGTTGGGGTAGATTCAGTCACATTCCCTAGTATGGGGGCTACAGGGGGCCAATATGTTGAAAATACGCCAGAAATATAAAAAAAATAACAGGGTTTGCTAATTTCAACTTTTTGTTTCACTGTTCCAACCCGTTATTTTCTTAAAATGGTTATATGCATTTAGTACCTAGGAACCCTGGTTATATCCTGGGTGGGGGTAGATCCCGTCACATTCCCTAGTATGGGGCTACAGGGGGGCCAATATGTTGAAAATACGCCAGAAATATCGAAAAATCAAGGGTTTGCTAAGTTCAAGTTTTTGTTTTACAGTTTCAACCCCTTATTTTCTTAAAATGATTATATGCATTTAGTACCTAGGATCCCTAGGTATAACCTGGGTGGGGGTAGATCTCGTCACATTCCCTCGTAATGGGGCTACAGGAGACCAATGTGGTGAAAATACGTCAAAAATATAGGAAAATGAAGTGTTCGCTAATTTAAGTAATTTTTTTTCGGTTTTCTAACCTCTTATTTTATTCAAATGATTATGTGCATTTAGTAGCTAGGTACCCTGGGTACATCCTTTGTGGGTGTAGATTCCGTCACATTCCCTAGTATGGGGGCTACAGGGGGGCCAATATGTTGAAAATACGCCAGAAATATAAAAAAAATCAAGGGTTTGCTAATTTCAAGTTTTTGTTTTACTGTTCCAACCCCTTATTTTCTTAAAATTAGTATATGCATTTAGTACCTAGGAACCCTGGGTATATTCTGGGTGGGGGTAGGTTCCGTCACATTGCCTTGTAATGGGGCTATAGGAGACCAATATGGTGAAAATACGTCAAATATATAGGAAAATGATGTGTTCGCTAATTTAAGTATTTTTTTCGGTTTTCCAACCTCTTATTTCATTCAAATGATTATGTGCATTTTGTAGCTAGGTACCCTGGGTACATGCTTTGTTGGGGAAGACTCCGTCACATTCCCTAGTATGGGGGCTACAGGGGGCTAATATGTTGAAAATACGCCAGAAATATCGAAAAATCAAGGGTTTGGTAATTTCAACTTTTTGTTTTACTGTTCCAACCCCTTATTTTCTTAAAATGGTTATATGCATTTAGTACCTAGGAACCCTGGTTATATCCTGGGTGGGGGTAGATCCCGTCACATTCCCTTGTAATGGGCTACAGGAGGCCAATATGGTGAAAATACGTCAAAAATATAGGAAAATGAAGTGTTTGCTAATTTAAGTAATTTTTTTCGGTTTTCCAACCTCTTATTTCATTCAAATGATTATATGCATTTAGTAGCTAGGTACCCTTGGTACATCCTTTGTGGTGGTAGATTCCGTCACATTCCCTAGTAAGGGGGCTACAGGGGGCCAATATGTTGAAAATACGCCAGAAATATAAAAAACTCAAGGGTTTGCTAGTTTCAAGTTTTTGTTTTACTGTTCCAACCCCTTATTTTCTTAAAATTAGTATATGCATTTAGTACCTAGGAACCCTGGGTATATCCTGGGTGGGGGTAGGTCCCGTCACATTGCCTTGTAATGGGGCTACAGGAGACCAATATGGTGAAAATACGTCAAATATATAGAAAAAGGATGTGTTCGCTAATTTAAGTGATTTTTTTCGGTTTTCCAACATCTTATTTCATTCAAATGATTTTGTGCATTTAGTAGCTAGGTACCCTGGGTACATCCTTTGTGTGGGCAGATTCCGTCACATTCCCTAGTATGGGGGCTACAGGGGGCCAATATGTTGAAAATACGCCAGAAATATAAAAAAAATAACAGGGTTTGCTAATTTCAACTTTTTGTTTCACTGTTCCAACCCCTTATTTTCTTAAAATTGTTATATGCATTTAGTACCTAGCAACCCTGGTTATATCCTGGGAGGGGGTAGATTCCGTCACATTTCCTAGTATGGGGGCTACAGGGGGCCAATATGTTGAAAATACGCCAGAAATATCGAAAAATCAAGGGTTTGTTAATTTCAACTTTTTGTTTTACTGTTCCATACCCTTATTTTCTTAAAATGATTATATGCATTTAGTACCTAGGAACCCTGGGTATATCCTGGGTGGGGGAAGATCCCGTCACATTCCCTTGTAATGGGGCTACAGGAGACCAATATGGTGAAGATACGTCAAAAATATAGGAAAATGAAGTGTTCGCTAATTTAAGTAATTTTTTTCGGTTTTCCAGCCTCTTATTTCATTCAAATGATTATGTGCATTTAGTAGCTAGGTACCCTGGGTACATCCTTTGTGTGGGTATATTCCGTCACATTCCCTAGTATGGGGGCTACAGGGGGCCAATATGTTGAAAATACGCAAGAAACATCGAAAAATCAAGGGTTTGCTAATTTCAACTTTTTTTTTTACCGTTCCAACCCCTTATTTTCTTAAAATTAGTATATGCATTTAGTACCTAGGAACCCTGGGTATATCCTGGGTGGGGGTAGATTACGTCACATTACCTTGTAATGGGGCTACAGGAGACCAATATGGTGAAAATACGTCAAATAGGAAAATGAAGTGTTTGCTAATTTAAATTTTTTTTTTCGGTTTTCCAACCTCTTATTTCATTCAAATCATTATGTGCATTTAGTAGCTAGGTACCCTGGGTACATCCTTTGTGGGGGTAGATTCCGTCACATTCCCTAGTATGGGGGCTACAGGGGGCCAATATGTTCAAAATACGCCAGAAATATCGAAAAATCAAGGGTTTGCTAATTTCAAGTTTTTGTTTTACAGTTCCAACCCCTTATTTTCTTAAAATTAGTATATGCATTTAGTACCTAGGAACCCTGGGTATATCCTGGGTGGGGGTAGCTCCCGTTACATTGCCTTGTAATGGGGCTACAGGAGACCAATATGGTGAAAATACGTCAAATATATAGGAAAATGATGTGTTCGCGAATTTTAGTATTTTTTTTTCGGTTTTCCAGCCTCTTATTTCATTCAAATGATTATGTGCATTTTGTAGCTAGGTACCCTGGGTACATGCTTTGTTGGGGTAGATTCCGTCACATTCCCTTGTATGGGGGCTACAGGGGGCCAATATGTTGAAAATACGCCAGAAATATCGAAAAATCAAGGGTTTGGTAATTTCAACTTTTTGTTTTACTGTTCCAACCCGTTATTTTCTTAAATTGTTATATGCATTTAGTACCTAGGAACCCTGGTTATATCCTGGGTAGGGGTAGATCCCGTCACATTCCCTTGTAATGGGTCTACAGGAGACCAATATGGTGAAAATACATCAAAAATAAAGGAAAATGAAGTGTTCGCTAATTTAAGTAATTTTTTTCGGTTTTCCAACCTCTTATTTCATTCAAATGATTATATGCATTTAGTAGCTAGGTACCCTTGGTACATCCTTTGTGGTGGTAGATTCCGTCACATTCCCTAGTATGGGGGCTACAGGAGTCCAATATGTTGAAAATGCGCCAGAAATATCGAAAAATCAAGGGTTTGCTAATTTCAATTTTTTTTTTACCATTGCAACTCATTATTTTCTTAAAATTAGTATATGCATTTAGTACCTAGGAACCCTTGGTATATCCTGGATGGAGTTAGATTCCGTCACATTCCCTTGTAATGGGGCTACAGGAGACCAGTATGGTGAAGATACGTCAAAATATAGGAAAATGAAGTGTTTGCTAATTTAAATATTTTTTTTTTGGTTTTCCAACCTCTTATTTCATTCAAATGATTATGTGCATTTAGAAGCTAGGTACCCTGGGTACATCCTTTGTTGGGGTAGATTCCGTCACATTTTCTAGTATGGGGGCTACAGGGGGCCAATATGTTGAAAATACGCCAGAAATATCGAAAAATCAAGGGTTTGCTAATTTCAAGATTTTGTTTTACCGTTCCAACCCCTTATTTTCTTAAAATTAGTATATGCATTTAGTACCTAGGAACCCTGGGTATATCCTGGGTGGGGGTAGGTCCCGTCACATTGCCTTGTAATGGGGCTACAGGAGACCAATATGGTGAAAATACGTCAAATATATAGGAAAATGATGTGTTCGCTAATTTAAGTAATTTTTTTCGGTTTTCCAACCTCTTATTTCATTCAAATGATTATGTGCATTTAGTAGCTAGGTACCCTGGGTACATCCTCTGTGTGGGTAGATTCCGTCACATTCCCTAGTATGGGGGCTACAGGGGGCCAATATGTTGAAAATACGCCAGAAATATCGAAAAATCAAGGGTTTGGTAATTTCAACTTTTGGTTTTACTGTTCCAACCCCTTGTTTTCTTAAAATGGTTACCTGGGTACCCTGGGTACATCCTGGGTGGGGGTAGATCCCGTCACATTCCGTAGTATGGGAGTCTACAAAGGCCAATATGTTGAATATAGGTAAAAAATATCGAAAATCAGATTTGGCTAATTTCAGTATTTTTTTCAGTATTCCAACCTCTTGTTTTCTTAAAATAATTATGTGCATTTAGTAGCTAGGTACCCTGGGTACATCATGGGTGGGAGGTGTTACCGTCACATTCCCTTGTATGGGGGCTACAGGAGACCAATATCGTGAAAATACTTCAAAAATATAGGAAAATGAAGGGTTGGCTAATTTAAGTATTTTTTTTTTTTTTTTTTTTTTTCTGTATTTCAACCTCTTATTTCCTTAAAATGATTATGTGCATTTCGTAGCTAGGTACCCCGGGTACATCCTTAATTAGTGTAGATATCGTCACATTACCTCGTATGGGGCTACAAGGGGGGGGGGGGGGGGGGGGGCGGGGGGGGCGGCAGTATGTTGAAAAAATACGTCAGAAATACCGAACATTCAAGGGTTTGCTAATTTCAATATTTTTTTTTCGGCGTTCCAACCTGTTATTTTCTTAAAATGATTATGTGCATTTCGTAGCTAGGTACCCTGGGTAAATCATGGGTGTGGGTAGTTTCCGTCACATTCCCTGGTATGGGGGCTACAGAGGGCCAAATATGTTTAAAATACCTCAAAAATATAGGAAAATTAATGGTTGGTAAATTTCAAAAATGATTATGTGCATTTGCTTGCTAGGTACCCTGGGTACATCATGGATGGGGGTAGTTTCCGTCACATTCTCTGGTTTGGGGGCTACAGAGGGCTAATACATGTATGTTGAAAATATAAAGCATAGGAGAATCAAGGTTTCTCTAATTAAATTTTTTTCGGTGTTCCAACCTCTTACTTTCTAAAAATGATTATGTGCATTTGCTTGCTAGGTACCCTGGGTACATCATGGATGGGGGTAGTTTCCGTCAGATTCCCTGGTTTGGGGACTACAGCGGGAGTGGGGAGCAATATGTTGGAAATACTAAAAAAAAGTATAGGGGCTAAGAGGGGCCAATATGTTGGTAATACGCAAGAAATATCGAAAAATGAAAGGTTTGCTTATTTCAACTTTTTTTTTACTGTTCGAACCCCTTATTTTCTTAAAATGATTATGTGCATTTAGTACCTAGATACCATGGGTATATCCTGGGTGAGGGTAGATTCCGTCACATTCCCTAGTATGGGAGTCTACAAGGGCCAATATGTTGAAAATAGGTAAAAAATATCGAAAATCAGGATTGGTTAATTTCAATATTTTTTTACGGTGTTCAAACCCCTTATTTTCTTAGAATTATTATGTGCGTTTGGTAGCTAGGTACTCTAAGTACATCATGTGTGAGTGGAGTTTCCGTCACATTCCCTTATATGGCGCTACAGGAGACCAATATGGTGAAAATACGTAAAAAAAGTATTGGAAAATGAAGGGTTGGCTAAATGAAGTATTTTTTTCGGTATTCCAAACTCAAATTTCATGCATTTAGTAGCTAGGTACCCTGGGTACATCCTTTATGGGGGTAAATGTCGTCACATTACCTTGTATGAAATCTACATGGGGGTGGGGGGTGGGGCGTCCAATATGTTGAAAATACGTCAGAAATATCGGAAAACCAAGGGTTTGCTAATTTTAATATATTTTTTCCGTGTTCCAACCTCTTCTTTTCTTCAAATGGTTATGTGCATTTCGTAGCTAGGTACCCTGTGTAAATCATGGGTGAGGTAAGTTTCCGTCACATTCCCTGTTATATGAGCGGACGGGGCCTATAGGGGGCCCAATATGTTTAAAATTCGTCAAAAATATAGGAAAATCAAGGGGTTGGTAAATTTCAATATCATTTTCGGTGTTCCAACCTCTTATTTTCTTAAAATGGATGTGTGCATTTAGTACTGCTGTACCCTGGGTACATCCTGGGTAGGGGTAGATTCCGTCACATTCCTTGGTATGGGGACTACAGGGTGCCAATATGTTGAAAATATGTCAGAAATATTGAAAACTCAAGGGATTGCTAATTTCATTTTTATTTTACTGTTCCAACCTCACATTTTCTTAAAATGATTAGGTGCTGTTCGTAGCTAGGTACCCTGGGTTCATCATTGGTGCGGGGGCGTTTCCGTCACATTCCCTGGCATAATGGGCTACAGGTTGAGGGGGGTGGGGGGCAATATGTTGAAAATAGTCAAAAATATTGGAAAATCAAGGGTTGGTAAATTTCAATATTATTTTCGGTGTTCCAACCTCATATTTTCTTAAAATGGTTGTATGCATTTAGTACCTAGGTACACTTACTACATCCTGGGTAGCGGTAGTTTCCGTCACGTTCCCTGGTATGGGGGCTACATGGGGCCAATATGTTGAAAATATGCCAGAAATATTGAAAAATCAAGGGTTTGCTAAATTCATTTTTTTTTACCGTTCCAACCTCATATTTTCTTAAATAATTAGGTGCTTTTCGTAGCTAGGTACCCTGGATTCATCATGGATGGGGGGCGTCTCCGTCATATTCCCTGGCATAATGGGCTACAGGGGGCCAATATGTTGAAAATAGCCAAAAATATAGGAAAGTCAAGGGTTGGTAAATTTCAATATTATTTTCGGTGTTCTAACCTCTTATTTTCTTTAAATGGTTGCGTGTATTTAGTACCTAGGTACCCTGGGTACATCCTGGGTAGGGGTAGATTCCGTCACATTTCTTGGTATGGGGGCTACATGGGGCCAATATGTTGAAAATATGCCAGAAATATCGAAAAATCAAGGGTTTGCTAAATAATTTTTTTTACTGTTCCAACCTCATATTTTCTTTAAAATGATTATGTGCATTTCGTAGCTAGGTACTCTGGGTACATCATGCGTGGGGCGTTTACGTCACATTTCCTGGTATAAGGGGCTACAGGGGGCCAATATGTCGAAAGTAAAAAATATACGCATTTCAAGGGTTGGTAATTTTCAATATCATTTTCAGTGTTCCAACCTCTTATTTTCTTAAAATGATTATGTGCATTTGGTAGCTAGGTACCCTGGGTACATCACGAGTGGGAGCAGTTTCCGTCACATTCCCTGGTATGGGGGCAACAGGGGGCCAATATGTTGAAAATACGTCAAAAATATAGGAAAATAAAGGGTTAGTAAATTTCAATATTATTTTCGGTGTTCTAACCTCTTTTTTTTTTTAAATGGTTATATGCATTTAGTACGTAGGTACACTGGCTACATCCTGGTTAGGAGAAGATTCCGTCACATTCCCTGGTATGGGGGCTACAGGGGGGGGGGGGGGGGTCCAATATGTTGAAAATATGCCAGAAATATCGAAAAATCAAGGGTTTGCTAATTTCATTTTTTTTTACTGTTCCAACCTCATATCTTCTTAAAATGATTATGTGAATCGTAGCTACGTATCCTGGGTACATCATGGGTGTTGGCGTTTTCGTTACAGTCCCTGGGGCGGGGGGGGGGGGGGTGGGGGGGCAATATGTCGAAAATAGTAAAAAATATACGCAAATCAAGGGCTGGTTCTGTGCATTTCAATATTATTTTTGGTGTTCCAACCTCTTATTTTATTAAAATAAGTATGTGCATTGGGTAGCTAGGTACCCTGGGTACATCACGAGTGGGAGTAGTTTTCGTCACACTCCCTGGTATGGGGGCTACGGGCGGGGTGGAGGGGGGCATTATGTTCAAAATACGTCAAAAATATAGAAAATAAGGGGTTGGTAAATTTCAGTATTATTTTCGGTGTTCCAACCTCTTATTTTCTTAAAATGGTTATGTGCATTTAGTCAGTAGGTACTCTGGCTACATCCGGGGTAGGGATAGATTCCGTCACAGTCCCTGGTATGGGGGCTACAGGGGACCAATTTGTTGAAAATATGCCAGAAATATCTAAAAATCAAGGGTTTGCTAATTTCAGTTTTTTGGGGTTTTTTTTCTGTTCCAACCCCATATTTTCTTAAAATGATTATGTGCATTTCGTAGCTAGTTCCCCTGGGTACATCATGGACGGGGCGTTTCCGT
Source organism: Anodontia alba (assembly GCA_964016985.1). Taxonomy (NCBI): domain Eukaryota; kingdom Metazoa; phylum Mollusca; class Bivalvia; order Lucinida; family Lucinidae; genus Anodontia; species Anodontia alba. Next base: position 33,130,377 of record OZ024837.1, on the reverse strand, counting down.
CACATTCCCTAGTATAAGGGGCTAAAGGGGCGGGGGCCAATATTTCGAAAACAGTAAAAAATATACTAAAATCAAGGGATGGTAAATTTCAATATTATTTTCGGTGTTCCAGCCTCTTATTTTCTTAAAATGATTATGTGCATTTGGTAGCTAGGTACCCTGGGTAGTTCACAAGTGGGGGGTAGTTTCTGTCACATTCCCTGGTATGGGGGCTACAGGGGGGGGGGGGGCAATATGTTCAAAATACGTCAAAATATAAGAAAATAAAGGGTTGGTAAATTTCAAAATTATTTTCGGTGTTCCAACCTCTTATTTTCTTAAAACAGTTATGTGCATTTAGTAAGTAGGTACCCTGGGTACATCCTGGGTGGGGGTAGATTCCGTCACATTACCTCGTATGAGGGCTACAGGGTGCCAATATGTTGAAAATATGCCAGAAATATCGAAAAATCAAGGGTTTGCTAATTTCAGTTTTTTTTTCTGTTCCAACCTCATATTTTCTTAAAATGATTATGTGCATTTCGTAGCTAGGTCCCATGGGTACATCATGGGCGGGGCGTTTCTGTCACATTCCCTAGTATAAGGGGCTAAAGGGGAGGGGGGTTCAATATTTCGAAAACAGTAAAAAATATACTTAAATCAAGGGATGGTAAATTTTAATATTATTTTGGGTGTTCAAGCCTCTTATTTTCTTATAATGATTATGTGCATTCGGTAGCTAGGTACCCTGGGTACTTCACAAGTGGGGGTAGTTTCCGTCACATTCCCTGGAATGGGGGCTACAGGGGGCCAATATGCATTTCATAGCTAGGTACCCTGAGTACATCATGGGTGGGGGGTGGGGCGTTTCCGTCACATTCCCTTGTATAAGGGGCTACAGGGGGACAATATAATTAAAATAGTAAAAAATATAGGAAAATCAAGGGTTGGTAAATTTCAATATTATTTTCGGTATTCCAACCTCTTGTTTTCTTACAATGGTTATATCCATTTAGTAGCTAGGTACCCTGGGTACATCCTGGGTGGAAATAGATCTCGTCACATGCCCTGGTATGGGGGCTAAGCGGGGGGGGGGGGGGGGGGGGCGGGGTCAATGTGTTGAAAATACGCAAGAAATATCGAAAAACCAAGGTTTGCTTATTTCAACTTTTGTTTAACTATTCAAACCCCTTATTTTCTTAAAATGATTCTGTGCATTTATTACCTAGGTACCCTGGGTACATCCTGGGTGGGGTAGATCCGGTCACATTCCGTTGTATGGGAGTATACAAGGGCCAATATGTTGAAAATAGGTAAAAAAAATATCGAAAATCAGAATTGGCTAATTTCAGTATTTTTTTTTTCGGTGTTCCAACCTCTTATTTTCTTAAAATTATTATGTGCATTTGGAGCTAGGTACCCTGGGTACATCATGGGTGGGAGGAGTTTCCGTCACATTCCCTTGTATGGGGGCTACAGGAGACCAATATGGTGAAAATACGTCAAAAATATAGGAAAATGAAGGGTTGGCTAATTTAAGTATTTTTTTTATGTATTTCAACCTCTTATTTCCTTAAAATTATTATGTGCATTTCGTAGCTAGGTACCCATGGTACATCCTTTATGGGGGTAGATATCGTCACATTACCTCGTATGGGGGCTACAGAGGCCAGTATGTTGAAAATACGTCAGAAATAACGAATATTCAAGGGTTTGCTAATTTCAGTATTTTTTTTTCGGCGTTCCAACCTCTTATTTTCTTAAAATGATTATGTGCATTTCGTAGCTAGGTACTCTGGGTGAATCATGGGTGTGGGTAGTTTCCGTCACATTCCCTGGTATGGGGGCTACAGGGGCCCAATATGTTTAAAATACGTCAAAAATATAGGAAAATTTATGGTTGGTAAATTTCAATATTATTTTCGGTGTTGCAACCTCTTATTTTCTTAAAATGATTATGTGCATTTATTACCTAGGTACGCTGGGTACATCCTGGGTTGGGTAGATCCGGTCACATTCTGTAGTATGGGAGTCTACAAGAGCCAATATGTTGAAAATAGGTAAAAAATATCGAAAATCAGAATTGGCTAATTTCAGTATCTTCTTTTCGGTGTTCCAACCTCTTATTTTCTTAAAATTATTATGTGCATTTGGTAGCTAGGTACCCTGGGTACATCATGGGTGGGAGGAGTTTCCGTCACATTCTCTTGTATGGGGGCTACAGGAGACCAATATGGTGAAAATACGTCAAAAATATAGGAAAATGAAAGGTTGGCTAAGTTAAGTATTTTTTTTCTGTATTTCAGCCTCTTATTTGCTTAAAATGATTATGTGCATTTCGTAGCTAGGTACCCTGGCTACATCCTTTATGGGGGTAGATATTGTCACATTACCTCGTATGGGGGCTACAGGGGCCAGTATGTTGAAAATACATCAGAAATAACGAATATTCAAGGGTTTGCTAATTTCAATATTTTTTTTCGGTGTTTCAACTTCTTATTTTCTTAAAATGATTATGTGCATTTCGTAGCTAGGTACCCTGGGTGAATCATGGGTGTGGGTAGTTTCCGTCACATTCCCTGGTATGGGGGCTACAGGGGGCCCAATATGTTTAAAATACGTCAAAAATATAGGAAAATTTATGGTTGGTAAATTTCAATATTATTTTCGGTGTTGCAACCTCTTATTTTCTTAAAATGATTATGTGCATTTAGTAGCTAGATACCCTGGGTACATCCTGAGTAGAAGTTTATTCCATCACATTCCCTGGTTTGGGGGCTACAAAGGGCTAATACATGTATGTTGAAAATATGTCAAAGCATAGGAAAATCAAGGTTTCTCTAACTTAATTTTTTTCGGTGTTCCAACCTCTTACTTTCTTAAAATGATTATGTGCATTTGCTTGCTAGGTACACTGGGCACATCATGGATGGGGGTAGTTTCCGTCACATTCCCTAGTATGGGGGCTACAGAGGGCTAATACATGTATGCTGAAAATATGTCAAAGCATAGGAAAATCAAGGTTTCTCTAACTTAATTTTTTTCGGTGTTCCAACCTAAAAATGATTATGTGCATTTGCTTGCTAGGTACCCTGGGTACATCATGGATGGGGGTAGTTTCCGTCACATTCCCTGGTTTGGGGACTGCAGCGGGAGTGGTGGGGGGGGGGGGGGGATGGTGGGGGGAGCAATATGTTGGAAATACTAAAAAAAAAAAAATGTAAGAAATATCGGAAATCAAGGGTTTCCTAATTTCAACTTTTTTTTTTTTTTACTATTCCAACCCCGTATTTTCTTAAAATGATTATGTGCATTTAGTAGCTAGGTGCCCTGGGTACACCCTGGGTGGGGTAGATCCCGTCACATTCCCAAGTATGGGGATATAGGGGGAGGGGGGGGGGGGGCGGGGGGAGGGAGGGCGGCGAGCAATTTGATGAAAATATGCCAAAAATATCGAAAAATCAAGGGTTGGCAAATTTCATTGATTTTTTTCGGTGTTCCAACCTCTTATTTTCTTAAAAATGATTATGTGTATTTAGTAGCTGGGTACATCCTGTGTGTGTCACAATCTCTGTTACGGGAGCTACGTTGTGGGAGGGGGGGCGGGTGCAAATATGTTGAAAATTACGTCAAAAATTTATTTAAAAAATCAACGGTTGGCTAATTTCAATATTTTTTTACCGTGTTCCAACTTCTTTTTTCCTTCAAATGATTATTGGGATGTTGTTTAGTGAAATGGTGTGTTCAATGTTATTTCTAAGTTCAGGTATCGTTTTAAATTAACTAAATGTTCGCTTATGTGCAATTTAAATGACTTTTGCGAAAGCTGATACTTGTTAAAATATACGGGACTTCCATTATTTGCAAATTTATCAGTATCGTGTTTTAAAAATTCTAAAACGTGAAGAAAATATCGGAATACTGATTATTTTGGTTCGTAAAAAAGTACAATTCAAGGGACGCAATCCAAAAATCTTTCCCTACTGTTCGCGATGAGTTACCGTACGGACTACTGTCTGCTGGCTTGATTTTACCAAGAGTACACATTGAGACGCTGCATTCTGTGGAAAAAATTTAGACCCCGATCAAGTGCCGCGTTCTGCGGTAAAAGACATCATGAACATACCTATATGATTTCGACCCCCTTCAACCCCACTTTTGTATAGTGGAACTGGGGTTTACAGGGGTATATTTTTCTTATTTTTTGCTCGGAAACATAAATTGTGGGTACTCGTTTGAACCGCCTCGGCGAGGCGGTTCTAACGAGTACCCACAATTTATGTTTTGGGCAGAAATATGAAAAATATCAGATTTTTTTGTCTGAAAACCTTCAGTTTGTGGGGGTGAAATTTTCAATTTATTTGAATAGGCGTGTTTTCAAAATGAGCAGACCCTCATAAGATGTCACTTTCTGTGGCGTCTGAGCTTGGTCTACACTGTTTTCTCAGGATTTTTCATCTGATCGCTTCTGATAATATACGGTATATACAAATGGAACATGATCTTTGACGTTTGGATGAAATTTTGTAATTAGAGACGTAATTCGTGTACACATACCTTTTAACAATGTATATAAACTTAAATGTACAAGCTAGAATTTCGCAGCATGACCAGCACAATATATCATTTAGTAACATTTTTAATTTACCCTTATCCTGGTGAATAATTTAATTAGCCAGCCCATTTCTGATTATCAGCCAATCAGATTATATTTTATAATGTATTCGTTCAAATTCACAAACTGAATGACAAACAGCGTAGATCCTGATCAGATGGCTTCTCAAGCCATCTGATCTGGAGCTACACTGTTTGCAAAGGTAGGGGTTGTCGTAAACAGCAGGATTAGGGTTAACCTTTCCCTTATTTGGATTTAGCAATGCATCTATTTAGTCTATATCAAATGGGGTTTCGAAAAAACCCCAAAAAACTTGAGTTGCAAACAGTGTTGATCCTGATGACCATTACGAAACCACGCCTATTCAAATATATTGAAAATATTACCACCAAAAAAATTGAAAATTTTCAGATAAAAATTCTGATATTTTTCATATGTCTGCTCAAAACATAGATTGTGGGTACTCGTTAGAACCGCCTCCACGAGGCTCTACACTGTTTGCATAGGCATCTGGCTTGGTCGACAGGGTCAAAAGGAATTATCCGTACGAGAATAAGAAGAAGAAGAAGAAGAACAACAACAACAAAATAAACGAAAACATATCTATATATAGTTTTGACCCCCTTGAGCCCCATTTTTATACAGTAAAACTAGGGCATCACGAAAACATGCCTATATAATTTTGACCCCTTTAAACCTCACTTTTATATAGTAAAACTGGGATTTAAAGGGATATACAATATTTTTCTTATTTCTGCTCAAAACATAGATTCCGGGTACTCGTTAGAACCGCCTCGGTGAGGCGGTTCTAACGAGTACCCACAATCTATGTTTTGAGCAGAAATATGAAAAAAATATCAGCGTTTTTTATCTGAAAATTTTCAGTTTTTTGGAGGTGAAATTTTCTATATATTTGAATAGGCGTGTTTTCGTAATGGCTTAGAGAGGTATACATTACTTTTCTTATTTCGCTTAGGCGGTTCTAACAAGTACCCACAATCTATGTTTTGAGCAGAAATATGAAAAATATCAGAATTTTCTTATGAAAACTTTCAGGTTTTGGCAGTGAAATTTTCAATATATTACAACAGTCGTGTTTTCGAAATAAAAAAAATAAATAAATAAAAAAAAAAAATAAATAAATAAATAAAAAAAAAATTATAATAATAATAATATTAATAACAATAATAATATTAATAATAATAATCCTACTATTTCTGGTATTGTTGATTGGGTAGCGCTTTTGCATTCTTCCAAATATCCTCTGCAGGTGCAGAGCAGAGCTTCAAAAAAATAATAATCAACTAATGCTCAAATAGAAAGTTAGTGCTTAAATATAAATAAACAGACTCTGACAGAAATATCCCTTGAGAGCAATGAACACACACGCACGCACGCACGCACGCACGAGGTGAAGGTTGTGCTGCTGCGGTTAAGAAGGGGTGAGTGGTCGGGGGTTGCACACGGCACTAACAAATGCTGTAGTGAAGATAACTAGACTTTTGAAGGAATGAACCTTGAAATCAATGAACACGCAGAAAAGTACGTAAATCAGCTGGCGTGTCGAATTTTCTGGGAAAGATTAGCTGGTTTGGGCAAATTAAGTGATACTTGAAAATTCAATAACTCTCATATAAAAATTCGAAATCTCGGACTGGGCCCAATGATGTCAAAAGGACCAGACAATATAACTACAGACAACCCTCTTTATACCGACACTTGATACAACGATACAATTCGTTAAAAAAAAACAACAACAAAAAAACAACAATTTGTCTATCACGAAACCTTCACTTTAGAGGTAACAATTAGTAACAAATTATGCAAGAATATTGTATTTCATACTTTAAAGAAACATATGTTTTGGATATTTGTTAGAATCGCCTCAATGAGGCGATTCTAACAAATATCCAAAATATATGTCCTTTAAGGTAATAATAACAAAACAAAACTTTATTACATATAAATCTGCTCATTTAGTATTCTGTACAACAGCCTGAAATTCATTTTAATGGCATAGCCTTTGAGTAACAAATGCTGTCGTTGGAACGGGGGTTCACTGTATACAGTGATGAGGTACAGAGAGACGTTTTACGGCCGATTCACGGCACTGACAGAGCTGATGATCTTGAGAGCAATGAACACATACACAAAAATAAAAACGGCCGAAGTGTTGAACGTTCTGGGCCACAGTGGCTACTTGAGGCCAAATAGAAACTTCAACATTCTTTAACAGTAAAAAAAATGTTCTTAGGCATGAATGAGCTCATTCGAAGTAATTAAAAAAAAAAAAATCTAAAATTGAAAAAAAAATAATGTATAAAAAATATAAAACATATGTATTGTTGTGAGAAGGAGAATAACATCTAACAACAATCATTTTGGTAGCCCTGGCTCCAGAAAGAATGCAGAAATGATAGGCGTTTCACTACATGTTGTGTTAATCATTAACAGTGCAAATAATTTCTTTACCTGAGGCCTTTCGGCTTTCGCCCTCTTCAGAGGTTTTCTGGTTTTTTTTTTGAGAAAAGGAAGTAAAAAATTTAAAATTAATAAATAAAAGTTACATGAGTTGAAATAGTCGGAAAACAGATTATGCCCTTTTCGGGCCCATGATACCCAGCAATCGACCTTCAAGGACCCAATAATCGACTTGAGGACCCAACAGTTACAGAATAAATGGCATTTGGACCTAATAATACCAGTAATATATATATATATATATATATATATATATATATATATATATATATATATATATATATATATATATATATATATAACATCAATAGACTGAGTAGAAATTAAAAAATTGTCGAATATTGTAAAGTTTAACATGCAAAAATGCATTGATGTACTTAGTTGCCGAGTTATGTGCACAAATTACTGACAATTTTTTTCTAAAAGCTCCAGTTACGTATAATAATATTTGATTAGCAGACAACTCGATGAAACTTTGTGCCTGTCTTATATTTGCCCTGTAGAATAATATATGTAAAAGCTGACAGAAACGACAACAGAGATACATGTGTTGTCCACAACTGTATCGGCTATCTCCGTTAGGTCAGTTCAGTGTACGAAAGAGATATTGATACATATATTGAGGATGCGACTCAGTCATTGACTCCCTTCTGAAACGAGTCTTCTCCAATACGATAGGATTTGCACCCATTAGAAGCAAAATTGTTTCTTCCTAGAGCAGACCCAAGCTTTGCGTGCATTAAATTCACAGAAAGTCTTAAAGTTTTCTCCCCTTGCGGAAAACGGCGAACATTCTGCCGAGTGTATCCGATCCTCTTAAAGTTTGCCTGAATGAAGTTTATGCAGTCATATCAAGGACTTTCTGAATCCCATTCAACAGTACTTGAAAGATAAAATGAACTAGTACATGAGACAATGGGTACTTATCATACAGGCCTCGGTGGCTCAGTTGGATGCGCCGTCCGAGTGGAGACCAGGAGGTCGCGGGTTCAACCCCCGCCGAGGTCGGTAACATTCTTTCGTGGAGATTGATCATGAAATATTTTCTACGGTCATTCTCTCCCTTCCGCTGATTCAAGAAGGGCAGTTGTCAATTTCTGGCGAAAGAATGTGCACAATACTGGTTAACCGCTTAGAGGACTAAGCCTGCCCAGTAAACGTGTGGTTAGGTAAACTGACCGCGCTCGACATGACCCCATTGGGTTGACTGGGCCGTAAAACCTCAACACAAACAAACAAACTTATCATACAGGCGCCCCGCAAAGGCTCAGGCGAGCCTGGTCATAAACGCAGTCTCACCAGAACCTTGCTGTTCGCTGACAAGTAGCATAGACCTTGATGAATCATCGTGCAAAAGAAAACGCATGTCTAGCCAAAACGGAGAACTTCTCTAGCGCATTTGAAAAAAAACAACAAAAAAACAAAAAAAAAACAAACAAACAAACAAACAAACAAAAAAAAAAAAACAAGCCACAATATTGGTGTTTTTCCATGTGCCGGCTCAAATTCCGTTTTCATGTTGTAAACGTAAATCGCTTTGTCATGCTGCTGAATATTGAAATACAACTTACCTTTTGCTATACAAGGTTGAGGACCGTCACTCGTCCTGTATGCGTTTTTTTTACGCGCACAGTTGGAGGCGTTGGCAGCCTCGTCCCAACTGCATGACCCATAATCGTAAGAGCAGCTTAAGTCATCGTCACATGCTTCATCGATATCTGTAATGACTATAATTATTTTTTATTTACATTTACGCAGTTTCCTGCTTTTCGACTGCTGGAAAAATAATTGATTTCCTGATGAAGTAGCAAAACCCGGTGCTATGTCTACGACCGCACTACTTTTAGTGAAACCTAACACAAGAGGTAAGACAAGTCGCTAATAAACTTGCCTACTATCGAAAGAATTAAAAAAAAAATAAAAAAATAAAAAAATAAAAAAAAAATTTTTGGCCTTATTGAATTTTTTTTTCTGTACCAAAATAAAAATACCATGTATCTTATAAGTTTTGTTTATCTTGATCCTATACACTTTTATTTAAATCTACTATCAGTCTATGCAAATTTCAAAGGTTTTCAAGCATTCATTCATTTCATGGTCTGTCACTGTCATGGCGCTCAGCTCGGATTAAAACCCTCAAGAAACTAAATACTCACGGTGAGACGCACACCGGCATGCCACGTTAAAGGCAAAATACGATGTTTATACCAGTTCTGAAAGCGAATTAAGGAATATTACAAACAAACAAAAATAATCACAATAACTGATTTCTTGTTACGTTTCACCGAACCATGAGTGAACAGAAAAGGAAGAACTCTATTGTCCTTCGGATTTGTATCACTCATAGGTCTATGAAAGGAAAATAAAAAATAAAATCCATTCTTAAATAATTTTCTGTTTTATCTCTTAATTACAATACCATACAAATGTGATTTAGAGGAAAGCCTAACACTTAAATGTTATCTGTAGACCTAGCTTTTGTGAAGACTAATACTTGGTTATAATTTTAAGCAGTCCATGGAAAACAGCATTGGGCCACTCCATGACCTTTCATAAAGTGCTTCCAGAGCAATGATACACCAAAAGATTGTCTGTGTCCAAGGGCGTAGACGGTGAATCTGAGGTCTACATACCAAAAGCATATTTCGGAAAACAACAACAACAAAAAAAAGTCGATAGAATTCTATTTCGAAATACACCCCTTTGGTTAAATAGTTTTAGTAAACGAGGTATACAAAAAAGCTAAATGACATTTGGGATGAAAACTTAAATAATTTTATAAATAATGATTGCATGATGGATAAACTTGTAGATAAACAAAGTAGTGCGCGTTTATATAATATCATTAAATCATCTATTCCAGGACAATGGCTTAACACTCTACAAAATACACAGGTAACAGAGAACAATAATCGAGAATCAAACCCTACTTCAAATAAACTTAAAATAAAACTAAGAAGAAACCCAATAGAGCTGGGAAACTATCACCAAAACATACAAGATATATTACGGAACACAGAATTTACAACAAAGTATAAATTAAAATTGGAAACGAAGTTTGGGGATAATCTAAGCTGGAACAATATTTGGCAAAACTCACAAATAAAGAGAATAACCACCGGAAAATAATTCAGAATTCAGTCTTTATAGAATACCGATTAAAACTAATGGGAAAGTCGGGTGGTACATGCCATTTTTGTAAGAACTTAGCCAAGAACTTAGCCCATCTATTGTCCCCTAGTAAATGAGACATGTTTATTTATAGAACAAAAACTAACATAATTCTTACTAAAACAAACCATGAAGAAATTTACCTTGACTTAAAAACTATGTACTTTGGTCTAGAAAATCAAATTAAAAGAGTATCAACCTCTGTAAATATAATTGGGAATTATGGAAAATAAGAAACCTTGTAAAATATGAAAACAAAACGTATAATACCAAATCCATAACAGACATCATTACGGAAAAATAAGGCATTATAACCAGGTTTGGAAAAAAAAATCAAATTTCGCAGGAAAAGAAAGTCGGTTAGATAATCTTCTGGCACGTATGAACTGAAATAACTAATTGTTAAGTAACTAGACAAATAGGTCATAGATAAGGAGTAGTAAAATGTAAACTTAAAAAAAGAGCATTATTTACTTAATTGTAATTTGAACTTTTATTGCTAATCTACATTACTAACAGTCTCGATCACATATCTGAACTCCTAACTTGGCATAACATTCTCAAGCTTTCATCTGCTTATCCATGAGTGACTTTACCCAAAAATATACGACAGTTGATATACTTTTCAAACCTTCTCGGTATCACTGGTTAATGTGCGGGTATACCACCATTTCCTGTCTTCGTTCTTGCTTAACAAAAATGTTCTAGCGAAATGTATTAATTGTTTTGGCCCATATCTTAAAATCCCATATAAATGTGTTGAACAAATAAATGCAGTATGCATTATTGTCATTACGCCATTATGTCATTTTCTGTCTTTCATTTCATCTGTTCTTTAGGAGAAACCTGCGAAAAAAAAGCCACAATGGACCCAAAGATCCCAAAGGATATGAAATGTAATCTGTACTATGGTGAAATACGGGAAGACGTTCTACCCCCGCCACACGGCACTAATACCAGCTGCAGTTTAGCAACATAAACGACAAAAAGATTGCCTTTGGAAACAAAGAAGTCACAACAGATTAGAAAAATGGCAGTCTCGGTTTTATCGAGACTCTTCATAGGCTATAATGAAGTATGCAACATTGCTTCCGCCCTCTAGCGAACTCCATTTTCAAACATACCACAATGGGCCCAATGATCCCAAAGGAAATGAAATATAATCTAGAAATCGATAAAAATGAAGTTTTCGGCCACCGCCGACCTGGGGGACCTTTTTGGCTCAATTCACACATATACCCATTTTTCATCCAAATGAGTGATATTTTTATATTCTAGTAGTCCTGGAGTGAGAATATGATGATTTTCTTCAATTTTGAAAACTTTTAAAGAAATCGAAAAAATTGAAGTTTTCGCACACTGCGTACCTCGGGGACCTTTTTGGCTCAATTCACACATTTACCCATTTTTCATCCAAATGAGTGAATTTTTATTTTTTAGTAGTCCTGGAGTGAGAACACGACGATTTTCTTCATTTTTGAAAACTTTTAAAGAAATTGGAAAAAAATGGAGTTTTGGCCTATCGCTGACCTGGGGGACCTTCTTGGCTCAATTCACACATGTGCCCATTTTTTATACAATTGAGTGAATTTTTATATTTTAGTAGTCATAGAGTGAGAATATGATGATTTTCTTCATTTTTGAAAACTTTTCAAGAAATCGGGAAAACTGAAGTTTTTGCCCACCGCGGACCTGGGGACCTTGTTTGGCTCTATTCACACATGTGCTCAATTTTCATCCAAATGAGTAAATTTTTATATTTTAGTAGTACTGGAGTGAGAATATGACGATTTTCTTTATTTTTGAAAACTTTTCAAGAAATCGAAAAAAAATGAAGTTTTCGCCCACTGCGGACCTTTTTGGCTCATTTCACACATATGTCCATTTTTTTCATCCAAACGAGTGAATTTTTATATCTCAGAAGTGCTGGAGCAAGGATATGATGATTTTCTTCATTCTTTTAGAAACAAAGAAGTCACTATAGATTAGAAAATGGCAGTCTCGGATTTATCGAGACTCTTCATAGGCTGTAATGAAGTATGCAACACTGCTTCCGCCCTCTAGCGAACTCCATTTTCAAACATACCACAATGGGCCCAATGATCCCAAATGAAATATAATCTAGAAATCGAAAAAATTGAAGTTTTCGGCCACCGCGGACCTGGGGGACCCTTTTGGCTCAATTCACACATGTGCCCATTTCCATCCAAATGAGTTAATGTTTTATATTTTAATAGTCCTGGAGTGAGAATATGATGATTTTCTTCAATTTTGAAAACTTTTAAAGAAATCGAAAAAATTGAAGTTTTCGCACACCGAGGACCTGGGGGACCTTTTTGGCTCATTTCACACATTTGCCCATTTTTCATCCAAATGAGTGATTTTTTATTTGTTTAGTAGTCCTGAAGTGAGAACCTGATGATTTTCTTCATTTTTGAAAACTTTTCAAGAAATTGGAAAAAATTGAAGTTTTGGCCCATCGCAGCCTGGGGGACCTTCTTGGCTCAATTCACACATGTGCCCATTTTTCATCCAAATAAGTGAATTTTTATACATTAGAAGTCCTAGAGTGAGAATATGATGATTTTATTCACTTTTAACACTTTTCAAGGAATCAAAAACTTTTAAAGAAATCGAAAAAATTGAAGTTTTTGCCCACCGCGGACCTGGGGTACCTTTTTTTGCTCAATTCACACAAGTGCCCTTTTTTCATCCAAATGAGTGAATATTTATATTTAAGTAGTTCGGCAGTGAGAATATGATGATTTTCTTCATTTTTGAAAACTTTTCAAGTCATCCAAATGAGAGAATTTTTATATTTTAGTAGTCCTGGAGTGAGATTATGATGATTTTCTTCGTTCCTGAAAGTTTTCAAGAAATTGAAAAAGAAGTTTTCCCCCACCGCGGACCTGGGGGACCTTTTTGGCTCAATTCACACATGTGCCCATTTTTCATCCAAATGGGTGAATTTTAGATTTTAGTAGTCCTGGAGTGAGAATACAATGTTTTTCTTCATGTTGAAAACTTTTCAAGAAATCAAAAAAAAAAAAAAAAAAAAAAAAAAAAAAAAAAATGACGATTTTGCCCACTGCGGACCTTGGGGATCATTCTGGCTTAATTCACACGTGTGCCCATTTTTCATCCAAATGAGTGAATTTTTATTTTTTAGTAGTCCTGGAGTGAGAACACGATGATTTTCTTCATTTCTGAAAACTTTTCAAGAAACTGGAAAAAATTGAAGTTTTGGCCCATCGAGGACCTGGGGGACCTTCTTGGCTCAATTCACACATGTGCCCATTTTTCATAAAAATGAGTGAATTTTTATATTTTAGTAGTCCTAGAGTGAGAATATGATAATTTTCTTCATTTTTGAAAACTTTTCAAGAAATCGAAAAAATTTGAAGTTTTTGCCCACCGCGGACCTGGGGGACCTTTTCACATATGTGCTCAATTCACATATGTGCTCAATTTTCATCCAAATCAGTAAGTTTTTATATTTTAGTAGTTCTGGAGTAATAATATGATAATTTTCTTCATTTTTGAAAATATTTCAAGAAATTGGAAAAAAAATTGAATCTTTTACCCATCGCGGACCTGGGGACCTTTTTGGCTTAATTCACACATGTGCCCATTTTATATCCAAAGGAGTGAATATTTATATTTAAGTAGTCCTGCAGTGAGAATATGATGATTTTTACTTCATTTTTAAATATTTTTCAAGAAATTGGAAAAAATTGAAATTTTCGCCCACTACGGACCTTTTTGGCTCAATCAAACATGTGTTAATGTTTTCATCCAAATGAGAGAATTTTTATATTTTAGTAGTCCTGGAGTGAGAATATGATGATTTTCTTCGTTCCTGAAAACTTTTCAAGAAATTGAAAAAATTGAAGTTTTCCCCCACCGCGGACCTGGGGGACCTTTTTGGCTAAATTCACACATGTGCCCATTTTTCATCCAAATGAGTATATTTTAGATTTTAAGGAGTATTTTATGGAGAATTTTAGATTTTGTGGAGGAGTTGGCTGTGGCCTGGATGTTGTGCGGCAGGCTGCGTGCCTGGTTGTCGGCCCATTCATTGTTGATGGCTATGCTTCACTCTTTAATTGCACTACGGCGGTTTGGGCCTCAGACTCAATGACGGCCTCTTCGTAAAACTTTAACCAGTGGGTTGGGGCTTGACGATATGTCTTTGGCTTGGCCCGCTGTGGTTCAACTATTGGTTTTCATTTACTCTGGCATACAGTAGAATTAGCCATGGGTGCTCGTCTTTGTTGTGATGATTGGTTTGATTTTTATGTTTTCGCTTTGATGCATTGACTGAGTTGGGAGCCTTTATGCGAACCAAATTTTTATGTATTTATGTATTAAGAGTAGCATCCGGACCCAGGGTAAAGTTGGCTAGCTGTAAAAGTGCTTTAAATCCCCCGGTGGTTTGCTCTACCGACCGTTCTAAGGCGGTGGTCCCGGTGTTAGTCTTACTCCTTGTTGCTTTGTGGTTTGTTCTACGAGGCGATTTGTTGTATGTCTTTCTGTGTGTATTTTTGTTCTTGTGTTTTTCGGTCCTTTTGGTGTTGCAGTTGCCTCGCTTGGGAGGGGGGCTGGGGGGCGAGGGAGGGGGGGGGAGGCGGGGAAAGGTGAGCTGGTCTTGGTGCTTTTCGTACGTTTGTTCGGTTTGTGCTTGTTTGGATTTGTCGGTTTCCTCTTCCTCTTGGGGTCTAGGAAGGGCTGCGGTTTGTGATTGTGGCACTCCCTGGACTTTTTTCTTACCTTTTTAGTAGCCCTGGAGTGAGAATATAATGTTTTTGTTCATGTTGAAAACCTTTCAAGAAATCGAAAAAATTGAGGATTTTGCCCACTGCGGACCATGAGGACCATTCCGGCTTAATTCACACATGTGCCCATTTTTCATCCAAATGAGTGAATTTTTATATTTAAGTAGTCCTGGAGGGAGAATATGATGATTTTCTTCATTTTTGAAAACTTTTCAGGAAATCAGAACAATTAAAGTTTTCGCCCACCGCAGAACTGGGGGACCTTTTTGGCTCAATTCACACATGTGCCCAGTTTTCATCCAAATGAGTGTTTTTTTTTTTATATATATATTTTAGTTGTCCTGGAGCGAGAATATAATGATTTCCTTCATTTTTGAAAACTTTACAAGAAATCGAAAAAAATTGAAGATTTTGCCCATTGCAGACATGGGGGACCTTTTTTGGCTCAATTCACACATGTGCCCATTTTTCATCCAAATGAGTGAATTCTTATATGTTAGTAGTCCTGGAATGAGAATATGATGATTTTCTTCATTTTGAAAACTTTTCAAGAAATCGAAAAAAATGAAAATTTCGCCCACCGCGGTCCTCGGGGATCTTTTGGCTCAATTCACACATGAGCGCATTTTTTATCAAAATGAGTGAATTTTTATATTTTAGTAGTCCTGGAGTGAGAATATGATGATTTTCTTCATTTTTGAATACCCACTGCGGAACCGTTTTGGCTCAATTCACACATGTGCCCATTTTTCATCCAAATGAGTGAATTGTTATATTTTAGCAGTCCTGGTGTGAGAATATGGTGATTTTCTTCATTTTTGAAAACTTTTCAAGGAATCGAAAAAATTGAAGATTTTGCCCACCGCTATCCTTGAGGACCTTTTTGGCTCAATTCACACCTGTGCCCATTTTTCGTCCAAATGAGTGAATTTTATATTTTAGTAGTCCTGGAGTGAGAATATGATGATTTTCTTCCTGTTTTAAAACTTTTCAAGAAATCGAAAAAATTGAAGGTTTCTCCCACTGCAGACCTAGGGGACCTTTTTGGCTCAATTCAGACATGAGCTCATTCTTCATCAAAATGAGTGAATTTTTTATAATTTAGTAGTCCTGGAGTGAGTATATGATGATTTTCTTCATTTTTGGAAACTTTTCAAGAAATTGAAAAAAAAAAAAAAAAAATGAAATTTTCGCCCTCCAGGCACCAGGGGGACCTTTCTGGTTCTATTCACACATGTGTCTATTTTTTTTTTTCATCCAAATGAGTGAATATTTATATTTAAGTAGTCCTTGAGTGAGAATATGATGACTTTCTTTATTTTTGAAAACTTTTCAAGAAATCGAAAAATTGAAGTTTTCACCCACTGCGGACCTGTGAGACCTCCTTTGCTCAATTCACACACGTGCCTATTTTTCATCCAGATGAGTGAATTTTTATATGTAAGTAGTCATGGAGTGAGAATATGATGATTTTTTTCATTTTTGAAAACTTTGTAAGAATTCGAAAAAAATGAAGTTTTGGCCCATTGCGGACCTGGGGTACCGTCTTGGCTCAATTCACATTCACACGTTTCCCATTTTGCATCCAAATGAGTGAATTTTTATATTATAATAGTCCTTGAGTGAGAATCTGATGATTTTCTTCATTTTTAAAAACTTGAAAACTTTAAAAGTTTTTGCCCACCGCGGACATGGGGGACCTTTTTTTTTTTTTTTTTTTTTTTTTTTTTTTTTTTTTTTTGGGGGGGGGGGGGGGGTGGGGTGGGGGGCGGGGTGGGGGAGGGTTGACTTTTTTGGCTCAGTTCACAAATGTGCTCTATTTTCATCCAAATGACTGAATTTTTATATGTAAGTAGTCATGGAGTGAGAATATGATGATTTTTTTTTCATTTTTGAAAACATTTCAAGAAATCGAAAAAGTTGAAGTTTTCGCCCACTGCAGACCTGGGGGACCTTTTTGGCTCAATTCACACATTTGCCTATTTTTCATCCAAATGAGTGAATTTTTATATTTTAGTAGTCTTGGAGTGGGAATATGGAGATTTTCTTAATTTTTGAAATCTTTTCAAGAAATTGGAAAAAATTGAATATTTTACCCACTCTCTTTGGCTCAATTCACACATGTGCCCACTTTTCATCCAAATATGTAAAGTTTTATATTATAGTAGTCCTGGACGGAGAGAATATGATGATTTTCTTCATCATTGAAAACTTTAAAGAAATCGATAAAATTGAAGTGTTTGCCTTGAGCGGACCTTGGGAACCTTTTTGGCTAAAATCACACATGCTATATTTTAGTAATCCTGGAGTGAATATATAATGCGCAGATCTGGGGGACCTTTTTGGCTCAATTCACACATTTGCCTATTTTTCATCAAAATGAGTGAATTTTTATATTTTAGTAGTCTTGGAGTGGGAATATGATGTTTTCTTCATTTTTGAAAACTTTTCAAGAAATTGGAAAAAATTGAATTTTTTACCCACTGCGGACCTGGGGATCTTTTTGGCTCAATTCACAAATTTGCCTATTTTTCATCCAAATGAGTGAATTTTTATATTTTAGTAGTCCTGGAGTGGAAATATGATGATTTTCTTCATCTTTGAAAACTTTTCAAGAAATCGAAAAATTGAAGTTTTCGACCACTGTGGACCGTGGGACCTTCATAGTGTGCCCATTTTTCATCCAAATGAGTGAATTTTTATATTTTAGTAGTTCTGTAGTGAGAATATGATGATTTTCTTTTATTTTGAAAACTTTTCAAGAACTCGAAAAAATTGAAGTTTTCTCCCACCTCGGACCTGGGATACCTTTTTGCCTCAATTTACACATGTGCTCATTTTTCATCCAAATGAGTGAATTTTTATATGTTAGTAGTCCTGGAGTGAGAATATGATGATTTTCTTAATTTTTTGAAAAACTTTTAAAGGAATCGAAAGAATTGAAGTTTTCACTCACTGTGGATCTGGGGCACCTTTTTTGCTCAGTTCACACACCTGCCCATTTTTCATCCAAATGAGTGAATTTTTATATGTTAGTAGTCCTGGAGTGAGAATATGATTGTTTTCTCCATGTTGAAAACATTTCAAGAAATCGAGAAAATTAAGTTTTCCCCCACCGCAGACCTGTGGGACCTTTTTGGTTCAATTCACACATGTGCTCAATTTTCATCCAAATGAGTGAATTTTTATATTTTCGTAGTCCTGGAGTGAGAATATGATGATTTTCTTCATTTTTGAAAACTTTGCAAGAAACCGAAAAAAAAAAATGGTTTTCGCCCAGTGCGGACCTTTGGGATCATTTTTGCTCAATTCACACATGTTTTCATTAGTTTTCATCCAAAAGAGTGAATTTTTATATTATAGTATTCATAGAGTAAGAATATGATGATTTTCTTTATTTTTGGAAACTTTTTAAGAAATCGAAAAAATTGAAGTTTTTGCCCACCGCGGACCTGGAGGACCTTCTTCGCTCAATTTACACATGTGCCCATTTTTTATTTAAATGAGTGAATCTTTATATTTTAGTAGTCCTAGAATGAGTATATGATGATTTTCTTCATTTTTGAAAACTTTTTAAGAAATCAAAAAAAAAAAAAAAAAAAAAAAAAAAAAAAAAAAATGAAGTTTTCGCCCATCGCGGACCTGGGGACCTTTTTGGCTCAATTGACACATGTGCTTATTTTTCATCCAAGTGAGTGAATTTTTTTTATTTTAGTAGTCCTGGAGTGAGAATATGATGATTTTCTCCTTTTTTTGGAAACTTTCACCCTCGGCAGACTTGGAGGACCTTTTTTGCTCAATTCACACGTGCCCATTTTTCATCCAAATGAGTGAATTTTTATATTTTAGTAGTCCTAAATTGGAATATGATGATTTTCGTCATTTTTGAAATCTTTTCAGGAAATTGAAAAAAAATTGAATTTGAACCTGGGGGACCTTTTTGGCTCAATTCACACGTGTGCCCATTTTTCATCCAAATGAGTGAGTTTTTATATTTCAGTAGTCCTGGAGCCTGAGATAATATGATGATTTTCTCCATTTTTGGAAACTTTTCAAGAAATCGATAAAATTATAGTTTTTGCCCATCGCGAACCTGGGGGAACTTTTTGGCTCAATTCACACATGTGCCCATTTTTCATCCAAATGAGTGTCGGAATTTTTAAATGTTAGTAGTATCTGGAGTGAGAATATGATGATTTTCTTCATTTTTGAAAACATTTAAAGAAATTGAAAAAAATTAAAGTTTACGCCCACCGCAGACCTGGGGGACCTTTTGGGCTCAATCCGCACATCCACTCAATTCTACTATATAAGTAGTCCTGGAGTGTGAGTATGATGATTTTTTTTCCTGTTTTAAAACTTTTCAAGAAATCGAAAAAACGAAGTTTTCGCGCATCTCGGACCTCGGGGACCTTTTTGGCTCAATTCACACATATGCCCATTCTTCGTCCAAATGAGTAAATTTTTCACATTTTAGTAGTTCCGGAGTGAGAATATGATGATTTTCTTCATTTTTGAAAAATTTTCAAGAAATCGAAAAAATGGTTTTCGCCCACCGCGAACCTTGGGGACCTTTCTTGCCCAATTCACACATGTGCCCATTTTTCATTCAAATGAGTGAATTTTAATTTAAAAAAGTCCTGGAGTGAGAATATGATGATTTTCTTCGTTTTCAAATTTGAAAACTTTTCAAGAAATCGGAAAAATTGAAGGTTTCGCCCACTGCGGACCCGGGGGTCCTTTTCGGCTCAATTCACACATGTGCCCATTTTTCATCGAAATGAGTGAATTTTTATATTTTAGTTGTCCTGGAGTGAGAATATGATGATTTTATTCATTTTTTAAAAACTTTTCAAAAAATCGAAAAAATTGAAGTTTTTGCCCACTGCGGACCTGGGGGACCTTTTTTGGCTCAATTCACACATGAGCCCATTTCTCATCCAAATGAGTGAATTTTTATACTTTAGTAGTCCTAGAGTGAGAATATGATGATAATCTTCATTTATGAAAACTTTTCAAGAAATCGAAAAAAAAAAATGAATTTTTCACCCACTGCGGGACCTTTTTGGCTCATTTCACACATGTGCCAATTTTTCATCCAAATGAGTGACTTTAATATTTTAGTAGTCCTGGAGTGAGAATATGATAATTTTCTTCATTTTTGGAAATTTTTCAAGAAATTGAAAAAAATGAAGTTTTCGCCCTCCGAGGATCTGGTGGATGTTTTTGGCTCAGTTCACACATGTGTCCATTTTTACATCCAAAAGAGTGAATTTTTACATTTTAGTAGTTCTGGAGTGAGAATATAATGATTTTTTTTTCAATTTTGAAAACTTTTAAAGAAATCGAAAAAATTGAATTTTTCGCCCATCGCGGACCTGAGGGACCTTTTTGCCTCAATTCAAACATGTGCTCATTTTTCATCCAAAGGGGTGAATTTTTATATTTTAGTAGTCCCGGAATTTTCTTCATTTTTTTAAATTTTTCAAGAAATCGGAAAAAATTAAGTTTTCGCCACCCGCTGACCTAGTGGACCTTTTTGGCTCAATTCACACATGTGTCCATTTTTCATCTAAATGAGTGAATTTTTATATTTTAGTAGCCCTGGAGTGGGAAAAGGAGAATTTTTTCTATTTTTAAAAACTTTCAAAAAATTGAGAAAAAAAATTACCCATCGCAGACCTAGGGGACATTTTTAGCTCAATTCACACATGTGTCCATTTTTCATCCAAATGAGTGAATTTTTATATTTTAGTAGTCCTAGAGTGAGAGAAAATGATGATTTTCTTCATTTTTGAAACCTTTTCAAGAAATCGAAAAAATGACGATTTCGCACATCGCGGACCTGGGGGACGGCCTATCTGGCTCAATTCACACATGTGCCTATTTTTCATCCAAATGTATGAATTTTTATACTTTAGTTGTCCTGGAGTGAGAATATGATTATTTTCTTCATTTTTGAAAACTTTTCAAGAAATCGAAAAAATTGAAGTTTTCACCCACTGCGGGACCTTTTTGGCTCAATTCACACATGTGCCCATTTTTCATCCAAATGAGAGAATTTTTATATTTTAGCAGTCCTGGAGTGTGAATATGATGATTTTCTTCATCTTTGAAAACTTTTCAAGAAATCGAAAAAATGAAGTTTACGCCCTCCGTGGACCTGTGGACTTTTTTCGCTCAATTCACACATGTGCCCATTTTTCATCCAAATGAGTGAATTTTTATATTTTAGTAGTCCTGGAGTGGGAATATGATGATTTTCTTCATTTTTGAAAACTTTTCAAGATATTAAAATAAATTTGAATTTTTTACCCACCGCGGACCTTGGGGACCGTTTTGGTTCAATTCACACATGTGCCCATTTTTCATCCAAATGAGCGAATTTTTATATTTTGGTAGTCCTGGAGTGAGAATATGATGATTTTCTTCATTTTTGAAAACTTTTCAAGAAATTAAAAAAAAAAAAAA
The DNA here is from genome assembly GCA_964016985.1 of Anodontia alba. NCBI lineage: Eukaryota > Metazoa > Mollusca > Bivalvia > Lucinida > Lucinidae > Anodontia > Anodontia alba. The sequence goes on along the minus strand of OZ024837.1, from coordinate 33,108,885 downwards.
ATAATTTTTTACCCACCTCGGACCTTGGGGACATTTTTGGTTCAATTCACACATGTGCCCATTTTTCATCCAAATGAGCGAATTTTTATATTTTAGTAGTCCTGGTGATGTGCGGGGAGACGTGAAACCACAGAACCTGTGTCATCTAATCTAGGTTTCTCGATGATAACACATGGCAAGGCCAAAATTCTTGATAAGGCGGCTCAAAGTCGGTGATTACGAGTACTTGTTAACAGTTGTTTGCTTGTGTTAAATTACTCTTATTGCCAGATTACGATACTTCGAAGACCCTGACAGCCAGTATCTTACGGGTACTTGAGTACTTGGTGACAGTTGTTTGCTCGTGTAAATTTACTCTTTTAGCCAGCTAACGATACTTCGAAGAACCTGACAGCCAGTATCTTAGTAGATTAATTTCAAGTGTCGGTGCTCATTCTTCCAATTCTACAATAATACTTGTGCGACTAGCGAAGGCTAAACATCCGCACAGCCTGATCAGAGTCTTCGCTGATTATATGCGCCTTTTATAGCCTTCGGGCTATCCAAAGAGGAATAACAAACACCCTTGCTATAGTGGATGGATGTACAGGCTGATCTGAGTCTTTGCTAGTCACAAAGGTGTTATTGTAGGTTTTGTCATGCTCTGGATTATTCTGTATTAAAGTGGAGCTGAGGACTCGGCTTAACTATTTAATCCTTCAGTTTTTGAAGTTGACTGTTCAATCTTTAAATTTGGACTAGTCCATTATTACAAATGGGGATTTCAGACAGAATTGCACGCAGTGTAGATCCTGATAAGACGGTTCATTACAAGCTGGCTCAGCTGAATCTACACTGTTTCCAAAGGTATCTATTTTGATCTACAGGGACGAAAGGGTTAAGGGGAATTGATACTTTATCATCACGAAAACACGCCTATATAGTTTTGACCCCCTTAAACCCCACTTTTATACAGGAAAACTGGGGCTACAGGGGTATACATTATTTTTCCTATTTCTGCTCAAAAATATAGTGTGGGTACTCGTTAGAACCGCCTTGCCGAGGCGGTTCTAACGAGTACCCACAATCTATGTTTTGAGCAGAAATAGGAAAAATATCAGAATTTTTTATTCGAAAATTTTCTTTTTTTTAGTGGTAAAATTTTCAGTATACTTGAATAGGTATGTTTTCGTTATGTACACTGTTTCCCAAGGTATCTGTTTTGGTCTACAGAGACGAAAGGGTTAAGGGGAATTGATACATTATCAAAAGAGGTGACTGTCCAGTTGCCTCCATTGTAGAAAGGGGTCTACACTAAAAGAAAAGGGCAAATCACCGGGAGCCAATTCTTTCCATTTAGACATCACGAAAGCGTGCCTATAAAATTTTGACCCCCTTAAACCCCATATAGTAAAACTGGGGTTTACAGGGGTATACATTACTTTCTTAGTTTCACTCTAAAACATAGATTGTGGGTACTCGTCGAGGCGGTTCTAACGAGTACCACAATCTATGTTTTGAGCAGAAATATGAATAATATCAGAACTTTTCATCTGAAAATTTTCATTTTTTGGTGGTAAAATTTTCCGTATATTTGAGTAGGCGTGTTTTCGTAATGGTAAACCCATTTTCTCAAGGGAAATTATGCTAATGAAAGCAAACAGCAAAAATATAAGGGAAGGAACTCTTTCTGAGTCTAACACACACTATTCCATCATTGGAGTTGTTCACGTGTATTGTTGTAAATAGGAGTGTCAGTAAAATATGAAGCAGAATAACAAACAGGGAAGATTCTGATGAAGACGGCTCGTTACAAACCGTCGCATCTGGATCAACACAATTTGAAAAAGTAACTGGCCCCGAGGTTATAAAACTTTTTCTATGCTCAACTCAGCTGAGCATGAAATTTTCTCTGCTAATAAAAATGAAAATGCCAACAATTGTTGCATGAAATTTTCTCTGCTAATAAATATGAAAATGCCAACAATAGTTGGCATTTTCATATTTATTAGTAGAGAAAATCTCATGCTGAGCTATGTTTAGCGACAAAGAATTTGCAATTGTTAGTTATTTTAGATTTATTAGCACGACAAATTGCTGAGTTGAGCATGAAAAAATGTTTATAACCTCGGGGTCTGGTTTGGTCTGTAGGGATGAAAGGGTTTAAACTTAAACTTATAGCTTCAGACTAAAGAAAAATCACTAGTAGAATCATGATCAGCCCGGCGACCGGCACAAGTACTATTGAATTGTGTCATTTTTCTGCGCCCAGGTGCGTAAATGTGGATTAAGGAAACTCTGGTCCCGAGGGTATAAAACTTTTTGCATACTCATTTGAACATAAAATTTTCTCCGCTAATAAATATGAAACTGCCAACAATAGTTGGCATTTTCGTATTTATAAGCACTACCAGATAATTTTTCATACTCAGCTATGTTTAGCAAGAAGGAAATAAAAACTTAAAACTATAATACCCCTCCATTCGGGAAGATAACTCAAATTTTGACGAAATGTGTCCATTAGCAATCCCAAACCAGATCTCCACAATATCAATGCACATACCAAGTTTGGTGAAAATCCGTCGATGTTTATCATCCGGAAACGGAAAACGGACGGACGGACGTATGACTGACTGACGGGCGGACGGACGGACGGACAAAAAGACACACGGACGTCTAACGTGAAACCTAAATACCCCACGACTATTGTGTGGCGGGGTATAATTACTATAATTGTTAGTAATTTGAGATTTATTAGCAGGACGAGTTTCATGCTCAGCTGAGTTGAGCATGAAAAAGTTTTATAACCCCTGGACCTGGATTCAGCTTTGGAGTAAAAAGTGGATGTAATATTTTAGGCACTGGGAATATTAAAGCCAACTGCATGTAGCAGTTTTCTTTAGTTCTGGCTGCCGATATCTGCGTTGATTGCCACGAGCCATCATCCATGTTTCATCACATTGATTTAATTTGATTTACATTTTTTTTTCTTTTCCATCACGAAACCATGCCTATATAATCATGACCCCATTAAACCCCACTTTTATATAGTAAAACTGGGGTTTGCAGGGGTATACTTTGTTTTTCTTATTTCTGTTCAAAACATAGATTGTGGGTAGTCGTTAGAACCGCCTCGCGGTTTTTTATAGAATTTTTTTTTTTCAGTTTTTGGAGGTGAAATTTTCTATATATTTGAATAGGCTCGTTTTCGCAATGTTATGTGATGTTTCTTTGACTGAGTTAGAGAGCCTTTATTCAGGCCGCACAATCATTTTTACATCATTTGGACCTAAGATGAATATTAAGTGCCAGTACAATCGATTTAAAGCCATTTTATAGCGATGGTTCTGGTATGTTTTTGTCATTTATGTGGCCTGTTGGCCGCTCGCTGCGGGGCTTTGTTCTGCTCGTTGTCTATTGTTGTGTTTTGTTGATCATGTCAGGATTTGTGATCACCTTGTTGGGGAAGAGGGAGCTGCTTGCATATGGCTTGTGGACTGACTGTCATGGGTTGTTTCCCTTCAGATTTTTGTCATTGGTAGGTTATGATGTGTGATTTTGCAATTTCTATAATATATTAGTTGAAAGTACTGGATTAGTCTAGTGCATAATGTCACTTAGTCTTCTACAAAATACAATGTAGAAGCTTTTGTACATAGGCTGATTTGAAGGTGTCCATAGGTCCAGACAAGGCGTTTTTTTTTTCTTATTTCTCCTTGAAAACATATGTTGTGGGTACTCATTAGAAGCGCCTCCTCGAGGACATATGTTTTCAAGAAGAAATGAGAAGAATATTTTTCTGATGCCCTTCTTATCTGGAGCTATGGTATAAAGCTATAGCGGGTCCCGTAGCTTAGTGGATAGGAGAGTTGACTCTTAATCCATTAGGTTTCTCACCGCTGTGCTTCGAGCCTAGCTCGGGTCACATGTGGAAAAGCCAAGTTCTGCTTACGGATGGTCAGGTAGTTTTTCCCCGGGTTCTCCGGTTTTCTCCCACCTTTGATGAACGATCGGCTCGATAAAAGTGAAATATTCATAAAAGGGCCGTAAAAACCAAATAAAAAAACAAAACAAAAAAAAAAAAAAAAAAAAAAAAAAAAAAAAAAACTATAAGCATGTTAAAATACCGAGGACAGCGAAGATGGAAATTTCGTGACAGTTCTAAAACCGCAGGAAGGATTTTGGGCTTGGCTACTTCATGTGTTCTAGCTTTAGTATTCATAAATATGAAAATATAAGAATGTTTTGTCTGAAAAATTTCATTTTTTTTATGGTAAAATTTTCAGTATATTTGAACAGGCATGTTTTCGTAATGCTGGGCATTCTGTGGGAAGCTAAGGATCAACAATTTCGTAACACGGACAACAAAGACTCTGATCAGACTATGCGCAGGTTGATCTAAATCTTCGCCTTCGTAGGAAATGCTGTTTATGTTGAGGTTTTACGGCCCGGTCAACCCACTTGGGTCATGTTGAGTGCCGTCAGTTTATCTGACCACACTTTTTCCTGGGCTGCGGTTAACCAGTAATTTGCATATTTTTTCGCCAGAAACTGCAACTGCCCTTCTAGAATTTGCGGAAGGGAGAGAATGACCGTAGAAAATATTTCATGATCAATCTCAACGAAAATATGTTGCCGGCCACTGGGGATCGAACCCGCGACCTCCTGATCTCCAGTCGGACGCGCATCCGACAGATGCTGTGCCCTGGCTCTTTTTCGTTTGGTTTTGTTCAGAATTGAAACGATTAACACAATTCACAATTAACACTAACTTTATTTTCTTCTGAAAAATCATAATATGCCTCAATATTACATTAGGAATATACAACAGTTAAAATAATCTTCAGTGAAAGTGTGTCTCTAGAAATATCAGTAATGAATATACTGATCATTTAAAATATTGTTTTTTTTTTTTTTTTTTTTTTTTCTTTTTCCTTCAGTTTCTCGAAATATATCGTGCGTCATCGCAGAATTGTTTCTAAATATCTAAGTTAGCCGTCATTTGGATATTTTGCATTCTTCATACTCATCTGCAAGATAGAATCAAAAAGATATTAATTAGTCAGCCGAGATTTACGAAACTTATGTTGGTATAAATATACCGTATTCGATCTTATTACCGCACAAACCCCTATAAGCGCACATTCAAGCAATTCCATAGTCTTCGGATTACAGCCACTGTACATTTTGTGTACTTCTTCATAAAAGCCTACATATATTGTGGGTACCTATTTAAATGGCATCGACTTGTCGATGCAATTCAAATGAATACCAACAACATATGCTTTTATAAAGAAAATCAGAAAAGAAATCGCATAAACATCGTCAACTAAGTCCTTTACTGATTTTTTAGGTGTGCCCTTAGTAGATAAATACATATTTTACCTGACGTTTTCCGAGTTATTTTGAAAACCCTAAGCCCACAGTGCGGTAATTAGGTCGAATACGGTACCTTATTTTTTAATTGAAAATGGACGGAACAATATAACTGTTTCATTTCTATTGTAAACCCTGATTCTGGTAAACATGGATATGCCCTGCCTTTTCTGTAGTCTTCAGATTACAGCCAGGGTACTTTATAAAGGCATATGTTGTGGGAACCCATTTGTGTTGTTGCATCGACTTGTCGATGCAATTCAAATGAATACCCACAACATAAGATTTTATAAAGAAAACCAGAAAAAGAAATCACAAACACAAAAACATCACATAAGCATCATTTAATTAGTCCTTCGCTGATCTCTTAGTAGGTAGATACATATTTTACCACAAATTTTACCAGTAATTCTGAAAAAATCTAAGCGCACAGTGCGGTAATTAGGTCACATACAGTTTGTGTCGTTGTCCAAATTTGGATTTAGCCAGATCAGGAATCTGGTTAGGCAAAATAAGAATTCTTATTTATCTTCAAATAATTTTCTCAATACTGACCAGAAAATCAGATATTAGACTGTGTAACTGACGATAATGCAATAACCATATGCACATATACAGGCCTGACAAAAGAGCCTACAAAGTTTCAAATTGACAGTTATAAAGCAAGCTGTATAAGGAGTTTCGCACACAAGGTACCCACCGTCTGTCGTTAAATACCTTAGTCGAAAAAGGAGAATGATTCCATCAAGGAGAACCTCGGCGGAAAAACAAAAAAATACGGGTCCGCTTATTTTTTATACTGATGGTCTATAAAATTTTAGGGTCCTAACTCTAAACCATGCCTGAACGTATGCAAGTGTAACGGGCAAACAGACGGACAAAAGGACGGACAGACTGATGGACAAGCCCAAACAAATATGCACCCTCACTTCTTCGAAGGCTATAATAATGATTTCTACGATCCCTGCAGACCAACACAAACACCTTTGCAAAAAAGCACACAGGCATCTCATCAAGATCATTATTTGCCATTATATTATGGATTTTTGGCTAAACCTCTATTTGCAAAAATGGACGTCCAGATTCAGACAAGGAGGTATCCCTTTTAGAAACTCAGACGTGAAAGGGGTTAACACGTAAACAAGATCGAAACATGAAAAAGACATTGCCTTTAATTTGAAGCAAAGATACTGCAAAGATACTGTTTCATATCAAAACCAACCGTTTGTTTTGTAAGTAACAAAGCGACTGTCCCATATTGAAACCGGTCAGTAACAATGATACTGTCCTATATAGAAACCAACCATTACTTTAGATAAGTAACAAATATTAATAAGTTACAAAGAAACTGCCCCATATCGAAACCAAACATTCTCTTGAACTAGTAATACTGACACTGTCCCAGACTGAAACCAACCAGTCCATTTAAAAAGTAACAAAGAGTAACAATGATACTGTCTAAAATCCTCACCAACAAGTCCCTTAATAAGTTACAAAGATACTGTCGATATCAATACCAACCATTTCCATTAAAAATGAATTAACAAACATATGTTCCCATATCGAAACCAACTATTCCTTTTAGAAAATTAAGAAAGATACCATATCAAAACAAGCCATTCCCTTTAATAATAAACAAAACTAATGTTCCATATCGAAACCAACCATTCCTTTTATTTTGATAATAAGGATACTGTTCCCATATCGATACCAACTAATCCTTTAAATAAGTAAAAATAAAATTGTCCTATATTGAAAACAATCATTCCTTTTCATAAGTCACAAAGATACGTCATATCGAAACCAACCAATCCCTTAAATAAGTAACAATGATACTGTCCTATTGTAAACAATCATTCCCCTTTAATAAGTAACAAAGATAATGTCTCATATCGAAACCAACCAATCCCTTAAATAAGTAACAATGATACTGTCCTATATTAAAAGCAATCATTCCCTTTCATAAGTAACAAAGATACATCCCATACCGAAACCAACCAATCCCTTCAATAAGTAAGAATGATACCGTCCTATATTGAAAACAATCATTCCCCTTCATAAGCAACAAAGATACGTCCCATATTAAAACCAATCAATCCCTTCAATAAGTAACAATGAATCTGTCCTATATTAAAAAGCAATCATTCCCTTTCATAAGTAACAAAGATACATCCCATACCGAAACGATCCAATCCCTTCAATAAGTAAGAATGATGCCGTCCTATATTGAAAACAATCATTCCCCTTCATAAGTAACAAAGATTCGTCCCATATTCAAACCAATCAATCCCTTCAATAAGTAACAATGATACTGTCCTATATTAAAAGCAATCATTCCCTTTCATAAGTAACAAAGATACGTCCCATACCGAAACCAACCAATCCCTTCAATAAGTAAGAATGATACCGTCCTATATTGAAAACAATCATTCCCTTCATAAGTTACAAATATACGAACCATATTAAAACCAATCAATCCCTTCAATAAGTAACAATGATACTGTCCTATATTAAAAGCAATCATTCCCTTTCATAAGTAACAAAGATACATCCCATACCGAAACCAACCAATCCCTTCAATAAGTAAGAATGATACCGTCCTATATTGAAAACAATCATTCCTTTATAAGTAACAAAGATACGTCCCATATTAAAATGATCAATCCCTTCAATAAGTAACAATGCTACTGTCCTATAATGAAAACAATCATTCCCTTTTATAAGTAACAAAGATACGTCCCATATCAAAACTAACCAATCCCTTCAATAAGTAACAATGATACTGTCCTATAATGAAAACGATCATTCCCCTTCATAAGTAACAAAGATACGTCCCATATCGAAACGAACAAATCCCTTCAATAAGTAACAATGATACTGTCCTATATTGAAAACAATCATTCCCCTTCATAAGTAACAAAGATACGTCCGATATCGAAACGAACAAATCCCTTCAATAAAAAACAATGATACTGTCCTATATTGAATACAATCATTCCCTTTCATAAGTAACAAAGATACGTCCTATATCGAAACCAAAACAATCCCTTCAATAAGTAACAATAATACTGCCCTATACTAAAAACAATCATTCCCTTTCAAAGGTAACAAAGATACGTCCCATATCGAAACCAAACAATCCCTTCAATAAGTAACAATGATACTAGTTTTTATTGAAAACCATCATTCCCTTTTATAAGTAACAAAGATACGTCCCTTATCGAAACCAACCAATCCCTTCAATAAGTAAGAATGATACTGTCCTATATTGAAATCAATCATTCCCTTTTATAAGTAACAAAGATACGTCCCATATCGAAACCAACCAATCCCTTCAATAAGTAACAATGTTACTGTCCTATATCGAACACAATCATTCCCCTTCATAAGTAACAAAGATACGTCCCATATCGAAACGAACCAATCCCTTCAATTAGTAACACACTGTCCTATGTTGAAAACAATCATTCCCCTTCATAAGTAACAAAGATACGCCCTATATCGAAACCAACCAATCCCTTAAGTAAATGATAATAATATAATACTGTTATATATTGAAAACAGTCATTCGCCTTCATAAGTAACGAAGATATGTCCCATATCGAAACCAACCACTCCCTTTAAAAATAACAAAACAATACTGTACTTAATCGAAACCAACCATTCCCTTTCATAAGTTACGAAGATACTGTCTTATATCCAAACCAATGAAGGCCTTTGATAAGTGACACAGGTACGGTCCTATATAGAAAACCAGCCATTCACTTTAATAAGTCCCAAAGATACGATCCTTTATCGAAACTAACCATTCCCTTAAATAAGTAACAAAGATAATGCCCAACCAAAACCAATCATTCTTTTCAACGATTAACAAAGGTACTGTCTCATTTAAAACTAACAAATCTATTAAATCTATTAAAAAGTAAAAAAAAAAAAAAAAAAAAAAAAAAAAAAAAAGGAACAACAACAACAGAAAAACTTCAGTCCCATATCGAAAGTAACCATGCGTTTCAAACAGAATAGTACCTTCTGGCTTACTGTTTAAGTCTGAGGATCACATTCGATGTAGACATCTCTCTCATGTTTGCAGCTGGATTTACCCCAATTATCATCGAAACACTGCTGCAAATTGTCTTCTGTCCCTGTGCACCTTAGATTGTGCATCCATACAGGACCAGTACCTCTCTTCGTTTTAGCTGCCACAGATCCGCCCCTGAATATAAATGAACGTAAGCTAAACTTATTCATTGTTACTGATATATCGCACGATTTAATCATGCACCAACACGCAATTTGGGGTCAAATTTATAATACTCAAAGAATTTGTGAGCGCTCTGGTTAGAAATGATCGTTTTTACTAATTCAGTTTATGTTTAATAAGTTTAAATTTTGAATAATCTTTCAGACTGCTGCAGCATGCATGGATTTACTTTAAGGAAACCTGATACGCTTTTAATGGAGGCAGCTCTGTCAAATATCGTTTTGCCTCCCGTCTGAAAAGGGTCTTTACTAAACAGGAAAGAATTACTCCACACAACATGATAGCATAATATGTACTTGTAGAGTTGACACGTTTTTTGAAGAGGTTTGGCGTGCAGAAAAGCAAACAGGGAGTTAGAGAAGTTGTAGTTGTCACACTTGTAAAAATGGTGGTAAGCCCTCCAAGTCATTTTAACACTTTAAGCCTGGTGAGCAGATACATTTCCTGTATGAGAGGTGTCTGGTTAGTTTTTTTTTTTATTATTATCATGATTAGTAGAAAGTTCTTATTTCTGCTCAAAAACAAAGATTGTGGGTAGTCGTTAGAACCGCCTCGGCGAGGCGGTTCTAACGATATCCACAATCTATGTTTTGAGCAGAAATATGAAAAATATCAGAATTTTTATCTGAAAATTTTCATTTTTTGGTGGTAAAATTTTCAGTTTATTTGAATAGGCGTGTCTGTGGTGTCTGGTCTGGGTCTACACTGTGTATCAGTGGCCCTTTTATGGGACGTTAGGCTTAAAGGGTTAACTTCAGTGCTTTTTGCTCATCGATGCATACGAGGACAAACACAACTGTGATAAATCAACGTGTTGTGAAACGTCTTCAGTAATACGCATGGCAAGTTTTTCTCTAAGAAAAAAAAAGGCAAACAAATCATACTCAATTAATAATTCAACAGCATTTTTGTCCTGATTTCTCCATAGACTTAAGAGTCTGTTCACAACAGGTGGCATTACCAGATTTTGATGGGGGATTACTTTTTTCCTAACAAAACTAGTTTCTTACATTGTAATACATAACCATATAATCTTTATTTTTAAACTTAGAAAACCGATTAAAACGTGTAATTTGATTATTATTTTACGCAGATGTAGGTTCTAGAATCAGCTTTGGGCTACTTTATTTAGTTTTGTATTTAAAAATTCATCATGTGAGTTTCTATCTCATAGTATTATCAGTATTACATAACCAATTGCGTAACGGAGCATCATATATTGGTATCTCATCACGAAAACATACCTATATAATGTTGACCCCTTTAAACCCCCCTTTTATATAGTAAAACTGGGGTTTACAGGGGTATACATTATTTTTCTTATTTCTGCTCAAAACATAGATTGTTGATACTCGTTAGAACCGCCTCATCGAGGCGGTTCTAACGAGTACCCACAATCTATGTTTTAGGCAAAAATATGAAAAATATCAGATTATTTTATCTGAAAATTTTCAGTTTTTGGAGGTGACATTTTCTATATATATGAATAGGCGTGTTTTCGTAATGTTGGCAGAGTTTTTATATGATCTCGGTCATAAACGTATGGAAGTGCGACACCTGACTACACCGACTGATTTAGCACTTTTCTGGAAGGTGAGTGTGGGCGTAAGGGGTGTGGGGGATGGCAAGTTATCTCAGAGAAAAACATAACATGGCAATTTGCATTTTAACAAAAATTATCGTACCGAATGCATCAACTTCTGCATCAGTTTGTTAGCTATTCCAAAACAAAACAAGGGCCACGAAATTGCATGCGCAACTCAGATGAGCACAAACAGTTCTCTAATAATCAATATGAAAAGACCACAAATGGTTGGCATTTCATATTTATTAGCAGAGACATTTTCATGCTTAGTTATGTTTAGCAAGAAATAATTTGCATTTGTTAGTAATTTGAGATTTATTAGCAGCGCAAAGCATTCTTATTTTAATGAGAATCTCAATGTCGTCCAAAACATGCACATTTTGTATTATTTTGGATGCTACATCCTCAGGGGTGAGGTGGGGGTGGGGAGGGGGGCGGGGGGCACCCCGAAGTTATACCAGTGCAAAAACATCTCGGTCTAATATAATGGAAATATCGTTTCCGTAGAAAGGCTTTCACTACAGGACGTTTAATTAAAATTATTACTACAGTGAAAGTACTGCATTGGAATGGTCAGTAATAAAAAAAAAAAAAAAAAGGTAAGAGAAAAGTCCAGGGAGTGCCACAATCACAAGCAGCCCTTCCCAGACCCCAAGAGGAAGAGGAAACCGACAAATCTAAACAAGCACAAACCCAACAAACGTACGAAAAGCACTAAGATTAGCTCTCTCTTCCCCAAGCGAGGTAATCGCAATACTAAAAGGACTGAAAAATACAAGAACAAAATGACACACAGAAAGACATACAACAAATCGCCTCGTAGAATAAACCACAAAACAACAAAGAGTAAGACTAACACCGGGACCACCGCCTTAAAACGGTCGGTAGAACATACCACCGGGGGGTTTAAAGCACTTTTACAGCTAGCTAACTTCACCCTGGGTCCCGATGCTACTCTTAATACAGGAATACATAAAAAATCAGTTCGTATAAAGGCTCCCAACTCAGTCAATGCATCAAAGCGAAAACATAAAAATCAAATTAATCACTATAAAAAACAAAGACGAGTACCCATGGCGAATTCTACTGTATGCCAGAGTAAATGAAAACCAATAGTTGAACCACGGCGGGCCAAGTCAAAGAAATTGCTGGGGAGGAGGGTGCGGGGTGCTAAAGCTAGCTTTACGGATTATCAACCATCGCCCTAAGCTTCCATAGTGGTAAAAACATATAATTGTTCGGTCCGCGTGGAGTCCTTCTAATTCATCCACGAAACATTCCGGGAAACAAGTAAGTGGAAGTAAAATATTAGTTTCATAAAACAGTATACATTATTTCTAATTCTGTATCCACCAGGCGTTAAGTATCTTTTAGAGCCTTATGCCAAAGGTAGGAGAAATATTGTTGGGATAGTATTGCGAGTAATTTACGGATGCTTTTACCATTTCAACCCCGAGTGTCTGAAATAGTCTCTTCCATCTCTTAATTTGGATACCCCCATTGCTACGATTAGGGGTTCTAATGTGAACCCACAACATATATGTATCTTTTTGTGAAGAATAAGAAAATGATTCAGCGCATGACAAACCTACAAAAGGGCATCTGCGCCCAGCGAAGACAGATCAACCTTCCAGTCAGCATTCTACGTAAATCTATATCGGGCTGTCATCGGCCCGTCAGTGTAGCTGACGGGCCGATGACGGCCCGATGTAGATTTACGTAGAATGCTAGCTGGGCTGGGCATCTGCCTAGTCTGATCAGAGTCCTTGCTGTGCGCTCAATGGGTAACTCAAGACCCAAGCTTTCTTCGTACGGAGAGCGAAGACTCATATCATACTGGGCGGGTGCCCGGGCTGATCTGAGTCTTCGCTGGCCGCACATGCCATTTTTAGGTATTGGCGGCGGGGTGTGTCGGAACCCGAATTTTACGGTGACTTGGTGTACAGATTTAGAAAAATTGTGGGTGAGTCTGACTTTTCGGAGCAATTCGGAAAACTTATTGACCGTTATAAAAGAATTGGCTATAGCCTGGATGTTGTGCGGCGGACTGCGTGCCTGGTTGTCGGCCCGGTCGTTGTTGATGACTGTGCTTCACTCTTTAATTGCACGACGGCGGTTCGGGCCTCAGACTCAGTGGCGGCCTCTTCGTAAAACTTTGGCCAGTGGGTTGGGGCTTGACGATGTGTCTTTGCCTTGGCCCGCCGTGGTTCAGCTGTTTGTTTTTATTTGTTCTGGCATGCAGTAGAATTGGCCATGAGTGCTCGTCTTTGTTTGTTATAGTGATTTATTTGGTTTTTATGTTTTTGCTTTGGTGCGTTGACTGGGTTGGGGGCCTTTGTGCGGGCCGGGTTTTTGTGTATTTCCGTATTAAGAGTAGCATCGGGATCCAGTGAGGTTGGCTGGCTGTGAGGGTGCTTTGGACCCCCCGGTTGTTTGCTCTGCCGGCCGTTCTGGGGCGGTGGTCCCGGTGTTAGTCTTACTCTTTGTTGCATTGTGGTTTATTCTACGAGGCGATTTGTTGTATGTCTTTCCGTCTGTCATTTTGTTCTTGTGTTTTTCAGTATTTTTGGTGTTGCGGTTGCCTCGCTTGGGGAGTGGGGGTGGGGGGGGGGAGGGGGTGGCGGGGGCTGATCTTGGTGCTTTTCGTGCGTTTGTTCGGTTTGTGCTTGTTTGGGTGTGTCGGTTTCCTCTTCCTCGTGGGGTCTGGGAAGGGCTGCGGTTTGTGATTGTGGCATTCCCTGGACTTTTCTCTTACCCTTATTGTAATGCCCTGGCTGAAATATTGACCTTTTTGGGGTCAAAAAGTACCTTATAGCTCTGGCTTCAACACTATTTCAGTCAAAATACGACGGTGTCTGGATGTTGTAGAAAGCTCGAAACTTACTTTTCAAGTGCTGCCTCTCTGAAATATCACGCTCCAGACCCGTAACATGATAGTCAACCCAAGCGAAAGAGCAGCTAGATACTTTATGTAATTGGTAAATAATTTGTTTAATTCGGTTGAGCTTGTGCAGTCTGATCATGACCTTTGCTCTCTCAACCCCTTCGTCACGAAAACATGCCTATATAAATTTGCCCCCCTTAAACCTAACTTTTATATAGTAAAACTGGGGTTTACAGGGGTATACATTATTTTTCTTATATCTGCTCGAAAACATAGGTTGTGGGTACTCGTTAGAACCGCCTAACGAGTACCCACAATCTATGTTTTGAGCAGAAATATGAAAATTATTAGAATTTCTTATCTGAAAATTTTCAATTTTTTTGGGTGATAAAATTCTCAGTATATTTGAATAGGCGTGTTTTCGTAATGTTCTTTTAGGCTATTTTACCACAGACGCTATACCAAAAATAACTTATGGAATAGAGAAACCGCCTCGAAACGATCAGCAGGAAACTTACTCGGGGGGCTAAAACCAGCTTTTGCTCGTGCGCAACCACACCCTTCATTCGGATGCAGTTCCAAATTACAAATATCTATCTGGTCGGCATTGGGGTACATTACTCCATCTGGATAACACCGCGGTGAAACGCATATAATCTTAAACACTGTGATAAAACAAAGCGAAGTGCTCACATCACGAAAACATGCCTCTATAATTTTAACCCCGCTTAAACCGTACTTTTATATAGTAAAACTGGGGTTTATAGGAGTATTCATTATTTTTCTTATTTTGGCTCGAAAACATAGATAACTAATAGAACCGCCTCACCGAGCACCCACAATTTATGTTTTGAGCAGAAATATGAAAATTATCAAAATTTTTATCTGAACATTTTTTATTTTCTGGTGGTAAAATTTTCAGTATATTTGAATAGCCTGGTTTTAGTCATGGTTGCGATCTAAAGCTAGAAAACATGAACACCACAAACAAAACAAAGATAAGCCCGACCACAAGCCGTGACAGTCCTGTGCCAACCGTCTGAAACAGATTGAGGAAGGAGACGTCATTTAGTTTGAGGACCGACCTACAGTCGGGCAATTTAAGAGGGAAGCAAAATTATCAACCATGCATGCATTTTGCCGTGAGCCTGACTGACACGAGCAAGTTCAGACAGGAGTATGGATTGCTGTATATAACATGTACTAATGCCTTACTAATACATAAATGTTGAGATACTGGGGAAAGGTCATACTCATGGCACACATTCTTCCCACGACCCCGTGGGCAAACACTGCTGTTTCAACGTCGAAGACGTTTGGCTGCTGGGAAGTCACTGGATATTGTGCGACAGACTGCATGTTTTCAGTTCAATCATGGTTGATAGCTATGTTTTTCTCTTCTTTTGCATGAGTGTAGGTGGGACTTAATAACGGTGTTATACATGTGCAGCCTTTTAGATGTTCATTTTGTATTTTTACTACATTTCAAGTTAGAGTGAATGATTGGCGCCAGTTCGCGGTAGTACAGTGGATTCTTGTTATAACGACAGCATTTGTTCCCAAAGAGGCCATTAAAATAGATTTCTTGTTGTAAAGAATTCTTAATGGATAGAATGATACGTAGGTATGGCATTGATTTATTCTTATTTACTCATAAAAATAAGATTTTACTCACAGAACGTATGTTTAGATATTTGTTAGAATCGCCTCAGTGAGGCGATTCTAACAAATATCAAAAACACATGTTACTTGAAGTTTTAATGCAATATTCTTGCATAATTTCTCGTTAACTGTCATCTCCTGAGCGAAGGTTTTGTGACATTCAAATTGTCATTATAACGAATTTTGTCGTTGCATCGAGTGTGGGTATAAAGAGGGTTGACTGTTTTTACCACTGACCGTTGTAAAGGCTCAGGTTCTGGTGTTGTTTGTTTTATTTGTAGACTTGTTGCGTATTTTCTTTCATTTTTGTCGTGTTCGTTGTCCTATTGTCGTATTTACTGGCCCCTGCCCAGCACTGTGGTCACCTCGTTTGAGGAAAGGTGCCTACTAATTTTGTTTTCTTTTTGTTTATGGTATATGTACTGTCTGCCATCCTTTGTTTAATCTTCTTCTTCCTGGCATCGGAAGGCTTTGTTCTGCGTTTCTTTGACATTTTCGATACTACGTTTAGTTACATGTTAAACCAATACAAAGCAGCAATTCGAACGCAGAACGAACAAACAAAGATTTAACAGACAATCAAAAAAAGCTGCAACAGAAATACCGCTTGGAATGGTCAACCGTTATATGGCAGGGCGTAGGTTGGGTTAAAATATGCTTTTGTGGACGTTTGGCCGCGTCCTTAACCATTACACAGAAGCAGCATCATGTAACTGTGGAGAGAAGCTTTTATAAAACAGAACCGAAAACACACACACACACACACACACACACACACACACACGCTTTAAAGGGTCAATTGTTATTCGGAAGGGGTATATTGGTTAAAATGTGCTTTTGTGGACGTTTAGCCGCGTCCTAAACCATTATATAGAGGCAACATCATGTAATTATCAAAACAACATAATATTTGTGGGCAAAGTCTGTGACCTGCAAATTGTTCCCATATAAATTTAGTTTTTGGACAGTTAAGAGAGCAACTTTTATAATACAGAAACGAAATAATAAACACACATAATGAATGTGTAGGTTTGGTTTAAATCTGTTTTTGTGGACGTTCAGTTTGGGTTTAAAGCTGCTTTTGTGAACGTTTAGCCGCGTCCTTAAACATTATACAGAGGCAGTTTCATGGAACTGTCTAAAACTTAATATTTGTGGAAACAGTCTGTTTTCAGACAGTTAGGAGAGCAACCTTTATAAAACGGAACCGAAATAAACAACACACACACACACACACACACACACACACACACACACACACACTGACCAAGGTGATCCGCACCGCGAGTAAAGGCTCTTCGAACTTTCCATGCTCCTGATCGGCCCCTCAGCATGGCCACATGTTTAGTAATTTGGCTGAAGTTTTCCTTTATCTTAACACCTATGTGGGTAAAAAGCATATATTCTGGCAAGACAGCAGGGATGCGGAGACTGCTGCAACGGCTCTTATCCCATGGCGCGATTCAGCTGAATTATTGCATCAAATACAAACGTATACGCACAAGACGGAGGGTGTCTCAAATACATCTCGTTTTTTATCGTTTCATAGATTCAATAATATTTCAAGATCGTTGGATTCATTGGCTGTAACATGTAAACCATTTTTGTTTGAAAGACTAGAGTTGAAAATATTATACCGATTTTGACATGTTTCCCCAAACTAATCGACATTAAAATAAAAACATCTATATATGTAGATTCATATGTGTGTAACGGTTCCTTTATCTGTCATGTGTGCACATATATCACCGGAAGTTGTGTAGATAGAGTTCTTTTGGCTGTTACAGGATCCTTTTGTATCTGATAGGGTCAGACAGAAAACCAGGACAATAAAAATGATGGAATTTAACTGCGATTTGGAGAACAACTTCTTTGATTCACCTAAATGCGGACAAATGAATGTGTTGCATGGAAAATGTCTCTCTTGTCGGAAAATCTAGAAGAAAAAGATAAAGCATGTTTAATGAAAACCCGAGATACACGCATTATTAAGCAAAAGAGTATCAATAACCGAACTAGCGGCATTTTCCTTTTGCTTTACCTATTTCATTCAGAATTATTTTCTGGTCATTCGTGAGTAAGTAAGTAAGTGAATACTTTATTTAGATTGTAATCAAAATATTGGAATACACCAATCTTCCATGGGGCCCTTTTTAACAAATTGACAAGCATAGCAAATATATTACAAACATACGAAAAGTTCAATACGAATGACATAAACGTTTGAAGTAGATGCAGATAAATTAAAAGAAAGAGATTGGAAAATGATATCACGTCAATAACATTTAAATAAAAATTAAAAATGAATTGATGATAAAAATTCAGTGAGTCTTCTAAAACATTGACAAACATATAATACACAAGACAAATAGGTAGACGGACAAACAGGCAGAGACAAGCATACAGACAGAAACAAATTTTAAAATTAAGAGCATAATACTGATATAAGTATGCAATGGAGCCGGAGGTTTATTATACATTTAGTTTGTTTGTTTGTTTGTGTTGAGGTTTTACTGCCCAGTCAACCCAATGGGGTCATGTCGAGCGCGGTCAGTTTACCTTACCACACATTTACTGGGCAGGCCTAGTCCTTTAAGCGGTTAACCAGTAATGTGCACATTCTTTCGCCAGAAACTGACAACTGCCCTTCTTGAATCAGCGGAAGGGAGAGAATGACCGTAGAAATATTTCATGATCAATCTGCACGAAAGAATGTTGCTGACCTCGGCGGGGGTTGAACCCGCGACCTCCTGGTCTCCAGTCGGACGGCGCATCCAACTGAGCCACCGAGGCCGGCAATATATATTTAGTGGCAAGTAGTATACATATACCTGTAGATGTACTATTTCATCCTTTTAGTGCATTTTTTGACAACATTGTCTAATGATGACACATTCTTTACATTAGCAGGAATATTAGTCCATACAACTACGTCCGAGTATGATATCTGAACTTATTCCGTCATTTCTGAAAATCTATATGTGGGTGACCGATAAGCCGTAATTGGCCTAAACCACCTAGTCTGTGTCCAGAAAAGGACATTACTATTTTAAGCAGCACCAGAAATACAAGGCGAGGTTTCGATCGAGAAAACAAGTTAAGGCCCGGCCCCTGCTGAAGTTATTTCTACTGGGCTTTGCGATGCTGATTCTCTGTTGCGGTTCGTTCTTCGTTATAAGTAGTAGAACTGTTCTTCTTTATTGTGGCCTTTTCGTAGTAGCTTTACTTATGTTTTGCAATTCATCACATGCGTAAATGGACCACAACATCAGAAAACGTACATGTGGACATATGCCCCCAGCAAAGATTCAGACCAGCCTGCACATTTGCGCAGTCTATTCAGAATTTTCTCTGGACATAAATTACGATACCCAAGGATGCAAAGTTCCTTCGTGTGGACAATGAATAATCTGAAGAGACTTTCCGAATGCGCAGACTGACATGTGTTGTCGTTAGGTTCATACGTCGGATGGTTAGTTTTCTCTGAACAGATGCTTACTTAAATCCAAGAGATTTACATGCCACTTTGGCAGCCAGAGCGTCGAACTTGTCCTTGCAGATCGTTCCCCATTCTCCAAGATAGTTCACCTCGACCCTGCCATTGTACTCTGATTCTCCATCTTTCAGTCGATATTGCACTAAGATAAAGTATAAAAGTGATACATCCAAAAGACATGAGAAAGAAAATACTTGTATATCGATTGAGCGCGCGCGCGAGAGAGAATGAGAGAGAGAGAGAGAGAGAGGGTGGATGCTCAATATTACCGGGCTTCATCACCAATGTCTGGCATATTCGACAAAGAATTCGAGCTTGAAGCTTCAGTACTAGGTAAAGGTAAGTACGTGTTTTATTTAGGCCACATAAGGTTGGATATGTCATACACATATCATTTGATATTTGTTAGTAAACAAGAAATGTTTCCTGCAGATTCACTGTATTGCGCGCTCATTAGACCTGTTAAAGTACATCAAATTCCAGTTCACTGATTGTCTTTGCTGTCTACATATCAAACGGCATTTCGCCAAATAGATAGATTTGATAGATTTTCTATTTATTTCGTGGGAGACTTTTTGTTCACTCCCGACCGACTTTCCTGTGCATTAAAGAAAATAAGAGAGTGAACTCAGGAACGGAAACAATCAGATTCATATCAAGCCCCATAACACCGTAGGGAAAGACAGACAAATACAATAAAACAGCCATAAAAAGGAACAGATGGCAAGCAGAGTTGGCAACTTGTTTTGTTTTTTTTTTTAAAGGGAAGGGGACTCTGTTACCAATACTTAACTGAATATATCATAAGTTTTCATAATTATTACAAGTTCATTCTGAAACGTGTTTCATTAATATTACTTTGGATCATTTCCGGTTGCAGAAGGGCTTGCATATAGCACATGAGGCATCATTTCGCTTCCCTCACATAATTACCTGTCAGGGGCTCCTGTTAGTTCACTCGTTATTGGTAGTGTATGGCAAATACTATGAAGTTTCGTTTATCCCGCATTTTAGTTTTATGTTATAGTCATTTTTTAAAAAAAAGCGCATGGTTTTATTTACAAACGGCTGAAAATAAGGGCCATGTACGTATACATCTGCAGAAAGACAGGTATCGTTGATTGCTAGAGATGTTGTCTGTTCCTGCATTGATGTCAGGTTATCGGTTATCCAAAATATGGTCCCTTGAATGGCTATGTTCCCATGATTTTTATTTTTATTTTTCTTGCGTATCTCTCAAATTACTTGTTTTAAAGCATAATACTAAAAATTATTGTAATAACAATAATTCCATATACATATATATATATATATATATATATATATATATATATATATATATATATATATATATATATATAAACATCAATGACATGCAATCATATAAGGAACAAACACTAACAGCACTACCATGCATAAATATCACTAACCATTTTGGGGGTGTTTAGGTAAACATTTCACAGCAACATCGTCATCATGACTGCAGTCAGTAACACCCCAATCGTTAGAATAACAGTCGTGCAAATACTCCTTGACCTCTGTACAGTTAACATTACTTAACCAGATTTTTCCACTCCCCATACCATAATGAGGTGCTGATATCGCTGTACCACCGCTAAAATATATACAATGATTATGCTAACATTCGATAGCGTTGCTATCGCTTTCACAATTACCGATTCGGCGTGAGACAAATGAGGAGATTTGTGCGGCATTAACAAACCACATGATCTACGACAAATGATGACAAAGACATCTTATGCTTCAATTGACTTACACCGCATTACATACACATGCCATTCCCATCGATCATTGTATTAATTCGAATCGATGAAAAAGCATTTGATTTAGCAGCTACGAGCGCCAGAATGTTCCAGATCGGTGATAAAAAGACAAATATGACAAATTTAACAGCACGATACACCTGAATTTCAGTTAATCAATTCTTGAAAACCTTACAAATATTTCGCTTCTTTCTTTTAAGATATATGCAAATGGTAATTATGTATATGACTTTTTGTGCATTTACGCTTAATGCTTACGGCTCCTTCAAGATGTGATGTCCTAGATCCTGAACCCAAGCGTCGGCTGCTGTACATAAAGACTATGGACTGGTTTACTCAAGGGTCTTCCAAATCATTCAGTTTAAGCAGATGAATGCTATCTATAGATGCCTTAGATTTTCAGATATATATACAAATAAAGAGGTTGGGAAGACTAAAGATAATGTTTATTTATTTGTTTTGTAATTTTTTGAAAGTGTTAGTGATGAAGATTTCTGAAGTTGCATTTATGGCAAATATTCATCTTCAGCAATAAGTGCCGGAAATCGTATTTTAATTCCTTAAAATGTAGACTTCACATTTATACTATTATTTTTAAAGCTTTTAATGTCATTAATTTGATTAAACTGTATCAATTAGATTTGGGTTCTCTGGATTATGTATGCGTTATGCTCGTACCTTGTTCCAGAAAGCAGATTTTTTTCGATAAGAAAATATAAGACATGTCTGCACACAGTTAGACAAACCAGCAACATAGTTACGTGGATCTAGAAACAATTGGCAATGAATTCAGTTAAGTGTCTTAAATAATAATTTCTGCGGCGATATCTCTTTTGCAAAAACAAAAAAAAAACAAAACAAAAAAAAACAAAAAAACAAAAAAAAAAACAAAAAAAAAAAAACAAAAAAAACAACAACAACAAAAAAAACAACAAAAAAAAACAACAACAACACATTTTATCTATGTTATTAACTTCGCTGGTTGAATGTAGGGCTACATTCCTGATCATTGCCTTTCTTTCTGTTTACAAATGCGATACACATTCAACATTGTTAAGTGCAATTAGGGGCCGTCAGCAATATTCTTTCGTGAATTAATTTGGGAATATACACGGTTTACGCGTGTATATCTTTAATAAATGTTAGATTTATATACGGTTTTATATTGTATGCATTGTATTATTTGCCATTTATACGTTTGAACATACCTGTATCATGTATGTTAGAGGAGGGAAATTGGACCGTCCAAATTGCTGGATAATGACAATAACTGCATTATTTGTAATACGTAACTTATATGACCTTGTCTTTGATGTAACCCTGTTTTTTTACCTTAAACAAAGATTAGACAGGTACGAAGATATCGACAATAGCTAGACCAAACACGAATTCTGTAGTATATGGGGAAGTGTTAGCCTATAGGGCGTAAAGTGAAATTTCAAAATGACGTGTTTTATGCTCCCCACCCACACCTTCAAGGAAGGGGCAGATTGATTTTGGTGCGGATCCCGTCGGCGTCAGCGTCGGCACGACGTTTTCTTTTTCGTTGGCGTCTGCGTGACACTTTCTTGTCTGCACAATATCTAGTGAACCAGTCATTGGATTCTTACCAAATTTACTTGGATATATACTTCGGACATGACAAAATACTAATAGGTATTGGTGACATTGACCTAATTTTCAAGGTCACAGCAGTAGAAAAAGTGAAAATTCACGATACGGGGGACATCTCTTTTCTCAGAAAACACTGTTACTAGTTCTCTAATATTTCATTACACATGTTTCTGCCTAAGTTATCCTTTGGCCTCCGTTTTCAGTTAGGGTCTATAAATGATCGCTATTTATTTGTATCGCCCTGCCTCAATGCTTATATCATTTATTATTTCCGATGTCCAAGATTGCAGTGCCCATCATGAAGACAATTCGAAGTTACGAGATAAATGTAACCTCCTATGCCCTAGCATATTTATTGGATCAGAAAGTGATCTGCTTGATAAAGAAGACTAGATGGGCCTCGCCAAGCCAAAACGTGCCTTCGAATATGCGCAAGATGCGCATATTTTTACATCATTCTGGGCCTTTGTTCTCCATTAATACATTCTGTGGTATACGATGATTCTATTAGCGAACAGAGACGGTCCTGATCAGACTGCGTGGATGCGCAGGCTGATTCGGGCTTTCGATGTTCGCATATGTCAGAGGACACAGTTTTGCATGGCCACGCCAAGATTAAAAGAGGCTTCAAGGCTAAAGGCAATGTATCGAACGAGTAGATATTTTAGCGATACAAAAAATAATATGGTATTAAAGACTGTCTTAGTTTTGACAAGCAATATATATAAAGACAATTCAATTTCGAACTAATGTAAAATAGAGAAACATCAAATGGAGAGACGATGAGGCTGAGCGTGCTGGTAATAAGAGCTTTGTATTGTTGAAAAAGCACAGTATACTGCTCAGGAATCAAACACTGGTTTTACACGAACGCTATTTTACAGGGACGCTATTCGAAATTTTGTTCCCACGCCAGACCTAAAAACTCTGGAGCTAGTACCCTCGCAAAACGATAAACAAAGGCATGTCTCGAAGAAATGTATCACTAGTTATTTCTTTATTAACATTTTATGAAAAAAAATGTCAGTGTCATCGTTTGCCGGTATAATTTAACATTGTTCTCCGGTCGAATTTGTCGTAGAAATATATAGGGCTTGAAAATGATTTTGCCGCAAATTTTGAACACGGAACTAAAATTTCTAAACTATCTGTCAACAGGAAGATTGGGCCCATGCGTTTTTATTTTCTGTCAAATCTTTAGCCTTGAGACCCCATGAGCACCATCCCCAGTGACGTTATCTGTGAAACATTATAGAAAAGCTAAATAATACTGGCGTAGGAAATGTAGCTTGAGAAAAAAGACGAAAATACTGTTGGAACAAAATCTCACGACAAGGAGCTAGTGCCGTCAACAATTTTGTCTGTCGTGATAAATATGCCATAAAGCTATATTTAAATGTGAAACACTACTTTTAGTGACCAATAAACCCCTCTGTTTTATGGCTCGAAATGGCAGATAACTGGTTCAGTAAGTCACATGACACGAGGTTAATGGAACAAATCAAATACATACACTTGAAATGGATCTTATTCGTTGGTTCCTGATGTTCATTTACTCACTTTGCTATGTGCTATGTCGTTCTACAACTCTTAACACAGACAGAAATTTGTCAAAACTAACAAATATATCACTCCATTTTGTGTACGAGTGGCATAATGATTTGTTATTATAGCATGACATGTTTCTGACGTACAAAATTTAATAAATGTTGAAATGTAATTGGCAAGGGCATTAGTGCATTTACTTTTAGTAAAGTAATGATTGATGGAGATCTCGGAAGTACTGCAATCAAAATAAGTAGCTACGATGAGGAAGAGAAAGTATTATAGTATATCGAGAAAATTTTTCAGATTTCGCATAATATCGGTGAACATTTTCGGCTGTCATGCCCTTTTCAAGAAACGCAAATTAAACATTTACAAATAAATTTAAAGCAGGCATGCTTATTTTTTTATCAGGAGTATTCCTAGGGATGTTTTTTTTTACTATAGATGTTTCTGTTTTCAAAAATGTTGTTTAAGTAATGGATTAATGATACTCAAACCAGAGTATGATAAAAAAGTATTACAATATTTCCTCTGAACACTTCTATAAATTGAAGTCTTTGGAAATAAAGCGAAAGTTGTTTTTAGAATCATAAAATTAACAGGGGCTGAGTATTGATTACTTAATACATAAAACCAACATCTTAAACGAATGCGCTTGAATTTGATACAAGAGACTGCATTTATCAATGTTTGTCATTATCTAAATAAGGCAACTACATTAAAACAGTACCATAATAGGTGATTGAGTGCGTGAGTGAGTGATTGAGTGAGTGAGTGAACTTGTGTATTCTGAAAAATCAGAAGTTAGAAATAAGAAAAGTCAGAAGTTAGACTCAGGAGTCGAACGCAAAAGAAATAAGAAAGTTTGAAATAAGATGCCAGAAATAAAACATACCAGGACATGAAATAAGATGACTGAATTCATAGTGGTAGAAGTCCCTCCAAAACATCCAATATGGAATCTTCTGCCTTGTTTGATAATGCATGCTAAATCAAACCTCGGACTTGTATTTCAATGAATAATATAAAGCAGGTATGAGGACTCAACGGAAACAAGGTACTGAGATACCTGGAGATCCCTAGGGTGTCAACTCTCAGCAGAGGAAAATCAACACTTGAACCTCGGTTGAATTCATTTCAAACCCACAAATGGAACTATACGTGTTACTTTACGTCTCCAAAATGTTTTATTATCTTATTTACATTTATATAATAGCCATTTTAGATCTTTTTTTTAAACATATCGGACGAATCCACTAGGTACCAAACCTCTCCGAGATGCACTTGATTTTGGGAGACGAAACCTCTAGGAGTGAATCTCTTTGAACGAAATGCATTGGGATGAAACCTCCATAAACCTGTATTACCAAGGTTGATTAAAAACTCGATCCTCTAAGATCTATAACGACGGAACTAGCTTTAGCTTATGTATAATGTTTCATATTTGATGTCACCAGTGATGGTGCTTTAGTGGGTATCAATGCTGTAGATTTGTCGGAAAATGAAACATCCTGGGCCTAAATCATCGTGCTGAAAGAAAATTTAGAAATTTTAGATCCGTGTTCAAAAGTTGTGGCAAAATCATATTCAAGCGCTGCATATTTCTATGGCAAATTCTTACGAAGAACAGAGTTAAGTCATATCTACACACTATAGCATTGTCCGATTTTGATTTCATAAATCGCTAATAAGGAAATATTGAGTAATTAAACTCTTCGAGAAATACCTTTGCTTACCGTTTACCTGCCAAGGGTACTAGCTCGAGAATTCCCGGATGTGGAGAGGGAACAAATTTAATCAACATATTTTATAATTAGTTCCCTAGATAACTACCATGTTTTATAAAGTGAAGGATCACATACAGCAAACACACAAAGTATGGGCCGCCCCAAACAGTTCACAGTTACGACATTGCACATACAGATAAATTACCAGGAGCCGAAACAGACGATTATGAACATGCTGGGTTTGATGACTCTTTGCCTGGGGTAAACCTGGGTAGTGAGGTTACCAAGGTTATGAAATAGTGCGTTAGTACAGACTAATCCGAAAACTGAAAAAGGCCATTAGTCAAAAAATTAACAAACTGTTGGAAGAAATCCAGTGTAGCCAGCCAGTCAATCCGGTGGGTTCAGGACAACATAGAAGTACATTCAGATCAGAATTAGAGGTTAGATCTAGACTGAGAACAAGGTATTTATCGTTCAGTAGATATAAAAACGGCTAAAACTACGAATGAGAGAGGACCCTTTACAAAAACTTTAACAAAAGCTTGTTATGTTTGCTTGTTATTAGCAAGTAAACTTTGCTATAACGTGATGTATACACTTAAAAAAAAGTGATGTAATTGTAGGCAGCTAAAATGGAATTATATTCATTTATTTTAAACATGCAAACATATATATATTCCCAATATACTTGTGTTGTAGTCGGCCTCGGTGGCTCAGTTGGATGCGCCGTTCGACTGGAGACCAGGAGGTCGCGGGTTCAACCCCCGCCGAGGTCGGCAACATTCTTTCGTGCAGATTGATCATGAAATATTTTCTACGGTCATTCTCTCCCTTCCGCTGATTCAAGAAGGGCAGTTGTCAGTTTCTGGCGAAAGAATGTGCACAATACAGGTTAACCGCTTAGAGGACTAAGCCTGCCCAGTAAACGTGTGGTTAGGTAAACTGACCGCGCTCGACATGACCCCATTGGGTTGACTGGGCCGTAAAACCTCAACACAAACAAACAAACTACACACCTTGGAAATATATATGTGTGTAATGATGTTAGATATATGGAGAAAACAACCGGGTACTAAGTAACAAAAAGATGAAACATGCGGGGTTAAAGACATGCTAAATAAAAGATGGAATGTACAATCAATGTTTATGCATAAAAGGGTTCAACACAGAACTATGATAAAGATAAACATTCAACAGTGTAAACTGAGCAAAATCAAATAAATCACTACTATGAACGCATGACTGAACTAATGATCGGTAACAGTGAACGTTGAAATGTGTAAATATGACTGATAGTGATTCAGTGTAAAGACTTAAAAACGAGACTCCCATTTTCTTATCTGTAGTGTGTTTTTTGTTTCCAAAGGCAATCTTTTTGACGTTTTTTTTACTACACTGCAGCTGGTATTAGTGCCGTGTGGCGGCGGTAGAATGTCTCCCCGTACTTTACCATAGTGCAGATTATATTTCATTTCCTTTGAAATCATTGGGCCCATTGTGGAATATTTGAAGATGGAGTTCTGCTAATGTATACGCTAGAGGGCGTAAGCAGTGTTGCAAATTTCATTACTGATTATGAAGAGTCTCAATAAAACCGTGACTCCCATTTTCTTATCTGTAGTGTGTTCTTTGTTTCCAAAGGCAATCTTTTTGACGTTTATTGAAATAACAGGTTCACAGTCGTGATGAGAGTACTGACATACAAAAACTGGATACATTAAAACGTCACAGCGATCTGTACAAGCTGTCAATTTATTCGTTACCTTCTATGCTCGGACCTTAAAGTTAATTGTTAAAGGGCCATGTCGTTATTAGCTATCACTTTCTCTATATTACCCACTCATTTGTTTGGGTTTACGCAAGTTGCTTTGTGTCGCTTACTTTTGTATATCAATATCCTTCTCTGTGTTGAAGTTTGGTTCAAAGAAATGAAATGTTATTTTTATTCATTTACTCCCCTGAACAAGTTGTACCGACAGTGTAAGGGAAATACTTGGAATTTATTTTCATGTATTATGCTTTAACTCTGTATCATTTATACTAAACGGCCTGTCGAAAACTCATAATTGACTCGAGACATTGGGGCAGTCGTAATGTCTGTAAGTGTCAAGTAATTTAACATACAGTTTATTAGTTTTTTTAATAATGTGTTCTGTATTTCGTGCCACCAATATAAGTTAAAAATAAAACGATCATTAGTTGTTGTGTGCACATGTCCGCAGGTACGCTGGATGCCTTCTAGAGACAATCATCATAATCACCTTTGGAAATAAAGCATCTCGTTTTTGTTGGTTTACTCTTAATCTTTATATATTTTGCAAAGGCTGTGCAAAGTTAGTGTAAGTCACCAACCGCGGCCGTGCTGGAGGACAATCGACGATTTTTGATACTTTACGCTTTACTTGTTCTGAGTTTAATGACTGACAAGTTTTCCTACCTGTGGTCAAGGGATCTACACACGGTTTGGGCTGCTGTGTCATCGAAACCTTGATTGCACACTGTTCCCCATTCTCCAAGGTATGAAACTTCTAGTCTACCTTCAAATTTTTCTAACCACTTGGGTCCATCAACCAACCTATATGTTGCTGATAAAACAGTAGTCATTTTAAAGGCAATATATGTAGGCAACATTTTGCACTATATATGTATACTTGATATGTTATCAGAGAATCTATTATGCTCAAAAATTAGCCATCAAATACATGGGTCGTGCCACGCAAAAACGTGTCTTCGGGCATATGCGAACAGCGTATCCGCACAGTCTGCTCAAGGCCTTTGCTGTCGGCTTACAAAATCTTTAAGCACTCTAGAACGTATCAGTTGAAAGCAAATGCCCGGACGAGACCTTGCGCATGCATTACATGAATCTGAATCTATTAATTTTTACGCATGCTCAAAGCACGCTTTGGCTTGGCAAACATAGACTTGAAATTTTCTGTACATTTCCGCATGAGAGGTGATAGTCACACATAGAAAAGTGTCTTTCTCGAGCCTATTCTGATTATCTTGAAGATCGACTATTGATAAAGTTGGTGCTTGGGGGCGAATGTAGCCTCCCAAACTGCATATGTGCATATGAATAGACTTTATAAAGCAGAGTCTCCGATTGTTGTTCTTTTATATGTCTTTTGTTTCCGAAGGCAACCATTTAGATTTTCATTAAATAAAAAAAACTATATGTATTGGTATTGAAAGCTTCAATCTACATAATCAAAGGATATGTGTGTTGTTTAGACGAATATTAATACACATACGAAGTTGTCAGTGAATACAATGAAATTAAAAAAACAACAACAACAACAACAAAAAAAAAACCCATAAAAAACATCGTTGCATTTTAGAAGGATTGTGACGTCATGTTTGCTTATATACACACTAAGCCACTCCTGAAAAAAAAAAAACCTACTCTAAAAGAAAAGAATTTGCTTCAAAGCAAACAGTTTTTACAGATTTGCTCACATTCAAAATGAAACACTCCTTTTAAATGTCCAAAAGTATGTTCTTCCATCTCAAACAATATAATTTACCAGCGTCTGCTGATCTGGATTTACGACCTTGGTATGCTGCTCTTACATTACTTGTGGAAAATATATTGTTTAAAATTTTTCAGTTATAAATTTAGAAGGCATTTTGAATGCCGAGGCCAATAAAAAAGTCAACCTGCATGCATAAAATTAGTAGGACAAGGTTGCTTGAAGGCTGTAGGAAAATTATATGCAAGTAAACCATTTTGCAATAACATGTGTATAGGGCATAATAGTTGCCAATACAACTGAAAATTACTCAAGCAGTACAGAAATAAAACGAAACTAATCCATAGCCCATGGTCAAGGAGATGAAGCCAAATTTGCTTTATGCAGACGGAATACCTATTAGGGATATCATATAAATGTCAGTATGGAGAATTGGACGCACGCATGCTACATTGTGATTTCTGTAAGTCATCTTGAGTACACCACAATAAAGGTAATATTGATATATTGTTGCATAAAAGGCAGTGCCGCACGTTATTAACAGCCGTGCATTAACCGGCGAAAAGCCGTGTATTAACAAGGCAATTCACGCGCTGTTAATGCACGGCTACGCAACTTTCAATATGCCTGTACCGGGGCCACAGAATTACTGCCGTCACAAGATATGTTCTGCCCGGCCCTAGAACGAGCATAGTCCGTGGAAATTTCATTCGCGAGACATCGGTGAAAAGGCGAAACAAAATAGTGCAAGAAATAACACGAAATGTAGCAAATGTTTTCAGTGTTTATGCAAAAACAGCGAACGAACATGGTTTTTCAAAGCATAAACATTCGTCAGGTCCCTTGGGAGGACCTGGCGAATGTTAATGCATGAAAAACCATGATTGATCCCTATATCATAGATAACGAAGCCTACTGTTTCACCCTTTCATCCCTACAGACCAATACAGATACTTTGCAAACAGTACAAATCCAGATGAGACAGTAACGAGCTGTCTCATCAGGATCTTCGTGTTAGTCATTTTGTTATTGATGTTTGACTGAAACCTCTATTTACAAAATGTGTGCAAAGTAAGAGTCAGGAGGGTTTATTTCAGATTCTCAGGGGTAAAAAAGGTTAAATTGATTGATATTGAAATCAGAAAACACTTATTTGCTTCGATCTATGATATATCATAGATGCATATATAAGTTGTGCTCTAAGTAGGCTAAGTGTTGGTAACCAAATTATTATACTGCTGCTTCGATATTTCTTCAATTAAATATTAAATGACCTCATCGGAAATGTTCACTGTAACACACTATAAAACTATAGGACAAAATACACAGGAAAGCAACAACCAGAAAGCACTACCTTCCCGTGGCATCAAAGAAGGCGAGATAAGGAACAATGAATGACAAAGAAATGACAGCATGTGAAACTTGCGACGCAAAATTCAAAGACCTTCATCTGAATCCGTTTTAGAACTGACAGAACAAAGCCTACTGTGGGGCGTAATACAGTTTTACTCGCGCAAAACCTCATCCTTATTTCGTTTGTAGCTCCAAATTACAAGCATATCTCAGTAGTGAAAAGTAAAAGTGAAACAATCATAATCACAAACACTGTGGTCAAAACAGCAAATGGCTCAGTGGCGGTATGAAGCCAAACCCTAAGAACCATAAACAGAACTATGATGGAACCCACCAAAGACATTGAATGCCAGGCGCGAACCTTCTGTAACAGATTGAGGGAGCCATCATTTAGTCTCATCGTCTTGCATTTTATAGTAAACATTTCAACCATATTAAGATGAACACTTCTGCATGTACATTTGGTTTGCCGCAGAATATACTTGTTGTAGCCTCTCTTTCATCAATGAACAGGGTTTGTCCGATTTAGTCCAGAATACTGGCGCAGAGTTACCAGATAACTACAGTTCTCAAATCGCTGGCTCCGTGTAAGGCAAAGTAACCAGAAATATTTATGTAGTGATATTCATTAGAAGCGCATCGGTGAGGTTGCCCTATGTAGTTTGCCGAAGAATAAACTTGTTGTAACCTTGTAGTTTGCCGCAGAATATACTTGTTGTTACCTATCTTTCACCTATGGACAGGCTTTGTCCGATTTAGTCCAGAATATTGTCGCAAAGTATCAGGTAACTACAGTTCTCAATTGGCTGGCTCTATGTAATGCAAACTAACCAGAAATGTTTATGTAGTGGTAGTCATTAGAAGCGTATCGGTGAGGTGGCCCTATCTGAGTAACTGGAACATATTTTTCATATAAAATCTTAGAAACTTTTATCTGGATACCATTTCTACCTATAGTTCTGAAAATGGCGCTTTGTATCATTATTGTTAGCAATAGTAGTTGTAGTGCGAACTAATATGAATATTGAAAGTCGAACCCGGGCTATAATATCTATAATATCAGCAAACGGTACAAATCGCGACTCTTAAACTGTACCTTCAAAACCATGGATGAGCCCACAAGAAATTCCAACATCTAGACTGTGTGAACAATCTTTAGGCGTCCAGTCAATTCCTGGACAGTCTTCCACAGACTGTTCATTACCATTGCATTTAATATTCTTCAGCCATACTGGTCCAGATCCAGCACCAAATCGACTTGCTGAATACATTTGTAGGAAGCTACATCGAATACAAATGAGTAAATAACAAATCTTCTTATGTAATATTCCAATGTTCTGTTATAATATATAGTGTATGTAACGAGAGTCTACATGAATATGAGAATATTTCATGTACTATACAGTTTTTAAACCAGTTTATTGTAAGGTTCCTTTTGGTACCTTTTTATTGCATAAATTTGTCTTAATGAGCACATCTCCTATATGAAGTCAAATGCAAGAAAGATATGTAACAGGCCTGTTACATATATGTCAACGGCGCAACGTTAACATATGTCAGCAGTCAGACTTGATGTCAGTATGATAAATCTAGGTACACCAACAAAGTGCTTAAATTGAAATTGTTTTCTGTTCGTTCATTACGGTTTTAATAATCATTATTTGGATAAATGAATCATTAAAAACAAATCATATTAAATTGCACTTCCTTACACATATGAACACGATATATACCCGCAAACAACTGCATAACTCGACTGTAAATAGTACTTATCTTCGCACAAAAGATAACTACTGTTCACCAAAGGAATCTACCTGTAAACAGGTATAATTGTTCTCTAGTTTTGCTCAGTTTAAAACTATTTTATTTCAACACTCTGACATATACATGCAATAAATAATATATTCAATAGAATAAGATTCTTCTCCCTATTATGATAGGTAGGTAAACATTGCGACGGAAAAATCTGTCTAAACAAGTATTGAAATAACTATTACGAGTACAATACCTACCAAACCTGCCACCCCATATTTACAGATATACATACAGTCGACTTTCGTTATCTCGAAGTCCAAGGGACTCTCTGAAACATTTCGAGATATCCATACCTCGATATATCAGATTCGCGGAATTTAGGAAAACAATAAATCGAACAACCACATTTAACAAATGAATATATAATGCGACTCCTTAAGTTAGAGATATAATGAAAATATTGTGGAAAAGAAGAGAAATTGCTCCTCCTCTTTTCCACAATATTTTGTTACCTGTTGTTAGATTTACAATGTTAAAACAGGGACCAGATTTTCACTTCGAGATAAGCGGTTATACGAGATAAGCGAGGTCGAGATAATAAGAGTCCACTGTATATATACATGCACACGCATACACATACATACACATAAACATTCATACGCATACACACGTATACGTATACACACATATGATTACGTATGTGTATACATATACATACATTTGTATGCAAAAAAAAAAAAAAAAAAAAAAAATACAGCAAATTATGCTTAGTTGTTCAATGGAAATGTCATTCGAAGGCAAATAATATATAATCTATTCTATTAAGTAAGACAGAAAAAAAACATAACAAAAAACATAAAAGGTAATTTGATCACTATTATCCATCTTGTGTGTGTGTGTGTGTGTGTGTGTGTGTGTGTGTGTGTGTGTGAGAGAGAGAGAGAGAGAGAGAGAGAGAGAGAGAGAGAGAGAGAGAGGAGCATAAGTTTCAGGTCTTGAAGGAACTTTACACTTCAGAGCGCTCGAGAGTCTGTTTTTGGTTTGTCTTATAATCTGGAAATGCAATAAAATGTTGCACAATATTATCTGATAACTTAAAATCTCTTAGAGTTACAATAATACATTAATGTGCTGCCTCAAATATGTATGTATTTATCTGGATAGACAACGTGATATCGGCAAATAAAGTAATTTGAAAACTTACAGTCGTTATGTCGGGAGACGGTGCGTATTAATTCTGCTAGTTGATCGACGTACTGCTAACAATTTAAAATTAGATGGAGGGCCTTTTGTTCGTAAGTGGGTGTGAAGAACCTGCTGACGTTTGTTACCAGAAATGAAATACTTTGACACAACAACAGACCCTTCGTTAAGGGAGCGGTTTAAGGAATTAAAGAGTCGCTATTTCTACATTCTATCGGCAAGTTATTTCATTCTCTGACAGTTGAAGGAAGAAGGGAATTGTAGTCACATATAGACACGTACGTAAAAGGACTGTTTGAGTGTCATAGAAATTACATAAATTATTTGCTGAAAATGTATTAACAGAAGGAGGAACTAGTGTCGCTAGATTGTTTGGTATGCATTTAATAAACGAGTGAAAGTTTGTGTTTTCTTCGCCTCGAGTCAATAGTTATGCTTGACAAGACAGAGAAATACGCCCGCTTAGAGAAAGAATTATATAAACAACTGGCTGTTCATTTAATTAGACATAAATGAAAAACAACGAATTACTTTCGTCAGTGATAAGAATCTATCACCTCATGATGGTTTCACCATTCAAATGAAATACTTGGAACTTCATATAATAAGGGTCGCGTCAAGAGGAAACGTGCAAAGTATCATTCGGGCCTTAGCTTCTCATCCATACATTCTGTAGTATCCAATAGTTTTGTCAGCGGACAGAGAAAGCCCTGATCAGATTGTGCGGATGCGCAGGTTGAGCTGGGCCTTCGCTGTCTGCATATGCCCTAAGAATGCGCGGCTCATAATATGTTGTTAATTTTATTTATTTCTTTATCTTTTTTTCATATGGTACACTGTTCAGATGTCATTCTATCCTTTTCGAACTTTTCAATACCAAAAATCCTTAAGATAGAAGCCATGAATAACAACGCGTGAATAATACATAATCTGTCTGAATGCCATTAAAGTAGTTGTGGTCATGGTACCCAAGCCATAAATCAATCTCATAAATCAGAATGTTCAGACCAACAGGCATGGACCCCAGAATAAAGGGTTTAATCAGGCGTCCGCGGACAGAAAGAATTATAGGGATCAAACATGTTTTTTCATGCATTAACATTCGCCAGGTCCCGAGAGAGGGGTAAAAAAACCGAGGCCGAAGTCCGCGGCTTTCAACACCTCCTAGGGTCCTGGCGAATGTTAATGCATTGAAAAAACATGTTCGATCGCTATTATTGCATAAAAACTGAAAACATTTGCTACATTTCGCGTTATTTCTTGCACTATTTTGTTTCGCCTTTTAGCCGATGTCTCGCAAACGTAATTTCCACGGACTATGGCTCGTTCTAGGGCCGGGCAGTACACATCTCGTAACGGCAGCAAATCTGTGCCCCCGGTATGATCATATTGAAAGTTGCGTAGCCGTGCATTGACAGAGCGTGAATTGCTTTGTTAATACACTGCTTTTCGCCGGTTAATGCAGGGCTATTAATAACGTGCGACACTGCTTTTTATGCAATAATACTTGATAAACTGATACGTCAAGAAATATCTTAAGGGGACCGGATGCACTTGGTAGATTTTGCGCCATTTCTACAAGGATGCAAGTTTTGTGACTTTTTGTTTTCACCAATCCTGCTAATGCTTCATTTATTGGCATTTGTTTTGGAAAATTATCTTATTTACTTCTGTTTTGTGCTTGGTATTATAAAAATGATCTGTCCAGATTGATCAGAAATCCAAACAATAAAATTGGTATGCAGTCATGATTTCAAAAGTCTATGAGACGAACACCCCGTGTTCTCCTGTATTACATAGCGTTTCATAATTTAACCTATTCATTGATTTGGACATTTAGATGTCTACTGTAAATTTGTCTGCGCTTTTGCATTATGCATTCACACATCTATTTCGTGATGTCTATAAACTCATCTCGTTCTCTTTAGTTATTGTATGTTGTGCAATGTCTATGGATTAGAATAATATAGTTCACGAAGGTATCTTAATGTGATGGCAATTTGTATCAGCGTATTTTCTATAAATAACCTCTGATTTTACATAATATTACTCCGCAAATATGAATTAAGTGCAAATATGAAAGAAGTGACCTAATAGTAAGTCCGAATATAGCCGTACCCAAAACCCACAAGCTAAGTCTACAAACTTCGAATTAACCTGTCAGAGACTTATATTCTGCAAATACGGAAATCACTTTTCCACTCTCTGTGCAGTATATCGACCCAGGCAATGTGATAAAAATAGTAAACATTTAAAAATGAGAGCAAATTGCAAACTTGTGCTTCAAATACATCATTCACTGAACAGTAAGCAACACCCCAGAACGTTTGTAATGTATATATTGTTTTATTATATATCTATAAATATTGATTACAATTATTATACCGTAAACTCCGAAGAGCACGTGTGCAACCTTCACTTGATCGGCACGCATACTTGATATTGCATGCTTACCTGATTGTCTTTGAAAGTTATTAATACAAGACGTTGCTTTTGATGGCGTCTTAGGACAATAGTGTTTCGCCCGAATTGTCTTGCATATGTGCCGGACTTTGAATTTTAGATAATACAAATATCATTTTTCGGCTTTAAAGAACTGAAAATAACACAAACTGTTTTAGATATATCACGAGGATCATGCAAAAAGTTCTGTCACTAATAGGCTTCCTTGGTTTTATCCCAGATATATTTTTAAATGCTTCACTGCACTTGAATGATGTGTTGCTTTGTGGTTTATTCTACGAGGCGATTTGTTGTATGTCTTTCCGTGTGTCATTTTGTTCTTGTGTTTTTCAGTCCTTTTAGTATTGCGATTACCTCGCTTGGGGAAGAGAAAGCTAATCTTAGTGCTTTTCGTACGTTTGTTCAGTTTGTGCTTGTTTAGATTTGTCGGTTTTCTCTTCCTCTTGGGGTCTGAGAAGGGCTGCGGTTTGTGACTGTGGCACTCCCTGGACTTTTCTCTTACCTTTTTTGAATAGCTAATGATACCCCTTTATTTCGTTCAAATTGCTTTCCAACTGACCGAGTATTTTCAAACTGAAATAGGTGCAGTCATATACACTGACCAATTTACTTGTTACACTGGAACATGGACCAGAAGACTGAAATTCGTAGCTATATGAAATACCGCATTAGGCATAATATAGATTCAAAGCAGATATTTTATGAATTATGGGGTATATATGGACCTCAGACCATTTCAGTGAGCACGGTCATCACGAAAACACGCCTATATAATTTTGACCCCATTAAACCCCACTTTTATATAGTATAACTGGGGTTTACTGGGGTATACATTATTTTTCTCATTTCTGCTCAAAAACACAGATTGTGGTACGAGTACCCACAATCTATGTTTTGAGCAGAAATATGAAAAATATCAGAATTTTTATCTGAAAATTTTTATTTTTCTGGTGGTAAAATCTTCAATATATTTGAATAGGCGTGTTTTCGTAATGGTTTAGGTGGATTAAAGCTTTTAAAGCTGGGAACTTTTCTGTTGAAGATGATACCCGTCCTGGTAGGCCTAAAACTTCTGTTACCAAGGCTTACATCGCTGCTGTAAAGATTGTGTTCCAACAGGATGCGCGATTGTCTGTCAAAGATATAACTAGTTGTACTGGCATATCAGAAGGCAGTGTGCAAACAATTCTGAAAAAGCATTTGCGCTAGGTGGGTACCTCATTTACTCACTGAGGAGCAAAAGACACAACGCCTTAAATGTGCCCGGGAACTTTTGAAAACATACAAAGGTTGTAATAGTCTGGTTATTTCTAACTTGCTAGCAGGTGATGAAACCTGGGTGCACATGTTTGAGCCACAAAGAAGAGCTGATAATAAGCAATAGAAGCGGAAAGATAAAAAAAAAAAAAAAAACGCCCATGAATTGCCAAGAGAACCATAAGTTCGAAAAAGATGTTGTATGCAATTTTCTTTAATTCAAGTAGGCCAGTCGTTCAAGTGCCTTGTCCATCTGGTCATACAGTCACTGGCCGATTCTACAAGAATTCTGTACTGAAGAAAGTAAAAGAGTTTTACAATAAGAAACGACCAAGCAAATGATGGTCAGGAGTCCACCTTTTACATGACAACGCCTCCTCTCATAAGTGTGAGGTTGTTAAGTCTTTTATGGCTTCTGAAAAGGTGAAAGTTTTAAACCATCCACCTTATTCACCTGACCTGAGTCCCTGTGACTTCTTTTTATTTCCAAGGCTTAAGAAAATGCTTTCTGGAAATAAGTATACGTCTAGAAGTTCTCTTGGCAGCGCTATTTATCAGTGTCTCCAACAGAAACCAAAAGAAGACTATTTATCTGCTTTTCGCGACTTGTTACAAAAATGTGTTTCAGTAAAAGGGGAATACTTTGAAGGTTTGTTGTAAAAATTTGTTTGATAAAACGTAGCACTGAAGTAATCCGAACCCAGTGACAAAACGTTTTGCAGGACCCTCGTATAAGGGTTATTGCACTAACATTAATAAATATTGCCACGCACTTGGGTATCAAAAGGCACTCGCAAGCTCGCGTCCATTGATATCTCAACTCGGGACAATATTTATCGATATCAGTGCAATAACCCTACAACATTTACACCTAATGTCAGCGACGTTTACCTCACATGTCACTTTGAAGAAGGGCATGTCGTATATGAGCTACTGTGCTTTCGACATCTTTCAGAAAGCCGTTTTTTGTTTGGTGCTTTACACAGAAGAAGTAAATTTGCAAACTTTTGTCGTTACTTAATACAAAACCATTTGTCGCAACTACTTATACACAAAAACTTTTCTTTTAGTCATTGGTTTTTGAAAATTAAAATATTTTTATCTTTTCCCATTATAAAAATGAATGCAATTTATGCAGAAATCTGTAGGATAGGTAACTGGAGGCAGATTTTCAACAAGTTTTGCTTGTTCAATGTTTCTGAAATTTTCATAATGTTATTGTGAAAGACCAATTATTTAAATTCAGCAAAGAAAATTAAAAAAACATTTTCTTAGACAAAAATTCAAAAAAAATAACTTTACTATGGTAATTGCATAAGTCAGACCGATTTTTTGGCCGTACCTATAATGTTAGGGAAAATATTTGAGAACAAAAAAGCAGATACAAAAAAGACAAATGGTTTCGTATTAGATATAATCAATCAAAATAAAATATTTTCATTTAAAATAAAACGCCGAGCAAAAACCGTCTTTCCCAATGATATCGAAATGACAGTAAGTTTCATCTCATGGCTTACGTAGCTGTAAATGCGAAGGTTTTCAGGTTTTCGTATTTCTCCACGAGGCGTTTTAATCAGTATTCACTCAAAATAGTATGTGCTATAAACAGCTTCTAAATGGAATGGCCACTGAGAGCAATGACTACGTTCACAAACTTGAAAAACATCTGAGAATAATATCAATGTGTTATATGGTTTGTTGCAAAAATATCAAAAAAGGTAAGAGAAAAGTCCAGGGAGTGACACAATCACAAACCGCAGCCCTTCCCAGACCCCAAGAGGAAGAGAAAACCGACAAATCTAAACAAGCCCAAACCGAACAAACGTACGAAAAGCACTAAGATTAGCTCTCTCTTCCCCAAGCGAGGTAATCGCAATACTAAAAGGACTGAAAAACACAAGAACAACTCGTTCACAAAAAGGTGGGTTCTCTGTTACCGAACTTACTCAATATGTAATCAACTTACGATAATTATCAAAAAAAAAAAAAAAAAAAAAAAAAAAAAAAAAAAACACATAAGAAAGTGAAACGCTACAAAACAATTAACAAAAATTATCACAATATCTCATTTGAACGGTAAGAATGAATTACTTAGTGTGTGAGTGTGCGGGGTGGGGAGGGGAGGGGATGGGGGCTTAAGCTAGCTTTACGGGATCCTAACCCTCGCAGCCTCCATAGTGGTAAAACCATATAT
Source organism: Anodontia alba (assembly GCA_964016985.1). Classification (NCBI taxonomy): domain Eukaryota; kingdom Metazoa; phylum Mollusca; class Bivalvia; order Lucinida; family Lucinidae; genus Anodontia; species Anodontia alba. Next base: position 33,069,268 of record OZ024837.1, on the reverse strand, counting down.
ATGTTCGGAGGTCTTTTAGTTCATCCATGAATCATTACGAGCAATAAGACCGTCCCGCTCATAAGACCACTTTAAGGCAGTACCAAAGGTGGTCTTAATAGCGTGATTTTACTGTATTTATTTTACATAGGTATTTTAATGTACTTGTAATACGCATCATGAAAACACGCCCATATAATTCTGACCCCCTGAAACCCCACTTTTATATAGTAAAACTGGGGTTTACAGGGGTATGAAATATTTTTTCTTATTTCTGCTCAAAAACATAGATTGTGGGTACTCGTTAGAACTACCTCATCGAGGCAGTTCTAACGAGTACCCTTAATCTATGTTTTTGAGCAGAAATATGAAAAAAAAAACATCCAAATTTTTTATCTGAAAAATTTTAGTTTTTAGTAGTAAACTTTTCAGTATATTTGAATAGGCATATTTTCGTAATGGGGAAGGGAGAAACTAATGTAAATGAAGCCGGTCTGAGCAGATGAATGTAAACTTTCTCCTGAAATATCAACCAATCAACAACCTGCTTAAAAAAGGGAACGCATATTATTGCATACAAAGCAGTGCCGCACGTTTAACAGCCGTGCATAAACCGCTAAAAAGCCGTGTATTAACAAGGCAATTCACGCTCTGTTAATGCACAGCTACGCAACTTTCAATATGCCTATACCGGGGCCACAGAATTGCCGCCGTCACAAGATGTGTAGTGTCTGGCACTAGAACGAGCATAGTCCGTGGAAATTGCGTTCGAGAGACATCAGTGAAAAGACGAAACAAAATAGTGCAAGAAATAACGCAAATGTAGCTAATGTTTTCAGTTTTTATGCAATAATAGCGATCGAACATGGTTTTCCAATGCATTAACATTCGCCAGGTCCCTAAGGAGGTGTTGAAAACCGCGGCCTCCGGCCTCGGTTTTCAACACCTCCCACTGGACCTGGCGAATGTTAATGTATGACAAACCATGTTTGATCCCTAAAATGTCATAGCGCATATCCCTATATACTTCTTTTTTCGCTTTATGACTTGGGTAAAATGGAGTAGACATTACAGCCACTGGCTACAATGTTTGGTAACTAGATTATACTATTAAAGGCAATACAAAGTGTCAGTATACTTACCTGAGCTCCCAAATTGATGCACATATAACTACAAGGTCTAGATTCTCTATCTCAGCTTCACACATTGTCCCCCATATACCATCATGATAGATTTCAACTCTCCCTTCGAAAATAGTATTTCCTCCAACAAGTCTTATGTTACCTGTAATAGAGCGAAAAACACACTGTATGCAAATTTCTAGATACCTAGATGACCAACTAAATATTGATAACATTTATATCAAACAAAGGATTGATCAAATTTATCACACTAAATCGTAATATGAAATATAAATACATTTTTACGTAGAATAAAGAACACGATTCTAACAGGCTGACAAACTTAACTCAGTTTTCTGTCGAATCCAATCATCTTACGAGGGCGTGTCAATAAATAACCAGCCTATCCCATTTCCGATAGACCGAGACAGTCATGATTTTCATGCTTTGTTTCAATATATGTTTTATACATGGGTACAAAATTGCACACGTATCGAGTCATTTTTTAATAAGATATTGAATGTCAAACATGGCTAGTGATGCAAAGGCGTGCTTTTCATCTGAAGTTGAGTACCGTGTTGTAATTCGGTACTTGTATTTAAAAGGTAAAACAGGCAAGGAAATACACGGCGAGTTAGCCGATGTTTATGGGTCTTCTGCACCATCTTATTCTCAGGTTAAATTCTGGGTAGGGGGAATTCAAACGCGGCAGAACGTCTTTAGAAGATGAAGCCAGGTCTGGACGCCCACTGGATGCCACCGACGAAGAAATGTGTAAGAAAGTTCGGGATCTGGTATACTCTGATACGCGAATTCAGACGGAAGAAATAGCGTAGGCATTTCACATGGTAGCGTTTCAACAATCTTGCATGATCGTTTAGGTATGCGCAAGCTAACAGCCCGTTGGGTCCCCAAATCCCTTCGCGATGAACAACTGGCAACCAGAGCATCAGTATGCAGTGCCTTGTTGAAGCGCTTTAGGTCAAAAGATGATTTTCTTTTGCGTCTGGTGACTGTAGATGAGACGGGTTCATTATTATGAGCCAGAGAATAAAGTCAGAGTCGTCAGTGGGTAGGGCCTGGGTCCCCGAGGCCAAAGAAATTCAAGACGCAACCATCTGCTGCCAATGTGATGGCCACAATATTTTGGGACGCAAAAGGCGTTATTATGTTGGACGTTTTACCCAAGAGAAGTACAATAACTGGAATGTACTATGCAAACTTGTTAGACCAGCCGAGAACCGCCATCCGTGAATAACGCCGAGGTAAACTCTCTAAAATAGTATTGCTGCAACAGGACAACGCGAGAGTCCACACTTGCAAAGTAGCAATGGATGCTGTAGAGCGAAACGGGTATGAATTAATACCACATCCTGCCTATTCGCCTGACCTAGCTCCTAGCGACTTCTTCCTTTTCCCAAACTTGAAAAAGGATATCCGTGGACTTCATTTCCGGTCTGATGAAGAAGTCGTGACGGCAGTTGAGGAGTGGACCAATGGAAAGGACCCTGACTTTTTCAGTTCTGGGCTGATGGCACTTGAACACCGTTGGTCTCAGTGCATCACACTAGAGGGCAAGTACATCGAAAAAGAATAGGTGGATCTCAACCGGAAATAAGTTAGCGGGTTACTTATTGACTCACCCTCGTACCTCATATAACTTCAAAGTTTACTCAAACATGCTGACACCAACAAACCATCTAACAAACCATCAAACTGACTTATGCGCATAACAGATTTCTTTTTTGCTTACGTTCTGTATATCAGAGGGATAAGAACTACTCACCTTTGCTAGTCGAATCACTGAACGTAGCTCTGCACTTCACTCCGACTGATTCGCTTTCCGAACAATCATGCCGACCCCAGCCATCAAATTGACAGTCGTGCAGATATTTCTCAGTACCTTTACAGTGAACGTTATCCATCCAAAACTTGCGGGCCACTGTCTTAACTTCAGATAACAACCAGCCACCGCTATCAAATAGTAATTGCAGTAAATTTTTAAAGGCACATATGGCTGCCACTTACGTAGTTTAATATTATTTAACCCTTAAACTGCCAATCACAAAAATTGTCGTCTGCTTTGTCATCTGCTTGTCATTTTTAAAGTCATTTTTGCAAACAGTGTTGACCCAGATCAGACTGCTCCTCTTGGAGCAGTCTGATCTGGATCCACACTGTTTGCTTGTATGCAAAATTAGGTTTGAAAAGTTAGCAAGAATATTCAGCAGACGACCTAAACAGACGACATTTTCAGATACAGGTTTTCTTGGCGTTTCAAGGGTTAGATACTGAGATACGAGCCGAAATGTATGCAAATGTACCATATGATTTTATCTCACCGAAGACTTATTACTTTTGAGAGAAATGAATGCACTCGCAAAACTTAATAAATCCAACATGTCGTTTTCTGGGCTATAATAACTTATTTATGGCCAAATGGGCATCATCAGTGACCCTCGTTTAAAAATTCAAGAAGTCACAGAAGGACGCAATATTCTAAAAGGACTAAGATATATAATAATTCAGATTCTAATGCACTTGCGTATGTAACGCGACGTCTGACTGGATAATGTCAAAAATTTGCGACGGTATATTCTGCGATATACTGTCGCAAATCCGACGTCATCACGTAACGTCGCTTCTCATTGGCTGGCATTTGGTTTTACGCAGCTCACAGCACTTGTCGTTTTGTGCAAACAGTACATTTTTTCAACAGAAAAAATGAATAAATGCATTAGAATGCGGATAACTGCATCGAATTTGTCATTTGGGGAGGTAAATCGGCGGTTTTACGGTCACAAATTACGTTTTACGGCTCCGCTGACGCGTCGCCGTAAAACGAAATTTCCGACCGTAAAACCGCCGATTTACCTCCCCAAATGCCAAATTTTGAATGCAGTTATCCCCTAATTTTAAAACGAATGACCCGTTCGAGCAAAATACACACTCACAAAATAGAAAATAAAGTTAATGTTTTCTGAGTCAGATAAGCTAGTTTCGGCCAATTAGGCATCATCAGTAACCCGCGTAGATTTTCAAAACATCATGAAAACATGTCTATATAATTTTGACCCCCTTAAACCCCATTTTTACACAGTAAAACTTGTGTTTGCATGGCTATACATTATGTTTTTTACTTCTGCTCAAAAAACATATATTGTGGGTACTTTTTAGAAGCGTCTCAGCGAGGCGGTTCTAACGAGTACCCACAGTCTATGTTTTGAACAAAAATATGAAAAATATCAGATTTTTTTTTATCAGAAACTTTCAGTTTTGGTGGTAAAATTTTCAATGTATTTGAATAGGAGTGTTTTCGCAATGAACTCGGAATCGCCTTAAAGATCGCAAAGGTTCGGAAAATATAAACTGCACTATCAGTAGAGCAAAGATGCCCGATGGGGCATCAATACCCTTTGGTGACCTTTGTAATTTGAATGGTAGATGTTACTATAATTAGTAACTTGATACCCGATCGGGCATCATTTTATCGTTTTTGTAGTACCCTCAGAAAACAAAACAAAATGTATCACAGTTTTTGACAAATCTGTACCAAATCTTGGGGGATTAAAGGTGAATAAATCATCTAATTTTTGACATTTCAGAATTATTTTAAAGTGCCTAGCAAAAAAATTATTCAGGTTTAAAATCAATATTTTTTCTGCACATCAGTGTATCCCGTTCAGGAACACATGACATTTGTGATGCCCGATTGGGAAACAATTCTTCCTGTTTGGGAACGTCTGATGTTTTTTACCTGATATGGACAAAAGAAAAATACAAATGCCTGCTGTCGTTAAGTTATTAAGTGAATGACTAGCTGCAAGTTAATGAGGCTGAAAGCATTTTTTAAACACTTTAGAAGGAAAAAGGTCTCATTTGCAAATGCAAGATTGATAATTTTACATGTTCTAATAGCATGTTCTATAAAAGATTGCAAATATTAAATACTTTAATTAGAAGCATATCATTAAAAGACAGAAAAGGTTGTGAATTGATATTCAATGTACAAATAACCAGTCTCCCCTAAATATGAGGGTCATCCAATAAGTAATGTAAACTGTTCCTCATTTTCTACGTAATTGGTTCATCCATAGAATTGTCTGTAAAAATAATATGTTAGATTATTTGCTAATTGGAATCCAATAACATTGTGGTCAAATCTCTCCTCCTAATTGGTTGCCTAGCAAAAACAGAATGAAAGGTAAAGCCGCGTGGCCTCATTGTAAAATCAACTTTACTTTTAAAACGGGTTTAAAGTACACATGCACTGACAATTATCCAAATTACAATGGCATTTGATAGTATCATGTTCCCACTTGTACATTTAATTTGTACAGCACGAAAACACGCCTATTCAAATATATAGAAAATTTCACCTCCAAAAACTGAAAATTTTCACATAAAAAACTCTGATATTTTTCATATTTCTGCTCAAAACAGCATAAAAATCCTAATCTTGCTTGAAATGCTAAAAATGTCACATCAAACACCGCCTAGAATTTGACGCATTTTTTTTAGCAAATGTTTGCTTCAAATGTTTGCTTCAAAGTAAATGTGAACCTGAAAAACCGATGCAATCGAATCTACATCAAGTCCTCAAAGGAAAATTGAGACGATTACAATTGTCCCATTTTGAAAAGTAACCCATGCATGATAACCACAAACAAATTAATAATGTAATATATTTTATTTCAACCAAAAGTCTTTCATAAATAGTAAAATTAATTCTTTACTAAAATTAAACACATGCCTTTTGCTACATTTTTCGCCAAAATAACAGCATTTTTCAAACTGTTGAGAGGCGCGGTTCTAACGAGTACCCACAATCTATGTTTTTGAGCAGAAATAAGAAAAATAATGTATACCCCTGTAAACCCCAGTTTTACTATATAAAAGTGGGGTTTAAGGGGGTCAAAATTGTATAGGCGTGTTTTCGTGATGTGGACATTGCGCTTACTTGACCGTTGTTAATATTTTGATAATTTTTGGCATACTGATAGATACCGACAAGATATAGCCAATATACGAACTTGGGAAATGCCATTTTTCTTTCACGAAGGTAATGTCGAAGCAAAAGCAAATGTGAAATTATGGAAATCGCCGTAGGTCTCCAACCGTATGGGACATTTCATTACGAAAACATGCCTATTCAAGTATATAGAAAATTTCACCTCCAAAAACAGAAAATTTTCAGATAAAAAAACACTGATATTTTTTATATTTCTGCTCAAAACATAGATTGTGGGTACTCGTTAGAACCGCATCGCCGAGAAATAAGAAAAATAATGTATACCCCTGTAAACCCCAGTTTTACTATATAAAAGTGGGGTTTAAGGGGGTCAAAATTATATAGGTGTGTTGTCGTGATGTTGATAATTTTTTTTGTATACGCATTAATGCCGGCCTCGGTGGCTCAGTTGGATGCGCCGTACGATTGGAGACAGGAGGTCGCGGGTTCAATCCCCGCCGAGGTCGGCAGCATTCTTACGTAGAGATTGATCGTGAAATATTTTCTACGGTCATTCTCTCCCTTCCGCTGATTCAAGAAGGGCAGTTATCAGTTTCTGGCGAAAGAATGTGCACAATACTGGTTAACCGCTTAGACAATACAGGTAAACCGCTTAGACAATACCGGTTAACCGCCTGCCCAGTAAACGTGTGGTTGTGTAAACTGACCGCGCTCGACATGACCTCAATGGGTTGACTGGGCCGTAAAACCTCAACACAAACAAACAATACGCATTAATGTTGACACAATCCAGACAAAGGAATTGCCAAATGTCACTTTTCCTTGACCGAAGCAATGTCCAGGCAGTTAGCAAAACTACCCATAACTCTTTAAACTTCAGCAAAACTTTGATAACGTTTCGCACACAGATTGGTACTGACAATATCTATCTAATGAGCTTGCCAAATGTCAATTTTCACTGATCGAGACAATGCCGAGGCCGCCATAGGTCTTCAACAATATAAATTATTTTAATAAAATGCTGTAAACACATTAATAATGACAAGATCTAGTCATTATGAGAACACGCCTATTCAAATATATAGAAAATTTCACCTCCAAAAACTGAAAATTTTCAGACAAAAACCTCTGATATTTTTCATATTTCTGTTCAAAACATAGATTGTGGGTACTCGTTAGAACCGCCTCGACGAGGCAGTTCTAACGAGTAACCACAATCTATGTTTTTGAGCAGAAATAAGAAAATAATGTGTACGCCTGTAAACCCCAGTTTTACTATATAAAAGTGGGGTTTGAGGGGGGTCAAAATTATATAGGCATGTTTTCGTGATGCATAGGAATCGCCAAAAGCCCAAGGCTAAGTAGAGGCACAGACTGAGACGGGTCGTGAACCTTAGAGATAGTTGATTCTGATTAAATTATTAATGTTAAGACTTCCTTAAGAAGTTAATCAATGCGTGAATAGACAAACATACATTCTTAAAATAAAATCAAAACTGTGCATCATTTGTTGAAATCACTTGGCCAAACTATTCTGAAAGGTGCATAGATTTTCCACCATTTGCCATTTAATAGCATTGACAATAACTTCAGAACAATATAGACTAATGTCTGCTAGAAAGCTATAGTTTAGGGACTATCAGAGAAAGAAAGATTGTCCACAACCGATAGTTTATATCGGATTTTAAAGTTTTCTATAGAACGTTAAGATACTGACGTGTCTTGCGTATTTTCTTTCTTATGTTTGCTTTGAAAAATACAGGAGATGTCTTTTATATGAGAAACTGAATCCTGCAACAGTTTTTTCCTGTACTGCACAAAAGTTGATGACACATGTGTAATGTGTCTCACTTTATATTGATGTCACTGATGTGTTAACTGCAATTTTTACAGATGTTTTGCAAGTTTTCGAACTTTTCCAGCAGAAGCGTTCTTTTGTTGATATCAGGCCAAAATGTCTTCAATCTCCAATTACTGGTTAATGACTTTCGTTTATTTTGTGATCTTTTCAGTATTCATATGCCATCTTACAGCTATCTTGTTGCACAAAAAGATTTGTTTATTTCCATTTTCTCGGGATGAAACAATCATTTTGTAAAGACATAATGATGTCATAAAGGCAGCTTAAGCTTTAGTTACACAACATTTTCCCTTACTGGATTAAATGAAATTCTGTGATACTTCAATCAATACTGATTAGATATAAGCCTTTTAGAAGAAACTGTCAAAAATGACGTGTAGCAAATTCGGTCATTTGTTTTGCATCAATACTAAATGTCATTTATGACTGTGTTTTGTTCAGGTTAGTCTGTCCGAATATGTGTTCACTTAACATTAAATTCGATGGCAGCAAAACTTTGTACGGAAATTCAGTGGTACGAGGGTCATTCAATAAATAATGCAAATATATCTCTAATTCTTTTATGAATGCATACATGGCTTTGAAATTCTACCAGTTTGTACCTTAGCATTTGTGCACTTTACATGTGCACTTAACATGTGCATTAGTATTCGCATTATATGACCAAACTTGGCATGGGTACGAACTTTATAATCAAATTGTCAAATCCTTCACGGTATAGGAAGAACGTTAGTTGTTATAAATCTACAATAGTGGTATGAATAAAAAATTATCGTTTGCTAACATAGGGGACAATTATCCAGATGGATCGTCATATGGTTCCGTTATATGTTGTCTAGCAACAGCAAATGACAAAATACCGTACCCTCAACAAAGTTTGAAAAATGCTGTTATTTGTAGCGAAAAGCATGTGTTTAATTTTAGTAAAGAATTAATTTTACTATTTATGCAAGACTTTTGGTTGAAATAAAATATATTACATTATTAATTTGCTTGCGGTTATCATGAATGGGTAACTTTTTCAAATGGGACAGTTGTAATTGTCTCACTTTCCCTTTGAGGACTTGATGTAGATTTGATTGCGTCGGTTTTTCAGGTTCACATTTACTTTGAAGCAAACATTTGAAGCAAACATTTGCACAAAAAAAAAAAAAAAAAAAAAAAAAAAAAAAATGCGTCTAATTCTAGGCGGTGTTTGATGTGACATTGTAGCATTTCAAGCAAGATTAGGATTATTATGCTATTTTGAGCAGAAATATGAAAAATATCAGAGTTTTTTTATGTGAAAATTTTCAGTTTTTGGAGGTGAAATTTTCTATATATTTGAATAGGCGTGTTTTCGTAATGATTTTCGCTTAGTGACCACGGACGGACGGACGGACAACCATACAGGATGATTATATGGCACTCTTAGAAAGTCATCCGACCTTAGTAGACCTTTCCGGCTGATCGTGCATTTCAGTGATCCCTATATCAGAAAATTATGAAGTTCGCTAAAATATCTGATATAGCGCATGATATACATTACGAAAACACGCCTATTCAAATATATTGAAATTTTCACCTCCAAAAACAAAAAATTTTTAGACAAAAAATCTGATAATTTTTTCATACTTCTGCTCTAAACATAGATTGTGGGTACTCGTTAGAACCACCTCGGTGAGGCGGTTCTAACGAGTACCCACAATCTATGTTTTGTGCAAAAATAAGAAAAATAATGTATACTGTAAACTCCAGTTTTTCTATATAAAAGTGGGGTTCAAGGGGGTCAAAATTATATAGGCATGTTTTCGTGATGTTTGACATATACATGTATTCTCACCTGTGCATATTTAAAGTTTTTTCTTATGAAGAGTGTCAATGAAACCGAAACTCCTGTACGAAATTTCATATACGCCATGCAAAGACTCAGATAAACCTGTGCGTCTATGTAGTTTGGTAAGAATCATCATAAGCGCATTCAGAATAGCCAAGGATGCAAAGTATCTCTATTGAGGAAAACTGTCCGCCTCAAGACGCTTTGGTTCCTTAGCTATCCCATTAAGAAAACACGCCTATTCAAATATATAAAAAAAAATCACCTCCTTAAACTGAAAAAAAAAATCAGATAAAAAACTTATATTTTTCATACTTCTACTCAAAACACAACGAGTACCCACAATCTATGTTTTCGAGCAGAAATAAGAAAAAATAATGTATACCCCTGTGAACCCCAGTGTTACAATATAAAAGTGGGGTCTAAGGTGGTCAAAATTATTCAGGTAATGTTTTCGTGTTGCTCAGACTGATCCTGATCAGACTGTGCAGAAGCACGGGCCGATCTGAATCTTCATTGGTCGCATGAAATGCTGTGTCCCGGCTCATTTGGCATAATAAGGATTTTTTATTACGTTTTGAATTTGTATGTCAACAAATACGAACGCATATATTTATCAAAAGACAAATTAGCACTTAACATGCTATACGCAGATTCCGCAGGTGATAAATTTGACTATATTGTTTTTTTTTTCTAATTATAAGATTTTACATTTCAATCAAATCGTCTCCTAAGCATACAACTTTTATAATATGTCATTTTTTTTTTTTTTTTTTGGTTTTCAGGAAAAATTAAGAAAATATTCAAAATGTCGTCTGCTGCTTTATTTTTATCTAGCAACCTAAGCGTTAAGCAAAAAGTATACAACAAACCTATAGCCTAAAGACTGACAAAGAACTTCAGCACTTTTTTCTGAGAAATCGTCCTTACAAACTAATCCCCATTCTCCATCATGTTTCACTTCAACTCTTCCGGAATAGTACGTTTCTCCATCCATTAATCGGTAAAAGTCTGCAATTGAATAACACTCACACCCGAACCCATGTTAAGCAAGCCACTAAGGGAAAGCCAAAATATGGCTGCTTAACATAGGTGCTGGATCAATACAAGTAAATTTACTCTTATTTTCTTTTTGTATGACCTGAACATCACGAAAACATGCCTATGTAGTTTTGATCCTCTAAAACCTCACTTTTATTTAGTAAAATTGGAGATTACATGGGTACACACATTTTTTTCTTATTTTGCAAAAACATAGATTGTGGGTACTCGTTAGAACCGCCTCGCCAATCTATGTTTTGAGAAGAAATATGCAAACATCAGAATGTTTTACCTGTTTTCTGTTTTGGTTCTAAAATCTTAAACTTTTTGTATATGCTTGTTTTCGTAATGCATTGTATATGTACATATTATTTGGGTTGCGTCGTGCAAAAACGTGACTTCGGGTATATACGGACAGCGAAGAACCAGCTCAGCCTGTGCATCCGTGCAGTCTGATCAGACATTTTCCTGACCGCTTAGAATAAATGGATACTTCACAATATCTCAACGGAGGTAAAATACCCGATGCAGATTTTGTACATGCGCGGGATGAATCCGAATGTGAATTTTTGTGCATGTTCTGAGGCACTTGATCACATGGCGCGGCCTAGATAATCTCAGCAGAAGGCGAACATGGACAGCCTTAAACAAACCAGAACCGTAAGTTTTTCAATTTAGGGAAAAGAAAACCGAATATATATTATTTATTTCTTGTGCTTTGCACAAGAAATTAAGCTGAGCGAGTCATAAACATATGATTAAACCCTTGCGAACTTCGAAGACCCTGACCGGTATCCTCATTCTAGCAGACTTAACACACATTAGCTGTTCCTTGCATAAGAACCATCCCAGTGGGCACACAACGTTAAAATGACGTCGTATCAACGTCGAAGCGACGTGATCACGTCGCATCGACGTTGATACGACGTCATTTTGATGTTGTGTGCCTGCTGGGATAGTATTCAAACTCCACTCTGAACTATCTTATTGGAAACTTCCAACACGTCATTGCACTTTATTGAATACATCCTGTATTATAAAGTTTTACATTCAAGATATTTATAATTTGATTTTAATTAAGAATTGATTTTAAATTGCTTTTCGTATCACATACCCATGAAGGAAACAAAAATAGGGACGCAATTTCTTTATTAAAGTTTCATTAATTTTTTTTCCCAGAAATGGTAAAATGATTGTATTTTTGCCTTTATAGCGGCAGGTTGTTGCGTGCAAGACGGTCATGTTCGGTCATGTTTTTACCTGAGCTGAGTGCCTTGACAGTGACAGACGATAAAACGCGTCCTTGGCAACATTTCTAATTTGCAAAGACTGACAAGAAATTGAAATTAACATTGGAAGATTCAGAACAAACATATTCAAGATACGATATGTCATTGTTATAACCTCATTACGAGAACACACCTATTCAAATATATAGAAAATTTCACCTACAAATACTATAATTCTCAAATAAAAAAATGATATTTTTTTCACATTTCTGCTCTAAACATAATATGTGGGTACTCGTTAGAATCGCCTCTACCGAGTTCCCATTACCTATATTTTCGAGCAGCATTAAGAAAAATATTGTACCCCTGTAAACCCCTGCTTTACTATATAAAAGTAGGGATTAAGGTGGTCAAAAATATAGAGGTATGTCAAAAAACTGAAAATTCTCAAATAAAAAAAAACAAACTCTGATATTTGTCATAATTCTGCTCAAAACATAGATTGTGGGTACTCGTTAGAACCGCTTCGGCAAGCGGTTATGACGAGTCCCCACAATCAATGTTTTTCGCCGAGGCGGTTCTGACGAGTACCCACAATCTATGTTTTTGAGCATAAATAAGAAAAATAATTTATAAACCCTGTAAACCACTGTTTTATTTTAAAAAAGTGGGGTTTAAGCGGGTCAAAATCATACACGCATGTTTTCGCGATGTTATAATTATTTTCTTAGTTAAATTCCTTCGATTGTGAGTGAGATTATCAAGGGTTCCGTAGATGGTACAGCTTAATTTAATCTGTACAGTACGCACAGATAAGAAATGGCATGCACATACCAACGCATTCCGGGATAGTATGTTTTAATGTGATTTCACAGACATTAAACTTTTAATCCCTGCAGACCAATACAGATACCTCATCACGAAAACATACCTATATAATTTTGACCCCCTTAAACCCCACTTTTACATAGAAAAACTGGGGTTTACAGGGGTATACATTATTTTCTTTATTTCTGTTCAAAAACATGGATTGTGGGTACTCGTTAGAACCGCCTCGGCGAGGTGGTTCTAACGAGTACCCAAAATCTATGTTTTTGGCAGAAATATGAAAAATATTAGAATTTTTTATCTGAAAATTTTCAGTTTTGGGCGGTGAAATTTTCAATATATTTGAATAGGCGTGTCTTCGTAATGTTTCAGTAACGAACCGTCTCTTCAGGATCTACTCTGTTTCCATTCCATTACTGAGTTATGACTGAACTCCCTAATTTCAAGAACAGATATGTGCAAAGCAGAGGTGGGAAGGTCCATTTCAGGAACTCAGGGGTGCAAGGATTAACAGTTGATACCGTAACTACTTTTTACCGTATTATTTTAGTGTATGAAAATAACCTTTCCAAACATTACGAAAAAACGCCTATTCAAAATATACTGAAAATTTTACCGCCAAAAAAACGAAAGTTTTCAGATAAAAAACTCTGGTATTTTTTCATATTTCTGCTCAAAACATAGATTGTGGGTACTCGTTAGAACCGCCTCGGCGAGGCGGTTCTAACGGATACCCACAATCTATGTTTTTGAGCAGAAATAAAAAAATATTGTATCCCCTGTAAACCCCAGTTTTATTATATAAAAGTGGGGTTTAAGGGGGTCAAAATTATATAGGCATGTTTTCGTGATGATTACAAGCAGCTGTTATCTAAAAAGTGTTACCAAATACCAACCTTATATTATACCAATCTATTCACAACAAACCACGCGTATTTCACGGGAATGAATACAAATGCAAGTGTAACTTTCTTCTCTGATCGCATTTGCCTCCCTTCCAAACGCTTAAATTAACACGTAATTGATGTAATAAAATGGTATTAAATTATTTTATTCAAAGTAGTATAAATTTATGAGAACAGCATTTTTTTCTGTTGTAGTGGTCCGCTTTTGAAACATAAGCGGATTACTTTCAACACAGTTTTTTATTTTCTATGTTCATCCACATATCTTATAGGTGTTTTTTAGAACAGAAAGACTGATTTGTTGGCCTCTTATGTATACGGCACAGACCACAGGTGAACGCCTTTTGCTTATGGAGGTTCTCTTTTGTTTTCATTACATCACGAAAACATGCCTATATAAAGTTGACCCCCTTAAACCCCACTTTTATATAGTAAAACTGGGGTTTACAGGGGTATACATTATTGGTCTTATTTCTGCTCAAAAACATAGATTGTGGGTACTCGTTAGAACCGCCTCGGCGAGGCGGTTCTAACGAGTACCCACAATCTATGGTTTGAGCAGAAATATGAAAAATATCAGAATTTTTACCTGAAAATTTTCATTTTTGGTGGTAAATTTTTCAGTATATTTGAATAGGCTTGTTTTCGTAATGATAAATGTACATGCGCAAAAGGCATATAAATTAAGATTTATACAGCGCATGCGCAGTTGCATCCGGGTATTTGCATTCCATGGATACATTCTATAGTATCAAATAATTCTGTTAACGGACAGCGAAGGCCCTGATCAGACTGCGCGGATGCGCAGTCTGATCTGGGTCTTTGCTCTCCGCATATGCCCGAAGACACGTTTTCACATGGCACTGTCCATACAATACCTTGGTTATATTTATAATCACAGTCAACCGAAACGTCTCTTTTGTGATCACATTCCTTGGACATCCAGTCAACTTTGCAATCTTCTAACGATACTTCATGCCCGTAACATTCCACGCTGCCCATCCATATTGTTCCTTGTCCAGCTCCATATTTCGCTGAATGCGCTACACCGCCCCTGAAACAATACTAATGTGAAGTTGAGTCATGCCCTAGCAAAACGCGTCTTCGATCGACCGCACAGTCTGACAGGGCCCCCACTGTCCGCAAACAGAATCATTCAACACTATACATTGTTTCAATGGATAGCAAATTCCCGGAAAGGACTGCACACATGCAGGATGATATGCATCCGAATATTTTGCGCATGCTCGAAGGCATGTTTTTGCCTGACGTGATCCAGTTGGTTATAGAAATATATATTACTGCTTTTTTCATGCTTGTTTTGGGGATTAGTTGCATTTCCATGGGATATAACTTTGAGAAAATTGATTGTCTCCCTTGTAAAAATGGGTCGACTTTTATAGGGAAATAATTAGCTCCCATTTGGAGCAAATCCTTGTTTCTTTTTTCCTTTTAGAGTAGACCCGTATTCAGAAGAGTTTTGTTTTGACTGAAACCAACAAAGTCATAAATGTTGTCTTCCTTGGAGTAGTGGCGGGAAATCTACCTAGCGCATAACATCCATTACGAAAACAAATATATTAAAACTTCCACCACCAAAAATTGAAAATTTTCAAATAAAAAAATATGATAATTCTTTATATTTCTGCTCAAAACATAGATTGTGGGTACTTGCCGAAACGGTTCGGCCGAAGCGGTTCTAACGAGTACCCACAATCTATATTTTTGAGCAGAAATAAGAAAAATAATGTATACCCCTGTAAACCCGTTTTACTATATAAAATGGGGTTTAAGGGGATCAAAATTATATAGGTATGTTTTCGTGATGAAGCAATACAGAGCTGATCGCCTTATTTCGCTTTAATCCCATGGAACGGTCCTTTCAAAAGACAAAAACTAAAAGGCAACCGGTTGACAGCTGCATTGTCTCTCTACTGAAAACGTCTTACAAAATTTAAAAGAAATGTAGTTGCACAATTTGCGGTTCGATATGCCGGAAAACAAGCCCTTTCCCTTGTAAGCAATGACACAAATCAACAAAATGTATATTAAAAAAAAAATATATGCCACATTTCGTTCACATAATAAAGTTAAAGCATTGTGTACCACATATATTTACTTGTGAACGAATACCAAAACGTGGCTAGATATAACGACATCGTTACTATTGTAGCAGCAAGATACACTGTCAAAAAGATTTTGCATTTTACTTATGACAGTTTTGACTTTTGATTCGTAATTTAAAAGGCTGTAAGTGTGTGTCTCCATGCATTTTTTGTTTCTATAGCGTACATTTACATTACCTAGCGGTACACATACAAGACATTTCTGGTTACTTTGAAAATCAAATGACGTTTAAGCCAGTGCTGATGGGCGTACTATTGACGTCACATTGTTTTGATACTTTAAAAAGTAGTCTTATCAAAAATAAAGTGTGCTGAGTTGTTTATACGTGGCAAGGTAAAAATTGCATTGTTCTGTTTATTCCAGGCAACGGGAGGTTCTTGTAGAAGAAGAGTTTCAGACGGTAAAATATTCTGGAGGGAACTATTTGGCTAGGCGGGGTACTACAAAGAGTATTTGGGTCATTACAGTTTATGAACTTGAATAGGAGGAGTTTATGGGATGTTACACGGCGGGCAATATCATGTTTTCGAAGAGGTGAGGAGGACAAGAACATCCTAGGATGTGTTACTGTATGAAATGGCTATCACATCACTCCTGTATCTGATTTGGGACAATGGATCTGAAGCAGATGAAACACTTTTTGACTCTTGCATTGTGGTCTAAGAAGAAATAAATAGGGATGTATTACCACATGGCTGATAAGTTCTTACCTATGTACAGGGTGTGTACTATGTGATACCCATAAAGAACATATGCACTTAAATATGTGTGTACAGTTTGACCTGCAAACAGACCAAAAACTCATGCTTGCTTCTTAAGGTGTCTGCAAACAAGCATGAAAATAATTTATATATGTTGACAATACCAGTGAATGCAGGCAACGTGATTTTTATTCAAAACCAAAATTCATCCTAAAACTGTACGGCAATCGTTTTATCAATATTGTGGCACGGTCTTTTACATTTTTTCTGAGATAACTTACATAGTCCGCATCAGTTGGGCCTTTACTCTCGGCAAACAAAATCATTTGATATAATAGAATATTTCAATAGACAACAATGGCCTGCATGCGACTTTGCGCATGAGCAGGATGTGTAACCACACATTTTGCGCATGCTCGAAGGCACTTTAGCGCTTGACGTGGCACAGTGAACTATTCGAGTCGCAAGAACACTCCAAACTTTACGAAAACACGCCTATATAGTTTTGACCCCCTTCATCCCCTCTTTTTGATAGTAAAAACTGGGTTTTACAGGGGTATATATTATGTATTATTATTTTTCTTATTTCAGCTCAAAAATATAGATTGTGGGTACTCGTTAGAACCGCCTCGGTGAGGCTGTTCTAACGTGTACCCACAATCTATGTTTTGAGCAGAAATATGAAAAATATCATTTTTTTTTTATTTGAAAATTTTCATTTTTTGGAGGTGAAATTTTCAATATATTTGAATAGGCATGTTTTCGTAATGTTTGTCAGGCGATAACATCCGAGATCCTTACGGACTGAAAGACGGAAGGACAGATATGAGGTCAGATGGTAGAAAAGTAGCATACGCTATATTCAAACCATTCTGGTTGCTTTGAAAATCAAATACCGCTTACTCCGGTGCTAGCGGGGGTGTGGGGAGGGGAGGCGTTTGGGGGGAGGGGGTGGGGGTGCATATGCAGCTTTGCAATCTGCATTGCTGCATATTAAGAGGCTTAATAAAAGAGAGTCTACGATTTTCGTTATTTTATGTGTTTTTTTGTTTACAAAAGCAACCCCTTAGATTTCTTATAATACTTAACTGCAGCTAGTGTTATGTGCTATGTTTTAGCAGTAAAACTACTCCCTATACTACACCTTAGTACAGATTATACTTTTTTTTCTTTTGGGATCACTGAACTAAATCTGGTTGTTTTAGAAATCAAATAACCCTTAAGCCGGTGCTAGTTGGGGCGTATGCAGCTTCGCATACTACATCCCAGCAGGCACACAACATCAAAATGACGTCGTATCAACGTCGATGCGACGTGATCACGTCGCATCGATGTTGATACGACGTCATTTTAATGTTGTGTGCCCACTGGGATTGGTGTATATAAAGAGAAATAGAAAGGAAGGCAATGATCAGGATTCAATACAATTACCTAACCCTTCCGTTCCAAGACACCAACGGGAAAGAAGAACACACTTAAATTAACGGCACCACAATTAAAGCACTTCAAGCAGAAAGCCAAAAGGTCAGTTTCTGTCCAAGTTTCTTGACCAAAACCGCTGTCCAAAATACATGCACTGACACATAATGACAGAAATAATAAAACCAAAACTTCGATTTTCGTTCTTTTGTGTGTTCCTTGATTTCCAAATGTCATTGTTCGGATTTTTATTTTATATTCAAAATCGTGACATGTCAAAAGGTGTCTTCGGGGGTTGATGTGTGTGTGTGTCTCTGTGTGTGTGTGTGTGTGTGTGTGTGTGTGTGTAGGGGGTGGGGGAAGGGGCAGCAAAGGTCCAGATCATCAGAGCATGCGCACAATTTGAACAGAAACATCCATGGCTACTTACAGACTCATTGAATACTATAGAATATATCGACGTATAGAAATATTTCAAATAAAATTACAATGCATAGGTGATTGATTTGTTTTTAACTCTTTGAGCGTGCATCGAATACAATATTTGTACCTTAATCAATTTGTAAATAAAACGTTCATAATTTAGCAAGTACAGGACAGAACCTACAAAATGGCATGTGCGCCCAGCGAAAACTCAGATCAAACTGGGCATCTGCCCAGTCTGATCAGAGTCTTTGCAGTCCGCATGAAGTCAGCTTGGGTCTTTAGCTACCCATTGAGCGCATAGTGAAGACTCTGATCAGACTGGGCGGATGTCCAGGCTGATCTGAGTCTTCGCTGGGCGCACATGCCATTTTGTAAGTTTTGTCATGCGCTGGCTCCAATAATAATTAAAAATAATATTTATATATAGTACGTGAATCCTAGAGATCTGCATAGAACTTTCGCTTCGTGCCCTCCGAAGTTATCACCGCAAACGGTGCCCCATACGCCGTTTCGTTGCACTTCTACTCGGCCAGAGTAGTCGTTAGGTCCATTAGCCAACCGAAAATTACTCGCTGAAGAAATAAAAAAAAAAGAATCCTTTTGTACATGGGAGGAAACCTATTTCATACAAAAAGACTATAGACTTTTGGCGAAAATTGCCCGTTCAAATCGATTGGTCGTTTTTATTATTATTTGGGCCAACGCATCACAAAACCTACAAATAGCATGTGCGCCCAGCTAAAACTCAGGTCAGCCTGAACATCCGCCTAGTCTGATCAGTATTTTTGCTGTGCGCTCAATGTGTAGCTTAGATCACAAGCTTTCTTTATGCGGACAGCAAAGACTCTGATCAGACTGGGCGGAAGCCCAGGCTGATCTGAGTTTTCGCTGGGCGCACATGCCATTTTGTAGGTTTTGTCATGCGATGGCTCAAATAGTTATAAAAAACGACTAACCGATTTTCTTTTTTTTTTTTTTTTTTTTTAATGGAAAATGTATATATATGAAAGTACTTATAAGCATAGATGTGATGTACTACCGTATTGCAGTCTTTGAGAACAGTCAGACAAAGTATTTTGATAAGCTTATAAATGATTACAAATGATTGTTCTTAACAGTGCGAATACAGTTAAGCATCAAGTTTGTCAATGTAAATGCTTTGTTTCTTGCTATTCACTGAGCCTTACTTTTTTTTTGTGATAACGAAATGGAAAATGGCAGCAATTTACCGATTTAAACGAGCCCTTTTCGCAAATATCTATAGTCAAATGACGTAGGTCCCCGTCCCCGCCCCTGTTTGTAGGCAGTCATTACGAAAACATGCCTATTCAAAAACACTGAAAATTTTATCACCAAAAAATGAAAATTTTCAGAAAAAATGGTGACATTTTTTCATATTTCTGCTCAAAACATAGATTGTGGGCACTCGTTAGAACCACCTCGACGATGCGGTTCTAATGGGTACTCCTAATCTATGTTTTGAGCAGAAATAAGAAAAATAATGTATCCCCCAATAAACCCCAGTTTTACTATATAAAAGTGGGATTTAAGGGGGGTAAAAATTTATAGGCAAGTTTTCGTGATGACTGTAAACATATTTTGTACTGGGACAAAACAACCTTAGAAATTAATGCATATACTCAGAGTCGACGCATTAGCACGCGGTGCCTGATCTAGATCTTCAGTGTTTGCCGCTCATGCATCAGCTTTGGACTCGCAAGCGATCTGGCATTACGAAAACACGCTTATTCAAATATATTGAAAATTTCACCTCCAAAAACTGAAAATTTATAGATAAAAAATTCTGATATTTTTCATATTTCTGCTCAAAACATAGATTGTGGGTACTCGTTAGAACCGCCTCGACGAGGCGGTTCTAACGAGTACCCACATTCTATGTTTTAAGCAGAAATAAGAAAAATAATGTATACCCCTGTAAACCCCAGTTTTACTGTATAAAAGTGGGGTTTAAGGTGGTCAAAATCATATAGGTATGTTTTTGTGATGACTTCTCCAAAACTTAAACCTTGTCATGCTGAATGAATTCAGATGCAATTCCCGTGTCTAATTGTCGGCTAATCAGATTACTTAATCCAGACTGTTGGTTTAAATTCAAATACTGAATGACAAACAGTGCAGATTCAGATCAGTTGGCTTCTTCAGAAGCCAACTGATTTGAATCTACACTGTTTTTAAAAGCAGGACCTACCGAGATGCAGCATGACAAGGGTTAAAACAAGTAGGATAAAGTTTTAACCCTTTCAGCCCGTCAGACCAAGACATATACCTGTGCAAACAGTACAGGGTAGATCCAGATGAGACTGTTTGTCACGAGCCGTCTCATTGGGATCTGCACTGTTTGCCTTTCGGTTTTGATTTTTTTCTTGACTACTCTATTTGCAATAATGGATATTTCAAAAAACAGATAGAAGAGGCTATTCGTGAAAGTGTAAAGGTGTTTACATTGAAGGTAAGTAGGGCATGTAGGAACGCAGGTTTTACATGAGGCTAATTACAAAAACACGCCTATTCAAATATCCTGAAAATTTTACCGCCAAAAAAAAAAAAAAAAAAAAAATGAAAGTTTTTAAATAAAAAATCTGATATTCTTCATATTTCTGCTCAAAACATAGTCGAGGCGGTTCTAACGAGTACCTTAATTCTATGTTTTTGAGCAGAAATAAAAAAAAATAACGTTTACCCCTTTTAACCCCAGTTTTACTATATAAAAGTGGGGTTTGAAGGAGTCAAAATTATATAGGCATATTTACGTGATGTGATAGTTACTTGCAAATGAACAAAATGACGTCACTACTTTGCTTTCGATATCTTTCAAAAGACTCACCGCCCACCACCTTTCTTTTTTTTTCTTTTTTTTTTGCCTGACGTTTTATTTAACTTAAGTTCTTGTCATGGTTTAATGCAATTCCTTTTGTCGTTACAACCTATGCACAGAAAGTTGTTCTCTGTTATATTATTATTATTATTATTATTATTATTTTCAATATGTATAATATTTTCATTTTTCCACTGAGCAAAATAGCAGCAAATTGTGAAAGAATTCATAGGACAGTTAGATTTGAGACAGGTTTCAATAAGTTCTGTTTGTTAGATTTTGTGAAATTTTCACAGTATTGTTTTAAAACATTAATAAGTAAAAATAAATAGGGAAAAGTAAAAATGCTCATTTGGATGAACTATATATAATAATAATAATAATAATAATAAAGACAAATATGGCCAGTCATAAATTTCTTAGAGTTAAAAAAAACAGAACAAAAAGAAACGTCTTTTTAAGTGATGCTGAAAGGACAGTTGATAGGAAGGAAATGTTGGCTACAAATTTAATTTTGGGATAAATATTTTAGAACACGGAGTACAGAGTCCAAAACAAAAGAGAAACGGTTGTTGATAAGACACTGTCAGTCATACATTGCTCTGAGTTGGGGAAAAAAAAAGAAAAAAAAAAGAAACGTCTTTCTAAGTGATACTGAAAGGAAAAGTTGATATGCAGGCAGTTGTATTTAGCCTATTCAAATATATAGAAAATTACATCTCTAAACTTGAAAATTATCAGATAAAAACTCTTATATTTTTCAAATTTCCGCTCATAACATAGATTGTGGGTACGAGGCGGTTCTAACGACTACCCGCAATCTATGTTTTCGAGCAAAAAAAGAAAAATGTCTGCCCCGGTAAACCCCCAGTTTTACTATATAAAATTTGGGTTAAATCTCCTGTTTTTTTTTTCTCTTTTTTTTTTTTTTTTTTTTTTTTTTTTTGTGTGTGTGTTTTTTTCACGCAATGAATTCGCACACCATGACAGTAATGGTCGGTCAGAAAATGTAATTCAGTTGATCTTTATATAACCCGGGGAACAATATTTCCTTCAAGATTTTTATGCACTCCCAGCGAAAACACAGATCAGGAAACTCTGATCAGAAGCGTGGTTGTCGACTTGAAGGCGATTTGGGTTATTGGCTACCCACTGGGTGCCCAGCGAAGACTCTGATCGGAATGCGCTAATGTACAGGCTGATATGAGTCTCGAAATGCTGTGGCCAGGTTCATATTAGGACAGAACAACCTTTTAGCTAGCTAACAATGTTTACTCGAATTAGACGCCGTGTACTCGGCGTCTTACAGGATTTACAATGTTTGCCACTCGTCCTTCAGTTTCGGACGCAAAAACGGATAAATGAACTTATCTAAACTTTGAAACAAGCAGGATATGACTTTAAGGTATTCTGCAATATACTGTCGGAAATCCGACGTTATCACGTAACGTCGCTTCTCATTGGCTGGCATTTGGCATTTGGTTTTACGCAGCTCAAAGCATTTGTCGCTTTATAAAAATAGTATATTTTTTCAACAAAAAAATGAATAAATGCATTTAGAATGGGAACGGTCGCAAATT
Source organism: Anodontia alba (assembly GCA_964016985.1). Taxonomy (NCBI): domain Eukaryota; kingdom Metazoa; phylum Mollusca; class Bivalvia; order Lucinida; family Lucinidae; genus Anodontia; species Anodontia alba. The sequence goes on along the minus strand of OZ024837.1, from coordinate 33,046,427 downwards.
ACGTTTTATGGTTCTGCTGACGCTTCGCCGTAAAACGGAATTTCCAACCGATTTATCACCCCAAATAACAAATTTGAATGCAGTTATCCCCTAAATTCACGCGTTGTTAATGCATGGCTACGCAACTTTCAATGTGCCTGTACCGGGGCCACAGAATTGCTGCCGTCATGAGATGTGTAATGCCCGGCCTTCAAACGAGTATAGTCCGTGGAAATTGTTTTCGCGAGACATCAGTGAAAAGGCGAAATAAAAAAATGCAAGAAATAACGCGAAATGTAGAAAATGTTTTCAATTTTTATGCAATAATCGCGATCGAACATAGTTTTTCAATCAGGTCCCTTGGGAGATGTTGAAAAACGCGGCCTCGGATTTTAACACCTCCCAAGGGACCTGATTGAAAAACCATGTTTTCATGAAAACCATTTTTGATCCCTATAATAGAAAGTAGATCTTTTATCAGAAAGCAGCCAAGGCGGTTCTAACGAGTACCCAAAATCTATGTTTTGAACAGAAATATGAAACTACCAGAATTTTTCATCTGTAAGTATTCATTTTTTGGTGGTAAAATTCTTAATGTATTTGAATGGGCTTGTTTTCGTAAAGACTGCCTTGTGGACTTCTACCTTAACTCTTTGGACAGGTCCGTTTCCTATATAAGAGGTGTCAGGTTAGTTGTTATTATTAGCATGTTTTGTAGAAATTTCCCAATTAATGCAAACAGCGTAGACCCTGATCAGATGCCGCGTTTTGCGGCTTCTGATCTGGGTTTACACTGTTTCCCTTGTCCCTTTTATGGGACACTATGCTTCAATTGGTTAATTCAGAAATGTGCACAGCTACTCTACTGAAATACTCGACGCAGCAGTTCTTATGAGTACTCAAAACGTGTGTTATTATCATTTTATTTTATTTCTTTTTTTTTTTTTTGTTTATGTTCTCTTATGGAGAAATAAGAAAAATGTATCAATACATCAGAACTGAAAAAATATCTTAATCTAGATTGATCGACTTAAAATCATATATTTCACATAGACGTCTAGTCGTAATTCTCAATTCGATAGTGTGAAATGACAAATTAAAGTATACATCATGGTCGCTCATAAAACAAACAAACACAAAAAAGAAGAAGCAGAAAAAAAAAGAATGGACAAAATCCCAACCACATACGTCGACGTTCACAACTTGAGTTCTGTAAATTTTCTTTGTATCCGGGTCCACATAGGCATCTGAATACGCTTGTACCATCCTCAATCTTAATACATTCTGCGTGTTCCAGTCGAAAACAATCTCCAGATGAACACGTGTCGTTTAATGCTGTAATATGTAACAAACACTAATAATCAGTGTGGGGAATCCACGTGGCCAAATGACTGAGTGCACTGAGTTTGTTACTATTTTTAGCTCCGCATCAGGTAAGATTTTTTTAGAATATCTCGAGTTGTACCTGATAGACTGTTCAAATAAAGCGCAGAGTACGCGGAAAATCAAGCGCTTTCTGGTGGTTCAAGTGTATTCTGCAATCTGGTCTGATTCTCGAGATCATTCGGAGAATGTTTTTTGTCAAAATTCATGTATATTGTCCCGGTAGCCCAGATTGACAGCAAACACATTCTTCAAATGTTCTCAAGAATTAGACCAAATCGCAGAATGACGCTTACACCGCCAGAAAGGGCTTGATTTTGCGAGTACTCTGTGCTTTATTTGAACTTTTTCCATTTGGTATGAACAGAGATATTCTAAAAAAAATACTACCTTGTGCGGAGCTAAAAACAGTAACAAACTCCGTGTACCAAGTCATTTGGTCACGTGGATTCCCCGCACGGATAATGTATGAACATTTTGGCCGCGCCATACTAAAACGTGTCTTCGGGAATACGCACACAGTCTGATAAGGGACTTTGCTGTCCGCTTCCAAAACCACTGGATAGGAAAGAATGTATCTTTGGAGATCCAATACCATGATAATATCATGCGCACCTCAGTGCAGGATGATCTGAATCTGCGCACGTTGGCCGCTCGAAAGCACTTACTCACTTGCTGCGGCCTGTTTTGATATACTGATGTTTTAACACATTTTCTGAAAAAATGATGCAATAGAATAAAAACGTGAAACGATAACACGCCACCACTATCGTGAAGCGGGCAGGACTTCTACATTCTTCTAACTGCTAAATCTTCAACTGATGCATATACTTTGCCAAAATCGTAAAAACACTCAAAGAGAAAATTGTTGTGCCGGTTCGGCCACAGGCAAGAAAGCATTCTCACCAGAAAGGTTCGTACTTTTTTCAATTTCTTGAAATTCATAACAAATGGATGTATAACAAGAAAAACGCCTAACGGCATTATGGACGGGTTTTTTAAATAACGAAGAGAGTAAGAGTTGTCTCTCTTGCATGTGAAACATCTAATGGTCCTCCTCTTCATCCCTACCAAATATGAAAGCAATCCATTGAAGAATAAAGGTAACATATAACTTTTAAAAAAGGTTAACCAAAAGGTAAACCTCGGACGACGTCCGAGGCACGCCCACCCACCTGGACATCGCTATTTTAAAGGGCAGTTTTAAAAACCTGTCCAAAAAATGAATTTGAAAATGACCTTGTATCATAAACTGGCCAAGGCTTAGCACTAAGACCTTCTAGGTTCTGGAGAGGCAGATTAATGATTGTTTTTACCATATATGGTCAAAGCGACCACCTAGTTCAATGGTGCAGAATCATTTGAATAAATTGAAAATGTATCTTCAAGAAAAAGCCAGATGTGATGGTCTAGGCCGGAACTTTTTACAGTCGAACTTCGATGGCTCGAACATCTTTGGGACCATAGAAAATTGTTCGAGACATTGGTGGTTCGAGCCACTGAGGGTTAATTATGGTGCCGTCAGGAAGCAAATGGCGTTAATTTAGGTGTTTTTTTTTCGATTTTCTACACAACAATTGTATGTTGAGTGTACTCATTAGAATCGCCTCGATGAGGCGATTCTAATTAGTACACATAACATACAATTTCATTATAAAATAAGAAAAAAACATTAAATATTTGTTTTCTTGAGCTATTGGAAGAATTTTGTAGGGACTGAAAAAAGAGTTCGAATCATCCACGGTAAACGAGCCGTCCGTGTTCCAGCCATTGCGGTTTTACTGTACTCTGTTTTTTCGGCTCACCGGGGTTTAACTGGTGGTTTTCGTTTGCTCCAGCATTTCAGTGGTGTTGTTTGACAACCCAGGGATCTCCAAATGTCTCAACATGTTGTTTCTGTTGAGCCCTTATGTTTGCTTGAATATAGGCTTGATCTGTGAGTTACCTGTTGCCCGTAATAATTCATAGATGAGAACGAAAACCCTCAGATGAACCGAACAAATACAGTCGGACCTCGATAGCTCGAACACCCATGGCTCGTTTACCATGGCTTATTCGAACTCGTGTTTGAGTCCCTACGAAATTCTTCCGATAGATCAAGAGAACAAATATTTGAGGAAATTTTGTCATTTTATCATGAAATTGTATGTTGAGTGTACTCATTAGAATCGCCTCGTTCTAATGAGTATACTCAACATACAATAATTATATAGAAGATCAAAAAGATTCACTTATTTATCACTATTTGCTTCCTGAACTAGCGCCATGATTAACCCTCAGTGGCTCGAAATACCCATGTCTCGAACAAATTTCCATGGTCCCAAAGAGGTTCGAGCAATTGAGGTTCGACTGTATATGTTTTTACCACTATGAAGCTGAGGGCTAGTGTTTTGGTCCCGTAAATCTAGTTTAAGCCCCGCTACCCCACCCCCACCCCCCAAACAAAGTAATTCATAACTGACCGTTCCAAGGGGTTACACTCATTGTGGTACTTCTTATTGTCAATTGTTATAATGTGTTTCACTGTTTATGTTTTTTTTTTCTTTTTATTTATTATGTAAACGTAATATTCAGTTAAGTTTTGGTAACAAAATTCCCACCTTTTTTGGAAAGAGTTACACATACATAGCCTAGGCTTAATGGCGGATGACCCACGGCGGACAAAACTTTAACTGAAACGTTATACTACTTTAATCATGCATTGTAAGTTTCAGCCATAAGTCTTCAATTCATTTTTTAGAAAATGACTTTACAGCACTTCCCCATACAAATGTGTAGGGACGCAAATTTGACCTTGCCGTTAAGAGGTCAGTTTCAACCAATGATCATCATTTGAACAAACTTGATAGCCTTGAGTGCCCGATGCTATATACAAAGACTTAACTTCAAAGCTTTCTTCGTTCTGGAGAAGAAGATTTTTAAGTGTTTTACCATAAATGAACATGGCAGCAATCTTAATTAACGGACCGTGACCGTGACCATTTGTACAAATGCTAAATCCGCCTTTAAGAGAAAGCTCCACATACAACGAAGACATTTGGCCCAGGGGTTTCAGACGAAAAGTCGTTCAAATGTGTGAACTGACGGATGGACGACGGAGTGATCACCATAGCTTATTCTGAGCCTTCGCTGCAGGTGAGCTAAAAAGGCAAACGTCTCATCTGGATCTACACTATTTGCAAAATCTTTTCCTGGCCTGTGCAGTTCAAACGGTTAAGTTGCGTGCTTTGTGAAAGAGTATTGTGTCGGCGACAATAAGTGAGAAACATTATGTGTGTTGAGCATCCCGGCCAGGGCTTTTGTATTGACAAATCCTGGTTGCATGTCCAGTGTATATGTTTCCCATTACGAAAACACGCCTATATAGTTTTGACCCCCTTAAACCCCACTTTTGTGTAGTAAAACTGGGGTTTACAAGGGTATACAATATTTTTCTTATCTCTGCTCAAAAACATAGATTGTGGTACTCATTAGAACCGCCTCGGCGAGGCGATTCTAACGAGTACAATCTATGTTTTTAGCAGCAATATGAAAAATATCAGAGTTTTTTACCTGAAAAATTTTAGTTTTTGGAGGTAAAATTTTCTATATATTTGAATAGGCATGCTTTCGTAATGGGAATGAGTTTTAATATACTGTACTTTCCCGAAATATATTCAGAAAGATGGTCTGAACGTAGCACATCGTGAAATGATAATACGCTGAGGAAAATTGTCCATTAAGGCGCAGTTCTGACCATTGTTTATTCTGTTACCATTGAGTCAACACAAGGCGGTTAATGAACCTAATTCAATTTATAAGTACAGAAGTTACAGTGCACGACAGAATCTCTATCAAACTCTTGTATTTCCATATATTATCCTAACACCCTTATATTTTGTATGCGCCATGCTAAAACATATATATATATATATATATATATATATATATAAGCATATGCGGACAGCGAAGGCCCATATCTCCCTCCTGCGCAATCGCATAATCTGATCAGGGCATTCGCTGCCCGGTAACAATATCAGTATGGACACTACAGAATGCACGAATGGAAAGCAAAGGCCTGGGTGAGACTTTGCTCATGCGCAAGATAATCTGATCTGCCATTTTGTATATGTTCGAAGGCAGTTTTTGCTTTCCGCGGCTCATTTCACTTGGCCTAACTAAAGGTAGAGTACAAATAAGTGAGTCTTTGTCATTGATGAATATCAAATAGATAAATAAATAAATAAATAAATAAATATTCAGGGACACCTACCCTTTGGTATGCAAGTGGACGAGTTTCCCTGTTTGTAGCCCTCATCACAGACGCAGTGGTACTTGTTTTTTCTGTCAGGACGGCACATGCCAAACATTATCTTTTCACAATCGGAATGGCCAAAGCTCAAGCACGTGTCCCCAAGCACTGTAATTGCAATACATTCATAACTGTTTTGTCTACTCTGTCTGTACAAGGTTGCATTCATTACGAAAACACCCCTATTCAAATATAATAAAAATTTTATCACCAAAAAAATATGAAAATTTTCAGAGAAAAATGCTGATATTTTTCATATTTCTGTTCAAAACATAGATTGTGGGTACTCGTTAGAACCGCCTCCACGAGGCGGTTCTAACGAGTACCTCAATGTATGTTTTTGAGCAGATATAAGAAAAATAATATATACTCCTGTAAACCCCAGTTTTACTATATAAAATTGGGGTTTAAGGGGGTCAAACTAATATAGATATGTTTTCGTGATGTAAACGCAAATACTTAGATTAACATGCATCACGCCTATATAGTTTTGATCCCCATAAACCCCACTTTTATACAGTGGACTGGAGTTTACAGGGGTATACATTAATTTTCTTATTTCTGCTCACAAACGTAGATTGTTGGTACTCGTTAGAACCGCCTCTAACAAGCACCCATAATTTTTGTTTTGAGCATAAATATGACAACTACCAGAATGCATCCTTAACGTCTGATGACCAAAAACGGTTTAAAAGTTCTTTGGTCTTATAAACGTTAAAACTTTGTGACGCATTATCACTTTTAGACAAGATTTTCTTTAGATTTGGCCCTAAAATGGCTGCTTATCTCTACATGCGCAACGCCATGTTGTGAAAAGAAAATTGTAAGAGATCTTCCGGAGGTGGTTGGGGAGAGTCAGTTAAGATGGCGTTGAAGGTAGGCGTCAATTAAAATAAGGCTGCCATTTTGGCGTGATCGCCGATATCGAAAATATTGCGATGTAATTCAACCTCTTATTTAATTTTCCATGTAATCAGACCGGAATTGAATGCGGAAACGAGTGAAAGGATAGGTGGTGATATATATATATATATATTAATTTCTGATCCAGTTACGGCAAATCTGTTCCTATTTCTCAATCCTAGTGCCATTATTACCATTCGTCTTTCTTTCTTGCACGCTGTTGAAAACAATGGTCTTCTCAATCACCACTCTAAGAACTGGAGTTTGCCAAAACGGCAAAGTCTGACCACCCTTGCACCGGGAGAAAAATTATTATTGTTCCGTATTCGCTTAAAGAACTCCGATCTAACAAGAGGCTGAATTAAATCGCCCGATTTTGGACATCGACAGTTGTGCCTTAACATCAGCCTTATTTCAACTGACGCCCATCTTCAACACCATCCAAACTGACTCCGCAACCATCTCCGGAAGATCTCCTTACAATTTTCTTTCCACAACATGGTGTTGCGTGTGTGAAAATAAGTAGCCGTGCCTAAGTTACACAGACAAGTTATCGGAATTCCGATAGAAGCAGTCTGATGCGGGTCCACACTGTTTGCCTGTATGCAAAAATAGGTTTGAAAAGTTTGCAAGAATATTCAGCAGACGGCATAAACAGACGACATTTTCAGTTGCAGGTTTTCTTGGCGCTTTAAGGGTTAAAAGCACTGATGTACTTGGTTGCCGAGTAGTGTGCACATTATACTGGCTATTCGTTCTAAAAGCCCCAGTTAATGACATTTGATAAGGAGACAACTCGTGGCATCCTGTTTTGTATTGGCTCTGTAGAATAATATATAGCAAAGTTGACAGAAACGACAATAGAGGTACATGTATTGTCCTTCACTGTATCGGAAATCTCCGTTAGGTCAGTTGTTTGTTTGTTTGTGTTGAGGTTTTACGGCCCAGTCAACCCAATGGGGTCATGTCGAGCGCGGTCAGTTTACCTAACCACACGTTTACGGGGCAGGCTTAGTCCTCTAAGCGGTTAACCAGTATTGTGCACATTCTTTCGCCAGAAACTGACAACTGCCCTTCTTGAATCAGCGGAAGGGAGAGAATGACCGTAGAAAATATTTCATGATCAATGTCCACGAAAGAATGTTGCCGACCTCGGCGGGGGTTGAACCCGCGACCTCCTGGTCTCCAGTCGGACGGCGCATCCAACAGAGCCACCGAGACCGGTAGGTCAGTTGTACATAAGGGGAATTGATACATATATTGAGGAGGAGACTCAGTCATTAACTCCCTTCTGAAAGGAGTCTTCTCTAACACGATAGAATTTTCACCCGTTGGAAGCAAAATTGTTTCCTCCTAGAGCCGATCCAAGCTGGGCGTGCATTAAATGCACAAAAAAAAAAAACAAAAAACAAAAAAAAACTTAAAGTTTTCTCCCCTGGCAGAAAACGGCGAACATTCTACCGAGTGTATCATAACCTCTTAAAGTTTGCCTGAATGAAGTTTATGCATTCATATCAAGGACATTCTGAATCCCATTCAACAGTACCTAAAAGATAAAATGAACCAGCACATGAGACAACTGGTACTTATTATACAGGCACCCGGCAAAGGTTCAGGCGAGCCTGGGCGTAAGCACAGTCTCACCAGAGTCTTGCTGTTCGCTGACAAGTAGCATAAATTTTGATGAAGCATCGTGGAAAACAAAACGCATGTCTGTAGCCATAACAGAAAACTTCGCTAGCGCATTTGAAAAACCACAATCCGGAAACCATAGGTCTTTTCTCGTGTCATCACGAAAACATGCCTATAAAATTTTGACCCCCTTAAACCCCACATTTATATAGTAAAACTGGGCTGTACAGTGGTATGCATTATTTTTCTTATTTCTGCTCAAAACATAGATTGTGGGTAGTTGTTAGAACCGCCTCGACGAGGCGGTTCTAACAAGTACCCACAATCTATGTTTTGAGCAGAAGTATGAAAAATATCAGGATTTTTCATCTGAAAATTTTCATTGTTTGGTGGTAAAATTTTCAGTATATTTGAATAGGCATATTTTCGTAATGGCCTGCTCAAATTCCGTTTTCATGTTGTAAATGTAAATCGCTTTGTCATGCTATTGAATATTGAAGTAGAATTTACCTCTTGCTACACAAGGTTGAGGACCTTCAATTCTCTTGTACCCGTTTTTACACGCGCACTTGGAGGCGTTGGCAGCTTCGTTCCATTTGCATGACCCATAATCGAAAGAGCAGCTTGAGTCATCGTCACATGCTTCATCGATATCTGTAATAATATGACTAAAATTAATTCCTATTTATGTTCATGCATTTTCCTTCGTCTGACTGGTGAAAAGAAATAATTTATTTCCCGATGAAGTAGCGAAATCCGGTGCCACGCTTACCACAGCACTGCTTTCGGTGAAACCTAACACAAGAGGTACGACAAGTCGCCGATAAACTTACATAGAATCGAAAAAAAAAAAAAAAAAAAAAAAATAATAATAATAATAAAAATAAAAAAAAAAATATATATATATTTTGGCCTTATTGGAGTTCTTTTTTTTCTGTATCAAAATAAAAATAACATGTATCTCACGATTTTTGTTTATCTTGATCTTCCAAACTTTTAGTTTAATCTACTGTCAGTCTATGCAAATTTCAAAAGTCTTCAAGCATTCATTTCATGGTCTGACGAGAACCGCAACAAATTAAATAAATACTCACGGTAATACGCACACTGAAATGCCGCGTGTAAGGAAAAAAATACGATGCTTTTTTTCCATTTCTGAAAGCGTATTGAGTAGTAGCAGTAATAATAATAATAATAATAAACACAAGAATTGACTTCTTTTTCGTTACCTCGAGCCATGAATGAAAAGAAAATGAAGAACTCTCTTGTCCCTCGGATTTGTATCACTCATGGCTTTATGGAAGGAAAACAAGACAAAATATTTAGACATAAACGTCTAAGTACCGGCGCAAAGTTTGTTCATGTTTACTTAGAGATATGGGACAAGGGTATACTAGAATTAAATAAATTTTTAATGTAACAACAACAATGTGATTTTTTAATGTATGCTTTAATTAAGCTTTATAATGAAATTTCTTGATTGAAATGAAAATAAAATAGACATTAATATGTTTTCAACACAGTTTTTTATAAGATGATTTTAGATATAGCACGGTTCAAAGATGGATTCGAAAAATGTATAGATTATATCAAAACTGATGGTTAATGCCTATTTTTTATAACACCTACAGGGGCGATAGCGTTTTTCTTGTCCGTTTACGCGTTTGGGGTGCGTTTTGAAATCGTTGTATAACGTTTGCGTTTCGACAACGTTTCTAGCGTTTCATATCGTTTCGGCCAATCAAATTACAGATCAAAGCATTTCATGCAAACGCTAAATTTGCACATGAGCACTGAAGAGCTACGAACGTTTGTCGAAACGCTTTTCACCGTTTTGGCCAATCATCTGCCCTTATCGAAACGCTGTTTTCCGTTTCAGCCAATTATTTGACCGTTTGGCACCGTTTGTATGTATAGACCAATCGAATAATAAATACCTGTTGGACCGTATTAAATCCTGTCTTTACAACTAAAGTAATATGAGTTTACGTATAAAAATTGTATTTATTTTATTGTATTTTCTTTCTCTTTTTTTTTCTTTACAAAACAATTATAATTGAGATAATTTCGTATTTTCAAAAGAATTAACATGATTGATTATTATATTTTGTGAAGCCTAATATTTCACACTACAATCATGTTTGACAATTAAATGTTTTAGCGCGTAGTGCTCGGTATAAAATTTTAAGCAGATGACATTTTGAAGTTGTTGTTTTTTTCTCTCTCTCATTTATTGAATCATATTAAAACCACATTTTTTACAAATAGATAATATTTATCTACGTTTTTTTTTTTTTTTTTTTTTTTTGTCATTTTCTGTACTTTTTTTTTTTTTTTTTTTGCTAAAACATATTTTATTGTTTTATTGAGATAATTTTCACCACAATCAACTTGTTCTGACAGATAAATGTTTTAAGGCTTATAAGTACTCTGTATAAAATTTTCAGCAGATGACATTTTGAAGTATTTTTCTTCTGTTACCTTGAAAACAGGTGTCGGCATTTCATGCATATTATCTCCACAGGATATGACTTCCTATGCAAATTGTCTTCAGTCGAGATCAGTAATTTGCGTGAAATGTCAAAACTTGTTTTATGGGAGAAAATAAGAAACAGTTCATGAATTTATCATCTGCTGAGTTAGCCCAGAGAGTGATAAAGGTTCAACTGGACAACGAATCGTTGACATACTGTTGTTGGTGATATGTGTAGATTCAGAAGATCAGAATGCGCGGAAATGCCGGTTTATCTTGGTCTAAGGTGGTCTCAAATACCATAAGGTCGTTTCTCATTTCTTTTCGAAGGGGCTCATATATATATATTTAACCAGATCACATTCGCAGCGTGATCAAGATCAAAGATTTTCGTTCTGCACCAAACTGAACTACGTCAAACCTGTGAATTGCTATTATTGTTTTGAGTAATATTCTTTTTTTTTTTTTAAATGAAATGTGCACTGACGTTTAGAAAAATATTGCTAGAACAGATGATCTGCATTACTGAAATATATTGCTAGAATTAAGTATCATCAATATTAATCCTTTCATTAGATCTTTATCAAGTGAAAATCTCCCTCTGAGCATATGTATTACTCAGATCAGAGTGCGTGACGCAGTCTAGTGCATAATGGTGTCCACTCAGTTCACTGATTAGGTATTAATAGTATAAAATACTGTAATACATGAATTGCACAGTATCCAACTTATACACAGACTGATCAGATTTATAAAATGTAAAAAGGTTCATTTTTACTTGTTTGGACCATTATTTTTCAAATGCGATGCACTGTGCACATCGGAACAATTATGTGGTCAGTCGGCGAATAACTTGCTGGAGGGCTTTCGTGAAAGTGTATATTTCCACTATGAAAACATTTTTGGTATGATAATACAAAGCTGTTAACCCTTTAGCACGCTATATTTAGCAATATTTAAATATTAGAAGACGACGTGCTGGATTAACAGATCCACCAAATGCAACAAATGTGTGGACGAGTAGCAATTACCCAGATCAGTATGCGCGGATGCACATTCTAATGTAGAATTTTGCATACTGCAAGCTATACTTAAATATTAGAAGACGATGCGCTGGAGTAACAGCAGATCATATCGAATTAAAAAAAAAAAAAAAAACAATGTACAGACGAACTGCAACGAATCAGATCAAAATGCATGGAGTTTGCATACTGCAAGCTATACTTAAATATTAGACTAATTTAGAATTTCGCATTTAAAGCACGCTATATTTAATCCATTATAGTCCGAAAACCCCTAAAAGGGTAACTGGCAAACAGTGCAGACCCAGATCAGATGCCACAGAACGCGGCGTCTGATCAGGGTCTCCACTTTTGGCAATAAGTTCAACCATGTGTTTCTCTGAATTATTAAATAATATAGCCTGGAATACCTAAAATCGAAATTAGAATCTTCCAATATATAGTGTGGGTGAGTTCATTCAGTCCTCAATAAGTTAAATGTTAGAAGATGATGTGCCAAACTGTTGGCAAATCGTATCGAATAAGACATTGTACAGATGAGCAGAAACGAACCAGATCAGAATGCGCGGATGCCCTATATTTATCATATAGTGGCCAAACTTCCCAACATCCAGCATAAAATATCTCGGGATGTGGATGATCTACTTAAAATGTGTTAAATCAGTTTATACTAACACGCTTGTGTAGGACAAAATCCCCCTCGGACAAAATCCCCTCTGCTCATTTTTGCATAGGTGGACGAAATCCCCTTCATGTTTTTTAAAAGGTGGACATAATCCCCCTTGAAACTTTTTACAGGATGGACATAATCCCCCTCGTGATTTTCACAAGGTGGACAAAATCCCCTCCATAAGATGGACAAAATCCCCTTCGGACAAAATCCCCCTTGCTGATTACTGCCATAGGAGTGGTACTCGAATGGTAGATAAGACTGTGTCGATCGGTCATACACTCTGTTCCCTGAAATTTAAAACGTTCATTTTTGTATATAATCTATACATTTATATAAACTCGCTTATCAATTTCAGTGCTCTATATTGTAAATCTTTGTCAAGCTAAATTGAATCTTCTTTCAAATATGTTCAATTTTGCATGCTAAATTCGTATTCAAACATTTTTTTTTTTTTTGTGAAAAAATTCAAACATTTGTTTTTGTGAAAATTGTTCAATAATGTAAGTGTAGTTAGTAATAATCATTAAATTACTTACTGCAAGATCTGTTATGAATGCACCTTTGCACTGTCTGGCACTGTCTTGAGTACATTCCCATCTGACGGTTGTCTTGGACTGATTCTTTTTCGTATACGCATGCCCTGCATAGCAGAGTTTCCTAGAGCCCTTATTACTTGTAATGAATTCCATTTTTGCGAATGCAATGATGGAACAAAAAATCTGTCCCCTTATATAACAAGGCATATTGTAACTGGGGATTAAGAGTGAATAGTGCCAGTGATTAAAAAGATTAAAAACATAACCTTTAATTTCAAAATTAATAGATCATCAATATTTTTAAAGATGGTGATTAAAGAAAATCAAAGAAAATTAAGGACTGCACTTGATTGATGCTTGGATATAACAAGATTGTTTAAAAAATACATCTTATGCTTTGAATTCCAAAATTTGTATTAAAATTATATTGTTATGCATAACATTTTTGATAAAACCTATCGCCTGACGAGATAGTTCGCCTGAAGTTGGCCTGAAATTGACCTTTGACTTATGACATTTTACAAGTTCATCGCTGATCTTGAGATCTTTTGAGTGTGTGTGTGTGCGTGCATTGGGGAAGAGACGAGGAGATACCTAAAGTTTGTATAACATATCTATCATCCAACTGCGCCACACGATTCGGGACCAAATTTTGCGGTACTGACGATGTCAAGCAATATGCGAATCTTAGTCATTTGGGATCTACACGAGCATTACGAAAACACTCCTATTCAAATACACTGAAAATTTTACCACCAAAAAATGGCAATTTTTCAGATAAAAAATTCTGATATTTTTCATATTTCTGCTCAAAATATAGATTGTTGGTACTCGTTAGAACCGTCTCGTCGAGGCGGTTCTAACGAGTAGCCACAATCTATGTTTTTGAGCAGAAATAACAAAAATAATGTATACCCCTGTAAACCCCAGTTTTACCATATAAAAGTGGGGTTTAAGGGGGTCAAAATTATATAGGTATGTTTTCGTGATGATTTATTTTATACATAATTTTTTAAAAGAAAAAAAAAAAAAAAAAAAAAAAAACATGCCAGAACTTAAATAAATTACCAGATCTTATCTAGAAGCTTATTTTAGTATGCGTCAGATATGAATATGTTTGAACTTATTTTTGTATTAGAAAGGATGGCAATGCTCAGGCAAGTCCCTGAGAATTTCGTCAGATAGCTCAAGAACAACAATATTTACGGATAATCTATGATAGTTTTACCTTATCATGAAATTCATGGTGTGTTTTACTCATTATAATCACCTCCAATAAGCTCATTTAACATATCATTACTTTATAGAACAACTGAACAGAAATTCTTAAATTATCTCCATCTACCTCCTGAACAGATGGCTCGAACTACCCATATCTAGAACAAATTTCCATGGTCCCAAAGATGTTTGAGGTATAGATGTATTTGCATTATTTCACCAAAAGTTCCAGTTTTGCCAAATCAGGTCGTTTTATTATCATTACGAAAACAGGCCTATTCTAAGATATAGAAAATTTCACCTCCAAAGAACTAGAAATTTTCAGACAAAAAACTTTGAAATTGTTCATATTTCTGCCAAAAACATAGATTGTGGGTACTCGTTAGAACTGCCTCGGCGAGGCGGTTCTAACGAGTACCCACAATTTATGTTTTTGAGCAAAAATGAGAAAAAAAAAATGTGTACCCTTGTAAACCCCAGTTTTACTATATAAAAGTGGGGTCTAAGGGGGTCAAAATTACATAGACGTGTTTTCGTGATGATCTGTGTTTTGTTTTTTTTGTGTGTGTGTGTGTATGTGTGTGTGTGTGCTTCCAACACCGAGGCCGAGGCAAATAGGTAAATTACTCTATGACATTTATTTCACTATAAATGGTGTGACGCTAGGGCGTTACCATTTCTATGAACGGCGCAGTATTTCAGCATGACGTAATGTATACTATGCTTCAAAATCATTCAGGAAGTCGTTTTATTTTTTGCTATTCACTTTTCACAGAAGAAATAAAGTTGCAAAGTTTTGTCGTGATTTAATGCAGAAATTATTGTCATACATGCAACTACCTATACACAAACAGTTTTATTTTAATCACTGGTTTTAAAGTCAAACATTTCATCACGAAAACACGCCTATATAATTTTGACCCCCTAAAACCCCATTTTAATATACTAAAACTGTGGTTTATAGGGGTATACATTATTTTTTCTTATTTTGCTAAACCTCATAGATTGTGGGTACTCGTAAGAACCGCCTCGACTCTAACGAGTATCCACAATCTATCTTTTAAGCAGAAATATGAAAAATATCAGAATATTTTGTCTGAAAATTTTCCTGGTTTCGTTTTAAAATTTACGTTATATTTGAATAGGCGTGTTTTCGTAATGTGCACTTAATCTCATAGGAAAATTGGCTGCAAATTATGCATGAATCGGTCGGGCAGGTAATTTTGAGGCAGGTTTTAAACGAATTTCCTTTGTTAATTATTGTTTTTTGAAATTTTCACAACCTTTATATTCATCAATTATTAAAAAGTAGCAAAGAAAAAATATATCTTTAGGCAGAAAAAAAAAAAAAAAAAAAAAAAAAAAAAAAAAAAAAAAAATGAAAAATCACATTACTACAGAAATTGCATAGGTCAGACTAATGTTTGGCCATAAATTAAATGTTAGAATAAGTATTTCATACCAATAAAAGTAAAAAGGGACTTCCTTTAGAAACAAAGAAGCACATATAGAAAAGGCAGATATTTTTGGATAAGATATATATAATCAGTACATAATATTTCCATATATAACGCCAAGCATAAAACGTCTCTCCTAGTGATGTCGACATGATAATAGTGAGACATCGCACTTAAATAAATCAATAAATAAATAAATAAACAAGTATTAGAAAACCATTGTAACTTTCACTCAGAAAAAACACAGTTAACCCGTTTTCAAGTTAGTCTGGGTACCCCTAAAAGGATTATTGGCAAACTGAACATACTCAAATCAGACCTCGCAGAACAGTGTCTACACTGTTTGCATTTATTGCTATAAAACATAAATGCGTTAAAATAATAATAATAATAATAATAATAATAATAATAATAATAAAACAGACACCCTGCTATTGGAAATAAACAGGTCCAAAGAGCTGTGGTCGAAGTAAATGGGTAAACTAAACGTATTTTAACTTACTGGCACTTGAGACCGTGAGAATACGAATTGTTAAAGTTAAAAACACAATAAATACTTCCATCTTCATAGCTTTATCGTTGACAGTGATTATCTGACAGGTGCATCGAAATAATACCCAATATGTACAATCTTTTGATGCACATTTACCTGGGATGACGAAGATAGAAAACGAACCCGTGGGTGCAGATCATCGATGACGCCTTTGGCGGTATCTTTACTTTCCAACTACGCAATAACCGTTCATCCCTTATCTTGTAAAACGGACTTTTTTTTTTAAAATTGGGTGCCTCAATTGTAAATATGAGTTTGATAAAAACAAATCGGAAATAGGAGGGCAACTAGTTAACCCTTAAAGCCCCAGTCACAACTATTATCGTCTGCTTTGTCATCTGCTTGTAGTTTTAAAAGTCATATTTTTGCAAACAGTGTGGACCCAGATCAGACTGCTCCTTAGGAGCAGTCTGATCAGGGTCCACACTGTTTGCCTGTATGCAAAAATAGGTTTGAAAAGTTTGCAAGAATATTCAGCAGACGATATAAACAGACGACATTTTCAGATGCAGTTTTTCTTGGCGCTTTAAGAGTTAGGAGCCTGATAAGACTATTTTGCAAATACAGTCGACTCGTTATCTCGACTTCTATTAGCTGGAATAATCGCTAATCTCGAAGTGAAAATCTGGTCCCTGTTTTAACATAGAAATCTACTACCAGGCGACAAAATTTATTATCTAGCCCTGTGATCACAGGTCCCAGTTGTTCAAAACTCGTTAGGTAACGTATCTTCCTCTTGATGATATCGGGAGGCTATAGTTTAAGATAATGGAAATCCTTGAAATCGTTTATACTTTCTTTACAAGATAAAAATGTTCGCGAACTGCCCATATCTCATCACGAAAACATGTCTATATAATGTTGACCTTCTTAAACCCCACTTTTATAGAGTAAATTGGGTATTACAGGGGTATACAATATTATTCTTATTTCTGCTCAAAAACATAGATTGTGGGTACTCGTTAGAACCGCCTCACCGAGGCGGTCCTAACGAGTATCCACAATCTATGTTTTTAGCAGTAATATAAAAAAATATCAGAATTTTTTTATCTGAAAATTTTCATTTTTTGGTTGTAAAATTTTCAGTATATTTGAATAGGCTTGTTTTCGTAATGTAGAACAAATTTTCATCATTCCGAAGATATTCGAGGCATTGAAGACTTACTGTGCTTCGAATCAATACTGCGATCAGTGTGGGTTTGATTCTGAAGTGAAGTATACTATTGACGCAGGTAATGCAAAACGGTTTTCGTTTGGAAGCGCATTTATTAACCCTTATCCTGCTGAATAAATTAAGATGCCGCGCCCACTTCTGATTTCCAGCCAATCAGATTACTTGATCCGGATTGTTGATACAAATTAAATACTGAACGGCAAACTGTGCAGATCCAGATCAGTTGGCCAACTGATCTGGATCTACACTGTTTGCAAAGGCAGGACTTATCTGGGTTCAGCAGGACAAGGGTTATGGTCAGTCGTTTCGGTCATGTCTATATACGAGGTGACAAATACGATTACTTATTACGTAAATAGGCTTTTGTTAAAATCAATATGTTCTCTTGCACGCAAAACTGGCATACAACGGTAAGAAGGTAATTGTGAGCAAGCGTATTCGCTTGCACAGTCTTATAAATGTGGGGTGCAAGTATATGACTGCACTGGTAAAAAGTAAATTATGCATGATAATCGGGACATTATAATGTTACATGTAACGTCGCGTGCGCCTGTGTGAGCGCGTATGTGGTGGGGAGGTTTACGGAATTGCATTTATGAAAGCAGAAAGCTGCTCGGAACGTTCATACACTTGACCACATTTCGAAAACAAGCCTATTCAAATATACTGAAAATTTTACCACCACAAAATGTTTTTTTTTTCCAAATAAAAGATTCTGATATTTTTCATATTTCTGCTTAAAACATAGATTGGGGGTACTCGTTAGAACCGCCTCGGCGAGGCGGTTCTAACGAGTACCCACTATCTATGCTTTTTAGTAAAATAAGAAAAATAATGTATGCCCCTGTAAACCCCAGTTTTCCTACATAAAAGTGGGGTTTAAGGGGTCAAAATTATATAGGCATGTTTTCGTGATGAGATAAAGCTATTGATCCATTCATGAACTTATGATGTCAATTTTTAACCAGTCTTATACACCATTTTACAATAATTAAGTAAAATACAATTCCATACTCTGTAATGATATTTGCAGATGAATTTCTTATCCTTTTCTTGGTAGTTAGGTAAAAGATGTGATTTTGATACCAAGTTTAGAGAAAGTGGGCTAAATATACACTCCTTTCTGAATAGTAAGACAGGGTCAAAATTATACCTAAACTGCAAAACGTTGCCCTATAGATATGCTTTTGGGTCTGAAAAAGTGGACCATACCAAAAATATGTTTATGAACCGCGTCACGCAACAACGTGTCTTCGGGCATATTCGGACAGCGGAGGCCCAGATCTGCCTGCGCATCTGCTCAGTACGGGCATGCATTTATAAAGTCAGAACTAGGACCTGTCAATGTATATAACAAATTGTTTACTTCATTTCGCAATGAGACAAGTAAATATAATGCCCTGCACTGTAGCCATATTTGCAGATTTTGTTTCTTGGTAGTTAGATACAAATTGTGATTTCAAAGAACGTTCGCTTAACACACACTCCTTCCTGGATAGTTAGACTAGGTCAAAATTATACCTAAAATGTAAAACGTTGCCAAAAAGATAAGCTTTTAGGCTCCGAGGTTATAAAACATTTTCATGCTCAACTCGGCTGAGCATGAAATTTGTCATGTTAATAAATATAGAATTGCTAACAATTGCTATTGTTGGCATTTTCATATTTATTAGCAGAGAAAATTTCATGCTCAGCTAAGTTAAGCATGAAAACAGTTTTATAACCTCGGAGCCAGGTCTGAAAAAAGTGGTCCATTACAAAATCACTTCTATATTTGCTACGCCATGCACAAATGTGTCTTCGAGCATATGCGGACATTGAAGGTCTAGATCAGCCTGCGCATCCTGATCGAAACAAAATCATCGGGTGCCACAGAATGTATGAGCTGAGAGCACAAACCCGGATCATGCTTTGCACATGCGCAGTATGATCTGAATCTGCGCATTCGCCCATGTAGGAAGGCACTTTTTCGCTTGAGGCGGCCCGTATTACAATGTATGTCATGTATATAGTTAATTGTCCAGCTTCGCCGCAAATGTTGAGAAAAGTGACATTTTAACCGCAGTTTTCAGTTTCTGGCGAACGAATGTGCACAATACAGGTTAACTGTTTAGAGGACTAAGCCTGCCCAGTAAACGTGTGGTTAGGTAAACTAACCGCGAAACCACAAGGCAAGAAAGTGCCCCAAAGACTGAACGATTCCAAGCTGCAACGAGACAGTAAGCGACAAGCATTCATCAATGATATCCGAATCCTTTTAGATGTATTGAAACACACATCAAAAGATCCAGATGAGAACGGGACAGCTTCAGAGCCACCGTTCACTTTTCAGCAGTAGATTTCCTAAGGCAAGTACCTTGTAAACACCATGACTGGTTTGATGAGAATGACGAAGAAATCCAGGAATTTCTTGAAGAGAAACAACAAAACCACAGGGCATACCTCAGAGATACCAGCTCAGTATCTAGTAATATTGCCTATTCAAACGTATGCAAGAGATTTCTAACTAGGCTGAGAAACATGCAAGACTCTTGGCTGAGCAAAAAGGCTGATGAAATCCAGTCCTTTGCAGACAGAAAGGATATGAAGAATATGAAAGGTTATGTTCTTTGATGCACTTAAGACTGTATATAATCCTCAGAGCTCAGGAATCACCCCACTCATTAGTGCAGATGGTACCAATCTTCTGACTGACAAAGACACTATCTCGAAAAAATGGTCTGAAGACTTTGATGGTGTCCTTAATCGGCCATATTCTATCAGTGATGAAGCTATCAACAGACTGCTACACATGGAATGTAATTCGCTGCTTGATGAGTTCCCAACCGTCTCTGAAACAATGAAAGCAATAAAATTCCTGTCATCTGGTGCAATACCTGCAGAGATCTACAAAAGCAGGAGGTCCTCCACTATGTGGCGAAAAGAAGCCAGCCCTTAAGAATTCAAGGATACATCAATTATCTATCTATTCAAATGGAAAGGGAAGCCTTAAGTTTGTGAAAATAATGGAGACATCTTTTTATTGTCAATTGTTAGGAATATTCTTGTAAGAGACTACTGAACAGATTGAATGAACACCTTCAACAGTAAGGGCCTCTACCAGAAAGCCAATGTAAATTCAGGAAGGACTGAGGATATGATCTTCAAAGCAAGACAAGATACCTCTACATGACCTTTGTCGACATTACCAAAGCATTTGACACAGCGAGTCGTGAGGGACTTTGGAAAATAATGACAAAGTTTGGCTTTCCGGCCAAGTTCATAGCAAAGGTGCGGCAGTTCCGCGATGAAATGCTTTCACGGGTTTAAAAAGATAGCATTTTTTTAGGATCCATTCCCTATGAAAACGATATGTTTGATGGGAAGCTTTTCAAAAAATGAAGGTTGCAACCTAAGTCCAAGGAGCAGACAGAGGTGCTAGACGAGTTCCTCTTTGCTGATGACATAACAAAGGTGCTCCAACAGAAGAAAAGATGCGAAAGGTTGTGGGTCAATTACTGACTCATGTGACAGCTACGATTTCACAATCAGCATAAAGAGACTGAGGTGGTACATCAATCAGCATCTCAAAAGCCTTACAATGATCCATCATTACAGTGAAAGGTCAACAGTCGCAAGTGGTAGACAAACTCACGGACACCATCAAAGCTTCCCTTAAGGACTTTAACATATCAACAGAGTCGTGTAAACAGATTCCACAGGATCGAGCAAAGTGACGAGGCCTCATAAGAAGGGGTGCCGGTGAATACAAAGCAAAAGGAATCAGCGAAGCCGAGCAGAAGCATGCTCAGAGGAAGACCAGAGCTTAGGTATTCCCAACAGAGCTTACTTTTTCAGACCTCTCTTGTTCTATCTGTAACAAGCAGTTAAGAGCTAAATCGGTCTCATCAGTCATCTTAGAACACACAAACAGTAGCACTTTACACAGTTGATTAAGATTGGTCATTGTCAGTAATGACAGACGAACTATTATTATGTGTTCGCTGATGACTTTGGCAAATAAAGTAAGGTATCTATATGTATTTTCCTACAGCTTTAGGTATAGTTATGTCATCCCGTCCCTCTACCCTAATTAGCAATATATAGCAATTATGTATCAAAATCACAACGTTTACCTAAATACCAGGAGAAAAAAAATCAGAAGTTCTTCTTTAAATCAGAGCCCTCCATAAAACGGTATTTACTCTTGCCACATTTCAGAGTCGAAAGTAGGCTACCTTTTTTCGTCCCTGCAGACCAATACATATACCTTTGCAAACCGTGCAAGTCTAGATAAATCGAGCCGACCGATCGGAGTCAGCTCTGTTTTATCATTCTGGTACTGATTTTTGATTATTTGCAACAATGCATGTGGCCAAATTCGGTAATGGAACTGTCTATTAAAAAAACTAAGAGCTAACAATATTTTATTTCTATGGAAATACAGCAAAGTGGTTCGTCCAACATGCTCTTTTCCTAAATTCATTATAAACAATAGGATTACGTATCAGATTATGATCAGAAATGCATGAATGGTCTATATGATCTGAACAAAAAATGAATAGATCTAATGGTTTTATAAACACGCATGCGTACCAAGTGTTACATCACGAAAACACGCCTATATAATGTTGACCCTCTTAAACCCCACTTTTATATAGTAAAACTGGGGTTTACAGGGGTATACATTATTTTTCTTATTACTGCTCAAAAACATAGATTGTGGGTACTCGTTAGAACCGCCTTGTCGAGGCGGTTCTAACGAGTACTCATAATCTATGTTTTGAGTAGAAATATGAAAAATATCAGAGTTTTTATCTGAAAATTTTCAGTTTTGGGAGGTGAAATTTTCTATATATTTGAATAGGCGTGTTTTCGTAATGCAAGTACCCCAAACCCCTAGACCCAATCCATCCAGTGACATTAAAAAACAAAATGTCCAGATCAGTCTCCATAATATTGCAGTCAGAATGTACATTTACTTGTTAGTACAGTCATATGGGCTACGTTATGCAATCAAAGCACTGAGAGTGCTGATGGTGGCGGTTTCCTTAATTTCTATAAGCCTCCAAACTACACATCATCTGTACTTTCATTTTGTTCAATATTTCTTGATATGTAACTAAAGCAATGCCATTTCCGCTACACCATGTGTGTATTCTGCACAATTCAGAGTAACTAGTTTCAGTATCATGAATATTTGATCCATATCACTGTGGTTCTGAACCCCTTTTAACCACATTTTTATTTAATTTCCCTGTACTGTGTACAGTAACATTATTTATAATCAAATAACACAGTGTTTTTTTTTTTTATTTTTTTTTTATTTTTCAAGTATGAAATACTTACATGTTACTTATTTCTTAAAGGACTGGAAGGATTGTAAGTTGTGGGTATTCATTACAACTACCCTATCAATAACTTTCAAATAAGTACCAACAACATATGCTTTGTGTAGAAATTATAATTAAAAAGATAATCTGGAAAATCATCTAGAGTGCTTAAATGTACATAGTTCTGGCTTTTTACCGTTTACCGTCTGTTATTCCATCCATTTGAGGAGTCATTATGTCCATTCTATTATATATATATATATATATATATATATATATATATATATATATATATATATATATATATATATATATATATATATATATATATATATATATTGTATCTAGAAACAAACAAGAGCTCTACAAGCGGAGGCATCATACACCCTTGGCAAGTAATAAGATGTAGCACATATGCGGACTACTGTGCAATTCTGTGCTCCAGACTTGTGTAAATTTGTAAGTGGAGTTAGCTGGAAACCAAAAAATTACCAAAAATTTCAAAGGGACATAATGCTGCTACTATTTGTTGGACTGTAATTTTGGAATAATATGTGCTGTTCCACATCATGGTCAAACTACAAATCAAGTTTCAGCTTGATTGGATGTAAACTATATGAGGAGTTAGCCGGGAACAAAAGATTAATTGAATTTTAAAGGGGCATAACTCTGCCAATATTTGGTGTACTGTAACCTCCTAATAATATGCGCCGCTCCACACCACGGTCTAACAATAAATCGCTTTTCAGCATGATTGGATGTAAACTATAGAAGGAGTTAGCCAGAAATGCAAAGTTTATGGAAATTTTTAATAGGGCATAACTCTGGTAATATTTGATGTTTGGTAACCTCAAAATAATATGTGCTGCTCCACATTATATTTTTATTATAAATCGAGTTTAAGCTCAGTGTAAGTATTTACAAAGTTTCAGTTTGATCAGGTGTAAACTATAGGAGTTAGCCAGAAACGAAAAGATTACAGAATTTTCAAAGGGGCATAGCTCTGCTAATATATGGTGGACTGTAACCTCAAAATAATATGCCCTGCTCCACTTCATGGTGTAACTATAAATCAAGTTTCAGCTTGATCCAATGTAAACTGTAATAGGAATAAGCCGGAAACAAAAAACATACAGAAATTTTCAAAGGGGCATAACTGCCAATATTTGGTGGACTGTAACCTTGAAATAATTTGCGCTGCTCCACATCAGGTTCTTACTATAAATCAAGTTTAAGCGTGATCAAATGTAAACTGTAGGAGGAGTTAGCTGGGGAAGTGAAAAATTTACTGAAAATTTCAAAGGAAAATAACTCTGCTGATATTTGGTGGACTGTAACCTCGAATATATATGAGCTACTCGATATCATGGTCTAACTATAAATCAAGTTTCAGCTTGATCCGATGTAAACTGTAGGAGGAGTTGGCCAGAAACAAAAAGTTTTACCAAAATATTCCAAGGGACATAACTCTGTTAATATTTGGTGGAGTGTGGCCTCAAAACAACATGCGCTGCATCACATCACGGTCTACCTATAAATCAAACTTCAGCTTGATCGGATGTAAACTGTAGGAGAAGCTAGCAAGAAACTAAAAAAATTAGCGAAATTTTCAAAGGGTCATTATTCTGCTAATATTTGATGGACTGTAACCTAGAACAAATATACACTGTTCCACATCATGGTCTAACTGTAAATCAAGTTTCAGCTTGATTCGATGTAAACTGTAGGAGGATTTAGTCAGAAACGAAAAGTTTACTGAAATTTTCAAAGGGACATATCTCTGCTAATATTAGATGGACTGTAACCTTGAAATAATATGCACTGTTCCACATCATGGTCTAAGTATAAATCAAGTTTCAGCTTGATTGGATGTAAACTGTAGGAGGAGTTAGCTGGAAACAAAAAAACTTATAGGAATTTTCAAAGGGGCATAACCCTGTTAGTATTTGGTGGACTGTAACCCCGAAACATTATGTGCTGCTCCACATCATGGTCAATTTATAAACCAAGATTCAGCCTGATGGGATGTAAACTGTAGGAGGAGTTAGCTGGAAACAAAAAAGTTTATGGCTTCAGACCCCATAACCTAATCCGCCCTGTTTGAAAAACGAGTATAATAAAAATAGTAGTGAGCTTAAAGATGTTCAGATGCATCCCCTAATTTCAGAATATTTCAAATTACGGTAAAGATATTGGCAAAATGAAAATTATGTTGAAAACCCCATTTAGAGATTCCTGAATGTTCAAAGTCTTAGTTATTATTATTTATACTTTGTAAAAAAGCTATCCCACAATACACTATTCTATGATGCCACTGATTCTTTTAGATTTTAAATCCTCATCATTTTATTCCAGACTGCTAATTTTAATTAAAAAAAAGTAAGTATTCTATTACTATTGATATTAAGACTTAAAATTTCAAGCTAGAATTTTTTTTTTAATTATGAAAACTAATATAATTAAATTCCAAAAAACTTTTTTTTTAAATATGAAAACTGCAAGATACAGGTTACTATGTTGGAAAAAAATTACCAAGAACAAATTTATTTTTGATAATTACATTCCAAAGATCATTACAAATACACATAAAACTTCAGTAAAATAACTTCAGACAATGGAATTTAAATTTTAGTTTGACATAAATTTGATTTCTAAAAATTAAATTGTATCAAACTAAATATGAAAATGTATAAGCACTGCACCCTAACAAAAAGGGAAGAGACCTTTTCTCTCTGTATACATTCTTTGAATATTTTCAAATTAAATTTTTTTAAAAGATTTTTGAAAAAAATTTCATAAGAACCACTGTTGTATGTACATGTATTTGGAATATTTTCAAATTAAAGTTTTTAAAACATGGCTTGGCGTGCATTAAATTCACAGAAAGTCTTAAAGTTCTCTCCCCTTGCGGAAAACGGCGAACATTCTGCCGAGTGTATCCGATCCTCTTAAAGTTTGCCTGAATGAAGTTTATGCAGTCATATCAAGGACTTTCTGAATCCCATTCAACAGTACTTAAAAGATAAAATAAACTAGCACATGCGACAATGGGTACTTATCATACAGGCCTCAGTGGCTCAGTTGGATGCGCCGTCCGACTGGAGACCAGGAGGTCGCGGGTTCAACCCCCGCCGAGTTCGGCAACATTCTTTCGTGGAGATTGATCATGAAATATTTTCTACGGTCATTCTCTCCCTTCCGCTGATTCAAGAAGGGCAGTTGTCAGTTTCTGGCGAAAGAATGTGCACAATACTGGTTAACCGCTTAGAGGACTAAGCCTGCCCAGTAAACGTGTGGTTAGGTAAACTGACCGCGCTCGACATGACCCCATTGGGTTGACTGGGCCGTAAAACCTCAACACAAACAAAAAAAACTTATCATACAGGCGCCCTGCAAAGGCTCAGGCGAGCCTGGGCATAAACGCAGTCTCACCAGAACCTTGCTGTTCCCCGACAAGTAGCATAGACCTTGATGAATCATCGTGCAAAAGAAAACGCATTAAGCCAAAACAGCGAACTTCTCTAGCGCATTTGAAAAAAAAAAAAAAAAAAAAAAAAAACAAGCCGGAAACCATATTTGTGTTTTTCCGTGTGCCGGCTCAAATTCCGTTTTCATGTTGTAAACGTAATCGCTTTGTCATGCTGCTGAATATTGAAATACAACTTACCTTTTGCTATACAAGGTTACCGTCACTAGTCCTGTATGCGTTTTTACGCGCACACCTGTAGGCGTTGGCAGCCTCGTCCCTATTGTATGACCCATAATCGTAAAAGCAGTCATCGTCACATGCTTCATCGATATCTGTAATGACTATAATTATTTTTTTATTTAAATGTACGCAGTTTCCTGTTTTCCGATTGGTGGAAAAATAATTGATTTCCTGATGAAGTAGCAAATTCCAGTGCTATGCCTACAACCGCACTACTTTTAGTAAACCTAACACAAGAGGTAAGACAAGTCGCTAATAAACTTGCCTACTATCGAAAGAATTAAAAAAAAATATACATTATTTTCTTATTTTCACCCTAAAACATTGATTGTGGGTACTCGTTAGAACCGCCTCGTCGAGGCGGTTCTAACGAGTACCACAATCTATGTTTTGAGCAGAAATATGAAAAATATCAGAATTTTTCATCTGAAAATTTTCATTTTTTGGTGGTAAAATTTTCTGTATATTTGAATAGGCGTGTTTTCGTAATGGTAAACCAATTTTCTCAAGGGAAATTATGCTAATGAAAGCAAACAGCAAAAATATAAGGGAAGGAACTCTTTCTGAGTCTAAAACACACTATTCCATCATTGGAGTTGTTCACGTGTATTGTTGTAAATAGGAGTGTCAATAAAATATGAAGCAGAATAACAAAATAGGGAAGATTCTGATGAGACGGCTCGTTACAAACCGTCTCATCTGGATCAACACAGTTTGAAAAAGTAACTGGCCCGAGGTTATAAAACTTTTTTTATGCTCAACTCAGCTGAGCATGAAATTTTCTCTGCTAATAAATATAAAAATGCCAACAATAGGTGGCATTTTCATATTTATTAGCAGAGAAAATCTCATGCTCAGCTATGTTTAGCAACAAAGAATTTGAAATTTGTTATTTGAGATTTATTAGCAAATTTCATGCTCAGCTGAGTTGAACATGAAAAAATGCTTATAACCTCGGGGTCTGGTCTGTAGGGATGAAAGGGTTTAAACTTAAACTTGTAGCTACAGACTAAAGAAAAATCACTAGTAGAATCATGATCAGCCAGACTTATTAGCAGGACGAATTTCATGCTCAGCTGAGTTGATCATGAAAAAGTTTTATAACCTCGGGGCCTGGATCAGTAAAAAGCGGGTGTAATATTTTAGGCATTGGAAATATTAAAGTCAACTGCATGTAGCAGTTTTTTTCGCTCTGGCTGCCGATTTTATCTGTGTTGATTGCCACGAGCCATCATCCATGTTTCATCACATAGATTTAATCTGATTTACATTTTATTTTTTTTTAATGTGATGTTTCTCGGATTGTTAGAGAGCCTTTATTCGAGCCGTACAATCAGTTTTAAAACATTAGGACGTTGGATGAAGATTTAATGTAAGTACAATCGATTTAGAGTCATTCTGGTTTGTTTTTGTCATTTACGTGGCCTTGTGGCCGCTCGCTGGAGGGGGTGGGGGTTGTTCTGCTCGTTGTCTATTGTTGTGTTTTGTGGATCATGTCTGGATTTGTGATTACCTTATTTGGGAAGAGGGAGCTGCTTACATATGTCTTGTGGACTGATTGTCATGGGTTGTTTTCTCTTCAGTTTTGTTTTGTCATTGGTAGGTTATGATGTGTGATTTTGCCATTTCTATACTCTTATAATATATATGTAGAAAGTACTGAATTAGTCTAGTGTATAATGTCACTTAGTCTTCTACAAAATACAATGTCCTAGTGGATAGGAGAGTTGACTATTAATCCATTAGGTTTCTCATCGCTGTGGTTCGAGTCTAGCTCGGTTCACATGTGGGAGAGCTAAGGTCTCACATGTGGGAGAGCTGGTGACAGTTGTTTGCTTGTGTTAAATTACTCTTATTGCCAGATTTCGATACTTCGAAGAACCTGACAGCCAGTATCTTAGTAGATTAATTTCAAGTGTCGGCACTCATTAGAACCGCCTCGCCGAATTGGTTCTAACGAGTACCCACTATCTATGTTTTTGGGCAGAAATAGGAAAAATAATGTATACCCCTGTAAACCCCAAGTTTTACTATATAAAATGGGGTTTAAGGGGGTCAAAAGTATATAGGTATGTTTTCGTGATGACAAAATACACTGGTAACAGAGAACAATAATCGAGAAACAAACACTACTTCAAATTCAAACAAACTTAAAATAAAACTAAGAAGAAACCCAATAGAGCTGAGGAAACTATCATTAAAACATACAAGATATATTACGAGACGCAGAATTTACAACAAAGTATAAATTAAAATGGGAAACGAAGTTTGGGGATAATCTAAGCTGGAACAATATTTGGCAAAACTCAATCCTACTTCCTTTTACAAATAAAGAGAAACAAATTCACTGGAAAATAATTCAGAATTTAGTATTTACAGAATACCGATTAAACGTAATGGAAAGGTCGGGTGGTACATGCCATTTTGTAAGAACGCAACCGAGAACTTAGCCCATCTATTTTATCACTATCCCCTAGTAAATGAGACATTATTATTTATGGAACAAAAAATTTTAATTTAATTCTTACTGAAACAAATCAAGAAGAAATTTACTTTGACTTAAAAATTTTGTAATTTGGTATAGAAAATCAAAAATTTAAAGAATACCAACCTTTGTAAATATAATTTTACATATAGTCAAATGGGAATTATGGAAAATAAGAAACCTGGTAAAATATGAAAACAAAACGTATAAAACTAAATACATAACAGAAATTATTACGAAAAAAATAAAGCATTATAACCAGGTTTGGGAAAAATCAAATTTCGTAGAAAAAGAAAGTCAGTTCCTTAATCTTCTGGCTAATTGTTAAGTAACTAGATATAGGTTATAGATAAGGAGTAGTAAAAATCTAAATTTAAGAAAAAAGAGCATTTATTTACTTAATTGTAATTTGAACTTATATTGCTCATCTACTTTACTAACAGTATCGATCATGTATCTGAACTTCTAAATTGGCATAACATTCTGAAGCTTTCGTCTGCCTATCCATGAGTGACTATACCCAACCATAAACGACATTTGATATACTCTTCAAACCTTTTCAGTATCAGTGGTTTATGTGCGGGTATACCACCATTGCTTATCTTCCTTCTTGCTTAAGAAAACCGTTCAAGCTATTGAAATGTATTAATTGTTTGGCCCATATCTTAAAATCCTAGTAGTTGTAATTCTATAAAGAGAACAATAATTAACAAATGTGTTAATCAAATAAATGTAGTATGTAATATCATCATTACGCCATTATTTCATTTTCTGTCTTTCATTTCATCCAATCCTTTGGAGAAAAAAATGTCACAATGGACCCAAAGATCCCAAAAGGATATGAAATTTAATCTGTACTATGGTGAAATACGGGGAGACGTTCTACGCCGCCACACGGCACTAATACCAGCTGCAGTGTAGCAACATAAACGACAAAAAGATTGCCTTGGAAATAAAGAAGACACTACAGATTAGAAAATGACAGTCTCGGTTTTATCGAGACTCTTTATAAACTGCAATGAAGTATGCACCAATACTTCCGCCTTCTAGCGTACTCCGTTTTCAAACATACCACAATGGACACAATGATCGCAAAGGAAATGAAATATAATCAGCACTATGGTGAATTACGGAGAGACGTAAAACAACAGAACCTGTGTAATCTAATCTAGGTTTCTCGAAGATAGCACATGGCAAGTCCAAAATTCTTGATAAGGCAGCTCAAAATCGGTGATTACGAGTACTTGTTGACAGTCGTTTGCTTGTGTTAAATTATTCTTATTGCCAGATTACGATACTTCGAAGAACCTGACAGCCAGTATCTTAGTAGATTAATTTCAAGTGTCGGTACTCATTCTTCCAATTCTACAATAATACTTGTGCGACTAGCGAAGGCTTAACATCCGCGCAGCCTGATGAGAGTCTTCGCTGATTATATGCGCCTTTTACAGCCTTCGGGCTATTCAAAGAGGAATAACAAACACCCTTGTTATAGTGGATGGATCTACAGGCTGATCAAAGGTCTTATTGTAGGTTTTGTCATGCTTTGGATTATTTTGTATTAAAGGGGAGCTGAGGACTCGGCTTAACCATTTAACCCTTCAGTTTTTGAAGTTGACTGTTCAATCGTTGAATTTGGACTAGTCCATTATTACAAATATGGATTTCAGACAGAAATCCATACAGAATTGCACGCAGTGTAGATCCTGATAAGACGGTTCATTACAAGCCGGCTCAGCTGAATCTACACTGTTTCCAAAGGTATCTATTTTGGTCTACAGGGACGAAAGGGTTAAGGGGAATTGATACATTATAAAGAGAGGTGACTGTCCATTTGTCTCCCTTGTAGAAAGGGGTCTACTCTAAAAGAAAAGGGCAAATCACCGGGAGCCAATTCTTTCCATTTAGACATCACGAAAACGTGCCTAATATTTTGACCCCCTTAAACCCACTTTTATATAGTAAAACTGGGGTATACAGGGGTATACATTACTTTCTTATTTTCACTCTAAAACATAGATTGTGGGTACTCGTTAGAACTGCCTCGTCGAGGCGGTTCTAACGAGTACCACAATCTATGTTATGAGCAGAAATATGAAAAATATCAGAACTTTTCATCTGAAAATTTTCATTTTTTTGTGGTAAAATTTTCCGAATATTTGAATAGCCGTGTTTTCGTAATGGTAAACCCATTTTCTCAAGGGAAATTATGCTAATGAAAGCAAACAGCAAAAATATATGGGAAGGAACTCTTTCTGAGTCTAACACACACTATTCCATCATTGGAGTTGTTCACGTGTATTGTTGTAAATAGGAGTGTCAATAAAATATGAAGCAGAATAACAAACAGGGAAGATTCTGATGAAGACGGCTCGTTACAAACCGTCGCATCTGGATCAACACAATTTGAAAAAGTAACTGGCCCCGAGGTTATAAAACTTTTTCTATGCTCAACTCAGCTGAGCATGAAATTTTCTCTGCTAATAAAAATGAAAATGCCAACAATAGTTGCATGAAATTTTCTCTGCTAATAAATATGAAAATGCCAACAATAGTTGGCATTTTCATATTTATTAGTAGAGAAAATTTCATGCTGAGCTATGTTTAGCGACAAAGAATTTGCAATTGTTAGTTATTTGAGATTTATTAGCACGACAAATTGCTGAGTTGAGCATGAAAAAATGTTTATAACCTCGGGGTCTGGTTTGGTTTGTAGGGATGAAAGGGTTTAAACTTAAACTTATAGCTTCAGACTAAAGAAAAATCACTAGTAGAATCATGATCAGCCCGGCGACCGGCACAAGTACTATTGAATTGTGTCATTTTTCTGCGCCCAGGTGCGTAAATGTGGATTAAGGAAACTCTGGTCCCGAGGGTATAAAACTTTTTGCATACTCATTTGAACATAAAATTTTCTCCGCTAATAAATATGAAACTGCCAACAATAGTTGGCATTTTCGTATTTATAAACACTACCAGATAATTTTTCATACTCAGCTATGTTTAGCAAGAAGGAAATAAAAACTTTAAACTATAATACCCCTCCATTCGGGCAGATAACTCAAAATTTGACGAAATGTGTCCATTAGCAATCCCAAACCAGATCTCCACAATATCAATGCACATACCAAATTTGGTGAAAATCCGTCGATGTTTATCATCCGGAAACGGAAAACGGACGGACGGACGGACAAAAAGACACACGGACGTCTAACGTGAAACCATAATACCCCACGAGTATTGTGTGGCGGGGTATTATTACTATAATTGTTAGTAATTTGAGATTTATTAGCAGGACGAGTTTCATGCTCAGCTGAGTTGAGCATGAAAAAGTTTTATAACCCCTGGACCTGGATTCAGCTTTGGAGTAAAAAGTGGATGTAATATTTTAGGCACTGGGAATATTAAAGTCAACTGCATGTAGCAGTTTTCTTTAGTTCTGGCTGCCGATATCTGCGTTGATTGCCACGAGCCATCATCCATGTTTCATCACATTGATTTAATTTGATTTACATTTTTTTTTTCTTTTCCATCACGAAACCATGCCTATATAATCATGACCCCATTAAACCCCACTTTTATATAGTAAAACTGGGGTTTGCAGGGGTATACTTTGTTTTTCTTATTTCTGTTCAAAACATAGATTGTGGGTACTCGTTAGAACCGCCTCGCGGTTTTTTATAGAATTTTTTTTTCAGTTTTTGGAGGTGAAATTTTCTATATATTTGAATAGGCTCGTTTTCGCAATGTAATGTGATGTTTCTTTGACTGAGTTAGAGAGCCTTTATTCAGGCCGCACAATCATTTTTACATCATTTGGACCTAAGATGAATATTAAGTGCCAGTACAATCGATTTAAAGCCATTTTATAGCGATGGTTCTGGTATGTTTTTGTCATTTATGTGGCCTGTTGGCCGCTCGCTGCGGGGCTTTGTTCTGCTCGTTGTCTATTGTTGTGTTTTGTTGATCATGTCTGGATTTGTGATCACCTTGTTGGGGAAGAGGGAGCTGCTTGCATATGGCTTGTGGACTGACTGTCATGGGTTGTTTCCCTTCAGATTTTTGTCATTGGTAGGTTATGATGTGTGATTTTGCCATTTCTATAATATATTAGTTGAAAGTACTGGATTAGTCTAGTGCATAATGTCACTTAGTCTTCTACAAAATACAATGTAGAAGCTTTTGTACATAGGCTGATTTGAAGGTGTCCATAGGTCCAGACAAGGCGTTTTTTTTCTTATTTCTCCTTGAAAACATATGTTGTGGGTACTCATTAGAAGCGCCTTCTCGAGGACATATGTTTTCAGGAAGAAATGAGAAGAATATTTTTCTGATACCCTTCTTATCTGGAGCTATGGTATAAAGCTATAGCGGGCCCCGTAGCTTAGTGGATAGGAGAGTTGACTCTTAATCCATTAGGTTTCTCACCGCTGTGCTTCGAGCCTAGCTCGGGTCACATGTGGAAAAGCCAAGTTCTGCTTACGGATGGTCAGGTAGTTTTTCCCCGGGTTCTCCGGTTTTCTCCCACCTTTGATGAACGATCGGCTCGATAAAAGTGAAATATTCATAAAAGGGCCGTAAAAACCAAATAAAAAAACAAAACAAAAAAAACAAAAAAACAAACTATAAGCATGTTAAAATACCGAGGACAGCGAAAATGGAAATCTCGTGACAGTTCTAAAACCGCAGGAAGGATTTTGGGCTTGGCTACTTCATGTGTTCTAGCTTTAGTATTCATAAATATGAAAATATAAGAATGTTTTGTCTGAAAAATTTCATTTTTTTATGGTAAAATTTTCAGTATATTTGAACAGGCATGTTTTCGTAATGCTGGGCATTCTGTGGGAAGCTAAGGATCAACAATTTCGTAACACGGACAACAAAGACTCTGATCAGACTATGCGCAGGTTGATCTAAATCTTCGCCTTCGTAGGAAATGCTGTTTATGTTGAGGTTTTACGGCCCGGTCAACCCACTTGGGTCATGTTGAGTGCCGTCAGTTTATCTGACCACACTTTTTCCTGGGCTGGCGGTTAACCAGTAATTTGCATATTTTTTTCGCCAGAAACTGCAACTGCCCTTCTAGAATTTGCGGAAGGGAGAGAATGACCGTAGAAAATATTTCATGATCAATCTCAACGAAAATATGTTGCCGGCCACTGGGGATCGACCCCGCGACCTCCTGATCTCCAGTCGGACGCGCATCCGACAGATGCTGTGCCCTGGCTCTTTTTCGTTTGGTTTTGTTCAGAATTGACACGATTAACACAATTCACAATTAACACTAACTTTATTTTCTTCTGAAAAATCATAATATGCCTCAATATTACATTAGGAATATACAACAGTTAAAATAATCTTCAGTGAAAGTGTGTCTCTAGAAATATCAGTAATGAATATACTGATCATTTAAAATATTGTTTTTTTTTTTTTTTTTTTTTTTTTTCTTTTTCCTTCAGTTTCTCGAAATATATCGTGCGTCATCGCAGAATTGTTTCTAAATATCTAAGTTAGCCGTCATTCGGATATTTTGCATTCTTCATACTCATCTGCAAGATAGAATCAAAAAGATATTAATTAGTCAGCCGAGATTTACGAAACTTATGTTGGTATAAATATACCGTATTCGATCTTATTACCGCACAAATCCCTATAAGCGCACATTCAAGCAATTCCATAGTCTTCGGATTACAGCCACTGTACATTTTGTGTACTTCTTCATAAAAGCCTACATATATTGTGGGTACCTATTTAAATGGCATCGACTTGTCGATGCAATTCAAATGAATACCAACAACATATGCTTTTATAAAGAAAATCAGAAAAGAAATCGCATAAACATCGTCAACTAAGTCCTTTACTGATTTTTTAGGTGTGCCCTTAGTAGATAAATACATATTTTACCTGACGTTTTCCGAGTTATTTTGAAAACCCTAAGCCCACAGTGCGGTAATTAGGTCGAATACGGTACCTTATTTTTTAATTGAAAATGGACGGAACAATATAACTGTTTCATTTCTATTGTAAACCCTGATTCTGGTAAACATGGCTATGCCCTGCCTTTTCTGTAGTCTTCAGATTACAGCCAGGGTACTTTATAAAGGCATATGTTGTGGGAACCCATTTGTGTTGTTGCATCGACTTGTCGATGCAATTCAAATGAATACCCACAATATAAGATTTTATAAAGAAAACCAGAAAAAGAAAACACAAACACAAAAACATCACATAAGCATCATTTAATTAGTCCTTCGCTGATCTCTTAGTAGGTAGATACATATTTTTCCACAAATTTTACCAGTAATTCTGAAAAAATCTAAGCGCACAGTGCCGTAATTAGGTCACATACAGTTTGTGTCGTTGTCCAAATTTGGATTTAGCCAGATCAGGAATCTGGTTAGGCAAAATAGGAATTCTTATTTATCTTCAAATAATTTTCTCAATACTGACCAGAAATCAGATATTAGACTGTGTAACTGACGATAATGCAATAACCATATGCACATATACAGGCCTGACAAAAGAGCCTACAAAGTTTCAAATTGACAGTTATAAAGCAAGCTGTATAAGGAGTTTCGCACACAAGGTACCCACCGTCTGTCGTTAAATACCTTAGTCGAAAAAGGAGAATGATTCCATCAAGGAGAACCTCGGCGGAAAAACAAAAAAATACGGGTCCGCTTATTTTTTATACTGATGGTCTATTAAATTTTAGGGTCCTAACTCTAAACCATGCCTGAACGTATGCAAGTGTAACGGACAAACAGACGGACAAAAGGACGGACAGACTGATGGACAAGCCCAAACAAATATGCACCCTCACTTCTTCGAAGGCTATAATAATGATTTCTTTGATCCCTGCAGACCAACACAAACACCTTTGCAAAAAAGCACACAGGCATCTCATCAAGATCATTATTTGCCATTATATTATGGATTTTTGGCTAAACCTCTATTTGCAAAAATGGACGTCCAGATTCAGACAAGGAGGTATCCCTTTTAGAAACTCAGACGTGAAAGGGGTTAACACGTAAACAAGATCGAAATATGAAAAAGACATTGCCTTTAATTTGAAGCAAAGATACTGCAAAGATACTGTTTCATATCAAAACCAACCGTTTGTTTTGTAAGTAACAAAGCGACTGTCCCATATTGAAACCGGTCAGTAACAATGATACTGTCCTATATAGAAACCAACCATTACTTTAGATAAGTAACAAATATTAATAAGTTACAAAGAAACTGCCCCATATCGAAACCAAACATTCTCTTGAACTAGTAATACTGACACTGTCCCAGACTGAAACCAACCAGTCCATTTAAAAAGTAACAAAGAGTAACAATGATACTGCCTAAAATTCTCACCAACAAGTCCCTTAATAAGTTACAAAGATACTGTCGATATCAATACCAACCACTTCCATTAAAAATGAATTAACAAACATATGTTCCCATATCGAAACCAACTATTCCTTTTAGAAAATTAAGAAAGATACCATATCAAAACAAGCCATTCCCTTTAACAATAAACAAAACTAATGTTCCATATCGAAACCAACCATTCCTTTTATTTTGATAATAAGGATACTGTTCCCATATCGATACCAACTAATCCCTTAAATAAGTAAAAATATAATTGTCCTATATTGAAAACAATCATTCCTTTTCATAAGTCACAAAGATACGTCATATCGAAACCAACCAATCCCTTAAATAAGTAACAATGATACTGTCCTATTGTAAACAATCATTCCCCTTTAATAAGTAACAAAGATAATGTCTCATATCGAAACCAACCAATCCCTTAAATAAGTAACAATGATACTGTCCTATATTAAAAGCAATCATTCCCTTTCATAAGTAACAAAGATACATCCCATACCGAAACCAACCAATCCCTTCAATAAGTAAGAATGATACCGTCCTATATTGAAAACAATCATTCCCCTTCATAAGCAACAAAGATACGTCTCATATTAAAACCAATCAATCCCTTCAATAAGTAACAATGATACTGTCCTATATTAAAAGCAATCATTCCCTTTCATAAGTAACAAAGATACGTCCCATACCGAAACCAACCAATCCCTTCAATAAGTAAGAATGATACCGTCCTATATTGAAAACAATCATTCCTTTATAAGTAACAAAGATACGTCCCATATTAAAATGATCAATCCCTTCAATAAGTAACAATGCTACTGTCCTATAATGAAAACAATCATTCCCTTTTATAAGTAACAAAGATACGTCCCATATCAAAACTAACCAATCCCTTCAATAAGTAACAATGATACTGTCCTATAACGAAAACAATCATTCCCCTTCATAAGTAACAAAGATACGTCCCATATCGAAACGAACAAATCCCTTCAATAAGTAACAATGATACTGTCCTATATTGAAAACAATCATTCCCCTTCATAAGTAACAAAGATACGTCCGATATCGAAACGAACAAATCCCTTCAATAAAAAACAATGATACTGTCCTATATTGAATACAATCATTCCCTTTCATAAGTAACAAAGATACGTCCTATATCGAAACCAAAACAATCCCTTCAATAAGTAACAATGATACTGCCCTATACTAAAAACAATCATTCCCTTTCAAAGGTAACAAAGATACGTCCCATATCGAAACCAAACAATCCCTTCAATAAGTAACAATGATACTAGTTTTTATTGAAAACCATCATTCCCTTTCATAAGTAACAAAGATACGTCCCATATCGAAACCAACCAATCCCTTCAATAAGTAAGAATGATACTGTCCTATATTGAAAGCAATCATTCCCTTTTATAAGTAACAAAGATACGTCCCATATCGAAACCAACCAATCCCTTCAATAAGTAACAATGATACTGTCCTATATTGAACACAATCATTCCCCTTCATAAGTAACAAAGATACGTCCCATATCGAAACGAACCAATCCCTTCAATTAGTAACACACTGTCCTATGTTGAAAACAATCATTCCCCTTCATAAGTAACAAAGATACGCCCTATATCGAAACCAACCAATCCCTTAAGTAAATGATAATAATATAATACTGTTATATATTGAAAACAGTCATTCGCCTTCATAAGTAACGAAGATATGTCCCATATCGAAGCCAACCACTCCCTTTAAAAATAACAAAACAATACTGTACTTAATCGAAACCAACCATTCCCTTTCATAAGTTACGAAGATACTGTCTTATATCCAAACCAATGAAGGCCTTTGATAAGTGACACAGGTACGGTCCTATATAGAAAACCAGCCATTCACTTTAATAAGTCCCA
Organism: Anodontia alba; assembly: GCA_964016985.1. Lineage (NCBI taxonomy): Eukaryota > Metazoa > Mollusca > Bivalvia > Lucinida > Lucinidae > Anodontia > Anodontia alba. Next base: position 33,008,334 of record OZ024837.1, on the reverse strand, counting down.
AAGATACGATCCTTTATCGAAACTAACCATTCCCTTAAATAAGTAACAAAGATATTGCCCAACCAAAACCAATCATTCTTTTCAACGATTAACAAAGGTACTGTCTCATTTAAAACTAACAAATCTATTAAATCTATTAAAAAGTAAAAAAAAAAAAAAAAAAAAAGGAACAACAACAACAAAAAAACTTCAGTCCCATATCGAAAGTAACCATGCGTTTCAAACAGAATAGTACCTTCTGGCTTACTGTTTAAGTCTGAGGATCACATTCGATGTAGACATCTCTCTCATGTTTGCAGCTGGATTTACCCCAATTATCATCGAAACACTGCTGCAAATTGTCTTCTGTCCCTGTGCACCTTAGATTGTGCATCCATACAGGACCAGTACCTCTCTTCGTTTTAGCTGCTACAGATCCGCCCCTGAATATAAATGAACGTAAGCTAAACTTATTCATTGTTACTGATATATCGCACGATTTAATCATGCACCAACACGCAATTTGGGGTCAAATTTATAATACTCAAAGAATTTGTGAGCGCTCTGGTTAGAAATGATCGTTTTTACTAATTCAGTTTATGTTTAATAAGTTTAAATTTTGAATAATCTTTCAGACTGCTGCAGCATGCATGGATTTACTTTAAGGAAACCTGATACGCTTTTAATGGAGGCAGCTCTGTCAAATGCCGTTTTGCCTCCCGTCTGAAAAGGGTCTTTACTAAACAGGAAAGAATTACTCCACACAACATGATAGCATAATATGTACTTGTAGAGTTGACACGTTTTTTGAAGAGGTTTGGCGTGCAGAAAAGCAAACAGGGAGTTAGAGAAGTTGTAGTTGTCACACTTGTAAAAATGGTGGTAAGCACTCCAAGTCATTTTAACACTTTAAGCCTGGTGAGCAGATACATTTCCTGTATGAGAGGTGTCTGGTTAGTTTTTTTTTTTTATTATTATCATGATTAGTAGAAAGTTCTTATTTCTGCTCAAAAACAAAGATTGTGGGTAGTCGTTAGAACCGCCTCGGCGAGGCGGTTCTAACGATACCCACAATCTATGTTTTGAGCAGAAATATGAAAAATATCAGAATTTTTATCTGAAAATTTTCATTTTTTGGTGGTAAAATTTTCAGTTTATTTGAATAGGCGTGTCTGTGGTGTCTGGTCTGGGTCTACACTGTGTATCAGTGGCCCTTTTATGGGACGTTAGGCTTAAATGGGTTAACTTCAGTGCTTTTTGCTCATCGATGCATACGAGGACAAACACAACTGTGATAAATCAACGTGTTGTGAAACGTCTTCAGTAATACGCATGGCAAGTTTTTCTCTAAGAAAAAAAAGGCAAACAAATCATACTCAATTAATAATTCAACAGCATTTTTGTCCTGATTTCTCCATAGACTTAAGAGTCTGTTCACAACAGGTGGCATTACCAGATTTTGATGGGGGATTACTTTTTTCCTAACAAAACTAGTTTCTTACATTGTAATACATAACCATAAAATCTTTATTTTTAAACTTAGAAAACCGATTAAAACGTGTAATTTGATTATTATTTTACGCAAGATGTAGGTTCTAGAATCAGCTTTGGGCTACTTTATTTAGTTTTGTATTTAAAAATTCATCATGTGAGTTTCTATCTCATAGTATTATCAGTATTACATAACCAATTGCGTAACGGAGCATCATATATTGGTATCTCATCACGAAAACATACCTATATAATGTTGACCCCTTTAAACCCCCCTTTATATAGTAAAACTGGGGTTTACTGGGGTATACATTATTTTTCTTATTTCTGCTCAAAACATAGATTGTGGATACTCGTTAGAACCGCCTCATCAAAGCGGTTCTAACGAGTACCCACAATCTATGTTTTAGGCAAAAAATATGAAAAATATAAGATTATTTTATCTGAAAATTTTCAGTTTTTGGAGGTGACATTTTCTATATATATGAATAGGCGTGTTTTCGTAATGTTGGCAGAATTTTTATATGATCTCGGTCATAAACGTATGGAAGTGCGACACCTGACTACACCGACTGATTTAGCACTTTTCTGGAAGGTGTGTGTGGGCGTAAGGGGTGTGGGGGATGGCAAGTTATCTCAGAGAAAAACATAACATGGCAATTTGCATTTTAACAAAAATTATCGTACCGAATGCATCAACTTCTGCATCAGTTTGTTAGCTATTCCAAAACAAAACAAGGGCCACGAAATTGCATGCGCAACTCAGATGAGCACAAACATTTCTCTAATAAGCAATATGAAAAGACCACAAATGGTTGGCATTTCATATTTATTAGCAGAGACATTTTCATGCTTAGTTATGTTTAGCAAGAAATAATTTGCATTTGTTAGTAATTTGAGATTTATTAGCAGCGCAAAGCATTCTTATTTTAATGAGAATCTCAATGTCGTCCAAAACATGCACATTTTGTATTATTTTGGATGCTACATCCTCAGGGGTGAGGTGGGGGTGGGGAGGGGGGGGGGGGCACCCCGAAGTTATACCAGTGCAAAAACATCTCGGTCTAATATAATGGAAATATCGTTTCCGTAGAAAGGCTTTCACTACAGGACGTTTAATTAAAATTATTACTACAGTGAAAGTACTGCATTGGAATGGTCAGTAATAAAAAAAAAAGGTAAGAGAAAAGTCCAGGGAGTGCCACAATCACAAGCAGCCCTTCCCAGACCCCAAGAGGAAGAGGAAACCGCAAAACTAAACAAGCACAAACCCAACAAACGTACGAAAAGCAATAAGATTAGCTCTCTCTTCCCCAAGCGAGGTAATCGCAATACTAAAATGACTGAAAAATACAAGAACAAAATGACACACGGTAAGACATACAACAAATCGCCTCGTAGAATAAACCACAAAACAACAAAGAGTAAGACTAACACCGGGACCACCGCCTTAAAACGGTCGGTAGAGCATACCACCGGGGGGTTTAAAGCACTTTTACAGCTAGCTAACTTCACCCTGGGTCCCGATGCTACTCTTAATACAGGAATACATAAAAAATCAGTTCGTATAAAGGCTCCCAACTCAGTCAATGCATCAAAGCGAAAACATAAAAATCAAATTAATCACTATAAAAAACAAAGACGAGTACTCATGGCGAATTCTACTGTATGCCAGAGTAAATGAAAATCAATAGTTGAACCACGGCGGGCCAAGTCAAAGAAATTGCTGGGGAGGAGGATGTGGGGTGCTAAAGCTAGCTTTACGGATTATCAACCATCGCCCTAAGCTTCCATAGTGGTAAAAACATATAATTGTTCGGTCCGCGTGGAGTCCTTCTAATTCATCCACGAATCATTCCGGGAAACAAGTAAGTGGAAGTAAAATATTAGTTTCATAAAACAGTGTACATTATTTCTAATTCTGTATCCACCAGGCGTTAAGTATCTTTTAGAGCCTTATGCCAAAGGTAGGAGAAATATTGTTGGGATAGTATTGCGAGTAATTTACGGATGCTTTTACCATTTCAACCCCGAGTGTCTGAAATAGTCTCTTCCATCTCTTAATTTGGATACCCCCATTGCTACGATTAGGGGTTCTAATGTGAACCCACAACATATATGTATCTTTTTGTGAAGAATAAGAAAATGATCCAGCGCATGACAAACCTACAAAAGGGCATCTGCGCCCAGCGAAGACAGATCAACCTTCCAGTCAGCATTCTACGTAAATCTATATCGGGCTGTCATCGGCCCGTCAGTGTAGCTGACGGGCCGATGACGGCCCGATGTAGATTTACGTAGAATGCTAGCTGGGCTGGGCATCTGCCTACTGATCAGAGTCCTTGCTGTGCGCTCAATGGGTAACTCAAGACCCAAGCTTTCTTCGTACGGAGAGCGAAGACTCATATCATACTGGGCGGGTGCCCGGGCTGATCTGAGTCTTCGCTGGCCGCACATGCCATTTTTAGGTATTGGCGGCGGGGTGTGTGGGAACCCGAATTTTACGGTGACTTGGTGTACAGATTTAGAAAAATTGTGGGTGAGTCTGACTTCGGAGCAATTCGGAAAACTTATTGACCGTTATAAAAGAATTGGCTATAGCCTGGATGTTGTGCGGCGGACTGCGTGCCTGGTTGTCGGCCCGGTCGTTGTTGATGACTGTGCTTCACTCTTTAATTGCACGACGGCGGTTCGGGCCTCAGACTCAGTGGCGGCCTCTTCGTAAAACTTTGGCCAGTGGGTTGGGGCTTGACGATGTGTCTTTGCCTTGGCCCGCCGTGGTTCAGCTGTTGGTTTTTATTTGTTCTGGCATGCAGTAGAATTGGCCATGAGTGCTCGTCTTTGTTTGTTATAGTGATTTATTTGGTTTTTATGTTTTCGCTTTGGTGCGTTGACTGGGTTGGGGGCCTTTGTGCGGGCCGGGTTTTTGTGCACTTCTGTATTAAGAGTAGCATCGGGATCCAGTGAGGTTGGCTGGCTGTGAGGGTGCTTTTGACCCCCCGGTTGTTTGCTCTGCCGGCCGTTCTGGGGCGGTGGTCCCGGTGTTAGTCTTACTCTTTGTTGCTTTGTGGTTTATTCTACGAGGCGATTTGTTGTATGTCTTTCCGTGTGTCATTTTGTTCTTGTGTTTTTCAGTATTTTTGATGTTGCGGTTGCCTCGCTTGGGGAGTGGGGGTGGGGGGTGGGAGGGGGAGGGGGTGGCGGGGGGCTGATCTTGGTGCTTTTCGTGCGTTTGTTCGGTTTGTGCTTGTTTGGGTGTGTCGGTTTCCTCTTCCTCGTGGGGTCTGGGAAGGGCTGCGGTTTGTGATTGTGGCATTCCCTGGACTTTTCTCTTACCCTTATTGTAATGCCCTGGCTGAAATATCGACCTTTTTGGGGTCAAAAAGTACCTTATAGCTCTGGCTTCAACACTATTTCAGTCAAAATACGACGGTGTCTGGATGTTGTAGAAAGCTCGAAACTTACTTTTCAAGTGCTGCCTCTCTGAAATATCACGCTCCAGACCCGTAACATGATAGTCAACCCAAGCGAAAGAGCAGCTAGACACTTTATGTAATTGGTAAATAATTTGTTTAATTCGGTTGAGCTTGTGCAGTCTGATCATGACCTTTGCTCTCTCAACCCCTTCGTCACGAAAACATGCCTATATAAATTTGCCCCCCTTAAACCTAACTTTTATATAGTAAAACTGGGGTTTACAGGGGTATACATTATTTTTCTTATATCTGCTCGAAAACATAGGTTGTGGGTACTCGTTAGAACCGCCTAACGAGTACCCACAATCTATGTTTTGAGCAGAAATATGAAAATTATTAGAATTTCTTATCTGAAAATTTTCAATTTTTTTGGGTGATAAAATTCTCAGTATATTTGAATAGGCGTGTTTTCGTAATGTTCTTTTAGGCTATTTTACCACAGACGCTATACCAAAAATAACTGATGGAATAGAGAAACCGCCTCGAAACGATCAGCAGGAAACTTACTCGGGGGGCTAAAACCAGCTTTTGCTCGTGCGCAACCACACCCTTCATTCGGATGCAGTTCCAAATTACAGATATCTATCTGGTCGGCATTGGGGTACATTACTCCATCTGGATAACACCGCGGTGAAACGCATATAATCTTAAACACTGTGATAAAACAAAGCGAAGTGCTCACATTACGAAAACATGCCTCTATAATTTTAACCCCGCTTAAACCGTACTTTTATATAGTAAAACTGGGGTTTATAGGAGTATTCATTATTTTTCTTATTTTGGCTCGAAAACATAGATAACTAATAGAACCGCCTCACCGAGCACCCACAATTTATGTTTTGAGCAGAAATATGAAAATTATCAAAATTTTTATCTGAACATTTTTTATTTTCTGGTGGTAAAATTTTCAGTATATTTGAATAGCCTGGTTTTAGTCATGGTTGCGATCTAAAGCTAGAAAACATGAACACCACAAACAAAACAAAGATAAGCCCGACCACAAGCCGTGACAGTCCTGTGCCAACCGTCTGAAACAGATTGAGGAAGGAGACGTCATTTAGTTTGAGGACCGACCTACAGTCGGGCAATTTAAGAGGGAAGCAAAATTATCAACCATGCATGCATTTTGCCGTGAGCCTGACTGACACGAGCAAGTTCAGACAGGAGTATGGATTGCTGTATATAACATGTACTAATGCCTTACTAATACATAAATGTTGAGATACTGGGGAAAGGTCATACTCATGGCACACATTCTTCCCACTGCTGTTTCAACGTCGAAGACGTGTGGCTGCTGGGAAGTCACTGGATATTGTGCGACAGACTGCATGTTTTCAGTTCAATCATGGTTGATAGCTATGTTTTTCTCTTCTTTTGCATGAGTGTAGGTGGGACTTAATAACGGTGTTATACATGTGCAGCCTTTTAGATGTTTATTTTGTATTTTTACTACATTTCAAGTTAGAGTGAATGATTGGCGCCAGTCCGCGGTAGTACAGTGGATTCTTGTTATAACGACAGCATTTGTTCCCAAAGAGGCCATTAAAATAGATTTCTTGTTGTAAAGAATTCTTAATGGATAGAATGATACGTAGGTATGGCATTGATTTATTCTTATTTACTCATAAAAATAAGATTTTACTCACAGAACGTATGTTTAGATATTTGTTAGAATCACCTCAGTGAGGCGATTCTAACAAATATCAAAAACACATGTTACTTGAAGTTTTAATGCAATATTCTTGCATAATTTCTCGTTAACTGTCATCTCCTGAGCGAAGGTTTTGTGACATTCAAATTGTCATTATAACGAATTTTGTCGTTGCATCGAGTGTGGGTATAAAGAGGGTTGACTGTTTTTACCACTGACCGTTGTAAAGGCTCAGGTTCTGGTGTTGTTTGTTTTATTTGTAGACTTGTTGCGTATTTTCTTTCATTTTTGTCGTGTTCGTTGTCCTATTGTCGTATTTACTGGCCCCTGCCCAGCACTGTGGTCACCTCGTTTGAGGAAAGGTGCCTACTAATTTTGTTTTCTTTTTGTTTGTGGTATATGTACTGTCTGCCATCCTTTGTTTAATCTTCTTCTTCCTGGCATCGGAAGGCTTTGTTCTGCGTTTCTTTGACATTTTCGATACTACGTTTAGTTACATGTTAAACCAATACAAAGCAGCAATTCGAACGCAGAACGAACAAACAAAGATTTAACAGACAATCAAAAAGAAGCTGCAACAGAAATACCGCTTGGAATGGTCAACCGTTATATGGCAGGGCGTAGGTTGGGTTAAAATATGCTTTTGTGGACGTTTGGCCGCGTCCTTAACCATTACACAGAAGCAGCATCATGTAACTGTGGAGAGAAGCTTTTATAAAACAGAACCGAAAACACACACACACACACACACACACACACACACACACACACACCGCTTTAAAGGGTCAATTGTTATTCGGAAGGGGTATATTGGTTAAAATGTGCTTTTGTGGACGTTTAGCCGCGTCCTAAACCATTATATAGAGGCAACATCATGTAATTATCAAAACAACATAATATTTGTGGGCAAAGTCTGTGACCTGCAAATTGTTCCCATATAAATTTAGTTTTTGGACAGTTAAGAGAGCAACTTTTATAATACAGAAACGAAATAATAAACACACATAATGAATGTGTAGGTTTGGTTTAAATCTGTTTTTGTGGACGTTCAGTTTGGGTTTAAAGCTGCTTTTGTGAACGTTTAGCTGCGTCCTTAAACATTATACAGAGGCAGTTTCATGGAACTGTCAAAAACTTAATATTTGTGGAAACAGTCTGTTTTCAGACAGTTAGGAGAGCAACCTTTATAAAACGGAACCGAAATAAACAACACACACACACACACACACACACTGACCAAGGTGATCCGCACCGCGAGTAAAGGCTGTTCGAACTTTCCATGCTCCTGATCGGCCCCTCAGCATGGCCACATGTTTAGTAATTTGGCTGAAGTTTTCCTTTATCTTAACACCTATGTGGGTAAAAAGCATATATTCTGGCAAGACAGCAGGGATGCGGAGACTGCTGCAACGGCTCTTATCCCATGGCGCGATTCAGCTGAATTATTGCATCAAATACAAACGTATACGCACAAGACGGAGGGTGTCTCAAATACATCTCGTTTTTTATCGTTTCATAGATTCAATAATATTTCAAGATCGTTGGATTCATTGGCTGTAACATGTAAACCATTTTTGTTTGGAAGACTAGATTTGAAAATATTATACCGATTTTGACATGTTTCCCCAAACTAATCGACATTAAAAATAAAAACATCTATATATGTAGATTCATATGTGTGTAACGGTTCCTTTATCTGTCATGTGTGCACATATATCACCGGAAGTTGTGTAGATAGAGTTCGCGTGGCTGTTACAGGATCCTTTTGTATCTGATAGGGTCAGACAGAAAACCAGGACAATAAAAATGATGGAATTTAACTGCGATTTGGAGAACAACTTCTTTGATTCACCTAAATGCGGACAAATGAATGTGTTGCATGGAAAATGTCTCTCTTGTCGGAAAATCTAGAAGAAAAAGATAAAGCATGTTTAATGAAAACCCGAGATACACGCATTATTAAGCAAAAGAGTATCAATAACCGAACTAGCGGCATTTTCCTTTTGCTTTACCTATTTCATTCAGAATTATTTTCTGGTTATTCGTGAGTAAGTAAGTAAGTGAATACTTTATTTAGATTGTAATCAAAATATTGGAATACACCAATCTTCCATGGGGCCCTTTTTAACAAATTGACAAGCATAGCAAATATATTACAAACATACGAAAAGTTCAATACGAATGACATAAACGTTTGAAGTAGATGCAGATAAATTAAAAGAAAGAGATTGGAAAATGATATCACGTCAATAACGTTTAAATAAAAATTAAAAATGAATTGATGATAAAAATTCAGTGAGTCTTCTAAAACATTGACAAACATATAATACACAAGACAAATAGGTAGACGGACAAACAGGCAGAGACAAGCATACAGACAGAAACAAATTTTAAAATTAAGAGCATAATACTGATATAAGTATGCAATGGAGCCGGAGGTTTATTATACATTTAGTTTGTTTATTTGTTTGTGTTGAGGTTTTTACAGCCCAGTTAACCCAATGGGGTCATGTCGAGCGCGGTCAGTTTACCTAACCACACATTTACTGGGCAGGCCTAGTCCTTTAAGCGGTTAACCAGTAATGTGCACATTCTTTCGCCAGAAACAGACAACTGCCCTTCTTGAATCAGCGGAAGGGAGAGAATGACCGTAGAAATATTTCATGATCAATCTGCACGAAAAAATGTTGCCGACCTCGGCGGGGGTTGAACCCGCGACCTCCTGGTCTCCAGTCGGACGGCGCATCCAACTGAGCCACCGAGGCCGGCAATATATATTTAGTGGCAAGTAGTATACATATACCTGTAGATGTACTATTTGATCCTTTTAGTGCATTTTTTGACAACATTGTCTAATGATGACACATTCTTTACATTAGCAGGAATATTAGTCCATACAACTACGTCCGAGTATGATATCTGAACTTATTCCGTCATTTCTGAAAATCTATATGTGGGTGACCGATAAGCCGTAATTGGCCTAAACCACCTAGTCTGTGTCCAGAAAAGGACATTTTAGTTGGGTTAAGTTATGTTATTACGTTCGTTGCTTTCACGGGTCATTCAATTTTGAATCCACTGATATACTTGTGTATCAATAGGAATAAAAAACTCTTCATTCGCAGACGCAAAGGCTTACTACTTCAGTCTTCGTTGGGCCCACACGTCAGAAAGTATGTTTTCTCATGATGTGGCCCAATTACCATTTGTGCACATTTATCGTCTGATAAATATCTAGACAGAATAGGCATAGCAGGCATAGCATCCTGTCGCAAATGATAGGGTGAGATCGAAAACGAAATCCTGGACAATCAGACAAAAAAAAATGGAATGTAACTGTCATATGGAGAATAATTTCATCGATTCACATTGAACGCGGACAGGCGACGATTTACCGTTAAGATACAGTGACACATCTGTGCGAAAGACATGAATCGAGCCATTGAACTGAACTCTTTTACGTCTACCCCGCGAACAGCAGGGTGTACGCTCTCCCGGCCAGGAGATTGAATTTGATTTGCTACCAAAACAGACATGATAAGGAATTGCCTTGCTACAACCCTCATTCTTCTGCATATGGTATATACTGAATGCCAGTCCATTCTTCAATCTGGTTCAGAATTTGCGCCTGGCAATTGCCGTCAGTGATCGAGCCTATCGTGGTCTAGATTTTTTCTCTTTTGCTTTGGCTTCAGACTGCCACTGAGCTCTCTAGTTGTTTCATTGTGCTTTTGTGAATAGTATTGTTTTTGTGTTACTTTGATGATGAGGTGAAGGATCATAGGATAGACTAAACATATTTCATACTATTTTAAGCAGCACCAGAAATACAAGGCGAGGTTTCGATCGAGAAAACAAGTTAAGGCCCGGCCCCTGCTGAAGTTATTTCTACTGGGCTTTGCGATGCTGATTCTCTGTTGCGGTTCGTTCTTCGTTATAAGTAGTAGAACTGTTCTTCTTTATTGTGGCCTTTTCTTAGTAGCTTTACTTATGTTTTGTAATTCATCACATGCGTAAATGGACCACAACATCAGAAAACGTACATGTGGACATATGCCCCCAGCAAAGATTCAGACCAGCCTGCACATTTGCGCAGTCTATTCAGAATTTTCTCTGGACATAAATTACGATACCCAAGGATGCAAAGTTCCTTCGTGTGGACAATGAATAATCTGAAGAGACTTTCCGAATGCGCAGACTGACATGTGTTGTCGTTAGGTTCATACGTCGGATGGTTAGTTTTCTCTGAACAGATGCTTACTTAAATCCAAGAGATTTACATGCCACTTTGGCAGCCAGAGCGTCGAACTTGTCCTTGCAGATCGTTCCCCATTCTCCAAGATAGTTCACCTCGACCCTGCCATTGTACTCTGATTCTCCATCTTTCAGTCGATATTGCACTAAGATAAAGTATAAGAATGATACATCCAAAGGACATGAGAAAGAAAATACTCGTATATCGATTGAGCGCGAACGCGCGCGCGCGAGAGAGAGAGAGAGAGAGAGAGAGAGAGAGAGAGAGAGAGAGAGAGAGGGTGGATGCTCAATATTACCGGGCTTCATCACCAATGTCTGGCATATTCGACAAAGAATTCGAGCTTGAAGCTTCAGTACTAGGTAAACGTAAGTACGTGTTTTATTTAGGCCACATAAGGTTGGATATGTCATACACATATCATTTGATATTTGTTAGTAAACAAGAAATGTTTCCTGCAGATTCACTGTATTGCGCGCTCATTAGACCTGTTAAAGTACATCAAATTCCAGTTCACTGATTGTCTTTGCTGTCTACATATCAAACAGCATTTCGCCAAATAGATAGATTTGATAGATTTTCTATTTATTTCGTGGGAGACTTTTTGTTCACTCTCGACCGACTTTCCTGTGCATTAAAGAAAATAAGAGAGTGAACTCAGGAACGGAAACAATCAGATTCATATCAAGCCCCATAACACCGTAGGGAAAGACAGACAAATACAATAAAACAGCCATAAAAAGGAACAGATGGCAAGCAGAGTTGGCAACTTGTTTTGTTTTTTTTAAAGGGAAGGGGACTCTGTTACCAATACTTAAGTGAATATATCATAAGTTTTCATAATTATTACAAGTTCATTCTGAAACGTGTTTCATTAATATTACTTTGGATCATATCCGGTTGCAGAAGGGCTTGCATATAGCACATGAGGCATCATTTCGCTTCCCTCACATAATTACCTGTCAGGGGCTCCTGTTAGTTCACTCGTTATTGGTAGTGTATGGCAAATACTATGAAGTTTCGTTTATTCCGCATTTTAGTTTTATGTTATAGTCATTTTTTTTAAAAAAGCGCATGGTTTTATTTACAAACGGCTGAAAATAAGGGCCATGTACGTACACATCTGCAGAAAGACAGGTATCGTTGATTGCTAGAGATGTTGTCTGTTCCTGCATTGATGTCAGGTTATCGGTTATCCAAAATATGGTCCCTTGAATGGCTATGTTCCCATGATTTTTATTTTTATTTTTCTTGCGTATCTCTCAAATTACTTGTTTTAAAGCATAATACTAAAAAATATTGTAATAACCATAATTCCATATACATACATATAATATATATATATATATATATATATATATATATATATATATATATATATATATATATAAACATCAATGACATGCAATCATAAGGAACAAACACTAACAGCACTACCATGCATAAATATCACTAACCATTTTGGGGGTGTTTAGGTAAACATTTCACAGCAACATCGTCATCATGACTGCAGTCAGTAACACCCCAATCGTTAGAATAACAGTCGTGCAAAAACACCTTGACCTCTGTACAGTTAACATTACTTAACCAGATTTTTCCACTCCCCATACCATAATGAGGTGCTGATATCGCTGTACCACCGCTAAAATATATAAAATGATTATGCTAACATTCGATAGCGTTGCTATCGCTTTCACAATTACCGATTCGGCGTGAGACAAATGAGGAGATTTGTGCGGCATTAACAAACCACATGATCTACGACAAATGATGACAAAGACATCTTATGCTTCAATTGACTTACACCGCATTACATACACATGCCATTCCCATCGATCATTGTATTAATTCGAATCGATGAAAAAGCATTTGATTTAGCAGCTACGAGCGCCAGAATGTTCCAGATCGGTGATAAAAAGACAAATATGACAAATTTAACAGCACGATACACCTGAATTTCAGTTAATCAATTCTTGAAAACCTTACAAATATTTCGCTTCTTTCTTTTAAGATATATGCAAATGATAATTATGTATATGACTTTTTGTGCATTTACGCTTAATGCTTACGGCTCCTTCAAGATGTGATGTCCTAGATCCTGAACCCAAGCGTCGGCTGCTGTACATAAAGACTATGGACTGGTTTACTCAAGGGTCTTCCAAATCATTCAGTTTAAGCAGATGAATGCTATCTATAGATGCCTTAGATTTTCAGATGTATATACAAATAAAGAGGTTGGGAAGACTAAAGATAATGTTTATTTATTTGTTTTGTAATTTTTTGAAAGTGTTAGTGATGAAGATTTCTGAAGTTGCATTTATGGCAAATATTCATCTTCAGCAATAAGTGCCGGAAATCGTATTTTAATTCCTTAAAATGTAGACTTCACATTTATACTATTATTTTTAAAGCTTTTAATGTCATTAATTTGATTAAACTGTATCAATTAGATTTGTTCTCTGGATTATGTATGCGTTATGCTCGTACCTTGTTCCAGAAAGCAGATTTTTTCGATAAGAAAATATAAGACATGTCTGCACACAGTTAGACAAACCAGCAACATAGTTACGTGGATCTAGAAACAATTGGCAATGAATTCAGTTAAGTGTCTTAAATAATAATTTCTGCGGCGATATCTCTTTTGCAAAAACAAAAAAAAAAACAAAAAAAAAAAAAAAAAAAAAAAAAAATAAAAAAAAAAAAAAAAAACAACAACAACAAAAAAACAACAACAACAACAAAAAAACAAAAAAAACAACAACACATTTTATCTATGTTATTAACTTCGCTGGTTGAATGTAGGGCTACATTCCTGATCATTGCCTTTCTTTCAGTTTACAAATGCGATACACATTCAACATTGTTAAGTGCAATTAAGGGGCCGTCAGCAATATTCTTTCGTGAATTAATTTGGGAATATACACGGTTTACGCGTGTATATCTTTAATAAATGTTAGATTTATATACGGTTTTATATTGTATGCATTGTATTATTTGCCATTTATACGTTTGAACATACCTGTATCATGTATGTTAGAGGAGGGAAATTGGACCGTCCAAATTGCTGGATAATGACAATAACTGCATTATTTGTAATACGTAACTTATATGACCTTGTCTTTGATGTAACCCTGTTTTTTTTACCTTAAACAAAGATTAGACAGGTACGAAGATATCGACAATAGCTAGACCAAACACGAATTCTGTAGTATATGGGGAAGTGTTAGCCTATAGGGCGTAAAGTGAAATTTCAAAATGACGTGTTTTATGCTCCCCACCCACACCTTCGAGGAAGGGGCAGATTGATTTTGGTGCGGATCCCGTCGGCGTCAGCGTCGGCACGACATTTTCTTTTTCGTTGGCGTCTGCGTGACACTTTCTTGTCTGCACAATATCTAGTGAACCAGTCATTGGATTCTTACCAAATTTACTTGGATATATACTTCGGACATGACAAAATACTAATAGGTATTGGTGACATTGACCTAATTTTCAAGGTCACAGCAGTAGAAAAAGTGAAAATTCACGATACGGGGGACATCTCTTTTCTCAGAAAACACTGTTACTAGTTCTCTAATATTTCATTACACATGTTTCTGCCTAAGTTATCCTTTGGCCTCCGTTTTCAGTTAGGGTCTATAAATGATCGCTATTTATTTGTATCGCCCTGCCTCAATGCTTATATCATTTATTATTTCCGATGTCCAAGATTGCAGTGCCCATCATGAAGACAATTCGAAGTTACGAGATAAATGTAACCTCCTATGCCCTAGCATATTTATTGGATCAGAAAGTGATCTGCTTGATAAAGAAGACTAGATGGGCCTCGCCAAGCCAAAACGTGCCTTCGAATATGCGCAAGATGCGCATATTTTTACATCATTCTGGGCCTTTGTTCTCCATTAATACATTCTGTGGTATACGATGATTCTATTAGCGAACAGAGACGGTCCTGATCAGACTGCGTGGATGCGCAGGCTGATTCGGGCTTTCGATGTTCGTATATGTCAGAGGACACAGTTTTGCATGGCCACGCCAAGATTAAAAGAGGCTTCAAGGCTAAAGGCAATGTATCGAACGAGTAGATATTTTAGCGATACAAAAAATAATATGGTATAAAAGACTGTCTTAGTTTTGACAAGCAATATATATAAAGACAATTCAATTTCGAACTAATGTTAAATAGAGAAACATCAAATGGAGAGACGATGAGGCTGAGCGTGCTGGTAATAAGAGCTTTGTATTGTTGAAAAAGCACAGTATACTGCTCAGGAATCAAACACTGGTTTTACACGAACGCTATTTTACAGGGACGCTATTCGAAATTTTGTTCCCACGCCAGACCCAAAAACTCTGGAGCTAGTACCCTCGCAAAACGATAAACAAAGGCATGTCTCGAAGAAATGTATTACTAGTTATTTCTTTATTAACATTTTATGAAAAAAATGTCAATGTCATCGTTTGCCGGTATAATTGAACATTGTTCTCCGGTTGAATTTGTCGTAGAAATATATAGGGCTTGAAAATGATTTTGCCGCAAATTTTGAACACGGAACTAAAATTTCTAAACTATCTGTCAACAGGAAGATTGGGCCCATGCGTTTTTATTTTCTGTCAAATCTTTAGCCTTGAGACCCCATGAGCACCATCCCCAGTGACGTTATCTGTGAAACATTATAGAAAAGCTAAATAATACTGGCGTAGGAAATGTAGCTTGAGAAAAAAGACGAAAATACTGTTGGAACAAAATCTCACGACAAGGAGCTAGTGCCGTCAACAATTTTGTCTGTCGTGATAAATATGCCATAAAGCTATATTTAAATGTGAAACACTACTTTTAGTGACCAATAAACCCCTCTGTTTTATGGCTCGAAATGGCAGATAACTGGTTCAGTAAGTCACATGACACGAGGTTAATGGAACAAATCAAATACATACACTTGAAATGGATCTTATTCGTTGGTTCCTGATGTTAATTTACTCACTTTGCTATGTGCTATGTCGTTCTACAACTCTTAACACAGACAGAAATTTGTCAAAACTAACAAATATATCACTCCATTTTGTGTACGAGTGGCATAATGATTTGTTATTATAGCATGACATGTTTCTGACGTACAAACTTTAATAAATGTTGAAATGTAATTGGCAAGGGCATTAGTGCATTTACTTTTAGTAAAGTAATGATTGATGGAGATCTCGGAAGTACTGCAATCAAAGTAAGTAGCTACGATGAGGAAGAGAAAGTATTATAGTATATCGAGAAAATTTTTCAGATTTCGCATAATATCGGTGAACATTTTCGGTTGTCATGCCCTTTTCAAGAAACGCAAATTAACCATTTACAAATAAATTTAAAGCAGGCATGCTTATTTTTTTATGAGGAGTATTCCTAGGGATGTTTTTTTTACTATAGATGTTTTTGTTTTCAAAAATGTTGTTTAAGTAATGGATTAATGATACTCAAACCAGAGTATGATAAAAAAGTATTACAATATTTCCTCTGAACACATCTATAAATTGAAGTCTTTGGAAATAAAGCGAAAGTTGTTTTTAGAATCATAAAATTAACAGGGGCTGAGTATTGATTACTTAATACATAAAATCAACATCTTAAACGAATGCGCTTGAATTTGATACAAGAGACTGCATTTATCAATGTTTGTCTTTATCTAAATAAGGCAACTACATTAAAACAGTACCATAATAGGTGATTGAGTGCGTGAGTGAGTGATTGAGTGAGTGAGTGAACTTGTGTATTCTGAAAAATCAGAAGTTAGAAATAAGAAAAGTCAAAAGTTAGACTCAGGAGTCGAACGCAAAAGAAATAAGAAAGTTTGAAATAAGATGCCAGAAATAAAACATACCAGGACATGAAATAAGATGACTGAATTCATAGTGGTAGAAGTCCCTCCAAAACATCCAATATGGAATCTTCTGCCTTGTTTGATAATGCATGCTAAATCAAACCTCGGACTTGTATTTCAATGAATAATATAAAGCAGGTATGAGGACTCAACGGAAACAAGGTACTGAGATACCTGGAGATCCCTAGGGTGTCAACTCTCAGCAGAGGAAAATCAACACTTGAACCTCGGTTGAATTCTTTTCAAACCCACAAATGGAACTATACGTGTTACTTTACGTCTCCAAAATGTTTTATTATATTATTTACATTTATATAATAGCCATTTTAGATCTTTTTTTAAACATATCGGACGAATCCACTAGGTACCAAACCTCTCCGAGATGCACTTGATTTTGGGAGACGAAACCTCTAGGAGTGAATCTCTTTGAACGAAATGCATTGGGATGAAACCTCCATAAACCTGTATTACCAAGGTTGATTAAAAACTCGATCCTCTAAGATCTATAACGACGGAACTAGCTTTAGCTTATGTATAATGTTTCATATTTGATGTCACCAGTGATGGTGCTTTAGTGGGTATCAATGCTGTAGATTTGCCGGAAAATGAAACATCCTGGGCCTAAATCATCGTGCTGAAAGAAAATTTAGAAATTTTAGATCCGTGTTCAAAAGTTGTGGCAAAATCATATTCAAGCGCTGCATATTTCTATGGCAAATTCTTACGAAGAACAGAGTTAAGTCATATCTACACACTATAGCATTGTCCGATTTTGATTTCATAAATCGCTAATAAGGAAATATTGAGTAATTAAACTCTTCGAGAAATACCTTTGCTTACCGTTTACCTGCCAAGGGTACTAGCTCGAGAATTCCCGGATGTGGAGAGGGAACAAATTTAATCAACATATTTTATAATTAGTTCCCTAGATAACTACCATGTTTTATAAAGGGAAGGATCACATACAGCAAGCACACAACGTATGGGCCGCCCCAAACAGTTCACAGTTACGACATTGCACATACAGATAAATTACCAGGAGCCGAAACAGACGATTATGAACATGCTGGGTTTGATGACTCTTTGCCTGGGGTAAACCTGGGTAGTGAGGTTACCAAGGTTATGAAATAGTGCGTTAGTACAGACTAATCCGAAAACTGAAAAAGGCCATTAGTCAAAAAATTAACAAACTGTTGGAAGAAATCCAGTGTAGCCAGCCAGTCAATCCGGTGGGTTCAGGACAACATAGAAGTACATTCAGATCAGAATTAGAGCTTAGATCTAGACTGATAACAAGGTATTTATCGTTCAGTAGATATAAAAACGGCTAAAACTACGAATGAGAGAGGACCCTTTACAAAAACTTTAACAAAAGCTTGTTATGTTTGCTTGTTATTAGCAAGTAAACTTTGCTATAACGTGATGTATACACTTAAAAAAAAGTGAGGTAATTGTAGGCAGCTAAAATGGAATTATATTCATTTATTTTAAACATGCAAACATATATATATTCCCAATATACTAGTGTTGTAGTCGGCCTCGGTGGCTCAGTTGGATGCGCCGTTCGACTGGAGACCAGGAGGTCGCGGGTTCAACCCCCGCCGAGGTCGGCAACATTCTTTCGTGCAGATTGATCATGAAATATTTTCTACGGTCATTCTCTCCCTTCCGCTGATTCAAGAAGGGCAGTTGTCAGTTTCTGGCGAAAGAATGTGCACAATACAGGTTAACCGCTTAGAGGACTAAGCCTGCCCAGTAAACGTGTGGTTAGGTAAACTGACCGCGCTCGACATGACCCCATTGGGTTGACTGGGCCGTGAAACCTCAACACAAACAAACAAACTACACACCTTGGAAATATATATGTGTGTAATGATGTTAGATATATGGAGAAAACAACCGGGTACTAAGTAACAAAAAGATGAAACATGCGGGGTTAAAGACATGCTAAATAAAAGATGGAATGTACAATCAATGTTTATGCATAAAAGGGTTCAACACAGAACTATGATAAAGATAAACATTCAAAAGTGTAAACTGAGCAAAATCAAATAAATCACTACTATGAACGCATGACTGAACTAATGATCGGTAACAGTGAACGTTGAAATGTGTAAATATGACTGATAGTGATTCAGTGTAAAGACTTAAAAACGAGACTCCCATTTTCTTATCTGTAGTGTGTTTTTTGTTTCCAAAGGCAATCTTTTTGACGTTTTTTTTACTACACTACAGCTGGTATTAGTGCCGTGTGGCGGCGGTAGAATGTCTCCCCGTACTTTACCATAGTGCAGATTATATTTCATTTCCTTTGAAATCATTGGGCCCATTGTGGAATATTTGAAGATGGAGTTCTGCTAATGTATACGCTAGAGGGCGTAAGCAGTGTTGCAAATTTCATTACTGATTATGAAGAGTCTCAATAAAACCGTGACTCCCATTTTCTTATCTGCAGTGTGTTCTTTGTTTCCAAAGGCAATCTTTTTGACGTTTATTGAAATAACAGGTTCACAGTCGTGATGAGAGTACTGACATACAAAAACTGGATACATTAAAACGTCACAGCGTTCTGTACAAGCTGTCAATTTATTCGTTGCCTTCTATGCTCGGACCTTAAAGTTAATTGTTAAAGGGCCATGTCGTTATTAGCTATCACTTTCTCTATATTACCCACTCATTTGTTTGGGTTTACGCAAGTTGCTTTGTGTCGCTTACTTTTGTATATCAATATCCTTCTCTGTGTTGAAGTTTGGTTCAAAGAAATGAAATGTTATTTTTATTCATTTACTCCCCTGAACAAGTTGTACCGACAGTGTAAGGGAAATACTTGGAATTTATTTTCATGTATTATGCTTTAACTCTGTATCATTTATACTAAACGGCCTGTCGAAAACTCATAATTGACTCGAGACATTGGGGCAGTCGTAATGTCTGTAAGTGTCAAGTAATTTAACATAAAGTTTATTAGTTTTTTTAATAATGTGTTCTGTATTTCGTGCCACCAATATAAGTTAAAAATAAAACGATCATTAGTTGTTGTGTGCACATGTCCGCAGGTACGCTGGATGCCTTCTAGAGACAATCATCATAATCACCTTTGGAAATAAAGCATCTCGTTTTTGTTGGTTTACTCTTAATCTTTATGTATTTTGCAAAGGCTGTGCAAAGTTAGTGTAAGTCACCAACCGCGGCCGTGCTGGAGGACAATCGACGATTTTTGATACTTTACGCTTTACTTGTTCTGAGTTTAATGACTGACAAGTTTTCCTACCTGTGGCCAAGGGATCTACACACGGTTTGGGCTGCTGTGTCATCGAAACCTTGATTGCACACTGTTCCCCATTCTCCAAGGTATGAAACTTCTAGTCTACCTTCAAATTTTTCTAACCACTTGGGTCCATCAACCAACCTATATGTTGCTGATAAAACAGTAGTCATTTTAAGGGCAATATATGTAGGCAACATTTCGCACTATATATGTATACTTGATATGTTATCAGAGAATCTATTATGCTCAAAAATTAGCGATCAAATACATGGGTCGTGCCACGCAAAAACGTGTCTTCGGGCATATGCGAACAGCGTATCCGCACAGTCTGCTCAAGGCCTTTGCTGTCGGCTTACAAAATCTTTAAGTACTCTAGAACGTATCAGTTGAAAGCAAATGCCCGGACGAGACCTTGCGCATGCATTACATGAATCTGAATCTATTAATTTTTACGCATGCTCAAAGCACGCTTTGGCTTGGCAAACATAGACTTGAAATTTTCTGTACACTTCCGCATGAGAGGTGATAGTCACACATAGAAAAGCGTCTTTCTCGAGCCTATTCTGATTATCTTGAAGATCGACTATTGATAAAGTTGGTGCTTGGGGGCGAATGTAGCCTCCCAAACTGCATATGTGCATATGAATAGACTTTATAAAGCAGAGTCTCCGATTGTTGTTCTTTTATATGTCTTTTTTTTTCCGAAGGCAACCATTTAGATTTTCATTAAATAAAAAAACTATATGTATTGGTATTGAAAGCTTCAATCTACATAATCAAAGAATATGTGTGTTGTTTAGACGAATATTAATACACATACGAAGTTGTCAGTGAATACAATGAAATTAAAAAAACAACAACAACAACAAAAAAAAAAAACCCATAAAAAACATCGTTGCATTTTAGAAGGATTGTGACTTCATGTTTGCTTATATACACACTAAGCCACTCCTGAAAAAAAAAAAAAAACCTACTCTAAAAGAAAAGAATTTGCTTCAAAGCAAACAGTTTTTACAGATTTGCTCACATTCAAAATGAAACACTCCTTTTAAATGTCCAAAAGTATGTTCTTCCATCTCAAACAATATAATTTACCAGCGTCTGCTGATCTGGATTTACGACCTTGGTATGCTGCTCTTACATTACTTGTGGAAAATATATTGTTTAAAATTTTTCAGTTACAAATTTAGAAGGCATTTTGAATGCCGAGGCCAATAAAAAAGTCAACCTGCATGCATAAAATTAGTAGGACAAGGTTGCTTGAAGGCTGTAGGAAAATTATATGCAATTAAACCATTTTGCAATAACATGTGTACAGGGCATAATAGTTGCCAATACAACTGAAAATTACTCAAGCAGTACAGAAATAAAACG
The DNA here is from genome assembly GCA_964016985.1 of Anodontia alba. Lineage (NCBI taxonomy): Eukaryota > Metazoa > Mollusca > Bivalvia > Lucinida > Lucinidae > Anodontia > Anodontia alba. The sequence continues at coordinate 32,986,973 of OZ024837.1, read as the reverse complement.
AAACTAATCCATAGCCCATGGTCAAGGAGATGAAGCCAAATTTGCTTTATGCAGACGGAATACCTATTAGGGATATCATATAAATGTCAGTATGGAGAATTGGACGCACGCATGCTACATTGTGATTTCTGTAAGTCATCTTGAGTACACCACAATAAAGGTAATATTGATATATTGTTGCATAAAAGGCAGTGCCGCACGTTATTAACAGCCGTGCATTAATCGGCGAAAAGCCGTGTATTAACAAGGCAATTCACGCGCTGTTAATGCACGGCTACGCAACTTTCAATATGCCTGTACCGGGGCCACAGAATTACTGCCGTCACAAGATATGTTCTGCCCGGCCCTAGAACGAGCATAGTCCGTGGAAATTTCATTCGCGAGACATCGGTGAAAAGGCGAAACAAAATAGTGCAAGAAATAACACGAAATGTAGCAAATGTTTTCAGTGTTTATGCAAAAAACAGCGAACGAACATGGTTTTTCAAAGCATAAACATTCGTCAGGTCCCTTGGGAGGACCTGGCGAATGTTAATGCATGAAAAACCATGATTGATCCCTATATCATAGATAACGAAGCCTACTGTTTCACCCTTTCATCCCTACAGACCAATACAGATACTTTGCAAACAGTACAAATCCAGATGAGACAGTAACGAGCTGTCTCATCAGGATCTTCGTGTTAGTCATTTTGTTATTGATGTTTGACTGAAACCTCTATTTACAAAATGTGTGCAAAGTAAGAGTCAGGAGGGTTTATTTCAGATTCTCAGGGGTAAAAAAGGTTAAATTGATTGATATTGAAATCAGAAAACACTTATTTGCTTCGATCTATGATGTATCATAGATGCATATATAAGTTGTGCTCTAAGTAGGCTAAGTGTTGGTAACCAAATTATTATACTGCTGCTTCGATATTTCTTCAATTAAATATTAAATGACCTCATCGGAAATGTTCACTGTAACACACTATAAAACTATAGGACAAAATACACAGGAAAGCAACACCCAGAAAGCACTACCTTCCCGTGGCATCAAAGAAGGCGAGATAAGGAACAATGAATGACAAAGAAATGACAACATGTGAAACTTGCGACGCAAAATTCAAAGACCTTCATCTGAATCCGTTTTGGAACTGACAGAACAAAGCCTACTGTGGGGCGTAATACAGTTTCACTCGCGCAAAACCTCATCCTTATTTCTGATGTAGCTCCAAATTACAAGCATACCTCAGTAGTGAAAAGTAAAAGTGAAACAATCATAATCACAAACACTGTGGTCAAAACAGCAAATGGCTCAGTGGCGGTATGAAGCCAAACCCTAAGAACCATAAACAGAACTATGATGGAACCCACCAAAGACATTGAATGCCAGGCGCGAACCTTCTGTAACAGATTGAGGGAGCCATCATTTAGTCTCATCGTCTTGCATTTTATAGTAAACATTTCAACCATACTAAGATGAACACTTCTGCATATACATTTGGTTTGCCGCAGAATATACTTGTTGTAGCCTCTCTTTCATCAATGAACAGGGTTTGTCCGATTTAGTCCAGAATACTGGCGCAGAGTTACCAGATAACTACAGTTCTCATATCGCTGGCTCCGTGTAAGGCAAAGTAACCAGAAATATTTATGTAGTGATATTCATTAGAAGCGCATCGGTGAGGTTGCCATATGTAGTTTGCCGAAGAATAAACTTGTTGTAACCTTGTAGTTTGCCGCAGAATATACTTGTTGTTACCTATCTTTCACCTATGGACAGGCTTTGTCCGATTTAGTCCAGAATATTGTCGCAAAGTATCAGGTAACTACAGTTCTCAATTGGCTGGCTCTATGTAAGGCAAAGTAACCAGAAATGTTTATGTAGTGGTAGTCATTAGAAGCGTATCGGTGAGGTGGCCCTATCTGAGTAACTGGAACATATTTTTCATATAAAATCTTAGAAACTTTTATCTGGATACCATTTCTACCTATAGTTCTGAAAATGGCGGCGCTTTGTATCATTATTGTTAGCAATAGTAGTTGTAGTGCGAACTAATATGAATATTGAAAGTCGAACCCGGGCTATAATATCTATAATATCAGCAAACGGTACAAATCGCGACTCTTAAACTGTACCTTCAAAACCATGGCTGGGCCCACAAGAAATTCCAATATCTAGACTGTGTGAACAATCTTTAGGCGTCCAGTCAATTCCTGGACAGTCTTCCACAGACTCTTCATTACCATTGCATTTAATATTCTTCAGCCATACTGGTCCAGATCCAGCACCAAATCGACTTGCTGAATACATTTGTAGGAAGCTACATCGAATACAAATGAGTAAATAACAAGTTTTATTATATGTAATATTCCAATGTTCCGTTATAATATATAGTGTATGTAACGAGAGTCTACATGAATATGAGAATATTTCATGTACTATACAGTTTTTAAACCAGTTTATTGTAAGGTTCCTTTTGGTACCTTTTTATTGCATAAATTTGTCTTAATGAGCACATCTCCTATATGAAGTCAAATGCAAGAAAGATATGTAACAGGCCTGTTACATATATGTCAACGGCGCAACGTTAACATATGTCAGCAGTCAGACTTGATGACAGTATGATAAATCTAGGTACACCAACAAAGTGCTTAAATTGAAATTGTTTTCTGTTCGTTCATTACGGTTTTAATAATCATTATTTGGATAAATGAATCATTAAAAACAAATCATATTAAATTGCACTTCCTTACACATATGAACACGATATATACCCGCAAACAACTGCATAACTCGACTGTAAATAGTACTTATCTTCGCACAAAAGATAACTACTGTTCACCAAAGGAATCTACCTGTAAACAGGTATAATTGTTCTCTAGTTTTGCTCAGTTTAAAACTATTTTATTTCAACACTCTGACATATACATGCAATAAATAATATATTCAATAGAATAAGATTCTTCTCCCTATTATGATAGGTAGGTAAACATTGCGACGGAAAAATCTGTCTAAACAAGTATTGAAATAACTATTACGAGTACAATACCTACCAAACCTGCCACCCCATATTTACAGATATACATACAGTCGACTTTCGTTATCTCGAAGTCCAAGGGACTCTCTGAAACATTTCGAGATATCCATACCTCGATATATCAGATTCGCGGAATTTAGGAAAACAATAAATCGAACAACCACATTTAACAAATGAATATATAATTTGACTCCTTAAGTTAGAGATATAATGAAAATATTGTGGAAAAGAGGAGAAATTGCTCCTCCTCTTTTCCACAATATTTTGTTACCTGTTGTTAGATTTACAATGTTAAAACAGGGACCAGATTTTCACTTCGAGATAAGCGGTTATTCGAGATAAGCGAGGTCGAGATAATAAGAGTCCACTGTATATATACATGCACACGCATACACATACATACACATAAACATTCATACGCATATACACACATACGTATACACACATATGATTACGTATGTGTATACATATACATACATTTGTATGCAAAAAAAAAAAAAAAAAAAAAAAAAAAAAAATACAGCAAATTATGCTTAGTTGTTCAATGGAAATGTCATTCGAAGGCAAATATATATAATCTATTCTATTAAGTAAGAAAGAAAAAAAACATAACAAAAAACATAAAAGGTAATTTGATCACTATTATCCATTTTGTGTGTGTGTGTGTGTGTGTGTGTGTGTGTGTGAGAGAGAGAGAGAGAGAGAGAGAGAGGAGCATAAGTTTCAGGTCTTGAAGCAACTTTACACTTCAGAGCGCTCGAGAGTCTGTTTTTGGTTTGTCTTATAATCTGGAAATGCAATAAAAAGTTGCACAATATTATCTGATAACAAAATCTCTTAGAGTTACAATAATACATTTATGTGCTGCCTCAAATATGTTTGTATTTATCTGGATAGACAACGTGATATCGGCAAATAAAGTAATTTGAAAACTTACAGTCGTTATGTCGGGAGACGGTGCGTATTAATTCTGCTAGTTGATCGACGTACTGCTAACAATTTAAAATTAAATTGAGGGCCTTTTGTTCGTAAGTGGGTGTGAAGAACCTGCTGACGTTTGTTACCAGAAATGAAATACTTTGACACAACAACAGACCCTTCGTTAAGGGAGCGGTTTAAGGAATTAAAGAGTCGCTATTTCTACATTCTATCGGCAAGTTATTTCATTCTCTGACAGTTGTATTTATCGATATCAGTGCAATAACCCTACAACATTTACACCTAATGTCAGCGACGTTTACCTCACATGTCACTTTGAAGAAGGGCATGTCGTATATGAGCTACTGTGCTTTCGACATCTTTCAGAAAGCCGTTTTTTGTTTGGTGCTTTACACAGAAGAAGTAAATTTGCAAACTTTTGTCGTTACTTAATACAAAACCATTTGTCGCAACTACTTATACACAAAAACTTTTCTTTTAGTCATTTGTTTTTGAAAATTAAAATATTTTTATCTTTTCCCATTATAAAAATGAATGCAATTTATGCAGAAATCTGTAGGATAGGTAACTGGAGGCAGATTTTCAACAAGTTTTGCTTGTTCAATGTTCCTGAAATTTTCATAATGTTATTGTGAAAGACCAATTATTTAAATTCAGCAAAGAAAATTAAAAAAACATTTTCTTAGACAAAAATTCAAAAAAATAACTTTACTATGGTAATTGCATAAGTCAGACCGATTTTTTGGCCGTACCTATAATGTTAGGGAAAATATTTGAGAACAAAAAAGCAGATACAAAAAAGACAAATGGTTTCGTATTAGATATAATCAATCAAAATAAAATATTTTCATTTAAAATAAAACGCCGAGAAAAAACCGTCTTTCCCAATGATATCGAAATGACAGTAAGTTTCATCTCATGGCTTACGTAGCTGTAAATGCGAAGGTTTTCAGGTTTTCGTATTTCTCCACGAGGCGTTTTAATCAGTATTCACTCAAAATAGTATGTGCTATAAACAGCTTCTAAATGGAATGGCCACTGAGAGCAATGACTACGTTCACAAACTTGAAAAACATCTGAGAATAATATCAATGTGTTATATGGTTTGTTGCAAAAATATCAAAAAAGGTAAGAGAAAAGTCCAGGGAGTGCCACAATCACAAACCGCAGCCCTTCCCAGACCCCAAGAGGAAGAGAAAACCGACAAATCTAAACAAGCCCAAACCGAACAAACGTACGAAAAGCACTAAGATTAGCTCTCTCTTCCCCAAGCGAGGTAATCGCAATACTAAAAGGACTGAAAAACACAAGAACAAAATGACACACGGAAAGACATACAACAAATCGCCTCGTAGAATAAACCACAAAGCAACAAGGAGTAAGACTAACACCGGGACCACCGCCTTAGTCCGGTCGGTAGAGCAAACCACTGGGGGGTTTAAAACATATTTTCTATTGTGGGGAAATTAGAAAAAATATCAATACCTTTTGGTTAAGAAAAGTACCTTTTCTGGAGCTAATGCTACATTCAATAATAAGTAAATAAGAGAACTCAGGAACTGATACAATCAGATCTACATCAAGGCTCTAACACCAAAGGAAAAGACAGACAAATACAATAAAGCAGCCACAAAATGAAGAGACGGCAATCAGAGTTGGCAACTCGTTCACAAAAAGGTGGGTTCTCTGTTACCGAACTTAACTCAATATGTAATCAACTTACGATAATTATCAAAAAAAAAAAAAAAAAAAAAAAAAAACATAAGAAAGTGAAACGCTACAAAACAATTAACAAAAATTATCACAATATCTCATTGGAACGGTAAGAATGAATTACTTAGTGTGTGAGTGTGCGGGGTGGGGAGGGGAGGGGATGGGGGCTTTAGCTAGCTTTACGGGATCCTAACCCTCGCAGCCTCCATAGTGGTAAAACCATTTATATGTTCGGAGGTCTTTTAGTTCATCCATGAATCATTACGAGCAATAAGACCGTCCCGCTCATAAGACCACTTTAAGGCAGTACCAAAGGTGGTCTTAATAGCGTGATTTTACTGTATTTATTTTACATAGTTATTTTAATGTACTTGTAATACGCATCATGAAAACACGCCCATATAATTCTGACCCCCTGAAACCCCACTTTTATATAGTAAAACTGGGGTTTACAGGGGTATGAAATATTTTTTCTTATTTCTGCTCAAAAACATAGATTGTGGGTACTCGTTAGAACTACCTCATCGAGGCAGTTCTAACGAGTACCCTCAATCTATGTTTTTGAGCAGAAATATGAAAAAAAAAAAAACATCCAAATTTTTTATCTGAAAATTTTTAGTTTTTAGTAGTAAACTTTTCAGTATATTTGAATAGGCATATTTTCCTAATGGGGAAGGGAAAAACTAATGTAAATGAAGCCGGTCTGAGCAGATGAATGTAAACTTTCTCCTGAAATATCAACCAATCAACAACCTGCTTAAAAAAGGGAACGCATATTATTGCATACAAAGCAGTGCCGCACGTTTAAGAGCCGTGCATAAACCGCTAAAAAGCCGTGTATTAACAAGGCAATTCACGCTCTGTTAATGCACAGCTACGCAACTTTCAATATGCCTATACCGGGGCCACAGAATTGCCGCCGTCACGAGATGTGTAGTGTCTGGCCCTAGAACGAGCATAGTCCGTGGAAATTGCGTTCGAGAGACATCAGTGAAAAGACGAAACAAAATAGTGCAAGAAATAACGCAAATGTAGCTAATGTTTTCAGTTTTTATGCAATAATAGCGATCGAACATGGTTTTCCAATGCATTAACATTCGCCAGGTCCCTAAGGAGGTGTTGAAAACCGCGGCCTCCGGCCTCGGTTTTCAACACCTCCCACTGGACCTGGCGAATGTTAATGTATGACAAACCATGTTTGATCCCTATAATGTCATAGCGCATATCCCTATATACTTCTTTTTTCGCTTTATGACTTGGGTAAATGGAGTAGACATTACAGCCACTGGCTACAATGTTTGGTAACTAGATTATTCATTAAAGGCAATACAAAGTGTCAGTATACTTACCTGAGCCCCCAAATTGATGCACATATAACTACAAGGTCTAGAGTCTCTATCTCAGCTTCACACATTGTCCCCCATATACCATCATGATAGATTTCAACTCTCCCTTCGAAAATAGTATTTCCTCCAACAAGTCTTATGTTACCTGTAATAGAGCGAAAAACACACTGTATGCAAATTTCTAGATACCTAGATGACCAACTAAATATTGATAACATTTATATCAAACAAAGGATTGATCAAATTTATCACACTAAATCGTACTATGAAATATAAATACATTTTTACGTAGAATAAAGAACACGATTCTAACAGGCTGACAAACTTAACTCAGTTTTCTGTCGAATCCAATCATCTTACGAGGGCGTGTCAATAAATAACCAGCCTATCCCATTTCCGATAGACCGAGACAGTCATGATTTTCATGCTTTGTTTCAATATATGTTTTATACATGGGTACAAAATTGCACACGTATCGAGTCATTTTTTAATAAGATATTGAATGTCAAACATGGCTAGTGATGCAAAGGCGTGCTTTTCATCTGAAGTTGAGTACCGTGTTGTAATTCGGTACTTGTATTTAAAAGGTAAAACAGGCAAGGAAATACACGGCGAGTTAGCCGATGTTTATGGGTCTTCTGCACCATCTTATGCTCAGGTTAAATTCTGGGTAGGGGAAATTCAAACGCGGCAGAACGTCTTTAGAAGATGAAGCCAGGTCTGGACGCCCACTGGATGCCACCGACGAAGAAATGTGTAAGAAAGTTCGGGATCTGGTATACTCTGATACGCGAATTCAGACGGAAGAAATAGCGTAGGCATTTCACATGGTAGCGTTTCAACAATCTTGCATGATCGTTTAGGTATGCGCAAGCTAACAGCCCGTTGGGTCCCCAAATCCCTTAGCGATGAACAACTGGCAACCAGAGCATCAGTATGCAGTGCCTTGTTGAAGCGTTTTAGGTCAAAAGATGATTTTCTTTTGCGTCTGGTGACTGTAGATGAGACGGGTTCATTATTATGAGCCAGAGAATAAAGTCAGAGTCGTCAGTGGGTAGGGCCTGGGTCCCCGAGGCCAAAGAAATTCAAGACGCAACCATCTGCTGCCAAGGTGATGGCCACAATATTTTGGGACGCAAAAGGCGTTATTATGTTGGACGTTTTACCCAAGAGAAGTACAATAACTGGAATGTACTATGCAAACTTGTTAGACCAGCCGAGAACCGCCATCCGTGAATAACGCCGAGGTAAACTCTCTAAAATAGTATTGCTGCAACAGGACAACGCGAGAGTCCACACTTGCAAAGTAGCAATGGATGCTGTAGAGCGAAACGGGTATGAATTAATACCACATCCTGCCTATTCGCCTGACCTAGCTCCTAGCGACTTCTTCCTTTTCCCAAACTTGAAAAAGGATATCCGTGGACTTCATTTCCGGTCTGATGAAGAAGTCGTGACGGCAGTTGAGGAGTGGACCAATGGAAAGGACCCTGACTTTTTCAGTTCTGGGCTGATGGCACTTGAACACCGTTGGTCTCAGTGCATCACACTAGAGGGCAAGTACATCGAAAAAGAATAGGTGGATCTCAACCGGAAATAAGTTAGCTGGTTACTTATTGACTCACCCTCGTACCTCATATAACTTCAAAGTTTACTCAAACATGCTGACACCAACAAACCATCTAACAAACCATCAAACTGACTTATGCGCATAACAGATTTCTTTTTTGCTTACGTTCTGTATATCAGAGGGATAAGAACTACTCACCTTTGCTAGTCGAATCACCGAACGTATCTCTGCACTTCACTCCGACTGATTCGCTTTCCGAACAATCATGCCGACCCCAGCCATCAAATTGACAATCGTGCAGATATTTCTCAGTACCTTTACAGTGAACGTTATCCATCCAAAACTTGCGGGCCACTGTCTTAACTTCAGATAACAACCAGCCACCGCTATCAAATAGTAATTGCAGTAAATTTTTAAAGGCATATATGGCTGCCACTTACGTAGTTTAATATTATTTAACCCTTAAACTGCCAATCACAAAAATTGTCGTCTGCTTTGTCATCTGCTTGTCATTTTTAAAGTCATTTTTGCAAACAGTGTGGACCCAGATCAGACTGCTCCTCTTGGAGCAGTCTGATCTGGATCCACACTGTTTGCTTGTATGCAAAATTAGGTTTGAAAAATTAGCAAGAATATTCAGCAGACGACCTAAACAGACGACATTTTCAGATACAGGTTTTCTTGGCGTTTCAAGGGTTAGTTACTGAGATACGAGCCGAAATGTATGCAAATGTACCATATGATTTTATCTCACCGAAGACTTATTACTTTTGAGAGAAATGAATGCACTCGCAAAACTTAATAAATCCAACATGTCGTTTTCTGGGCTATAATAACTAATTTATGGCCAAATAGGCATCATCAGTGACCCTCGTTTAAAAATTCAAGAAGTCACAGAAGGACGGAATATTCTAAAAGGACTAAGATATATAATAAATCAGATTCTAATGCACTTGCGTATGTAACGCGACGTCTGACTGGATAATGTCAAAAATTTGCGACGGTATATTCTACGATATACTGTCGCAAATCCGACGTCATCACGTAACGTCGCTTCTCATTGGGTGGCATTTGGTTTTACGCAGCTCACAGCACTTGTCGTTTTGTGCAAAAAGTACATTTTTTCAACAGAAAAAATGAATAAATGCATTAGAATGCGGATAACTGCATCGAATTTGTCATTTGGGGAGGTAAATCGGCGGTTTTACGGTCACAAATTACGTTTTACGGCTCCGCTGACGCGTCGCCGTAAAACGAAATTTCCGACCGTAAAACCGCCGATTTACCTCCCCAAATGCCAAATTTTGAATGCAGCTATCCCCTAATTTTGAAACGAATGACCCGTTCGAGCAAAATACACACTCACAAAATAGAAAATAAAGTTCATGTTTTCTGAGTCAGATAAGCTAGTTTCGGCCAATTAGGCATCATCAGTAACCCGCGTAGATTTTCAAAACATCATGAAAACATGTCTATATAATTTTGACCCCCTTAAACCCCATTTTTACACAGGTAAACTTGTGTTTGCATGGCTATACATTATGTTTTTTACTTCTGCTCAAAAAACATATATTGTGGGTACCTTTTAGAAGCGTCTCAGCGAGGCGGTTCTAACGAGTACCCACAGTCTATGTTTTGAACAAAAATATGAAAAATATCAGAATTTTTTTTATCTGAAACTTTCAGTTTTGGTTGTAAAATTTTCAATATATTTGAATAGGAGTGTTTTCGCAATGAACTCGGAATCGCCTTAAAGATCGCAAAGGTCCGGAAAATATAAACTGCACTATCAGTAGAGTAAAGATGCCCGATGGGGCATCAATACCCTTTGGTGACCTTTGTAATTTGAATGGTAGATGTTACTATAATTAGTAACTTGATACCCGATCGGGCATCATTTTATCGTTTTTATAGTACCCTCAGAAAACAAAACAAAATGTATCACAGTTTTTGACAAATCTGCACCAAATCTTGGGGGATTAAAGGTGAATAAATCATCTAATTTTTGACATTTCAGAATTATTTTAAAGTGCCTAGCAAAAAAATTATTCAGGTTTAAAATCAATATTTTTTCTGCACATCAGTGTATCCCGTTCAGGAACACATGACATTTGTGATGCCCGATTGGGAAACAATTCTTCCTGTTTGGGAACGTCTGATGTTTTTTACCTGATATGGACAAAAGAAAAATACAAATGCCTGCTGTCGTTAAGTTATTAAGTGAATGACTAGCTGCAAGTTAATGAGGCTGAAAGCATTTTTTAAACACTTTAGAAGGAAAAAGGTCTCATTTGCAAATGCAAGATTGATAATTTTTACATGTTCTAATAGCATGTTCTATAAAAGATTGCAAATATTAAATACTTTAATTAGAAGCATATCATTAAAAGACAGAAAAGGTTGTGAATTGATATTCAATGTACAAATAACCAGTCTCCCCTAAATATGAGGGTCATCCAATAAGTAACGTAAACTGTTCCTCATTTTCTACGTAATTGGTTCATCCATAGAATTGTCTGTAAAAATAATATGTTAGATTATTTGCTAATTGGAATCCAATAACATTGTGGTCAAATCTCTCCTCGTAATTGGTTGCCTAGCAAAAACAGAATGAAATGTAAAGCCGCGTGGCCTCATTGTAAAATCAACTTTACTTTTAAAACGGGTTTAAAGTACACATGCACTGACAATTATCCAAATTACAATGGCATTTGATAGTATCATGTTCCCACTTGTACATTTAATTTGTACAGCACGAAAACACGCCTATTCAAATATATAGACAGTTTCACCTCCAAAAACTGAAACATCGGTTTTTCAGGTTCACATTTACTTTGAAGCAAACATTTGAAGCAAACATTTGCAAAAGAAAAAAAAAAAAAAAAAAAATGCGTCAAATTCTAGGCGGTGTTTGATGTGACATTTTAGCATTTCAAGCAAGATTAGGATTATTATGCTATTTTGAGTAGAAATATGAAAAATATCAGAGTTTTTCATTACGAAAACACGCCTATTCAAATATATTGAAAGTTTTACCACCAAAAAAATGAAAATTTTCAGAAAATTTTTTTTGATATTTTTCATATTTCTACTCAAAACACAGATTGTAGGTACTCGTTAGAACCGTCTCGTTGAGGCGGTTCTAACGAGTACCCACAATCTATGTTTTGAGCAGAAATTAGAAAAATTATGTATACCCCTGTAAACCCCAGTTTTTCTATATAAAAGTGGGGTTTGAGGGGGTCAAAATTATATAGGTATTTTTTCGTGATGTATGTGAAAATTTTCAGTTTTTGGAGGTGAAATTTTCTATATATTTGGATAGGCGTGTTTTCGTAATGATTTTCGCTTAGTGACCACGGACGGACGGACGGACTACCATACAGGATGATTATATGACACTCTTAGAAAGCCATCCGACCTTAGCAGACCTTTCCTGCTGATCGTGCATTTCAGTGATCCCTATATCAGAAAATTATGAAGTTCGCGAAACTATCTGATATAGCGCATGATATACATTACGAAAACACGCCTATTCAAATATATTGAAATTTTCACCTCCAAAAACAGAAAATTTTTAGACAAAAAATCTGATATTTTTTTCATACTTCTGCTCTAAACATAGATTGTGGGTACTCGTTAGAACCGCCTCGGCGAGGCGGTTCTAACGAGTACCAACAATCTATGTTTTGTGCAAAAATAAGAAAAATAATGTATACCCCTGTAAACCCCAGTTTTTCTATATAAAAGTGGGGTTCAAGGGGGTCAAAATTATATAGGCATGTTTTCGTGATGTTTGACATATACATGTATTCTCACCTGTGCATATTTAAAGTTTTTTCTTATGAAGAGTGTCAATGAAACCGAAACTCCTGTACGAAATTTCATAAACGCCATGCGAAGACTCAGATAAACCTGTGCGTCTATGTAGTTTAGTAAGAATCATCATAAGTGCATTCAGAATAGCCAAGGATGCAAAGTATCTCTATTGATGAAAACTGTCCGCCTCAAGACGCTTTGGTTCCTTAGCTATCCCATTACGAAAACACGCCTATTCAAATATATAAAAAAAATCACCCCCTTAAACTGAAAAAAAAAAATCAGATAAAAAACTGATATTTTTCATACTTCTACTCAAAACACAACGAGTACCCACAATCTATGTTTTCGAGCAGAAATAAGAAAAAATAATGTATACCCCTGTGAACCCCAGTTTTACAATATAAATGTGGGGTCTATGGTGGTCAAAATTATTCAGGTAATGTTTTCGTGTTGCTCAGACTGCTCCGTGAAGATCCTGATCAGACTGCGCAGAAGCACGGGCCGATCTGAATCTTCATTGGTCGCATGAAATGCTGTGTCCCGGCTCATTTGGCATAATAAGAATTTTTTTTTTACGTTTTGAATTTGTATGTCAACAAATACGAACGCATATATTTTTATCAAAAGACAAATTAGCACTTACCATGCTATACGCAGATTCCGCAGGTGATAAATTTGACTATATTGTTTTTTTTTTCTAATTATAAGATTTTAAATTTCAATCAAATCGTCTCCTAAGCATACAACTTTTATACGATGTCATTTTTTTTTGTTTTCAGGAAAAAATAAGAAAATATTCAAAATGTCGTCTGCTGCTTTATTTTTATCTAGCAACCTAAGCATAAAAGTATACAACAAACCTAAGGCCTAAAGACTGACAAAGAACTTCAGCACTTTTTTCTGAGAAATCGTCCTTACAAACTAATCCCCATTCTCCATCATGTTTCACTTCAACTCTTCCGGAATAGTACGTTTCTCCATCCATTAATCGGTAAAAGTCTGCAATTGAATAACACTCACACCCGAACCCATGTTAAGCAAGCCACTAAGGGAAAGCCAAAATATGGCTGCTTAAGATAGGTGCTGGATCAATACAAGTAAATTTACTCTTATTTTCTTTTTGTATGACCTGAACATCACGAAAACATGCCTATGTAGTTTTGATCCTCTAAAACCTCACTTTTATTTAGTAAAATTGGAGTTTACATGGGTACACACATTTTTTTTCTTATTTTGCAAAAACATAGATTGTGGGTACTCGTTAGAACCGCCTCGCCGAGGCGGTTCTAACGAGTACCCACAATCTATGTTTTGAGAAGAAATATGCAAACAGCAGAATGTTTTACCTGATTTTTTTCTGTTTTGGTTCTAAAATCTTAAACTTTTTGTATCTGCTTGTTTTCGTAATGCAATGTATATGTACATACTATTTGGGTTGCGTCGTGCAAAAACGTGACTTCGGGTATATACGGACAGCGAAGAACCAGCTCAGCCTGTGCATCCAAGCAGTCTGATCAGACATTTTCCTGACCGCCTAGAATAAATGGATACTTCACAATATCTCAACGGAGATAAAATGCCCGATGCAGATTTTGTATATGCGCGGGATGAATCCGAATGTGAATTTTTGTGCATGTTCTAAGGCACTTGATCACATGGCGCGGCCAAGATAATCTCAGCAGAATGCGAACATGGACAGCCTTAAAAAAACCAAAACCGTAAGTTTTTCAATTTAGGAAAAAAAAAAAAAAAAAAAGACCGAATGATATATTATTTATTTATTGTGTTTTGCACAAGATAAATTAAGCTGAGCGAGACATAAACATATGATTAAATCCTTGCGAACTTCGAAGACCCTGAACAGTGTCCTCATTCTAGCAGACTTAACACACATTTGCTGTTCCTTGCATAAGAACCATAGTATCATTACTGTAAAATTTTACAACCAAAAAAAGAAAATTTTCAAATAAAAATTCTGATATTTTTCATATTTGTTCTCAAAACACAGATTGTGGGTACTCGTTAGAACCGCCTCGGTGAGGCGGTTCTAACGAGTACCCACAATCTATATTTTGAGTAGAAATAAGAAAAATAATGTTTACCCCTGTTAACCCCAGGTTTACTATATAAAAGCGGGGTATAAGGGGGTTAAAGTTATATAAGCGTGTTTTCGTGATGTCAAACTCCACTCTGAACTATCTTATTGGAAACTTCCAACACGTCATTGCGCTTTATTGAATACCTCCTGTATTATAAAGTTTTACATTCAAGATATTTATAATTTGATTTTAATTAAGAATTGATTTTAAATTGCTTTTCGTATCATATACCTATGAAGGAAACAAAAACAAGGGACGCAATTTCTTTATTAAAGTTTCATTAATTTTTTTCCCAGAAATGGTAAAAGGATTGTATTTTCGCCTTTATAGCGGCAGGTTGTTGCGTGCAAGACGGTCATGTTCGGTCATGTTTTTACCTGAGCTGAGCGCCTTGACAGTGACAGACGATAAAACGCGTCCTTGGCAACATTTCTAATTTGCAAAGACTGAGAAGAAATTGAAATTAACATTGGAAGATTCAGAACAAACATATTCAAGATACGATATGTCATTGTTATAACGTCATTACGAGAACACACCTATTCAAATATATAGAAAATTTCACCTACAACTACTATAATTCTCAAATAAAAAAATGATATTTTTTTCACATTTCTGCTCTTAACATAATATATGGGTACTCGTTAGAATCGCCTCTAACGAGTTCCCACAACCTATATTTTCGAGCAGCAATAAGAAAAATAGTGTACCCCTGTAAACCCCTGCTTTACTATATAAAAGTAGGGTTTAAGGTGGTCAAAAATATATAGGTATGTCAAAAAACTGAAAATTCTCAAATAAAAAAACAAACTCTGATATTTGTCATAATTCTCCTCAAAACATAGATTGTGGATACTCGTTAGAACCGCTTCGGCAAGCGGTTATGACGAGTCCCCACAATCAATGTTTTTCGCCGAGGCGGTTCTGACGAGTACCCACAATCTATGTTTTTGAGCATAAATAAGAAAATAATTTATAAACCCTGTAAACCACAGTTGTATTATATAAAAGTGGGGTTTAAGTGGGTCAAAATCATACACGCATGTTTTCGCGATGTTATAATTATTTTCTTAGTTAAATTCCTTCGATTGTGAGTGAGATTATCAAGGGTTCCGTAGATGGTACAGCTTGATTTAATCTGTACAATACGCACAGATAAGAAATGGCATGCATATACCAACGCATTCCGGGATATTATGTTTTAATGTGATTTCACAGACATTAAACTTTTCATCCCTGCAGACCAATACAGATACCTCATCACGAAAACATACCTATATAATTTTGACCCCCTTAAACCCCACTTTTACATAGAAAAACTGGGGTTTACAGGGGTATGCATTATTTTCTTTATTACTTTCAACTTACAGTTTTCTATCTTTCTATGTTCATCCACATATCTTATAGGTGTTTCTTAGAACAGAAAGACTGATTTGTTGGCCTCTTATGTATACGGCACAGACCACAGGTGAACGCCTTTTGCTTATGGAGGTTCTCTTTTGTTTTCATTACATCACGAAAACATGCCTATATAAAGTTGACCCCCTTAACCCCACTTTTATATAGTAAAACTGGGGTTTACAGGGGTATACATTATTGGTCTTATTTCTGCTCCAAAAACATAGATTGTGGGTACTCGTTAGAACCGCCTCGCCGAGGCGGCTCTAACGAGTACCCACAATCTATAGTTTGAGCAGAAATATGAAAAATATCAGAATTTTTACCTGAAATTTTTCATTTTTGGTGGTAAATTTTTCAGTATATTTGAATAGGCTTGTTTTCGTAATGATACATGTACCGGCCATGTCAAGCGAAAAGATGTCTTCGCACATGCGCAAAAGGCATATAAATTAAGATTTATACAGCGCATGCGCAGTTGCATCCGGGTATTTGCATTCCATGGATACATTCTATAGTATCAAATAATTCTGTTAGCGGACAGCGAAGGCCCTGATCAGACTGCGCGGATGGGCTTTGCTCTCCGCATATGCCCGAAGACACGTTTTCACATGGCACTGTCCATACAATACCTTGGTTATATTTATAATCACAGTCAACCGAAACGTCTCTTTTGTGATCACATTCCTTGGACATCCAGTCAACTTTGCAATCTTCTAACGATACTTCATGCCCGTAACATTCCACGCTGCCCATCCATATTGTTCCTTGTCCAGCTCCATATTTCGCTGAATGCGCTACACCGCCCCTGAAACAATACTAATGTGAAGAGTCATGCCCTAGCAAAACGCGTCTTCGATCGACCGCACAGTCTGACAGGGCCCCCACTGTCCGCAAACAGAATCATTCAACACTATACATTGTTTCAATGGATAGCAAATGCCCGGAAAGGACTGCACACATGCAGGATGATATGCATCCGACTAATTTGCGCATGCTCGAAGGCACATTTTTGCCTGACGTGATCCAGTTGGTTATAGAAATATATATTACTGCTTTTTTTCATGCTTGTTTTGGGGATTAGTTGCATTTCCATGGGATATAACTTTGAGAAAATTGATTGTCTCCCTTGTAAAAATGGGTCGACTTTAAGGGGAAATAATTAGCTCCCATTTGGAGCAAATCCTTATTTCCTTTTCCTTTTAGAGTAGACCCGTATTCAAAAGAGTTTTGTTCTGACTGAAGCCAACAAAGTCATAAATTTTGTCTTCCTTGTAGTGGCGGGAAATCTACCAAGCGCATAACATCCATTACGAAAACAAATATATTAAAAATTCCAGCACCAAAAATTGAAAATTTTCAAATAAAAAAAATCTGATATTTCTTTATATTTCTGCTCAAAACATAGATTGTGGGTACTTGCCGAAACGGTTCGGCCGAGGCGGTTCTAACGAGTACCCACAATCTATATTTTTGAGCAGAAATAAGAAAAATAATGTATACCCCTGTAAACCCGTTTTACTATATAAAATGGGGTTTAAGGGGGTCAAAATTATATAGGTATGTTTTCGTGATGAAGCAATACAGAGCTGATTGCCTTATTTCGCTTTAATCCCATAGAACGGTCCATTCAAAAGACAAAAATTAAAGGTAACCAATTGACAGTTGCATTGTCTCTCTACTGAAAACGTAACTTACAAAATTTAAAAGAAATGCAGTTGCACAATTTGCGGTTCGATATTCCGGAAAACAAGCCCTTTCCCTTGTAAGCAATGACACAAATCAACAAAATGTATATTAAAGACTAAAAAAAACTATGCTGGTTACTTTGAAAATCAAATAACGCTTAAGCCAGTGCTAATGGACATACTATTGACGTCACATTGTTTTGATACTTTAAAAAGTAGTCTTATCAAAAATAAAGTGTGCTGAGTAGATTGTTTATACATGGCAAGGTAAAAATTGCATTGTTCTGTTTATTCCAGGCAACGGAGGTTCTTGTAGAAGAAGAGTTTCAGACGGTAAAATATTCTGGAGGGAACTAATTGGCTAGGCGGGGTACTACAAAGAGTAGTTGGGTCAATACAGTTTATGAACTTGAATAGGAGGAGTTTATGGGATGTTACACGGCGGGCAATATCATGTTTTCGAAGAGGTGAGGAGGACAAGAACATCCTAGGATGTGTTACTGTATTAAATTGCTATCACATCACTCCTGTATCTGATTTGGGACCATGGATCTGAAGCAGATGAAACACTTTTTGACACTTTGCATTGTGGTCTAAGAAGAAATAAATAGGGATGTATTACCACATGGCTGATAAGTTCTTACCTATGTATTGGGTGTGTACTATGTGATACCCATTAAGAACATATGCACTTAAATATGTGTGTACAGTTTGACCTGCAAACAGACCATTACGAAAACCCTCCTATTCAAATATATTGAACATTTCACCTCCAAAATCTGAAAACTTGCAGATAAAAACTCTGATATTTTTTTTCACATTTCTGCTTAAAGCATAGATTGTGGGTACTCGTTAGAACCGCCTCTATGTTTTCGAGCAGAAATAAGAAAAATAATGTATACCCCTGTAAACCCCAGTTTTACTATATAAAAGTGGAGTTTAAGGGGGTCAAAATTATATAGGTATGTTTTCGTGATGAAAAACTCATGCTTGCTTCTTAAGGTGTCTGCAAACAAAGCATGAAAATAATTTATATTTGTTGACAATACCAGTAAATGCAGGCAACGTGATTTTTATTTCAAACCAAAATTCATCCTAATACTGTACGGCAATCGTTTTATCAATATTGTGGCACGGTCTTTCACATTTTATTTCTGGGGAAACTTATATAGTCCGCATCAGTTGGACCTTTACTCTCAGCAAACAAAATCATTTGATATAACAGAATATTTCAATAGACAACAAAGGCCTTCATGCGACTTTGCGCATAAGCAGGATGTGAATCCGACATTTTGCGCATGCTCGAAGGCACTTTAGCGCTTGACGTGGCACAGTGAACTATTCGAGTCGCAAGAACGCTCCAAACTTTACGAAAACACGCCTATATAGTTTTGACCCCCTTCATCCCCTCTTTTTGATAGTAAAAACTGGGTTTTACAGGGGTATATATTATGTATTATTATTTTTCTTATTTCAGCTCAAAAATATAGATTGTGGGTACTCGTTAGAACCGCCTCGGTGAGGCTGTTCTAACGTGTACCCACAATCTATGTTTTGAGCAGAAATATGAAAAATATCATTTTTTTTTTATTTGAAAATTTTCATTTTTTTGAGGTGAAATTTTCAATATATTTGAATAGGCATGTTTTCGTAATGTTTGTCAGGCGATAACATCCGAGATCCTTACGGACTGAAAGACGGAAGGACAGATATGAGGTCAGATGGTAGAAAAGTAGCATACGCTATATTCAAACCATTCTGGTTGCTTTGAAAATCAAATACTGCTTACGCCGGTGCTAGCGGGGGGTGTGGGGAGGGGAGGCGTTTGGGGGGAGGGGGTGGGGGTGCATATGCAGCTTTGCAATCTGCATTGCTGCATATTAAGAGGCTTAATAAAAGAGAGTCTACGATTTTCGTTATTTTATGTGTTTTTTGTTCACAAAAGCAACCCCTTAGATTTCTTATAATACTTAACTGCAGCTAGTGTTATGTGCTATGTTTTAGCAGTAAAACTACTCCCTATACTACACCTTAGTGCAGATTATACTTTTTTTTCTTTTGGGATCACTGAACTAAATCTGGTTGTTTTAGAAATCAAATAACCCTTAAGCCGGTGCTAGTTGGGGCGTATGCAGCTTCGCATACTACATCCCAGCAGGCACACAACATCAAAATGACGTCGTATCAACGTCGATGCGACGTGATCACGTCGCATCGATGTTGATACGACGTCATTTTAATGTTGTGTGCCCACTGGGATTGGTGTATATAAAGAGAAATAGAAAGGAAGGCAATGATCAGGATTCAATACAATTACCTAACCCTTCCGTTCCAAGACACCAACGGGAAAGAAGAACACACTTAAATTAACGGCACCACAATTAAAGCACTTCAAGCAGAAAGCCAAAAGGTCAGTTTCTTTCCAAGTTTCTTGACCAAAACCGCTGTCCAAAATACATGCACTGACACATAATGACAGAAATAATAAAACCAAAACTTCGATTTTCGTTCTTTCGTGTGTTCCTTGATTTCCAAATGTCATTGTTCGGATTTTTATTTTATATTCAAAATCGTGACATGTCAAAAGGTGTCTTCGGGGGTTGATGTGTGTGTGTCTCTCTCTCTCTCTCTCTCTCTCTCTCTCTGTGTGTGTGTGTGTGTGTGTGTGTAGGGGGTGGGGGAAGGGGCAGCAAAGGTCCAGATCATCAGAGCATGCGCACAATTTGAACAGAAACATCCATGGCTACTTACAGACTCATTGAATACTATAGAATATATCGACGTATAGAAATATTTCAAATAAAATTACAATGCATAGGTGATTGATTTGTTTTTAACTCTTTGAGCGTACATCGAATACAATATTTGTACCTTAATCAATTTGTAAATAAAACGTTCATAATTTAGCAAGTACAGGACAGAACCTACAAAATGGCATGTGCGCCCAGCGAAAACTCAGATCAAACTGGGCATCTGCCCAGTCTGATCAGAGTCTTTGCAGTCCGCATGAAGACAGCTTGGGTCTTTAGCTACCCATTGAGCGCATAGTGAAGACTCTGATCAGACTGGGCGGATGTCCAGGCTGATCTGAGTCTTCGCTGGGCGCACATGCCATTTTGTAAGTTTTGTCATGCGCTGGCTCCAATAATAATTAAAAATAATATTTATATATAGTACGTGAATCCTAGAGATCTGCATAGAACTTTCGCTTCGTGCCCTCCGAAGTTATCACCGCAAACGGTGCCCCATACGCCGTTTCGTTGCACTTCTACTCGGCCAGAGTAGTCGTTAGGTCCATTAGCCAACCGAAAATTACTCGCTGAAGAAATAAAAAAAAAAAAGAATCCTTTTGTACATGGGAGGAAACCTATTTCATACAAAAAGACTATAGACTTTTGGCGAAAATTGCCCGTTCAAATCGATTGGTCGTTTTTATTATTATTTGAGCCAACGCATCACAAAACCTACAAATAGCATGTGCGCCCAGCTAAAACTCAGGTCAGCCTGAACATCCGCCTAGTCTGATCAGTATTTTTGCTGTGCGCTCAATGTGTAGCTTAGATCACAAGCTTTCTTTATGCGGACAGCAAAGACTCTGATCAGACTGGGCGGAAGCCCAGGCTGATCTGAGTTTTCGCTGGGCGCACATGCCATTTTGTAGGTTTTGTCATGCGATGGCTCAAATAGTTATAAAAACGACTAACCGATTTTCTTTTTTTTTTTGTTTTTTTTTTTTTAATGGAAAATGTATGTATATGAAAGTACTTATAAGCATAGATGTGATGTACTACCGTATTGCAGTCTTTGAGAACAGTCAGACAAAGTATTTTGATAAGCTTATAAATGATTACAAATGATTGTTCTTAACAGTGCGAATACAGTTAAGCATCAAGTTTGTCAATGTAAATGCTTTGTTTCTTGCTATTCACTGAGCCTTACTTTTTTTTTTTTGTGATAACGAAATGGAAAATGGCAGCAATTTACCGATTTAAACGAGCCCTTTTCTCAAATATCTATAGTCTTATGACGTAGGTCCCCGTCCCCGCCCTTGTTTGTAGGCAGTCATTACGAAAACATGCCTATTCAAATACACTGAAAATTTTATCACCAAAAAATGAAAATTTTCAGAAAAAATGCTGACATTTTTTCATATTTCTGCTCAAAACATAGATTGTGGGCACTCGTTAGAACCACCTCGACGATGCGGTTCTAATGGGTACTCCTAATCTGTGTTTTGAGCAGAAATAAGAAATATAATGTATCCCCCAATAAACCCCAGTTTTACTATATAAAAGTGGGATTTAAGGGGGGTAAAATTTATAGGCAAGTTTTCGTGATGACTGTAAACATATTTTGTACTGGGACAAAACAACCTTAGAAATTAATGCATATACTCAGAGTCGACGCATTAGCACGCGGTGCCTGATCTAGATCTTCAGTGTTTGCCGCTCATGCATCAGCTTTGGACTCGCAAGCGATCTGGCATTACGAAAACACGCTTATTCAAATATATTGAAAATTTCACCTCCAAAAACTGAAAATTTATAGATAAAAAATTCTGATATTTTTCATATTTCTGCTCAAAACATAGATTGTGGGTACTCGTTAGAACCGCCTCGACGAGGCGGTTCTAACGAGTACCCACATTCTATGTTTTAAGCAGAAATAAGAAAAATAATGTATACCCCTGTAAACCCCAGTTTTACTGTATAAAAGTGGGGTTTAAGGTGGTCAAAATCATATAGGTATGTTTTTGTGATGACTTCTCCAAAACTTAAACCTTGTCATGCTGAATGAATTCAGATGCCATTCCCGTGTCTAATTGTCGGCTAATCAGATTACTTAATCCAGACTGTTGGTTTAAATTCAAATACTGAATGACAAACAGTGCAGATTCAGATCAGTTGGCTTCTTCAGAAGCCAACTGATTTGAATCTACACTGTTTTTAAAAGCAGGACCTACCCAGATGCAGCATGACAAGGGTTAAAACAAGTAGGATAAAGTTTTAACCCTTTCAGCCCGTCAGACCAAGACATATACCTGTGCAAACAGTACAGGGTAGATCCAGATGAGACTGTTTGTCACGAGCCGTCTCATTGGGATCTGCACTGTTTGCCTTTCGGTTTTGATTTTTTTCTTGACTACTCTATTTGCAATAATGGATATTTCAAAAAACAGATAGAAGAGGCTATTCGTGAAAGTGTAAAGGTGTTTACATTGAAGGTAAGTAGGGCATGTAGGAACGCAGGTTTTACATGAGGCTAATTACAAAAACACGCCTATTCAAATATCCTGAAAATTTTACCGCCAAAAAAAAAAAAAAAAAAAAAAATGAAAGTTTTTAAATAAAAAATCTGATATTCTTCATATTTCTGCTCAAAACATAGTCGAGGCGGTTCTAACGAGTACCTTAATTCTATGTTTTTGAGCAGAAATAAAAAAAATAACGTTTACCCCTTTTAACTCCAGTTTTACTATATAAAAGTGGGGTTTGAAGGAGACAAAATTATATAGGCATATTTACGTGATGTGATAGTTACTTGCAAATGAACAAAATGACGTCACTACTTTGCTTTCGATATCTTTCAAAAGACTCACCGCCCACCACCTTTCTTTTTTTTTTCTTTTTTTTTTTGCCTGACGTTTTATTTAACTTAAGTTCTTGTCATGGTTTAATGCAATTCCTTTTGTCGTTACAACCTATGCACAGAAAGTTGTTCTCTGTTATTATTATTATTATTATTATTATTATTATTATTTTCAATATGTATAATATTTGCATTTTTCCACTGAGCAAAATAGCAGCAACTTGTGAAAGAATTCATAGGACAGTTAGATTTTAGACAGGTTTCAATAAGTTCTGTTTGTTAGATTTTGTGAAATTTTCACAGTATTGTTTTAAAACATTAATAAGTAAAAATAAATAGGGAAAAGTAAAAATGCTCATTTGGATGAACTATATATAATAATAATAATAATAATAAAGACAAATATGGCCAGTCATAAATTTCTTAGATTTAAAAAAAACGGAACAAAAAGAAACGTCTTTTTAAGTGATGCTGAAAGGACAGTTGATAGGAAGGAAATGTTGGCTACAAATTTAATTTTGGGATAAATATTTTAGAACACGGAGTACAGAGTCCAAAACAAAAGAGAAACGGTTGTTGATAAGACACTGTCAGTCATACATTGCTCTGAGTTGGGGAAAAAAAAAAGAAAAAAAAAGAAACGTCTTTCTAAGTGATACTGAAAGGAAAAGTTGATATGCAGGCAGTTGTATTTAGCCTATTCAAATATATAGAAAATTACATCTCTAAACTTGAAAATTATCAGATAAAAACTCTTATATTTTTCAAATTTCTGCTCATAACATAGATTGTGGGTACGAGGCGGTTCTAACGACTACCCGCAATCTATGTTTTCGAGCAAAAAAAGAAAAATGTCTGCCCCGGTAAACCCCCAGTTTTACTATATAAAATTTGGGTTAAAGGGGGTCAAAATTATATAGGTATGTTTTCGTGATTTGTTACTCATTACTATACTGTCTTTTGCAAACATCTCCTGTTTTTTTTCTCTTTTTTTTTTTTTTTTTTTTTTTTGTGTGTGTGTTTTTTTCATGCAATAAATTCGCACACCATGACAGTAATGGTCGGTCAGAAAATGTAATTCAGTTGATCTTTATATAGCCCGGGGAACAATATTTCCTTCAAGATTTTTATGCACTCCCAGCGAAAACACAGATCAGGAAACTCTGATCAGAAGCGTGGTTGTCGACTTGAAGGCGATTTGGGTTATTGGCTACCCACTGGGTGCCCAGCGAAGACTCTGATCGGAATGCGCTAATGTACAGGCTGATATGAGTCTCGAAATGCTGTGGCCAGGTTCATATTAGGACAGAACAACCTTTTAGCTAGCTAACAATGTTTACTCGAATTAGACGCCGTGTACTCGGCGTCTTACAGGATTTACAATGTTTGCACTCGTCCTTCAGTTTCGGACGCAAAAACGGATAAATGAACTTATCTAAACTTTGAAACAAGCAGGATATGACTTTAAGGTATTCTGCAATATACTGTCGGAAATCCGACGTTATCACGTAACGTCGCTTCTCATTGGCTGGCATTTGGCATTTGGTTTTACGCAGCTCAAAGCATTTGTCGCTTTGTACAAATAGTATATTTTTTCAACAAAAAAATGAATAAATGCATTTAGAATGGGAACGGTCGCAAATTACGTTTTATGGTTCTGCTGACGCTTCGCCGTAAAACGGAATTTCCAACCGATTTATCACCCCAAATAACAAATTTGAATGCAGTTATCCCCTAAATTCACGCGCTGTTAATGCATGGCTACGCAACTTTCAATGTGCCTGTACCGGGGCCACAGAATTGCTGCCGTCACGAGATGTGTAATGCCCGGCCCTCAAACGAGTATAGTCCGTGGAAATTGTTTTCGCGAGACATCAGTGAAAAGGCGAAATAAAAAAAATGCAAGAAATAACGCGAAATGTAGAAAATGTTTTCAATTTTTATGCAATAATCGCGATCGAACATAGTTTTTCAATTAGGTCCCTTGGGAGATGTTGAAAAACGCGGCCTCGGATTTTAACACCTCCCAAGGGACCTGATTGAAAAACCATGTTTTCATGAAAACCATTTTTGATCCCTATAATAGAAAGTAGATCTTTTATCAGAAAGCAGCCAAGGCGGTTCTAACGAGTACCCAAAATCTATATTTTGAACAGAAATATGAAACTACCAGAATTTTTCATCTGTAAGTATTCATTTTTTGGTGGTAAAATTCTTAATGTATTTGAATGGGTTTGTTTTCGTAAAGACTGCCTTGTGGACTTCTACCTTAACTCTTTGGACAGGTCCGTTTCCTATATAAGAGGTGTCAGGTTAGTTGTTATTATTAGCATGTTTTGTAGAAATTTCCCAATTAATGCAAACAGCGTAGACCCTGATCAGATGCCGCGTTTTGCGGCTTCTGATCTGGGTTTACACTGTTTCCCTTGTCCCTTTTATGGGACACTATGCTTCAATTGGTTAATTCAGAAATGTGCACAGCTACTCTACTGAAATACTCGACGCAGCAGTTCTTATGAGTACTCAAAACGTGTGTTATTATCATTTTATTTTATTTCTTTTTTTTTGTTTTGTTCTCTTATGGAGAAATAAGAAAAATGTATCAATACATCAGAACTGAAAAAATATCTTAATCTAGATTGATCGACTTAAAATCATATATTTCACATAGACGTCTAGTCGTAATTCTCAATTCGATAGTGTGAAATGACAAATTAAAGTATACATCATGGTCGCTCATAAAACAAACAAACACAAAAAAGAAGAAGCAGAAAAAAAAAAGAATGGACAAAATCCCAACCACATACGTCGGCGTTCACAACTTGAGTTCTGTAAATTTTCTTTGTATCCGGGTCCACATAGGCATCTGAATACACTTGTACCATCCTCAATCTTAATACATTCTGCGTGTTCCAGTCGAAAACAATCTCCAGATGAACACGTGTCGTTTAATGCTGTAATATATAACAAACACTAATAATCAGTGTGGGGAATCCACGTGGCCAAATGACTGAGTGCACTGAGTTTGTTACTATTTTTAGCTCCGCATCAGGTAAGATTTTTTTTTAGAATATCTCGAGTTATACCTGATAGACTGTTCAAATAAAGCGCAGAGTACGCGGAAAATCAAGCGCTTTCTGGTGGTTCAAGTGTATTCTGCAATCTGGTCTGATTCTCGAGATCATTCGGAGAATGTTTTTCGTCAAAATTCATGTATATTGTCCCGGTAGCCCAGATTGACAGCAAACACATTCTTCAAATGTTCTCAAGAATTAGACCAAATCGCAGAATGACGCTTACACCGCCAGAAAGGGCTTGATTTTGCGAGTACTCTGTGCTTTATTTGAACTTATTCCATTTCGTATGAACAGAGATATTCTAAAAAAAATACTACCTTGTGCGGAGCTAAAAACAATAACAAACTCCGTGTACCAAGTCATTTGGTCACGTGGATTCCCCGCACGGATAATGTATGAACATTTTGGCCGCGCCATACTAAAACGTGTCTTCGGGAATACGCACACAGTCTGATAAGGGACTTTGCTGTACGCTTCCAAAACCACTGGATACGAAAGAATGTATCATTGGAGATCCAATACCATGATAATAACATGCGCACCTCATCACGAAAACACGCCTATGTAATTTAGACCCCTTAAACCCCACTCTTATACAGTAAAACTGGGGTTTACAGGGGTATACATTATTTGTTTTACTTTGCTAAAAAAACATAGATTGTGGGTACTCGTTAGAACCGCCTCCGCGAGGCGGTTCTAACGAGTCCCCATAATCTATGTTTTGAGCAGAATTATGAAAATTATCAGAATTTTTTATTTGAAAATTTTAATTTTTGGGTGGTAAAATTTTTAGTATATTTGAATAGGCATGTTTTCGTAATTTGCAGGATGATCTGAATCTGCGCACGTTGGCCGTTCGAAAGCACTTTCTCACTTGCTGCGGCCTGTTTTGATATACTGATGTTTTAACACATTTTCTGAACAAAAAAAAATGCAATAGAATAAAAACGTGAAACGATAACACGCCACCACTATCGTGAAGCGGGCAGGACTTCTACATTCTTCTAACTGCTAAATCTTCAACTGATGCATATACTTTGCCGAAACACTCAAAGAGAAAATTGTTGTGCCGGTTCGGCCACAGGCAAGAAAGCATTCTCACCAGAAAGGTTCGTACTTTTTCAATTTCTTGAAATTCATAACAAATGGATGTATAACAAGAAAACCACCTAACGGCATTATGGACGGGTTTTGTTTTAAATAACGAAGAGAGTAAGAGTTGTCTCTCTTACATGTGAAACCTCTACTGGTCCTCCTCTTCATCCCTACCAAATATGAAAGCAATCCACTGAAGAATAAAGATAACATATAACTTTTAAAAAATGTTACCCAAAAGGTAAACCTCGGACGACGTCCGACGCACGCCCACCCTCCTGGACATCGCTATTTTAAAGGGCGGTTTTAAAAACCTGTCCAATAATGGATTTGAAAATGACCTTGTTTCATAAACTGGCCAAGGCTTAGCACTAAGACCTTCTTGGTTCTGGAGAGGCAGATTAATGGTTGTTTTTACCATATATTGACAAAGCGACAACCTTGTTCAATGGTGCAGTCATTTGAATAAATTGAAAATGCATCTTCAATAAAAAGCCAGATGTTATGGTCTAGGCCGGAACGTTTTACAGTCGAACTTCGATGGCTCGAACATCTTTGGGACCATAGAAAATTGTTCCAGACATGGGTGGTTCGAGCCACTGAGGGTTAATTATGGTGCCAAGTCAGGAAGCAAATGGCGATAATTTAGGGTTTTTTTTTTTCAATTTTCTACTCAATAATTGTATGTTGAGTGTACTCATTAGAATCGCCTCGATAAGGCGATTCTAATAAGTACACACAACATAAAATTCCATTATAAAATAAGAAAAAAAAAATCATTAAATATTTGTTTTCTTGAGCTATTGGAAGAATTTTGTAGGGACTGAAAAAAGAGTTCGAATCATCCACGGTAAACGAGCCATTGTATTCTGTTTTTTCGGCTCACCGGGGTTTAACTGGTGGTTTTCGTTTGCTCCAGCATTTCAGTGGTGCTGTTTGACAACCCAGGGATCTCCAAATGTCTCAACACGTTGTTTCTGTCGAGCCCTTATGTTCGCTTGAGTATAGGCTTTATCTGTGAGTTACCTGTTGCCCGTAATAATTCATAGATGAGTACGAAAACCCTCAGATAAAACGAACAAATACAGTCGAACCTCGATAGCTCGAACACCGATGGCTCGTTTACCATGGCTTATTCGAACTCGTTTTTGAGTTCCTACGAAATTCTTCCGATAGATCAAGAGAACAAATATTTGAGGAAATTTTGTCATTTTATCATGAAATTGTATGTTGAGTGTAGTCATTAGAATTGCCTCGTCGAGGCGATTCTAATGAGTACACTCAACATACAATAACTATATAGAAGATCAAAAAGATTCCCTTAATTATCACTATTTGCTTCCTGAACTAGCGCCATGATTAACCCTCAGTGGCTCGAACTACCCATGTCTCGAACAAATTTCCATGATCCCAAAGAGGTTCGAGCCATTGAATTTCGACTGTATATGTTTTTACCACTATGAAGCTGAGGGCTAGTGTTTGGGTCCCGTAATTCTAGTTTAAGCCCCGCTACCCTCCCCCCCGCCCCCACCCCCCACCAACAAAGTAATTCATAACTGACCGTTCCAAGGGGTTGCACTCATTGTGGTACTTCTTTTTGTCAATCGTTATATAGTGTTTCACTGTTTATGTTTTTCTTTTTATTTATTATGTAAACGTAATATTCAGTTAAGTTTTGGTAACAAAATTCCCACCTTTTTTGGGAAGAGTTACACATACATAGCCTAGGCTCAATGGCGGATGACCCACGGCGGACAAAACTTTAACTGAAACGTTATACTACTTTAATCATACATTGTAAGTTTCAGCCATAAGTCTTCAATTCATATTTAGAAAATGACTTTTCAGCACTTCCCCATACAAATGTGTAGGGACGCAAATTTGACCTTGCCGTTAAGAGGTCAGTTTCAACCAATGATCATCATTTGAACAAACTTGATAGACCTTGAGTGCCCGATGCTATATACAAAGACTTAACTTCATAGCTTTCTTCGTTCCGGAGAAGAAGATTTTTAAGTGTTTTACCATATATGAATATGGCAGCAATCTTAATTAACGGACCGTGACCGTGACCATTTGTACAAATGCTAAATCCGCCTTTAAGAGAAAGTTCCACATACAACGAAGAACTTTGGCCCAGGGGTTTCAGACGAAAAGTCATTCAAATGTGTGAACGGACGGATGGACGACGGAGTGATCACCATAACTTATTCTGAACCTTCGATGCAGGTGAGCTAAAAAGGCAAACGTCTCATCTGGATCTACACTGTTTACAAAACCTTTTCCTGGCCTGTGCAGTTCAAACGGTTAATTTACGTGCTTTGTGAAAGAGTATTGTGTCGGCGACAATAAGTAAGAAAATTACTAACGCAACATAACTTTGCATTTTTAGCAACTTCAGAGTATCTGATCTCAGACATAAAAGCAGCAGAGATAATTGTGCCGATTCAAGCGCCTTCAAACATGCGAAAAAGGCGCAGTTAGATCATCATGC